>CM040241.1:253089270-253825849 GCA_022545495.1 Chrysanthemum lavandulifolium | reverse complement strand
CCATCTAGTTAAAGGAACATTTGAAGTTAATGTGAGAACTTGACAAGATTGTAATGGAAAGGTAAATCTTCATGTTGAGTCGACCTCAACCGGACACATTTGTAGTTCTTTAAATTAGACGACTTAAAATAGAGTTGTTAGTGAGAACTTGGACCGTTGGCACAAGATGGGGATAAATTTTTTACATTGCAATGTTTTTGGTAATGTAAATCCCATAATTATACAGAATTGGAAAATTTTGCCGATTATTGTTCGACAGATTACCTTATTATGTGCTTTCATTACTAGAAGATCAATCGATGTAATGAAACTATGATAATTTGGATCCTAGTTTTTCGAGAAAATTCTATTGTTATATGAATATTACCTTGGGTATTATATTTTCTTGAAAAGTTGTATTATCGAAAATACTAATATTTGAACTTTTTTCTGTAGAAATGGCTCAAAACGATAACACTACACTAGGTTTTGCGTTCAAAACTTTCTTTGAGCGAGAAAAGATGACTGGCTCACAAAAATTCAATGATTGGTATCACTCTATGAGAATTGTCTGTATAGTGGCTGATAAACTGGATTAGGCATGCCTTTCTGAACCACCTGCTAACGCCTCTGATGAGGCAAAAGCGGAGTGGAAAGTTGAATACAAGCGTCATAATGAAGTAGCTTGTTTGATGTTGCGAATTATGACACCTGCTCTATAAAAGAAGTTTGAAAATTACTTCCCGCTTTACATGCTTGATAAGGTTTTAAATGTACCATTTTGAGGGTCGCTTTTAACCCTTATTTGATCACTTTGTATCCGTTATTGCTTAATATCGCTCCTTTTTACTTTTTAGGTCTCTTGAAGGCAAAATGCTGGAATGGCACTTATTTGGACGAAAAGGCGAATATACAAAGAAAATGGCCAAAGTCGAATCGAGACACTCAAAGTCTGCCGAAAACAAAAGGCGACGCGCCATCGCTTAACCGCGACGCCGTCGGAGGAATTTGTGACGACTCGTAAGAGAAAATGCTAGTTCAAGGACGCGCGGGCTTTAAAGGAGTAGACCGTCGCAACTCGACGGCCTAGATGTGACCCAGACGACGCCGAAGTCGAAGAGGACGGCGCCACGAGACATAAGGTGACGCCGTCGCAAGGTTAACGTGGCCAAGACAAAACCCTAATGACGGCGACACGGCGGCGCCACAAAACATAAGGTGAATCCGCCGATATGTAATATTATATATAGAATCCGAATTTTTCGCTTTTAAGAGAGTCTTTTGGAGTGAAAACCTAAAACCGAACCAAGGGTGTCTTGTACAAGATTTTAGGGTTCCAAACCCTATCTTACATCAAGATAAGTATTTACTTCATCAATTCAATTATGTCTTTGATTGATTGTGTGTATGCTTGCATGTTTACCATGTCCGGCTAAATTATTTGTTTGTTTGCTTAGATATATGAAACCTAGTTGTTAATTATTGTTAGGTTGTCTCTTATCTTAATTGTAATTGGCTTAGGAGTGCGACTAGGCTATCGTTGTGTTTAATACTTGATAAATCTTGGATAGTTTATGAATGACTTAGTGGATTTCGTTTACTAAACCCAAAGATAACCTCAAAGTTAGTTTATGAATGACTTAGTGGATTTCGTTTACTACACTTAAAGGTGACTTCAAAGAGTTAGGGAATGCACACCTTACAACCTTAGAAAACACAACGCGTTAAGAATAAGGACGTGACAATTCAACCATCAATAGGAGATAACTAGGGAGTAGTAGCATCTAGGTAAACACATCTTTAACTATCATACGAGCACACAACAATAGATATAGACTATCCTCACCTTAGCTTAGTTAATTAGAATAGATAAGTAGAATAATCGGTAGAAATACCAACCCCCAAATCCAAACCCCGAGATTCGTACCTTTCCATTTTCTAAAAAATATAAAAAGATAAAAAAATAATCTTCCTCAACCCCAACCTTAGCGTAGTAACTTCTCACTAGCATTCCTATTCCCCTAGAGAACGATATCAATTCCCGTGGCTTACCCTAATACTACACTACAACGATTAGGTTCACTGCCTAGGGTGTTGAAAAACTTGCTCGACGAAAAGGAAGTTCCTTTGACCCCGAACGCTACCGCATAAGCGTATCAAGTTTTTCGGCACGCCGGGAATAGAATAGCTAGTTAGTAGTCCACCTCGCTTAGGTTTCTTTGCTTGATTCCTATCAAGTAAACTTTTTCTCATTTTAGCTTCCTTTTAGTCTATGCCCCTTCTTCGTGACCTTTGTTCGTAACCCCATCACTTTTCATCATGGAAGGTGAAAACCCCTCAAATCATTGTCCCGCCAAGAGACCGTACTCTTGGTGAATACTCGAGACCAAGCCACTTAGGCTATAGGAACACCATTGAGCTTCCGACCAAGCCCAAACTACGGCCTGCGATCCGACACCATCCGGTTGGTGCAAAACGGATGTGCATTCCATGGACTTCGTTCAAGATCCTAATCAACATCTTAAGGATTTCCTTAAAATTGTCAATTCCATCGACCTTGATGCTACTACTCGGGAGACCACGTGTCTGCGGCTCTTCCAATTCTCTCTACGGGACCAAGCTAATAATTGGCTTGACCGACTTCCCGCACGGATCCATCTCAAGTCGGGATGATCTCACCACTCGCTTCCTCGCCCAATTTTTCCCACGGAGAGAACTACTAAACTTAGTAATGACATCTTGATGTTCCAACAATGTCAAGGCGAAACTCTGTACGAGCCGTGGACTCGATTTAAGGACTTGCTCCACAAAGTCCCTCATCACGGCATCGGTCTTTGGCTTCTAGTCCAAATCTTTTACGATCGCGTCAACTTCTCGACTAAGAAATCCATCGACTAAGCGGCCGGTGGTAAACTTAGTAACCTCACCGTGGAAGAATCGTGGGGTACAATAGAGGACCTTGCCTCTATGAAAATGAATGTTGGAATGACCCCGTGAGTTGTCCAAACCGATAAGGCGCTCTTTGCCTCCCACCGACTCACAACCTTCCAATCGTGAGAACGCTCGAACTTGAAGATCAAGCCAAATTCCTAATGAGCTCCTACGAGACTCCTAAGCTCGAGCCAAATAACTTAGGAAAATCCTAAAACAACCCTCCAAACACCGGAACTTCCACTAGTCTTGAGGAATGGTGTCCAAATTCATGTCATCTCAAGAAGCTCGATTGACGCAACTTGAAGCCGATTTCAAGCAACGACAAAGCGAGATGACAACCAAGCTCGACACCCTCTTAAAAGCCTTCAATGGACAAAAGGATGAGATACAAGAAAAAATGGCGGAGATGACGGACTTAGTGAAAGAGTACACTAAGACGAAGGTTCCTGAGAAGGTGTTAGTAAGGAACGATGAGCACGCGACCCCCACTTTGTCTGTTAACGCCATTTCCATTTCTTCCGATGAGGATGGAGCAGTTGAGAAGAAGGAGCCCGAGAGCAGCAAGGATAGTAAAGATAAGAATGAGGCTCGGACTGATGATGAACCCAAATTCATCAAGCATTACCTTAAGCATGAGATCAATAAGAAAAAAATCGTTAACCAAGTGAAAACTTTAGGTGCAATGATGTTCTTAGGAAAGCCCTCTTAGGTGAAATAGAGAGGTGAGTATGACACCATGCCTGTTGGACCTATGTACGAGTCGATTCGAGAAAGCCAAGAACTAAGAAGCAAGATATCTCGGGAACTTTGTAATTCCATGTAGCATAGGTGACTTAGAGAACCTAAATGCCTTGGCCGACCAGGATCCGATGTAAACATAATGCCTCTATCGCCTATAATAAGTTAACTAAGGAGGAACCGACCAAGACCAATCTTAGACTTTCCTTAGCAAATCATTCATATGTTTATCCCATAGGAATAGCGGAGGATGTCTTAATTGAGGTTGCCAATATTGTCTATCCGTGGACTTCGCAATTGTAGACATTGAGGAAGATAAAACCCGCCATTAATCCTAGGGACACCTTTCCCGACCACCGCTAAGGCAACCATCATATGCGGTGAAGGATTATGATACTCAAAAGTGGAAAAGGACAAGTTAGGATACCTATTGTTCCGAGATATCCTCTTAAGATCATGGAAAGATTACGGATGAGAATCCACAAGTCCCTAACAATGTGGTTAGGAAGAAAATGAACGATTGGGAAAAAGGGCTTAGAGAATTCATGGTTCGAGGTTAAATGCAACATTGTGGAAACGTGATAAAAGTTAGGAAATAACTATACCACAATACCACAAACTCAAAAGAACCCTAAGGAATTTTTGAATGGAGAAAAGGTGCTTTTGTATAAATCAAGAATAAAAGCATTATGGGAAGGAATAAGCCAAGATGGTTTGGACCTTATACGGTGAAAGAAACTAATCTAAAAATAAAACCGTTATCATAATAGACGATGTTGGAAGAGAATTCACGGTGAGCATACAACGCCTACAACCTTATGATGAAGGCTTCTGGAAGAAAAGAAGAATGGCAATGAAGTCACGTAGGGCACGACTTCGAGTCTAGCTACAAGACTCATAAATAAAGAAAAGCGCTTCGGGAGGCAACCCATGCTTAATTGTTTGCTTGTTAGTGTCATATATCTTTTATTAATTGTTTATCCTCATGTTCAAATTTGTAAAAATGCTTTATTTTGTTTTTAACCTCGCCTTAATTGCATATAAAGGTATTTTACATAAGGGATAAGTGTAGGAGGATTACACACGCTTTCAAAAGAAACGTAAACATGAGAATAACAATTAACCAAAAGATATATATGTTTGTTTGTTCGAGTCAAATGCTTGTATCGAGTCATAATGGATGTTTTTGCGAAATTTTTCCGATTCTAAAGATGTAAATTTTCCGAATTTTTTTTCGTAAAATCGCAGCGCTTTTTGTCGGGATAACTGACGCGTCAGAAGGAGTAAAACATCGATCACTTTTTCTCGCTTTTCGAGCTACTTATAAATTTTTGGAATTTTCTAGGTCTTAATTTTCTTAGAAATTTCAGAAACACCCATTCCACAAGCATTATATCCTAGTTTAAATCGAGTCTTATATATATTATTACCACGATTTTACGCGAAGGTTTCGTTTGTTTTGTTCAAGTGTGCAGTTTAGTTTGTCAAGAAGAAGTTACACAAGATTGGAAGGAGCTTTTCACGAAATAATTCTTCTTGGAAAGGATTTAACCACCACTTTACACGGATCCTACCGAGCTAATCGGGGAGTATTAGTTTCTTTCGCTTTTGATTACCTTCTTTTATCATAACTTTGATACTTTCGGGAACATTGGGGACAATGTTCGGTTTAAGTGTAGGGAGGAAAATAAAACGGAACTTTGAAACTATGCTTATCCTTGATTATTTGCTTTGTCCAATTGTGATTGTGTAATAAACCATGAGAAAATGTCGGTTAGGGTAATTTTGGCACCAAATTTAAAATTTTTCATGACAGATAGGAGTGGGCCATTAGTCTTAACAAAAGCGTCTCACGGATAGGAAGTGTGAGGATCGCCCTTAGATTAGTAGGAATTAAAAGCATTCATCTTCAATGCTTAGAGTGTAAACCGGTAGTATATTAGATTCTAGAACTTGTTTTGTGATGCATTGCGAGATCGCAAGTGAGACTACACTTGTGTAGTTAGGAATAACTAAATGATAAGAGGCATTAGGATAACCCTTGTTTGATACCCGTAATATAATTACTTCTTCCACATCGGTTGAGTAATTTCCCCCACACCCTTTGCGTTGTACTCATCTTTAGTACACGATACCCCTAGTTAACCCCCCAGAGCCTATCCTTTTCGCGGTTCTCGTGATGTTTCGGTTTTTCCGGAATATCAATGAAGAGCATTGTTTACACCCCACCCTCAAATATACACCCAAATCGCCTTAGCCTACCCCTTATGCACTCACTTTTAGTGCAAATGTTTGTTATCACCCTAAACCCTTAGTTCAATTATCTGGTTGCTTGCATGAGTTGCTAAGTCGAGTCATATCCTTTGTATACGCTTTGGGACGATTGGGATTCATGGGAAAAGTTAAAGTTTATGAAATGACGGAAGGGAACGTTAAATTCAAATTCCCTTTGTTTGCGTAATAATGTACCCCAAGTGTTTTGATCTTTTCAATTCGGGTCAAATTAGTGTTAGAGTAATAAAACTCAAGTGTAGGGATGTACCTATAAATCCCTATCATTTTGATGTTACCGTAGAGGATGGTAGAATAAAAGTGTATGGAAAAAAAAAAAAAAAAAAATCGAAAAAAGAAAAGAGAAAAGAAAAAATAGAGTGTAAAAAAAAAAAAAAAAAAAAAAAAAAAAATGGGCTACCATTCCACATCTATCCTTTAAATTTATGTTTGTTTATTTCGTTACCTAGAGTTTTAGAGTGTCGAGTCTTGGCTTAGCAACGCCATTCTTCGTATGCATTTAACATAGAGATTTTTGACTTGCCACCACTAAATAGCCTATCCCACCAAACCCTTGTTTCCGCCGTAAGCCTAACATTACAACCCTTTAAAAGACCTCTTTGATAGTTTTTCCTAGGTGCTTACGCCAAAGCGATGGAGGTTTGATCTATTCTCAAGCCTATGGTAATCTATGTACTAGGACCGGTTAATGAGTGTTTATCTTCCATTTCCTATTTGTTATATTTCATATATACACCGAGAGAGATGAGTATCCAAACACCCCATGTGAGGTGCTAGTATGTATTCCGTGCTTGTTATGACTTTTATGGGCTTATATGTGTTGTGGACCGTTTTAAATCAATGCTTCATGACCCCTAACTTATAAATTAATTGGCTAAAAGCACATTTGCTTGAGGACAAGCAAATAACAAGTGTAGGGATATTTGATAAGGTTTTAAAGGTACCATTTGAGGGTCGTTTAACCCTTATTTGATCACTTTTGTATCCGTTATTGCTTAATATCGTTCCTTTGTACTTTTTAGGTCTCTTGAAGGCAAAATGCTGGAATGGCACTTATTTGGACGAAAAGGCGAATATACAAAGAAAATGGCCAAAGTCGAATCGAGACACTCAAAGTCACGAAAGAAGGCGGCAGCGCCATCGCTTAAGCTGCGACGCCGTCGGAGGAATTTGTGACGACTCGAAGAGAAAATGCTAGTTTCAAGGACGGCGTCGGGCTTTAAAGGAGTAGACCGTCGCAACTCGGACGGCCTAGATGCGACCCGCACGACGCCGGTCAAGAGGACGACGTCACGGACATAAGGTGACGCCGCCGCAAGGTTAACGTGGCCAAGATGAAGCCCTAATGACGGCGACACGACGGCGCCACAAAACATAAGGTGACGCCGTCGATATGTAATATTATATATAGAATCCGAATTTTTCGCTTTTAAGAGAGTCTTTTGGGTGAAAACCTAAAACCGAACCAAGGGTGTCTTGTACAGATTTTAGGGTTCCAAACCCTATCTTACATCAAGATAAGTATTTACTTCATCAATTCAATTATGTCTTTGATTGATTGTGTGTATGCTTGCATGTTTACCATGTCCGGCTAAATTATTTGTTTGTTTGCTTAGATATATGAAACCTAGTTGTTAATTATTGTTAGGTTGTCTCTTATCTTAATTGTAATTGGCTTAGGAGTGCGACTAGGCTATCGTTGTGTTTAATACTTGATAAATCTTGGATAGTTTATGAATGACTTAGTGGATTTCGTTTACTAAACCCAAAGATAACCTCAAAGTTAGTTTATGAATGACTTAGTGGATTTCGTTTACTACACTTAAAGGTGACTTCAAAGAGTTGGGAATGCACACCTTACAACCTTAGAAAACACAACGTTAAGAATAAGGACGTGACAATTCAACCATCAATAGGAGATAACTAGGGAGTAGTAGCATCTAGGTAAACACATCTTTAACTATCACACGAGCACACAACAATAGATATAGACTATCCTCACCTTAGCTTAGTTAATTAGAATAGATAAGTAGAGTAATCGGTAGAAATACCAACCCCAAATCCAAACCCCGAGATTCGTACCTTTCCATTTTCTAAAAATATAAAAAGATAAAAATAATCTTCCTCAACCCCAACCTTAGCGTAGTAACTTCTCACTAGCATTCCTATTCCCCAGAGAACGATATCAATTCCGTGGCTTACCCTAATACTACACTACAACGATTAGGTTCATCGCCTAGGTGTTGAAAAACTTGCTCGATTTAAAAGGAAGTTCCTTTGACCCCGACGCTGCGTAAGCGTATCAATGCTCAACGAACTTAGACGATTGTTTGAAAAACCACAAGTTGTTAAAATCTATTATTTGATTGATGCACTTCATAGCTGTAAGCAGAGATAAGGTAAACCCGTAAGGGCACATGTGCTGGAAATGAAGGGTTACATGGACCAACTGCAAGCACTTGGAAACGAGCAAGGGCTTTGGTCACATTTCAAGCGTTCTAAGTTCACTTGGGTCTTTATTTGGATCGTTGGGATTTTGGTTGAAGTAGGTTAAGTAGATCGGGCTGTTTCCATTTCGCATCACTTTCTATTTGTGTCTCATCACCACCATATTTGGTGTCGTAAGTCCTCACAAACTATTCTTTTCCATTCGCAACTTATTACTTCGTTATGTTTAGCATGTAACTCGAAACACTTAATAAAACATAAAAACTCACAAATATTACAAATGAGTTAGACACCTAAGAAACACGTCGATATCTTTTGAATTATATGTATACTTAACATATTTTTAAACACTACCCGATTCTTTATAAGTATATGAAACAAGTGTGCTAAACATGCTAAATTAATAAGCTTAAACACCTCACTTATGAGGCACAATCCTAAGCTAGGTCGATCACACTTATCATTTTCTTTAAAAACTCGTTTGGGCCTTTAACGGGCTAACCGACCCAAACCTTTTTAAGTAAAATGTTTCGAACTGTTAGGTTCCCATATTTGTAACACAAGCATCAATAGAAGAAATAGATGAAGGAGAGATCGGTTGAACAAGAACAAACACACACGTATGGATAATAAGAAAGGTTACGCGTAGAGTATGAGAGTAAATGAACAACCAACCTTCTAAGGAAGGTTTACAAGATTATTTATAGGGCAAGGAGCTAGGGCAACACTACTAGCATCCTTCCCTTCTTATGGGCTTGGGCCAAGGGTCATGGGCTTTCTACATAAGCCTTGGCATGATAACTAACATAAAAGCCATAATTAAGCTAACTATTACATATTAATTACTAACACTTGAATTCTAGTTTAGGAGTAATTCCAACAATCTCCCCCTAACTGTTAGTGATTGATGATATAAACGTTGTAGGTGTTGATGTAATAGTAGCTTTGACGTCTTCTGACATTCTTCTTTCTTGTGAGAAAAAGTGCCTTGATTTGAACAATCTCCCAAGTGTAGAGAAATTATTTCTTTTGAAGTATTCTGCTTTGACATCATCATTTTCTTTGTTCTTTGATCTTTTTTCTTTGTGATGGAAGTGATAGTATGTTGTGGTTATTCGATCAGTCCGCTCGTTGCTCCAGTGTCTCCACGCTTTTCTCCAACATGCTCACACGCTCTTTAACGTTGGATTTCGAGACCGATGTAGTTCTCTAAGTCTTTAAACTTTGTAGATTCTTTGACTTTGACGAAGAATCATTTTGACTTTGTGTTGCCTTTTGAGAGAACTTCCATTAGTGATGTTGTAGGTATGAGCATGTGGAGAATCGCACGATCTTTTCCACCCGCAAGCATCCATAAGAAGAAAACATAAAACATGGGTTAGAAATAATCCGGTAACACAAGTTTGAACTTCGAGAGTGTTAACAAGATAGTGTGAAAACACAACTCTAATTCTCACAAAGGTCGTTCTGAACCGGAGTCCCACAAGTGAGATAACGCGATAAAATCAAATACACCTCTGATTCGGATGAGTCATTTGAGGTACACCAAAGCATCACCCCACGATCAGACCGTTTGAGATACACTAAGTGCAATCCACGGAGTTACCGAAGTGACCTGCTTTGTCGTGGTGTTTAATGTTGACCACGGCGGGAGTTTCCATTCAATCACCGAGGATCACATATGTGAACCTCTCATAAATGTTCTCGACAGATTGCTAAGATCGTGAAGGACTCGATAATGTATCACTTGCGTCCTTATTGTTGAACGACAAGTGATGAAATGTCAAGTGTACCTATGAGATCTTTTGATGAATCTCGTGGCTCTAGACTCAATAGTGCGCTTTGGTTTTCTGGCGGAGACTAGGGAGAGGGTCTCCTCTTCAATACCATCAATCTTAAGAGAAAGCCGATAGTTTACGAGGGTTCCTGTGAGAATGAAACAAGCTTCATTGAGAGAAACTTGAGTGGCTAAGAAGGTTTAGTGCATGCGCCTTTGGGTCCATGACGACTTTGATCTTCAATACCGATGTCATCAAGTGACAACCAAGAGTATATGAATTGAACCCGTTATGCCCTAAGTTGAATAACGGAGGGCTATTTCTTTTCACCCTTTCTTTACTTTTCTTTTCAATTCTTCAACTCCTTCTTTCTCCGATTCTCATTTTCTCCTTTTTATGATCATACCTAAGGACTTCTAATTCTAACTATTGGTGGTGTCCTTGGGTAGATCCCCTCCTACTCTGGCGGATCATAGGACGGTTATTCCTAACCTTAGTCACCTTATAACTCCATGACTAACCTATGTTGCCATAAAACCATTTTCATAAAAATCTCTCAAAGTGGTTATGAGTAAAAATATTTAATACCACTATTGAGAGTTTAAGACTTTGCATAAATACTCCCCCTCCACACGTGCTTAAGTATTTTTACGTAAATGCGCACGGTCGAGAAGAAGCGCACTTTTGAATTGATCAACTCAAGATAGACAATCCCCATGAGACACGGTTACGTTGCATAGTTAAAGAGTTACATTGTCGACTTTTAGGTGACAACTAGCTCTAATAACTACCTTGAAGGGTGGACAAGCCTCGAAAGGTTGTCAAACCCGTCAAAGTTCATGTCTACCAAGAGTTTCTCGAATGGTACATTCTACTCGGACAAGTCCTTTGCGAGACACGTTTACATCACTAGCGAACTAGCTTGAAATTATTACCCGTCCCGGACAAGTCTTTTCGAGTTACTAACATTTAAGATCTCGTCAATTCATTGGTTAAGTATGTAGCACAATGATTCATTTGCAATTTCACAACATATTTCTTATCACATAATTTTTCTCCCCCTAAAAAATGGCATATAAATGTTATTTTTGACGAAATTTTGATATCGAATATGACCATTTCGAGTTTTGTGGGAAGATTTTCATGAAGAACAGTTTGTGAACAAAGTTTTTAATCAAATACTCCCCCTCAACAAGTGATGTTAACTTTTGAGGTTTTGAAAATCATAAGGGGAAGTACTTGTTCTTTTGAGCAAAACTTTGAAAATGAAAGTTTTGATTAGTTTTACTCAAAAGTAAGAAGCTTTCGCTCCTTTTATAAGGATTGTGTAATCAAGCGCACCACGTGGTCCTTTCATTACAAGTACGGATTGTGCAATCGTTATATGTACACAAGCCATGGTCATTAAAAATCACACATCCAAATGTTAAGATAATTGAACCAAATCAAGGGTTACGGGAGAATCCGGTAGTCCAAAGAATAACTCCGTGAATGCGTTCGGACGTTGATAGCTGTGAGAGATATTGGGACGACCTTCACGAAACTCTCCAAAGTTACGAATCGATCCCTTCGAACAACCTTTCATCAATCCACGTGATGATCTTCTTCACATCCCTTCTCTCGCTTGAATTCCATCTCTTAGGTGACCCAATGCCTTGTTGTATCGCCTTTAACCGATAAGCTAACCCATCCCTGACTTTCTTCAGTGTATGATCCCCAAACTTATGAAGCTCGTTACACGCCATAAAGCAATTTCGGTGTAGTTCACTACGGTAGACTACTCCAAATGGTCTGCTGATTAGGGTGTACTGAGGAAGTTGGTTTATGTCGGGAAGGTCAAGCTATGGTTTAATGAGGTTAACACGTTTCTGATACGATTCCACGACAAGCTGTATGTCTTCTACACGTTCTTGGATAACTATGCTTCTGATGTAGATGAGTAATGACTTGATGTATTCGCGTTGGACAGTTGTGGAGAAATGTCGCATTCGTCCTTGCACCTTAGCGAGATACATATATTCAATGTCATTTAGCGACAGTCTCGAAAAATCCGCTTCACATAATTCATAGTCCTCTTCGTCTTGTCGTTTGACCACAATGTTCTTGAGGAATGTGTAGTCCCATTTTGACGCAAGAGTAACATGCCTAATAGCAACGATCTGTTTATCACTAAACACTTCGTGTTTCGACTTTTGAACCTGGCAGCTTTTGTAGAAGATTCTTCGGCGTTCAGGCCAATGGTGAATCCCATATATCGCATCAAGGTCATACTTTTCCACGATGTTGACAAACATGTGAGTAGCATTTTCCTCGATTGCTATGCTGTTGGAGTATGTTGCTGCAGGGAAAGGAAGTGTGAGTGATGTAGCATATTTCTTGGAGACATCGCTACCATGTAGAATAAATTCTAGGTCGTTGTTGAAGAAATAACGGAATGGAATTTTGGGTTGATCGGTTGGCCAATTGTAGGTAGAGGTCGGTCGATGCACCGTAGTATGGAGCCTTGTCTTTTCCGGTGAAGTCAATGTTCGCTTGTGGTTGAGCCAATCGATGTTGTTAGACATGGCTCGTGATATTTTTTCAAGATGATATTCAACTTCAATAGCACTTTCAGAGCTGTCTTTGAGCAGTTGAAAAGCTTCATTCTTAATGCGTCTCAACTCTGATTCTGTCATCTTCTTCACCCGAAACTTTTCTTGAAGTAACATAGCATGCTCCAATGTTGACCATCTACCATTTCTTGACCTTCAGGTAGTGAGGGAGTAGCATCAACAAGTGTAGAAAACCAGTCATATTCAGCGGTGTCATCTTCGTCTAGCCATGAGACAACATTGGTCTTTGTCTTCTTTTTCTTTAGCCTTGGTGAGGATCCTGGTTTCTTTGTTGTGGCGGGAGAGGTGGGTTGTTGTTGGGGCTCATGGAACTCTTCATCGTCACCACCAGTGTATTCAAAATGATCACCGGTTTTCTCTGTGGATGGTGGTAACTCAGAGTCCTGAGGTTTATCAGCAGTAGAGCGTGGAGGAGATTGTCTTTGTGTTGGAGTCCTTTGGGTTGGTGGTGGCATAAAGGAGGGTTCACCAGACTTCTTTGGACGTTTAGGCTCCTTATTCTTATCCTTATCGTCATCGTCTCTTGGACGCTTAGGCCTTTCAGCTTCTGTTCTGCATGCTGTTTTAAGTTGGTATTCTAGCAATGCGTCAAACAGTTTACCTTCGTCGAAGTAATTGTTGCGCATCGTTTTGACATTTGTGTTACCGACTTGGAAACCAATTCAAAGATCGAGAATACTATAGGATCGATTGGGTTGATTGTTACGGTTAGAGGTGTTGATCTTATAGTTTGCTTGGCCAATTGCATGAGATTCGGATAGAGTTGTTCTGCTGAACATCTCTCTTGTCACGCCAGAACGAGGTTTAGAAGGAACTTGTGAGTATATCCCTTAATCATCTCGCTCATTTCCCTTGGACATCACGCTTCATAAACTTCGGATATACTCCTTTCACTTGACATCTTGTCTATCTCGTCATGTAGAAGATTGATCTTGTCCACGAGTTGATTCACTTTTGTTGATCACGTCTTTCTTCCCGACTTTCTTGATAGCTTTGACAATCTTTGTCTTAGCCCGGGATATCCAAGAGTCGGTTGGTTTCTTCACTGACTTGGATGTGGATCTGGTTGTGCCTTTGGATGGTGGAGGTGAAGAGTGAGAAGACGAGTCTGATGATGAGACATGATGAGACTCAGGGTCTTTTGGTGGCTCAGAAGTTAGTTCCTTGGAACGTGCTGGGCTGTCTAGAATAAAATAATCATAATCAACTTCGTCATCTTTTCCAGACTTAGCCATTTCTTCAGCCTTAATCCTGGCTTCTTCATCTACTTGAGCTTGAGCTTCTTTATCTTCTTTTTCTTTAGCTGCAACCTCAACATCTTCATCAGAAATTTTCTCAGACTTCTCCATATCTGGTTCCTCAAAATCATAGTTGATGGAATCCTCGAGTTGCCTTTGCTGTTGTTCGTGGGTGGTGGTACCAGTTCCCTTATCGAGTTGATTAACCGCATCGGAAACTGGTGTAGATAGTGCACCACCACTTGACGCTCCAGGGCCACGAGTTTGTTGTTGTACGAAATCTTTGGCAACATGAAGAAGTCTTAGATTCTTCACGTTTTTCCTGTAGTCTCTGTCTTCATCCAGTGGCTCTTCTTCCGAGCTTTCCTTTTCTTGCTCAAGCACTGGAGTTTTCCCTTTACCTTTATCAGCTTTTGGACTGGGAGTTTTTGCTACTGTTTGAGTGTCATCGATTGGAGTTTCAGAGTAGATGACCTCTTCATCCGTATCAGTTTCCTTTGAGTCCTCGTCCGTAAGCTTTTGTTGCGGTTCAGGTTTGGGAATAGGGATGGCTTCTTTAGAGGGAATTTTCCTTTTGTGAACATGAGTCCTCTTGGGATACTTTCTCGTACTCTCAGTGCAAGTAATACTTCGTGCACTGCCTCTCCTGGTTTTCCTAGTAGGTGTACCGGAGGACTTTTCATCAAGGAAACCTACTTTACCTTCTTCAACGGCTACCAGATATCGTTTGTACGAATAGAGTCCTTTGATATCATCAGTAAGAAGATGATCTGGCAACACTGCTCCTTGTTTCTTTGTTGTTGAGTCCTTAAATCTGACAGTGAGTGTGGGCTCATACAACACGGAGTGTTGTTTGGGGTCATCAAGTCTCAAGGGAATATCAGGATTATACCCTAGAGCTCTTTGGATCAACAGTTTGGTGTATCTGATATACGGGATCTTGGTGCCAAGTTTTTTAAGGTAAGTCATCATGTCGTCCCATATCAGAGCTTCAACTTCTATGTCTTTCTTGTTGACCAAAGCCCAAAATATTTGTAGTTCCATGAGCTTGGGATGCTCATGGCCACTATCACGTCCGAAAACGGATTTGGCAATCATTATGTAGAGGGTTCTCCATGGCTGGGGAATGTTCTTGAGATCCACAGATGAGTGCTTTGTGATTACCCCGTAGCTTCATCATAGCCGATGTCGACCATGAACCGGAGAACGACCTCTTCGCTTGGAGTGGCATTGTATTGATGAGGCTCGATGATGGGAATAAGAAGAATAGCCCTCAAATCTGGCGTGATGGTGACTTGTTTGTTTTAATGGTCATCATCACAAGATTTTGACCTTTGACCTTTGCATTGTATGCGAATTGGTGAATGTAGATCTCCCAGACAAGAGCGAGTTTGTGAGCATGTTACGATAAGGGTGAGTCTTGAATATCCACCGCAATCGACACGAAGACTCGAACAATAGAATTTTTCAAAATCAACTCGAGGTTGTTCTTTCTGATCTTCATTGGGTAACCATGAGGGAAGATATCTTCAACAGTGAGGACATTTGGTGCATCCACATTTTGCATTTGAACATCCATATTGTGATCTGAAAGATATTTAGCCCAAAGAACCAACATATCGAAAGACATTACGTTAGTCAACAGTTGATTTTATTGTCTATTTATTGAATGTGATATGTCAATGATTGTTACGAGTCCAATGTCACTTGTTAGTCCAATAGTCTAAAGACGCCGTGAAAAGTTTCGTGAGTAGATTAACTTTGAGTTTTAAAGTCCAAGTTTTCACTTATTTTTCACAACTTATTAAACATTTAAGCTTATTAATGACATTTTGGTTTCGTAACGTTATGATTTATTTATTTACAACTTTGCACGCGTAACAATTCACAATTTTGGTTAAAACTAGGCTAAGGCGTAGGTGTTGCAAGCTTATGCGTAAACATGAGTGGTTATACGCGTAAGCATAAGCTTATGCGTAGGATCTTGACTTACGCGTAAGAAATGTTACGCCGAGGAAAAGATGGCCTTAAGCATAGAGCTTACGCAGCGTGGCGTATGTGGAACCTTACGCGTAAGGCTTACTCGTGAAGAGTGAACCTTATGCGTAAAGGTTATTATTTACGATATCCTTCACGGGATACGCGTAGTACCCTTGTAGAACCTTACGATAAAGGTTACGCGGAAGATTTATCTTACGCATAACTTGCTACGCGTAGGTGATCCTTATCTTGAAGAAGTTCTAATAACCTTGATTCTGAATTTTCACGCGTAGAAAACCTGAAATATGTTCATCATAACATCAATATTAACACATACAATCAATCCCTTTCGTTCTAAACATGGAGTCACAGCTATTATGCGAAGAATGCGGTTCTGCGTAAACATTAGACCCTAGAATTCAATTCTTACGAGTAACAATTCTAACCATAGGATTAACACCAAAACCTTTTTGGGATATCTTAGAGGCCTATTGAGATGATCTAAACAAGTTTTAACATCAAAAACCCTATGAATCAAGAATACCCAAATCGTATGAACTTAAACCCTAAATTTTAATTCTCACACAATTGATGTTTCTGGGTAAGTTTTAAACGTGGATATGATAAATTCAACATATAAACAACATTTCTTAACCATCTATTTAACCAAAAACACTCACAATTAAAAATACCCAATTCACGCATAAGAACCCTAATTATGAAAACGATTAAAACATGTTTCTGGGTGGATTTGGTTAATGAAAATGGTGATAACATATACTTTTAGACATTTTGACACCATTTTTAACATCAAAAACACACTAATGATGATCTTGTGTTCATGGCTTACGCGTAGAACACAAAAATCACACACACTCATGATTTAACCGTTGGATGTTTATGAAATCAAAAACCATTGTTCGTAAACATGTTAAGATTATGAAACCACTTACAAATTGATGATCAAAAACACGGATTTGAAAGTGAATTCTTAGGCGTAGGATTTAGGTAGTTGGATAATAAATGTGGTGAAGTAAATGATTTTTGAAATGTTTTATTAAAAATTGCTTTGAGCATTTGACACTTTCAGTCCCTCCACCTTAACCATTTACATTCAATGCCCATAACTTCCATTTTGGTTACCAAAAGTATGATTTATGGAAAGAAACTTGACGACACTCCCCATTGACTTAAGAAATAATGAAATTTTATAAATTTGAGTCCGGGGAGTGTCAGTAAACCAGAAATGTAACCACCATTAACAATGAAACAACCGGGATGAGGTAACATGCAAGTACAAGGTTTTATGAAACCAAAAAATATTTGCTTTCTCCCCCTCAACACTTGACTATAAAATACCGAATTTTGAAAGACTAAAGTGTTGACGGAAGATTTGTACTTGCCATGTTAAAAGAAATATAGATAGAAGAATACAGATAGAAGAATCCTTCGGATACCAGATCCCCAAGTTAATGGTTCCCTTTATGTATCTGGAGGATTCTTTAGCCTCGTAGAGGTGGGTTCATTGGTCTCGATCGATAACGGGAGCAAAGATATACGACAAAGACAATATCGTGTATCTTTGGTTGTTAGATACATGAGAGACCCGATGATACTACGGTATTTAGTAGGTCCACCAATTTCCCATGTAAATCGATCTAGTTTCTTGGTATGTGCCATTGGTGTGGCATAGGTGTCCGCTTTGCATTCCAAATTTGTTTAAAAGTTCAAGGGCATATTTGGACCGACTCAAGAAAATACCACGGGTGATTGATGAACTTGCGATCCTAGAAAGAACGTAAGTTCACCCATCATGGACATTTAAAAATGTTTTTCATTAGTTTTGAAAAGCGTTTGAGTATTTTAAATGTGTTGATCCAAAAATGATGTCATCCACATAAATTTGAACGATTAAAATGTGTGCCCCGTGATATTGTATGAACAAAGGTAGGGTCGATCAACCTTTGACAAATTGGTGAGATAGGAGAAAGGATGATAACTCATCATACCATGCCGAGGGCTTGCTTGAGTCCGTAGAGAGCCTTGTTCGGTTTGTAGACATGGTTCGAACTCGGGATCAACGAATCCTTCGGTGGTGACATAAACCGCTTTTCGCTTCCCATTCGTAAAAGGTTTGACGTCCATCCGAAAGACCGTTATGTTCATATGAGCAATAACGCGAGAAATATTCGAACGACCTCAAGACGAGCAACCGGCGAATGATTCTTCAAAGTCAATACCTCTTCCCGCCTATAACCCTTTGCCACCGACGTGACTTGTTTCGCATTTACGGTTCCTTCAAAGATCCAATTCGCTTTTTCCAAATCCATTTTAGACCAATGACGAAGACCCCGTTGGTCTTTCAACCAATTCCATACTTCAAGACGCTTAAACCGATTGAGTTCTTCTTGCATGGATTCAATCTAGTTGTCTTTGGTCATTGCGTCTTTAATGTTTTTAGGTTCGATTAGCGACGGTGAGTGCATAAATGCGGTGCTCACCATCCGTGTGAAGACGTTGTCTCGTTACGACTAGTTGATTCGGGTTACCAATAATGTTCTCTAGAGGATGGTATTTTGTCCAACGATGTGAAAGGTTGATGTTGATATATATTATGCAGTTGGGAGGATTCAAATGGCTTGTAGATGATTCCGCAACATCGTCTGTAGCTTCATTAGCAAACGGGTTAAAGAACGCATTTGGATCATAATCTGCGGTGGGGTACTTCATTGTTAAGAACATCATCACCGTTCAACGTCGTTGGATGCGGTTTGTTCAACTGTTGTTGTGGAGTCAGCGGTGGTGCTTCTTCAACGAGAGTTGTTGTAGCAGTGTATCGGTATTGGAATATGATCGGGTTGAGCAATGAAACATTGGATACACTCGAGCACGTTCATCAATATCATCACTAAATAGAGGAGCAAATAGCTTTTCCATTTGTTGATGAGTAAGTCGGGGCTTGGTTGGTGATGATGGGGTTTAAAGGAAGTTTAAACGGTTGTGACCGGGTTCCAAGTCGTTATGCTCGAAGCCATTTCAAGAAGCTCATCGAAATTTGCATGAATCGCTTCCATAACCTCGCTTTGTACGACGATTCTAGATCCGTAACCTTTAGAATTCTCACAAGATCTAATAAAGACTCAATGTTAGCTTTGACTTTGAGCTTTCCAAAGTTATCACGATCATTATTCGGGTAGCAAAGGGATCCAAATACATGAAAGTGTTTGAGATTCGGTTTTCAGTTGTGGATAAGCTCAAAAGGTGTTTTGTTGTGGCGTTTTGTAATCATTGAGCGATTCTGAGTGTAGCATGCAGTTGAGATGACTTCAGCCCACAAATAATCTGGAAGTTTAGCATTGATTAACATCGTTCTGGCAGCTTCCACTAACATACGGTTTCGTCTTTCAACAACTCCGTTTTGTTCTGGGGTGCGTACAATTGATGTTTGATGCTCAATTCCCACTTTCTTATAGTATTCACGAAGAGTTTGATTCACAAAATCAGTTCCTTTGTCTGTTCGAATTTGTCTGACGGTATTCCGGAGCTGAACTTGAATTTTTGTGAGAAAGGCGATGATCATCTGTGGAGCTTGATCTTTACTTCGAAGAGAATAAACCCAAGTCCATCTTGAGTAGTCATCTACAATTACCAAAATGTAGCATTTGCCATTAATCGTTTGCACGCGCATCGGGCCACACAAATCCATGAGAAGAAGATGAAGCACATGCAGTGAGCTGTGTTCCACCTTTGAAGGAAAGTGAGCACGAGTGCTTTTCCCTTGTTCACAAGCTGAACATAGGTGATCTTTAGAATACCAGAATCTCAGGAGACCTTCAACAAGTTTGTATCTAGCAATGTTGGTTATGGTTTGAAAGTTTAAATGTGAGAGACGTCGGTGCCATAGCCAAGATTTTGTAGATGTTGCCTTTGAAAGGAGACAGATGGGAGATGAAGCAATCATGTCTTGCATTGAGATTGTGTATAAACTTGAGTTGCGGATGCGCATATAAGATCGCTTCCTTGTAGATCACGAATGAAACAAGTTTTCTCCGAAAAGAAACTTCCAAATCTCCATTACGTAATCGACCCATCGAGAAGAGATTGTGACCAAACCTTCCACATAATAAACCCCGCTAATTTCGATGTTGCCATTGATGTAATCTCCGTAGCCCATGATAGTCATGAGTGATCATTCCGAATCGACAGTGCCAATGAACTTTGCAACAAAGTTTGATAACATTTGAGATTGCTCGTCATGTGTCGGGAACATCCGCTATCAAAAATCCAAAAGATGATTCAGATCACATGCATTACACACAGATGACACAGATGGAATAGAAGTAGATGTGGAACCCGAAGAGTTAGAGGGTTCCGGAGCAGTTATAGTAGAAACACACATATCAATGATTTTAGGTATCCATGTAAATCCAAGTGTATTATGTAACCATTTCTGCCATCTCCAACTAGTCTTTGCTTTAGTCTTAGTGAATGCACTAGGTGGTACTACGTTCCTTGGAGGTGATGATGGAGCTATAGGGACATCAATGCTCTTCTTAGAATCTAAAGAGGGCGGTTTACCAAGCACAGACTTAGAAGCTTTTGTGGGCCTATTGGTATTCCGTTTCTTAGGATTCCGTAAACGAGACAAGATAGTTTTAGCAACAAATTTATCATGAAAATCAGAAAGCATACTTTTACGACATATAACACAAGAAGCTTCAGACTTAATATCAAAAGTACTTAAAGGTTCAGCATTCGTTACATCACTTTTTCCATTACATTTGTCGACGCAATATCTAAAGTGGGTGCAACTTGAGTTTTATTCAAAGTCCTAGGGTGTTCTTCTACGTCAAGATTCTTTATTATTCTTTTCTTATGTCGCAACTTCCTATTCTTCCTTGTATTGCTCCTAGGTCGTGAAGTGCGGACGCTGGGAAAAGAGGCAACTATTCTGTTTCAAGAGGGGAATCACATTAGTATCTTGTGGTTTGTCAAGAGGCATTCTAGTGTCACTTTTCTAAGTGTTACGGTGCAAGTTTCTTAATGTTACTAAGTCGAACTTGTTCATACTTTCCTAACTTCTCTTTTAACTCAATGATAGTGTGCAACAAATCTTGATTTTTAGAACGAAGATTTCCAGAAAAATTCATGACTTCTTTAGTGTGTGCAAGATAATGATCAAGTTCGTTTGATGCTTCATCATGAGTTTGTTTGAGTAAATCAAATATGACACCATATTCCTTTTTAACTTTTGCAAGTTCTTGTTCATATTTTGAGATTTGACATTTCAAAGACGCGTTTTGATCATCCAGTTGCTCAAGTTTTGGATTAAAAATTTATGAATGCAACTGGTTGATTTTGTTTTGCAAAGTAAGTTCACGATTTTGACAATCTTTTTGACACCATTGAAGACGACGTTTTGCATTTGAAAGCTCGTTTAACAATCGTTCATTTTCAACTTTTAAAGACTTGATTTGTGACACGGTATCAATATTCTCAACAATTTCAACAGAATCAATGTAATCGCAGAGATATAATCAAATGCAATGTAATATAATAACACCACATTATGGATATCAAGACGGATAACATCTTCCAAGAGTCGATCAACATCTTTTCGTAATGATTTCTTTTTACGCTTTTATATTTGAAATAGATGTTTCGTTTTCTCAAAAACGATTTTCATCAATCCAAGTTCCTTATGAAATTCCCTTTCCCAATACTATTGTTCCCCGTTCACTATCGTTTAAAATGGTTAAAGTTTATAAAACAAGTTAAAAGTGAACTATGACTGAAATTAACATAAGGAAAACACACTAAGTAATTTTCAACATAATATTCTTATTAGAAATAAATCAACAAAGAATCGCTACCCAAGTACTTGCGGAATAGTACTTGGGATTGAAATGACAAAGTTGGGTGACTCTCTCTAAGCTCAAAGCTAAGTCCGAGCACAACTCTTAGAGCTCACCGAGCTATCTCGTGAACTAAGTTAGTATTTGGAGGAGTGAAAAGATGGCTTGCGTGTATGTGTGTTTTACAATTCACAAGCTTAACCTTTTCACTCCATCTCTTATGCTATTTATACATGTATGATATTTGACTCTTTCCTAAGTGACAAACCGACATCATACAAAAGACAAAATATCGATGTATTTTGTCTCTCATTCTAAAGACTATTCTAGGTAAGAGACAAGACTACTTTCCTAAATTCGGTGATGACACCGAGCACGATCTTTGCCATTCGAGAGAAAGTTGACTTTGGTTGATAAGGACTTCTTCTTATCTCGATTCAATCTTTTCCGCTTTGTCCCGCTCTTTCTTCGCCTTTACATCCTTGATCTTCTACTTCAGTTTGTCTTGATGCAAGAAGTTGGAGAGGAATCTTAGGGATTCATGAGTTATTGTCATCACCACCGAATCTATCATCTTCTTCTTGACTCGCCTTCACCCTTTAAGTTCCGCCCATCGAGTGGAGAGACTTCTTCTTCGCCTCATCACCGAAGTTTCGAAGACGACTCACCGAGAGACTATGCACTCAAAGGACTGTTTGTGTTAACGGATTAAACACTTGGGCTATTTTCTATTCAAATCCTAGATTAAGGGTTTGGGTATTTACCGAACCCAACAGTCTCCCCTATTTGGATATACAAATAGCCTAAGTGGTTGATCGATGTAAGTGAGCAAGAGGCTTCTTCTTACATCGAATGTACTAATGAATACAATAGGGAACACCGAGTAAATGAATAAAACATACATCGCTTATTGATCGATTACATAGTTCCTATCACTAGTAAAGATAAAACAAAATGATGTCAATCCGTATGGATTCCCAATGCTTCAAGCTTGACCTTTTGGTGATGAGTGTTTCTCTGTCAGATGGTCTCTTATCTTGGCATTCGTGTCTTGGCGTAACCCGATGTTTCTTTGGGGTTTGAATTTGAGAGGCCACCGGTATGTAGCTCAAGATTGCAACCACACCACTGATCAATATCACTCCATCTTTGAAAAGGTGGTTTCCATAGACATCAATGTGGAATAGCCCTCTTCGTGCTTCTATCACTAGACAGTTCACAAATTTAACCCTTCAGTACTCCTGTTACACTCCGGTCGAGCACTTTAATCTCGTGTTGGAACTCAACTCTCTTCCTTTTGCCGGTGGATGATTGTGGTTGAGATCCTTGAGGTGCGATTAAAGCGGCTGAATTCCCGCCAATGGACAATCTCTCGATCTTTCATATCTTTTACTAAGCATTTTCATCGGGTCCTTAACCACCGCATTCTTCTTCTTTTCAATGATTGGACCAAGCTCATCAAGTTCAAGTGATCCCAAAGTCGGTGAATTTGAGGGATCATGGACCTCGAAGTGTCTTTTATCAACCCCTATAGACGCTCATGGCGGTGGTTTGGTATTGGGGATGATTCGACATCCGTGATTTTTCCAGAAGCCTTCGGCTTGTCATTGTCCGCTTGTACTCCTCAATTACGCTTTGCTCGAGCTTCATTTTCTTCTTCTTTTCTTCCAATGCTTTTCATTGCGCCCATCCGAGCCGCCCGAGCTTCCTTGAACTTTGCCTGCTCGACCCTTTTGAAGTTTGCTTGGATCTAATCCCATGTTCTCACTTCTTTGGCGACAACCTTTTCAAATGCTTTTCTTTCTTTTCTCTTCCTCGACTTGTTTCAACCTTTTTCTTCTTTAGCAAGGTGTTTACTTATTTGTTGTGGTGTGAGCGGTATTCGATGTCGCCAATTTTATAGGGAATATTCTCGTGCTCGGTTGCCATCTTGCCTTTTCCTTTGTCCCGGCCCGAGGAAGATGAAGTTGCTACAGAGGTGGAGTTGTTGATGTTATTGGAGTGATTATGTCGGTGTTGTTGTTGTTGATGTTGTTGGTGGGATTGATGAGATCGGTGTTGCCGAGATCGGTGGGATGATGAGATTTGAGCCATCGACATCTTGGTGTTGGCTCCCTCGGTGTGAGAAGGAGTTTCTTCAAGAATATTCTCCCCTCAATTGTTGCCGAGCTTGGTGAGGCAAGAGTTGGAGTGGGTGTCAAGAGGTCGAGACTTGACCTTGAAGGCCCGGTAAATTTCGAGGTCATAGCCTTGATGTCTCAAGTGTCGATTGAATACCGGTGACTTTTGTTTCCAAGTTAGCTCGAGAAACCTCCGTGGTCGTCATTCTGGGCCCAAGATTCCGTGCCGAGAAGAGGATGCCCGAGCCAAGGTAGCCACTGCGTATTTAGAGAGTCCAATGTATTTTGAAGAGACGGATCGAGGATGGAAGACCCGAACATTTGCGACTTGAGCATATTGAGCGATTCGGTGAGGTTTGAGGATTGTTTCAAGTGCTCCTCAAGAGCCTCCAAAGACTTTAGAGTTGAGTGTCGGGTCTTCTTTGACAAACTCCCCGATTTCATCTATCGTGGTACCTACACCTCAAGATGTCTCGAGGAATTTAGCCATGTTTTCATCCGGTCGGTGAATGTTGTCATACATCGATCCCTATGCTCATGAACATTTTCATCAAAGCCATGTACTTCACCTTTAGATCAAGATAACTCGCAGAAGCCTCGGTGTGTTGCTCCCACAATGTGTCGATGACCCGAATATAACCTTCTTGAAGCTTTGGTGATCCACGAACTAGGCGTCTTTCGGTGAGTGGGAGAACATTATCAAATCTTTCAAATTCATCGGTGGATGAAGAGGAGTCATTATTGTCGGGCTTGACTGGTGATTCAAGATGCTCCTGTGGATCAGCCGAGGCTCTTGTTCGACTTGAACCTCGGTCTATTTCTTCTCCGGTGATAAGATTTCATCATCGGCCTCAAAGAAGTTCATCTTCGAGAATAATATCGATGACATCAAGCATTAACAAGGGGTTGGTGATGGGTTCCATATCGCCGGTGGTATGTTTCCTCCGAGTCTTTGTCCCCGTTGACCCCTCGGACACGGTGGGTGTTTCCAGTGTCTTCGCCGGAGTCGATTGGTTGTGGGTTCCAGATCGGCGGTTGTTTCTTTCCTCCGAGTCTTTGTCCCCAGTGACCCCCGAGACACCGGTGGGCGCTTCCGATGCCTTTAGCGTAGTCGGTGATAGTTGTATCCATATCGGTGGGTTGTTCGATTTCCTCTAAGTCTTTGGGAGAGATCGGTGTGCCCTCGCACAAAGGATTGGATTTGCTAATGTCATCACCGGGCGTAGGAAGGCGCTCCCTACCCGGGTTGTTTGTTTCCTCCGGATCTTGGGAGTAGTAGGTGTGACCAAGCGGCACCGACTGTGATTTATCGGTGTCCTTCGTTGTCACCGGGTGGTTGTTGCTTGGTCAAGGTGTCTTTTGGTCTCGGGCTTTTGTGCCTCTTGGGCGGTGCTCACGAAGCCTCGTGGCCCCGAGACTTTGGTTTAGTCTTAGTCCCGTGATGAGACTTCCCTTTTCCTTTTTAGAAGCGTGGTTTGAGACATCGATCCACTTTGATTGTTTACAAGAATCACGTGGCCGTCAATTCAATGGGAGTGACAAGGATGGGTCCTTTTGAAAATTTGATGGGCTCAGATGCCGGTAAATTTCCAAAATTTTCATCCCGAGTATAGTTTGAACCCAAGAACGATCGAAGCACATGAGACAAACCTAGGATACTAAACGTTTCGCCCTAGTTTTGCTCAGTAGCTTCATTACGAGATCACCGTAAATGATCTCCCCTATGTCGACAAAGTGACCCCATTCATTAAGTAAAGATGCCATCATCAACCGAATAGAGTTAACTTGTTCGGTGGATGAGTGGTTCCCGCCGAGGACCCGAATCACAAAAGTGAAGAGGATCCTCCAAGCCACGGGAATGAGCTTTTAGTGACGGGGTCTTGTCCAAAAAGTTGGATCTAAAACGATTTGTTTTAACCCACCCTTCACCGTGGAGGGTTCGGGATGGGCGACATAAGTGCCTTTGTTATAATCCAACCCTGTTGTAGTGCAAAACGCTTTGTAATCCAGGTGTATTGTTTCCCCATTTAGATCGAATCGATGAGATACTCCCGAGAGGTCTAAGGTTATTCTCATCGATGGAAGGTGTCGGTCAAAGGCTCTAGCAAGAGCCCAAAACTCCCCGAGGTAGTTTGGGTACACCATCGAGGACATTTTACAAAGGCCGTTTAAGTGGGCGGTTGAATAAAAATTTTATAATGTCTTTATAGGTTGGGACATTTTCGGGATATTCAAAATTTCCTATGACATTATTTGTTTTGAATTCAACGTTAGTAAGATCCCTACCCAATCGAGAAGCAAATCAAGAGATTGTGTTCTAGCCATTTCAATTAAAGAAGATTTTAGGGTTTAAAAAATGTTTTGACTAGAACAATCAAAGTGTTTAGATCTCTTGAGTATGTGATGAAAAACTTTTGTAAATGTTTACAAGAAGGGTTTTCAAAAGAGGTTTTAAGAGTTTTTGAGCACACACAAATGTTTTTGAATTTTTGAAATGATTGTGTGTAGTTTTGTTGCGTAAAAGATTTGTGTGTGTTTGTTAGTGTTGAAAGGGGTATTTATAGAGTGATAAGAGGGTGTTTTGTGCACAAATGGGAATATTAAGAGTCGGTTTTGAAAGACGTATGAATTTCCACATTTATTGCTATCACTCCATTACCCGCAAAGAAAATCCCTTTTCAAGGAATAGCTAAAAGGCAAGAAAAGTGCACTTTTGCGTAGATAAAATATCAATTTGATATTTTGTGAGAGGCATTAAATGCCAAGTGGGATGACAAGAAACAAAGAGACATATATTCCTTTATTAAATTGGCATAGTTACCAACCTAGGACATTAAAGTAACTGATACTTGGATCATTTAGTTACTCATTCAATGCTCTTTGTCAAGTGTCAGGGACCCTGAATGAGTCTTACTTATTCAGTGAGAGGTTTATTTTGGTTCTTTGGTGGAGGACAGGGTTGTTGGAGATTGCAATTGCACTAGTGTTATCACAGAATATGGGCACCATTTTGTAATGGATGTCATAGTCACTGAGTTGACTTTTCATCTATAATACATTGGCACAACATCCTGTCATAGCCTACATATTCGACTTCGGTGAGGACATAGCCACCGATTGTTGCTTCTTTGCACTCCAACAAACCGCTTTTCCTCCAAGAAATTGACAGACCCCGAGGTACTTTTTACATCCATGTTCTACAAAGATAATCGAATCGAGTATCCTTTGAGATCAAACCCCGAGCATTTTGGATAATAGAGTCCAAGGCTTGGGGTTCCTTGTGTACCGAGTATTCTCTTGGCTGCAGTGAGGTGAGATTCTTTGGGATTGGACCGATATCTTGCTATTAAACAGATGAAAATTGTATGTCCGGTCTAGTAGCTGTTAGATACATTAGTGAGCCAACAATCCCTCCGAAATGAGTTTGATTGGTGATTTGCGGTGAGATCAGGTCCAAGGTTGTTAGGTGGGACCATTGGTGTCTTCAAGAGATTTACGTGTATTTCTCTGACCGATGGATATTCCTTTATCGGTTTGCTCGATTTGTAGTCCAAGAAAGTAAGTAAGTTCCCCATCATGCTCATTTCAAACTTCTTTGTCATTAGTTTTTCAAACTGTTTGCAAAGTTTGTAGTTTGTTGAGCCAAAGATGATATCATCAACATACACTTGGACTAGTATCACATCTGTTGGGTTCTATAGACAAACAATTGTGTTGTCTATCTTTCCTCGACAAACTTGTTTTGTATCGGGAAGGTGAGAGAGTTTCATACCATGCCCGGGAGCTTGTTTAAGTCCATAAAGGGCT
The DNA here is from genome assembly GCA_022545495.1 of Chrysanthemum lavandulifolium. Classification (NCBI taxonomy): domain Eukaryota; kingdom Viridiplantae; phylum Streptophyta; class Magnoliopsida; order Asterales; family Asteraceae; genus Chrysanthemum; species Chrysanthemum lavandulifolium. The sequence continues at coordinate 253,798,068 of CM040241.1, read as the reverse complement.
TTGTCAAGCTTTGAGACATAGTTAGGGAATTCACTACTCTCAAAGCACTGAGGTTCTTGAACATACACATCTTCCTTGAGATCACCATTTAAGAATGCACTTTTAACATCCATTTGGTAGACCTCAAGTTCATGTATGTTGCATATGCAAGGAAGATCCCGATGGCTTCCATTCTTGCAACAGAGCAAATGTCTCATCATAGTCAATGCCTTCTTGTTGACCTCAGAACCTTTGGCTACAAGTCCGCTTTGTTTTTAATGATGATGCCATTTTCATCGCTTTGTTGTCGAAAACCCACTTCATTCCTATGACTACTACATCCCGAGGACATTTGATCAAGGTCATGACCTTGTTTTTATCAAACTGTTGCAATTCTTCTTGCATAGCTCGAACCCATCTTGGGTATTTTATAGCTTGGTGACACTTTTGGGTTCTATGTCCGATAGGTAATCAACATATAGACATTCATTGGTCAAGCTGCAGTTAGACTAGCAGACCATGCTTCTAGTGAGCATGCCTCGGTGGGTTCACCAATGATGTTTACAAGCTCAATGTCCCGAGATCTTGTCCACTTACTTTGTGGTCCGGGATCCGAGCTTGAAGATGTCACTGGGAGTTCGATGTGAGTTCGGTGCAAGGGCCACAAAATCATTTAGAACATCTGTAGAGATGTCTTGATCAGTTGAGGATCATGAGTTCTGTGTTCCCGATCATTTGGATCATTGTTACTTATCCCAACAGAACAGATCGATTATCAATGAACTCATTGATGGTTGGTTGGGGTAGGTTGTGAGGTAAGACATAATATAAGATGTCAAGATCGACTTGATATGAGGAATTGAGTTCAAGATTGTACTCATCGGAGGATATCTTGATGAGTTATCAATTCCTATTTCCTCCATCGAGGTGTTGGTAAACCCGATGCTTTCAACACTTTCATCAAAGGTGACATGAAAGGTTTCCTCAACTTGTTGTCTCCTTGTGTTAAAAACCTCAAGGCTTTGGAGATCGTGAGTAGCCTAAAAGTATCCATCATCGCCTTTTGCATCAAACTTGCCTAGATGATCCTTGTGGTTGTGAATGAACACAGGACATCCAAACACATGAAAATAGTCGATGTCGAAGTCTTCCTTTGAAGATCTCATATGGGGTTTTATTATGTCTTTTGACAACGATTGACTGCTTTTGAGTGTAACGTGCGCTTTGACCGCTTCACCCGTAAATGCTTTGAGAGGGTCGAGCCATTTAACATAGTTCTAGCAACCTCAATGAGAGTTATGTTTTCCTTTCAAGAACCCCATTTTGTTCGGGGTGTATGGGATGAGAAATTTTGAGAAATTCCTTTTCATCACGTAAACTCTCAAGCTCTTGATTTCGAACTCGCACCATTGTCATTTCGATCCATTTAACAAGAATGTCATTTCGGTTTTCAATCTTCACGATGAATGACATTATTGTATCGCTTGCTTGACTCTTCTTGGAAAGAAAGTATACCCAAGTGTATCTTGAAAACTCATCAACAATAACAAGTGTATACTTTCATGTGGATTGATCCGGGATGACAGTCCAAAGAGATCCATGTGCAGGAGGTGAAGGCGACTTTGATGGAGAAATTTTGTTTGGTTTTGAATGATGCTCGTGGTGTTTACCCTTTTCACAGTGTAGCATGGTTTGTCTTTTGCAAAAACCAAGGATGGTAAGCCAAGGACCTTGTTTTGTTTTGCCAAGTTGTTGAGGTTTTGAAGTTTAAGTGTGAGAGTCTCTTATGCCACGCCCAATTGATAGTTTCGGTGGCTTTAGCAAAGAGACACGTTCCATCTTGGGAGAGTGTTGACATGTCTAGCACATAAACATCATCTCTCCTAGGAGCTATCAACACAACTTCCTTGTTGGCATTGAAAATGGTACCTTGTTTATCATTGAATTGTACAATGTATTTAGCATCACCTAGTGACCGACATCGATGAGATTGTATTTGAGACCGCTGACATAGGCTATTCTAGAGAAAACTATTCCATTGCAGCCATCGAACCATAACCTTGATGGGACATGATGAGTTATCACCAAATACTACCTTGGGCCTGGTTCCTTTACATACTTGTGCAGATATTCCTTCACACCACCATGCTTCTTGAGCATCCACCGCCTAGATGCCAAATAGGTTCCCCGGCATGTCTCGCACAAGTAGTAAACGAATTAGTTTCTTCGTGACCCACTTACTAGTGGGCTTGGATCTCAAGGTCTCTTTGAAATTTGCAATCGACTCATGGTCGGTGGTTGTGTGCATGGTGCTACCACGTGTTTTGCATTTAGAGGTCGAGGATGACTCGGTGACTGGGTTGTTTGGAATTTCTCCTTGCATGAATGATACTATCATGTTGGGATGTCTCATGAGTGGATTACCGCATATATCACAAAGATGTATTCATGAGACAATCATCCCGATGATGATCATTAAACCCACAGTGAGGCACAGAGGAAAAGGTTTTGCTCTATTCTTTGGAGCGACTTTGGAGGATGAAGCATACCGATGACCAACTTTGGTATAGTTTGCTTGATTGACATATCGTAGATGATCTGCGATCTGTGATCATCCTTTTGCGATCATGCAAAAAGGATTCTATAGCAATTGTCGATGGTATGGTGGTGTAATGACACACCACACTTTTGTTTGTTTTTGAGGTTGACTTAGATTTTGAGGAACCGGAGGAAGTCGACTTTGTCTCCTTGATTGGTTGAGGACCCTTTCAATGGATTCCATTTTTCAAGAAGCTTCCTCACAAGTTCGACCGATTGTCGAATTTGGTCACTTCAGTGGGGACAGAGGATGTTGAAATCTCGGTAGGAGTAGACTCTTGTTGGATTAGTTTTGCTTGTCTTTGTAGGATGGTTCTACCAAGTCCGGACATTTCTTTTGGTGAATGAGGATTGAATTGTAGTGGAGTAAGCTCGAGCTTGAGCAAAGACCTCAAGAGGTTTCGGTGGTGGAAGCGGTGCATGAGATTCTCGCCTGAGACTCGAGATATGATCAAGACTATTGGGCACATCAAGGAGTCCAAGCATGCTCTTTAGAGCTTGACTTTCGTGCTCTAGAATCCTTCCGAATCGAAATTTGAAGCTTACTCTCGGGATTAACCCGCTCAATACAATCACTGGAATTTGAGTTGTCAACATGTTGGTAATCATACCACCGCACACAAATGGTTTTGAACTTTGGTCTTTGTTGCGAGAGTCGTGAGATGATCTTCACCTATGACTCTATTTTTGCTCTGGGGCACCCACATCATCAAAGACCCCAGGATTCTTAGCAATTCAACTTTCAAGAATATCTTGTTCCTTTTAAGTTCATCTTGAAGAGCCTCGATTTATCTTAACTAGTTCGGTGTTTTGAATTTGCAAGGTGTGACCTCAAGCTTGGCTTGTTTTAAAATAAGCAGCTCATCTCTACACTTGTTTAATTCAAAACTTAACTTGTTGTATTTTGAAAAGAGATTTAATCTTTGCTCTTCTACGAACTTAAGGTCAACATTAAGATAATTCATTAAAGATCGCCAATCGTAGTCATCATCCATAGATAGTAAGATGTTTACCTTCTTCATAGTGATGTTGACCCATTCCCTGCTTTCGCATGACTCTTTCCAATCGCTAACTTATCCTCTTCTCGAGAGGGCCATCGATTGCAATCGACATGCACCATTTCATCATTTGATGACACCGGCTCTTCATCCGATCGAAGGTCTCAAAGAACAAGGCCTTTGTTTTTACCCCGCACGATTGAACACTTTTTGTTGTTTCGAGGACCGGCCTCGAGCAATGCAAGCTTAGCTTTGACTTTCTTATACTTAGCTTCAAAATCAACAGCTTTTGTTTTGATCGATTTGTTTTGAAAATTTTGATGAGACCGATAGATTTTGGTTGAAATTTGCTAAAGCACGAGGACCGATTTGACCACGATGGTTTATAAGAGGGTTCATAAATTGTTTTTGAAAAGTAGTCTTTTGCAAAATGACCTCTTTTGTGACACTTAAAGCATTCGGTGTCCTCATTTGCTTTGGCATTCGAAAAACTTTTGTTTCTTTTTATAAACCTTCGAGAGTTAGCAATGAGTGCCCTTTCACGAAATTCGATGTTCGGTCATTTAGGTACTCCTCACTTGATCTCTCATCAAGCTCATCATCCGAATTTTCACGAAAATCTTGAACAACATTGTTAGAATAGAAAGCGATTGATATTGGTGATGAGGTGGTGGTCGGGACTTCTTGACTTCCCGAGACTTCTTTAAGTCGTGGTATCGTCTGCTGATGAGATTTTCCTCATAGACAAATTTCCCATAAATTTCGTGAAGCTCAAGATTTTGGATATGATTAGCATTCCTAAGTCCCCGAGAGAAATTCAACCACTTCTCGGGAGACTGCTGACAAAACCAACATTGATTTCATGCTTGGACAACTTAACACCATCATTTGACAATTCATTTAAAAGAGTTTTGTACCGTGTAAGTTTGAGAGAGAGTCGAGTCCATAGCCTCAAGGTATTATACTCAAGTTTCGTGTCCATTATCCTGTTTTCCTTGGTATCGATGGTCCTTCATGACCGTGAACTAGGTCATCCCAGTTTGCTTAGTCAGTACTCTGACTTATAACAGACTCCATGATATCGTCGGGAAGACAAGATATTATGATACTTTTGAGTCTTTGGTCCTGGTTGACCACTCCTTTCATCCTGGTCCACCGAGCTTGTGTTTGGGCAACCCTTGATCTTTGGGATAAATGGACCTTCATTTATACACTTGATATAATAAGGTTCCATCCCAATCAAATAGCAAAGCATTCGCTTTTCCATTTGTTGAATTTGCCAACTTCAAGTCTAGGGCAACAATTTGAATAAGCTCCACCCTTTTATCGACTAGTTGGGGTACATCAATTTCACCATTTAGGATCCTAATTTAAAACTTTTAGAGCGGCCTAAAAACGAGTTTTATAATTAGCCTTGCTCGATACCACTTGTTGTTCCCTGCTCACTATCGCTTAAAACGGTTAAAGTTTATAAAACAAGTTAAAAGTGAACTATGACCTGAAATTAACATAAGGAAAACACACTAAGTAATTTTCAACATAATATTCTTATTAGAAATAAATCAACACAGACACGTTACCCAAGTACTTCATGAATAGTACTTGGGATTGAAATGACAAAGTTGGGTGACTCTCTAAGCTCAAAGCTAAGTCCGAGCACAACTCTTAGAGCTCACCGAGCTATCTCAGAACTAAGTTGTATTTGGAGGAGTGAAAGATGGCTTGCATGTATGTGTGTTTTACAATTCACAAGCTTAACCTTTTCACTCCATCTCTTATGCTATTTATACATGTATGATATTTGACTCTTTCCTAAGTGACAACCGACATCATACGTAAGACAAAATATTGATGTATTTTGTCTCACACTAAAGACTATTCTAGGTAAGAGACAAGACTACTTTCCTAAATTCAGTGATGACACCGAGCCCGATCTTTGCCATTCGAGAAAGTTGACTTTGGTTGATAAGGACTTCTTCTTATCGATTCAATCTTTTCCGCTTTGTCCCGCTCTTTCTTGATCTTTACATCCTTTAGTCTTCTACTTCAGCTTGTCTTGATGTAAGAAGTTGGAGAGGATCTTAGGGATTCAGTGAGTTATTGTCATCACCTTTGAATCCATCATCTTCTTCTTGACGCAGTCTTCACCCTTTAAGTTCCGCCTCATCGAGTGGAGAGACTTCTTCGCCTCATACCGAGTTTCACGAAGGCGACTCACCGAGAGACTATGCACTCAAGGACTGTTTGTGTTAACGGATTAAACACTTGGGCTATTTTCTATTCAAATCCTAGATTAAGGGGTTTGGGTATTTACTGAACCCAACAAATACAATGCACAAATTTTCAAATTTCGAACATGGGGTAAAATTCTTTTCTGAAAAATATCTCTTTGTTCTCGCACCTGAGGCGATTGATAATGTTCAACTTTTATTTCAGAATGAAATTCAATCTCACATTCTAAAAGTTTGATGTCAGAAGTGAAAATGTCAAAATATCTAAGAATTTGACGATTTTCGGGTATTGATTTTACTTCACCGAGTGAAGGTAAAGGACCATTAATTTGTGCAGAATTGGGTTGGGGGCCAACATTAGAAGACTCAGACATAGGTGTGATAACCCAAGGCGTGTTAGAAGAATCCTTTTGTTCGACGAAAGTGACAGCTTTTGAATAGTTAAAAGGTTTATTATAAACAACATTTTCCATTTTTGACCGACTCTCCTCATCTGCATCGAATTCCTCTTGACAATTATATTCAACAACCTTCATAATGGAATCATCAATTCTATGTTCTCGACCTTTGTAAACTTGTGATTTGGTTTGAATGCTCTATTTAAAAACTTAGGTTTGTAATCAACAAGATTCGGTCCATATCCATTTGGATTTGGTTTGAAAGTAAACTTTTGAATCATTGTGATTGATTCACCATGTTTATAAACAACATTTCGAAACTCTTTGATTTTGTTTTGTAAGTCGACAATTTCCTCAAGATAGGCATCTATTCGTTTCGTTGAATGCTTTTTGTATTCAGATAACTGTTTTTGACAAGTTAACAACTCAGCCTTGGCTTTTTGATTTTCCAAAGTAAGAGCGTTAATTTATTTTGTATGATCATTTTTCAGTTGTTCTATTTGATACAAAAAAGCATTCTTGGATGCGACTAGATCATGTATCTGTCGTTCTTGTGATTTTTCGTTTTGGGAAGATTTAGCAAAAGCGACTTCAAAACCTTGTTCACGTTTTTCTTGAGTTTTAAAAACGTTGAGTTATCTTTTTAAGCATTCAATATCCCTGGTTAATAGTGCATTTTTATCTTTTAATTGTTGATTAAGTTCATGACATTGTTCCATGCGAGATAGTTGGTCATTAAGTAAGAGGTCAATATCTGGAAGAGGCAAAGGTTCAACGTGTTCAACGTGAGTCTCAACATGATCATTATTCAGATCCTCAAATATAACCACGGAGTCAACTTGATTATCAATGGTAACCATGAGGTCATCTTGATCGTCAAATATAACTACTGGATCTAGTTGAGTATCATCAGAATGAGATGTGGATGGCTCATGTTGAACATTCTGAGCCTTGTCGGATTCTGATGTTGACGGAGATATTAGATCGATGATGAATATGGTTCGATCCGCACGAGACAAGCCGTCGCTGTCATACATTGGGCTGTGTCCTCATGTGGAGTTCGTGCATGTTTGCCATCAACATAATCGCTGCATTAGCCTCGCAAGTCCTCCATATCATCATATGAGTCTCGCATCCGCCATAAAACTCGTTTTTGTTTGTGAGGGTTCCACCGCCTTCGCCCTGAGAGCCAAAAGTAAAGCTTCCTTGTGATAAGCACCGCCTAGTCCTCGGCTTAGGGCATGCATTAGCCGTGTGACCCTTCTCATTACGCTTATAGCAACGAAGACCATTAATCCCATTCTGAGCATTACCCTGTTCAACCACTTGAGCTCTATGTAGAGCACCCATGTTATTCCTTCCCATAACATTAAACCCTTGACCACCGCCCATCTGACGACCATTACCACGATTCTGAACTTCAACACGTCCAGTGTTAACAACAGCCTGATTCCTTGTGTTTGATGAGGAACGAATGCGATTGTTGGATTTGTTTGTATATCGGCCGAAGGCTTTAGCAATCATAACAAACCCTTGTTGCAATGCATCGAAAGCATCGGAATCCTCATTAGCTTCACTGTAAAGTGCTTGATCATTGTTGTTGTTGTATGGAACCAATTGAGTTTCTTGAGATTGTTGCTGTGACGGATCATATGGTGTAATTGTTGCAGTTGGTTGAGCAGCGGGTTGTGGAGGATTTGTGAATTGAGGATAACAAGTTTGAGCCCACAAAGCTAATTGTTGATTATCCGGAAGTGAAGGTGAGACAGGGAGTCCACGAATAATCCTTTCTTTGTCAACTTCTTTTTGGTGGGGCTTCAAATAGTCGTACAACAATCCATATGTAGCATGATGAAGGTTCTTAGCTTGACGGATGAAAATGACATACTTCTCCCAATCAGGACCAAGACTACTTAGGAATTTTAGTGTTGACGGCAATTCTTGGCATGATGATGTTGTGTTTTTCCAAATCATTGATGATGTCTGAGAATCGATGATGATAAGACTCTAATGTCTCTCCTGGTTCAATCATGAAGTGTTCATAAGCCAAGTAAATTTTGGATTCCATATCCTCTTGATTGAGTTCAGTGCCTTCCATGAGAAGTTGAATATGTTCCCACATTGCTTTAGCAGTCTTTTGAGCATCAACACTTCGAAGGATTGGATTAGGTAATCCCAAAAGGATGTATTGCATTGCTAGCTCATCAGCTTCGAAATGTAGAAGTTCATCAGCAGTGAGGTCAGAAAGAGTTGCAATGTTGGTGACATCATCTCTTGGTTTAGCATTTGGATCTCCGGGTGTAATAACAGTAGGCATCTGAAACGGACCTTCCAGGATGACCTTCTTTAAGAAATTTCCATGTGGATTCTTTAGATCACAAAACCTAAAGAACCTAATCACCCATTGATCGTAATTTCCGGGAGTGAGCATTGGAGGTCTATCAAGTGATCCAGCCTCATGAATGGATTGTTGGCTACTTAAAGCTTCACACATCTTTGAAAACCAAGACGGTTCCTTCATAGTATTCCTGGATGGATGTTGATTGTAAAAGTTTGTGTAAGGTTGTACTTGAAGACTAGGTGGTGGTTGAACCATTTGTGGTAGAATTGCTCCTTGTTGTGGAAAATGTTGTTGGTTAAATTTTTGTTGATAAACTTGTTGTTGTAGATTGAATTGTTGTTCTTGTTGACTGAGTTGTTGTTGTTGTTGAGGATACACATGAGGAAAGTAGTTAGAGTATGGTGGTTGAGACATCTTGAAACTTGTGTTGATGATGGATATTTGTAGTCAAATGAAACTTTGTTGATGAAGAGTCCTTAGGCGTAGAAACCAAGCTTAGGCAAAGTAATCCTTAGGCGTAAAAACACCAAACTTACGCGTAAAATTAATATTTATGCGTAGGATTAGCTTACGCGAAGAATTGAGAAACACTAAGGTTAGGCGAACCGAAAGTTAAACGAGAAAGCTTATGCGTAAGATTAGCTTATGCGTAAGACAAGGCTTAGGCGTAAGAAAATGCTTAGGCGTAAAGAGTTCTACGCGTAAGTTTTAGCTTATGCGTAAATTAGGTTTTGCCCAAAAATCCTTTACACTTATTCCAAAGGTAAAAGATATCCAGTCGAAGTGTTTTCGTGCTTATCCAAGCAAGAAAACACCGAGTAAAACCAAGAAAATCAAGATCAAACCACGGATAACTTAGGCGTAACTTTAGGGTTTTGTTACGCGTAGGATTTTTCAAAACTGAGATTTCAGCCCAAAGTATTTCTAAACCAGATTTTTGTTATGAAACAGCTTCAATATCACCAAAATAACACAAAAGTGTGAAACTTGATGATCCAAAACTCTAATACACCTTACGCGTAGAACCAGCTACACGAATGAAATCAAGCTTAAAAACTAATAAATACACGTAAAGTTTAAAATTTTTTGTGAAAAACTTAACCTTTAACACCTAATAACCTTGAAAGTACAAGAATCTTGGATTTGAAAGTGAAAAAAGATGAGTTTTTATGCGTATGAAAGTTTTGAAACCGTGAACCTTACGCGTAACACAAATACTTCAAAAACAAAATCGTTTCACCCAACTATTTGGCGATTGATACCACTGTTAGGTTCCCATATTTGTAACTCAAGCATCAATAGAAGAAATGGATGAAGGAGAGATCGGTTGAACAAGAACAAACACACACGTATGGATAATAAGAAAGGTTACGCGTAGAGTATGAGAGTAAATGAACAACCAACCTTCTAAGGAAGGTTTACAAGATTATTTATAGGGCAAGGAGCTAGGGCAACACTGCTAGCATCATTCCCTTCTTATGGGCTTGGGCCAAGGCTCATGGGCTTTCTACATAAGCCTTAGCATGATAACTAACATAAAAACCATAATTAAGCTAACTATTACATATTAATTACTAACACTTGAATTCTAGTTTAGGAGTGATTCCAACACGAACCCAAAAGCTTTTCGTATCATAAGCTGATTTAAATAAGATTTTACAAGCTAAAAAGAGTAACTTTTATAAAAATAAAACTTAACTTTTCGAAAAGTAAAATTTGGACTAAATTTGCAAAAGTTATAACCTTAAGGGTACAAATCGTAAAAACAGAAACTTAAAGGTTAAAACGGAAAGTATAAAAATTTTATATAAAAACTTAAGGGTATAAACAGTCAAAAAGTAAATTTGAGGTAAAAAGTGTAAATTAAGGATTTTGAACTTGTTTTGCGAAATGTGCGAGACCTAGGGGTAGAAAATGAAAATTTGATAATATGGATTAAAAGTGAAAAACCATTTGTTTAAGGGGTAAAAACTATAAAATATAGAAAGTTTAGGTTTAAAAGGTAATTTTAATTAGCTGGGAATAGTTTTGCCAAAAATGTTTTACGAAGGGTATAAAGTGTAACTTTTGAAACTTAAGGGTTCAAATGTAATTTATGGGAAAACTTTTGGAAAACTCATATCTTTTATAAAGAAAGGAAAAATTTATAAAATGTCTTAAACAAGTATTTTGACGACTATACACTCATATATATACATTAGCGTAACTATTTCTAACATAACGTTTAATTTAAAAACTTATATACTTTTATATATTAAAAACACTATACTAAACATATAACGTAAATAATCGTTTGACATCTAAAACTAAATGAGAATTTTTTATTTAATCAACTATTTACGAAAACCTTTTCGATTATATAAAAATAGACTTTCTAAGGAATAAATAACTTAGGTAACCCTAAAAGTCTCTCTCAAAAGTGGCGACAAACCGATCACTTTAAACCTTATTGGTCGATCTTTTAATCTTCTTCTTTTCTCAATTGATGGCATCATTGTAATTATGTTACATAGTGGGTCCGTTGTGAATTGAATTTTTTTTTCATCCACAGTAGGGAAATTGTTTCAAACGTTAGGTTTTATCTTTTCAAAGTGGATCGGTGGTTAATTGATTAAAAGCTACATTATTCTTGATTCTATTTCCTGATTGGTTTGTTTCATATTGCAAACTCGTACCTATTATCTTATACTTATTCGAACACTCTCTTTAACTGGTACGATCTATGATGGGTTAGGTCTTGGTGCTACATGAGTTTAAAACCCTAACTTTGAGTTAGGGTTTTCCTTTTAGATTGGTCGTTGCTACATGCTTTTTTGTTACCTGTTCTATTAATGTGCGTGGGTTTTTATGATGGAGAAGGGTTTTCTAATTAATAAAACTGCGTCTAAAGCTTCGAATATTGATGACCGTTGGGTGGAAGTGAAGGTGTGAGATCGTCTAGTGTGGTTAAGGGTCCTAATATTGATGTGGGTCCGAGTACAAGTGATGCGAGTGTGCCAAATTTGGTGCATCAATCAGGTTCTACTCCTATATCTTTTGCGGATATGTTTAGGGATAAAACACCCAAGAAGACCGTTAAGATTTCGGAGATGAGAAACGAAAATTGTGTGCCTGGTGCTAATGTCACCATTCCTTTGGAAGCTATCGATGAGGTGAGCTCTAGATTCGCTAATACTTTTGTATGGTTATTTCATTGGTAAGAGACTCGCTTTTCCGATAGTTGAAAATTACGTTAGCAATACATGGGCGAAGTTTAGTTTACAAAGGGTTATGCTTAATAATGGTTTTTTTCTGTTCCAATTTGAAACCAAAGAGGGTATGGAAAGGGTATTGGAAGGAGGTCCATGGTTGATACGATTGGTGCCTATCTTTTTGAATATTTGGACTCCGAACAGTAAACTTACAAAAGATGATATAACTTTAGCCCCTGTTTGGGTTAAACTCCATAATATCCCGATTGTTGCTTATTCTGAGGTTGGTCTTCGTTTGATTACGACGCAAATCGGTGGTCCTATAATACTTGATTCCTACACGAGTACCATGTGCCTTAAGTCGTGGGGTCGTAATTCCTATGCTAGGGCCCTTGTGGAAGTGTCATCAAAGGAAGCCTTACTTGACTCACTTATGGTTGCTATCCCTTACCCTAATGGGTCAGGTCATTCATTGGAAAAAATTACTATTAAATATGAGTGGAAACCGCCACGATGTGAGACTTGTAACGTATTTGATCACAATGATGATGGATGTCCTAAGAGAGTGAAACCGGTTGTGAAAGATAAATTGTTGGTTGATGAAGACGGTTTCGTTGAAGCTTATAAAAGGAAAGGAAAAGGTAAGCTTCAGGGTACTAATCATCAGGTTAATCGGATTCGTTTTCAAAAGCCTAAAGTTTCGTATTACTATAGGCCGGTTACTAAGCCAAAGAATGGAGGAGCATCGACGTCTAAGCCCTCTGTCCAATCGAATACAGGTTCTCCAACGGTTAATGTAGGTTCTACTTCTTGTAACGAACCTACTACTGTTCCTACAAGTAGTACGGCTCCATCCCGGGATGGACAAGGTAAGAATAATAATTGGGTGGATGATATCAACCTTGTTGATTTGAAGAACAGTTTTGATGTACTTATGGAACAAGATTCGGTTTTGAAACATGTGATTGGCACTAAGTCTACTCCTGAAGTTATCTCTAGTTCTTCCAATACTACACCTCCATCGCCTATGAAGAACACTCCTATTGTTGACAAAATTGGGAAGCTTTGAAAAGCTTATTATTGATGGGAAAGCTACCCTTGTGGATGATAATGGTAAACCTATTCCGGTGGCTGATGGTGAAAGGAAAGGCAACCCATTCTCTAAGGTGGGTGAAGTGGTTGATTCAGATAGTGATGATGAGGTGTTTGAGCCAAATGATCCTATGGGCAATTACTTTTCATCAGCAGGAGGACATAACGAGCTTGAAGGCTATTTTTCTGATGATTATGCGGCCCATGTTTATGACTTACCTAGGCAATTAGCGGAATTTAACAATCAGTTTGATTTCAAGCTTCAAGGCCGTTCGCGGAAGTAATCTTTAATGTGGATTTGTTTATTTGTTTTGCATGTCTTTTTAGGTTTTAGTGGTTATTCTAGTTGTTGGTAGCTAATTGTTCATTTATGGCATGTCATAAATGATCTATTGGTTGTTCAAGCGGTTGCTTGAGGTTAATGTGGCATTTCAGCCACATTCCATTGTACTTTAAACGGTTTTTTGGTTAATATATTTTACCAGGGTGGAGTTCCCTTTTACTCAAAAAATAAATAAATAAATAACTTAGGTAACGTAAATAATATTTTGCTTTTGAACTTTAAGCATTACCACACAACGGGAAACGATACACGTATTTTCATCTGCATAATTTCAAAACAATCATTAACTTGAGTCTCAAAATGGAAATACCGAAACCTAAGACTTTCCATATTATATCTAGGTTCCGTGTTGGAGCCGTTGCCACTACATACTTGATTTGTCATATCTTGCCACTGAATCACCGAGGTGAGTTCATATCCCCACTTTTACTTGTTTTTTTAAATAAATCTCGTGGGGGAGATACATGCTATAAAACTGAACACAAGTCTTTGCAAACTGATGTTGTGCCTAATTATATTATTGCTTAAGTAGCATTTGCCAAAAGACCCGTAATCATGGACCATTAGTCACTTGCGAGTGAGCGCGAATATTGTGGATAGATCTATTGGGGTTGACCATCCAGTTTGTGTTGACCAGTTAGGCAGACAAGCGCGCTATATTTGAGTACTAGGTAGAAGTGGCATCCTACCTCCCGGCGGGCACCTTATTATTTCTTTTGCATCATATCTATGATGTTCAGTTAATGTTTTGCGTGTCATGAGCTTAGTGCAATAATATCCGATAATTTTCTGAATAATTGACTTCGAAGCAATTATTAACTTATACTTGTGGTTCAACTGATTACTTAAAACCTATGGATTCACTCAACATATTGTTGACTTTTTAGCATGTTTTATCTCAAGAAACTAATGAAGAATGCATGGGACACAGAGTGGGCATCGCAACCTTAATAAGTGGTGTATAATAAAGTTGTTATTTTTTGCAAACTTGATAAATCTCTCTTTTGTACTCAACTATATTGGGTCACTTTTGTACTAAACTCTCGAGTTTTCCTAGAATGACAGCACGTATTTTAAAAACGACTCTTTTAGAGTCGTTTTCTATAATTATTGACTGTGATTCTTGAAGTAACACTCAAATTAGCCTTTCGCTGATATGTTGTGATTTTGGGGGTGTTACAAGTGGCGCTAGGGAAATGTTTTTGATGTCTGCCATTTTTTTTGCAACAACAGGGGTGTGTTTCATCGAAGGAAATTGCATTTTCTTTTGCTTATGCCGCAATACACCCTTCTCACTTAGGGAGAAGGCCAGGGAATTGCCACTATAAACAACCCCTGTTTGAAAAGCTTCTTTTAGAGTAGTAATGATAAATAGACCTATCAAATAGACTTACATGTATGCCTACTTGATTTACATTTTGACAAGTGTAATACACTTGATCTCTTTCATCATATTTATCAATCAGTTTTTAACTTCACCAATCATATTTAAAGATCTAAGTTTAGGCATGTTTATTAGGCTTCTTATCATATTTCTTTTGTCAATTTCAAGTTTTATTCAAAACAAACATTTTACAATAATGTTAACTCAAAAGGTATGCACGTACATATATTTTGTTTTAAATATGTTCACCTTTGTATTTTTTAAATCGTGTATCTTTTGTTCGTAAATAATAATTTTGAACATGAAAAGTGTAAATAAAATATATATTTTCTTAAGTTCACATTTTCAATTCTGTCCCCTCAACTTTGCCCTTTTCTTACTCTTGAACTTATATAAGATGGTTTTGTTTCATAGTTTATTCTGCGCCTCCAATTTTACCCAACTTTCTATTAAACTGATTAAGGTTGTCGTTAACAACTAATTTTCGAGATTTATGTTAAGACAATACACAATGTTCAAATAAAGTAATTCAAAATCATCCAAAATCACTAACAATATTCCTTAATTTTTTACACACAATTTCAATCCACTCTTTATCGGTCATATTAGCGAATAATATGAAATATGTTTCTAACTATGTACGTCTTAATATTAACAGGTTTTGTGTAAAAGTTTGTTGGTATTAACATCTTTTAGAGATGTTGTTAGCATTTTCTAATAATTAATACACTTTAGTTCCTCACCTGCACTTGCAATGACTGAAATGTCCATGTGGATAACTACAAACTAAAGGGGGTGTTTTGCTAAGCTTATATGATAGGTTTATAAGTTTATTAGCCTATATGTGTTAAATAAACTTAAAGTAGTTATTTTTTTAAGCTTATATGAGTGGGCTTATGAGCTTATATA
Source organism: Chrysanthemum lavandulifolium (assembly GCA_022545495.1). Taxonomy (NCBI): domain Eukaryota; kingdom Viridiplantae; phylum Streptophyta; class Magnoliopsida; order Asterales; family Asteraceae; genus Chrysanthemum; species Chrysanthemum lavandulifolium. Next base: position 253,782,604 of record CM040241.1, on the reverse strand, counting down.
AGGAGTTTTTGATAAGCCCAAATTTTATGGCTTATATATAGAGTGGTGAACTTGTATAACAATATTATAATTAAAGACTTTTATAGCCTCACTTATTAACTACCATTTAATGTTCATATACTTTTTTTGTCATTTTATCTTAATAATTACAGAGTATGATGAGTTAAGCCAAACACTTAGTAATGTCTTATTATCTCATGATATATAAGCAATAAGCCGCTTATATAACATAAGCACAAACCTAATTTATAAGATTAGCCAAACACCCCCTAATATAACCAAAAAGGGTGACCCAACGGGTAAGAATATCAACCATCCAAAGAGGAGGTCGAAGGTTCGAATCCAACGGGGAGAAAATTAATCCTTTTGTAGCCACGACCTATGCCGACTCCGAGATATCAAAAAAGGTACTCGCATTGGGATTAGTCGGTTCGTAACATCGAATCGAAATCTCATGTAAAAAAAACACTTAATCTGTTCGGTTAACTACATATTTTTTTTTAACAAACTAATTAGATTACAATTAAAAGATTGGTGTTAGGAAACTAACAGATAGAGTACAGCTATAAACTATAGATAAACTAGTAATTAACATACTTTTTACGACCCAGATTGCTATGGTAATTGTAGGTTCCTTAATTAAGATATTACCTACGATTTCTATTAGGGTATATCTTAAAAAGCTCCTTTATTTAATTAATTACCATCCTATTTGAACTAGGTTTACTTCATACTTTACCAACACGTATTACGTTCTTCCTATATAATAAGCACGCATAAGACAAAATAACACATGATACGATTGAGTTCCGATTACTATTTTTTTCTTCATAAGTTGCTTCGAAGTTTATTCTACATTACGAAAACAATGGCTGCGGAACGTGTGAAGACAAAGTCTCGTACTATCAGGGATCTTGCTGCGCAGCATCAGCCACATTCACAGCTTCAACCTCACAGTTAGTTTCATAATCTAGTAATTCTATTTTTAGTGAATTTGGTGTAGATGTATAGATACGATTTGAACTCTTGATTATTGACTGTTCAATGATGTTGTTTATGATCTCAGGGGCCACAAGATTCACGAACGATATCCGAGCTTTGTTATCCTCCTGCTTCAGTCATATATGAGAACAACCACAACAACGTTTTAGCTGATGGTACGTTTTTCTTCATAACATATTCACATGCACCTATAAAGCTTTAAATTTGTTAATTTTGTGTGGGAAGTAGAAATCTGAGAGACTAACATCTTCGCTTTATTTGCTATATCTTTTTCTTATAACAAAACAATATGTCTGAAGTATCTAATGCTTGTGATAAATTTATTTACGTGTATGAGATGATAAACATGTACAATTTCTATGTTGCTTGTAGTGGATGAAGACGACGATGACGACAACGACAAATATTATATGCAAGAACGAGGTGTAGTGAATTATGCAGAAGAACTGTTTTATTTTAACAAAATACAAGAATTAGTGAACAGGAAGTTTGACTTGTTTACAAGAGGCGAGTTAGTCTTAGATGATGAGGACGATGAGGATGATGAGGAGGGATATAACACGGAAAAGAAACAAACGAATAAGGCTTCATCATCAAAGGCAGTTAAGGATGAGGATAACAAGAAAAAAAACCAGCTTAAAAAGAACATTGAACCACCTATAAGCAATGACATAACTGAACGTTTAAAGGAGCACATCATCCAAGAGCAGAATGGTACTAACATTATGCTCGTGATCCAGAAACAATTATTTGCAAGTGATATAGCAGGAAGCCAAAACAGGTTGACCATGCCGTATAACCAACTGCAAACACTTGATTTCTTAACGGAACAAGAGCAAAAATATCTGGATGACCGCAAGGAGATTGATGTACCATTGTTGGGGCCAACGCTTCAACTGTTCAACCAACCAATGAAGTTGGTAAAGTGGCAAATAAATTCGACACAAAGTTATATTTTGAGGACTAATTGGCACACCTTTGTCCAAGAGAACAAGAATGATCTGAAACAAGGGGCAATGATTCAAGTTTGGTCGTATCGCAAGGAGGATCAAAATAAGCCGTGCTTTGCAATTGCAGTTGTTAAGAGAGCTGATTAGATGATTACTTAAATAAAGTTTAATTTGTGAATCTGCTTATTGTTACTTATTATTATTTCTTTTGAAATCAGCTGTTTTGTATTAACAGTTTTAGTGCGTTCTCAAATAACCCTTTAGATATTGGTTGAGCTTGTTACATTTTCTTAACAGATGGATTATATTTAATTTGATTTGATTAATAGCTAGATAAGTTCTGTATTTTCTATTATCTTTGCATTTTATTTATTTCCCCAATAGTTAAATAAGGGTTAAGTTCGTATAATAGGATATTTTTAAAAGTGTACAGATATTATAAGTTGTTTAAATATCGATATCGTATTTTCAAAATTCGCTGTTATCATCGAAACTTGTTTTAATGCGTCAAAGTCCACATTATAGTATATAACACGTCATTATATGACACTTATTCATTGCCATGTTGAACTTTAGATAGTGTAATTTTAGTTACGTTTTTAATTCGCTTCACCATCACCGCTCAAAAAAAAAATTCGCTTCACCATCTACTTATGCTACTTGAAGTGCACTTTTCATACACCGAGTGTATTTTTTAACGATAGGAACTTAGTTTTATTCAAAGTAATAATTATTGAAGAAATGAACAACATGAGAAATTTTTTCTGTTGTTAAACTTATTCAAGCGAATGATAAACAACTGGATAATCATTAAGCAAGAACATTGATTGTTCTCTTTCAATTTCTTGATCGCATCAATTTATGATTAGAGTTAACTACATTTTTGGTCCTTGTGGTTGTATCTGGATTTCAATTCTGGTCCATTTGTTTAAAAAGTTGCGATTTTAGTCCAAAATGCATAGTTTGGTTCCATTTTGGTCCAATTTTTAACGGTTAGTTCGATTAGTTAAGTATAATTGTAAAGTGGCAACATTAGTCCTTTAACCTAACGGTCGCTTGCAACGTTAGTCCTTTCGATTAGTTAGTCCTTTAAAAAATATTCTATAAAAATTTTTTTGTCGAATTTTTTTTTCCAAAAAATAATTCGATTTTTTTTAAGAAAAAGAAAAAATTGAAATTTTTTTCTGATAAAAATTTCTTAAAAATTCTAAAATTTTTTTGTCAAAAACTTTTTCCTAAAACAAAATTCGGAAAAAAAAATTTAAAAATTTTCTAAATTTTTTTTTTCTAAAATAAAATTAGAAAAAATTTCGAGAAATATTCTAAAAAAATTTCTAAAAAAAATTCTAAAATTTTTAAAAATGTATATACATTGTAAAAACGTATATACATTGCAAAAATGTGTGTAAAATATATATACATTTTAAAAATATAAATATACCAAAGATCACACACGTTTTTTTTTTTTTTTTTTTTTTTTTTTTTTAAATTTAGAAACTTTTTAGCATTGCCAATTTGCGATTTTTTGATATGGACTAAAAAATTTCTAAAAAAAATGGACTAAAACTATCATTTTGATATGATTTTAGTCCATTTTTTAGAAATTTTTTAGAAAAGTGGAACTAGTACAATTTTTTTTAGAAAAGTGGAACCAAACTATCGTTTTGATAAAAAAATTTTGATATGGTTTTAGTCTATTTTTATATGGGTTAGTACAAAATTTCTAAAAAATTCTTAAAATATGTCTAAATTTTTTTGATATGGTTTTATCCATTTCTCAAAAAAAAAAAAAAAAAAATTAGAATTTTTTTCTAAAAAAATTTCGCTTTATTTTTTCGGAAAAAGTTTTTAGAATATTTTTCAAATTTTTTCTAATTTTATTTTAGAAAAAAATTTAGAAAATTTTTTCTAAAATTTTTTAGGAAAAAAGTTTTTTTGTCAAAAACTTTTTTAGAATTTTTTCAATTTTTAAGAAAATTTGTATTAGAAAAAAATGAAAATTTTTTCTTAAAAAATTTTTCAATTATTTTTTGGAAAAAAATTTCGACAAAAACTTTTTCGAATTATTTTTGGAAAAAATAATTCGACAAAAAATTGACCGAACTAACTTCGTTAAAAAATTAGACCAAAAGTGTAACCAAACTATGCATTTTGGACTAAAGTAGCAACTTTTTGAACAAATGGACCAAAAGTGAAATCCAGGTACAACCACAAGGACCAAAAATGTAGTTAACTCTTATGATTATTATGATCCATATTTGTGTATATAAAGTGTGAGTAGGGATCCAGTGAGAAGTAAATTAAAATAAAAAGTGATGAGAAGTGACCAAAATCACGCATTTGATATGCAGCGACTTGCATTAGATGCATTTCTATTCAATAGATGCAACATCTTGAGTTTCAAAAGTTAATTTGATGTATAGATGGTGCAAATTGATTTTCATGATTTCGGCACGTGCAGAGGAACAAAAAACAAGAGAAATCATGAAATGCATCTAATATACGTATATGCATCTGATTAAAAGCTAGAAAACACACTATGGTGCGTTATAATACATCTAAGATTATATGAATGCATTTAATTTAAGTCGGTGCATCTCGGATGTGCGGTTATAGTTCTTCTTATTCCTTCTTATTTTAAGTAATCTTCTTATTTGATCATAACTCTATAAAGTGTTTGTAACGATATATACTGAAAAATAAAAGTAAGATACAATGAACATTTAGAATAATCTTCACATCTATAATAAAAATTATTAACAATGTCATGTAATTAACTTTACTGGTGACTAGTCATGTCATGTTAATTAAGGTACGATATCAAGACGAATTTTAAAAGTACGATATAATATTTGTATTTTCAAAATTCATGTAAGATATTGTGCATTTTGAAAAGTATATTTCTATTATATAGACTTAACCCGTTAAATAAAGAGTATTATTTTTCCTTTTCAAATTTACTGTGTAGCAGGCTAACAATACATGTGTAAAAAATCAATTTCACACTTACTTTTTAATGTTATAGGGTGGTATATTTTCCGAAAGCAACTAAAACTATTTAATTTAATTAAAACGAGTGGGTTGGTGCCCGCGTGTTCTTTGCGGGGGGCGCGTGTCGTAGTTTTATCTCAGATTGTTACGCGACACAAGATTGTGTTCGATAGTAGAAATGCACACCCATAAATCAAATGTTCGGACCAATTTATTTATATATAATAAAAGCTTTCATAAAACTGGACGTCTTTGGTCCCTGTAGTTTAAAAAAAATTACGAGAATTTTTAAAGTTATTTAATAGGTTAAGGGCGCATTTTGAAAGTTTTTTTATTTAAAAACTATATATAGACATTAAACTTCAACAATTTTTATAAAATCATACGTATGTCAAAAGCATATCAATATCGGGCTCGTTTTGTTCGTTATCGAGAGACCTTTTTGGGGGTATTTTCTTATTCAAGTAATCGCGAAGTATCTATAAGCTACACGATAAATAAAGTTTGTTGTATAAAAAGTCGTAAATAATAAGAAGTTTAGGGTTGTTTTGTAATTTCCTTTCTTAACTTTTATATCTATTATACCTAAAAGTTGAACCCTTAATTTAATGTGCAAGAGGGTTTGTGCACAAAATCATGTACGGTACAACATAGCTAAAGCTACACATTCATTACTTGAGGTCTCTCTTGATTCATACCATCATTTATTTGCGGGAATGAATGCAATGAGGAAGACGAATATGAACTGTCCATTTATTTGCGGGAATGAATGCAGTGTGGAAGGCGAATATGAACTGTCCCAACAGCTTCGAGAATGCAAACCATTCCGCATTGATGATGAAGATGTTCAAAGGTCGACTTATAAGTATAAATACAATTGACTTATGCATCCAAGTCACCCAACTTTCCCTATAGCCATGGCATAGTTTCTAATATGGTTTGTTTTTATTGCGAATATCACTTTGAAGGTGAGTAAAGAATTGAAGGTTCATGGCCAGATACAATCGCTAGAAGAAAGGTTTATATTTTTGGGTTAATTCTTACATATTACTATATGTGTTTCTTACAAGCTAAGGAAAGAAAGAAGACATTTATTTATGGTATTTGCTATCTCAAGTTTATAAACATACATGTGGTGATAAACAATTGTCATGGCAATGAGAAGTATTGCTATCTCATTGTGTCTATAAACAATTGCTAATCATCAAGCACCGATCTCTCATTAAACGGCATACAATTAAATTAATATATATATAGACCGTTAGTTTAAAAAATAAAGGTAATTAAAACTCCAACTTCAAGTTTTTGTGCATGGAAAGATTTTATGAAACTTTAACCTCAAATGTATAATCAACGTAAATAAATATGTTGAGAACAAATTCAAGCAAGGTAAATTCATTAAAAGTCATTGATTTCATGCATCTGATTTTGAAACCCGATCCTATGGTGGTAGCAACAAAGCTTATGGGACGCATAAAACTTATAGATACCGGGAAACAGTTTAACATGATTGTCGCTTCATGGAGCGAGATGGTGGATCCTAACGCCTCATAGTAATTATCATAAGTCCAATTTTTCCGCATGACAAGAGTTGCTAATACCTCAAAGAGTTGGTAATACCCTTGAGGAACGTATGTTAATCGATATGTGGTCTCTTTTATCTTTTACATGGAACAATATATATGCAACTTGAGAAAAGAAAATTGAGATTGCAAAGTGTTCAACTACTATGTTTTTAGTGATTGAATGTTAATAATGGATGTTGGAATAATCTTCGTTGCTAAAATGAAAAATAAACATGAAAGTGTGTGACAACGATGACTTCACCTATATTAACCATGGTTGAAGATTAATCGTTGCAATTCGCACGAATGTGGTTGGAAGAACTTAAAGAACGTTTTAATGATGGGTATTAAATTTGTATTTGTCACAGATTAAAAATGATGACTATTCAACTTTATTCATTTTCTCATTGACATATAATGTGTTTGTTGCAATAAGTGTATGGTTGTTTCTCATCGTCGTTAGCTTTTCTTAAGTTCTATACCCATTTTAGTCCTTATTAAAAATCAAACTTTTTACATAATATCTAAGCTAACAATGATGAGTAAACACATATACATATCTTTCTACAATTATCGACTTTAACAAATAATTACTTAGTAGTAACTCAAATTTTTTTATATTAATTTTATATATACTCTAACTCTTATTACAAGTGATTTTGTATCGAGACAGCCCAAGTTATACATTGTTAAATATATTAGCCTCACCATCAAGGTAACAACTCAAAGAATTGACTAAAACATTACGCAATCAACAATTAGATACAATTTGCCATTCAAAACAAAATATATCAAAAACAAATGGTTTTAATAAATCACTATGACAAAAGTACCAAATACATAGGAAAAAATTTATGTAACTTATGAAAAGCCCCATTTAAATATAACATCTTCCAAAAACCTCTTCACATGTACTCTTTTAAAGTTAAGTAACCATCTTAAATAGTAGGAACCTAATTAGTACCAACCATTTAGCTATGAAATATTAGACACAATCGGTATCATACATTTGTCTTTCATTTTAGATGATCGTACATGTTTGGTAATCACACATATTCAACCCTTAACCAATCGGTGCAACGACGGTTTTTGTAGTCACAGATATAATAATTTTTGAATTTTTAATGCATGGACCAATGGGATGAGATTACTTCACCACAAAGTTCATCACCAAATGATATATATATAAAATTATGCGTGATTCACCTTTGGTTTATTGACATCTAAATTCCATACAAAAATAAGTCAAGAAGTCTAGTTGCGACCACGAAAGTATTTTCTTACATCTAAATTCCTTACAAAAATATTTCACTTTGAGTCTAAATTTTTAAAAAGTTTTGGGTTTGGTCCAAAAGTGGAACACCTATTTCATGTTTGGTCCAATTTACTAACGTTGTCAATTTGACTCATGTTGACTGTTAAATTTGAGGGTGTATATGTCACGTATTTATTTAAAAAGTATTATATACCCTACTACCAATCAACGACACTATCTATACTTAAGGTGATGTTTGTTTGTTAAGAGGCTTTGAGTCCGAATTTGATTTGTACATCCGAATCGAATGTGTGATTGAAAAATCAATCGATTCCAATTTAATATGAATAAGTGGTTGAGAAATCAAACCGATCGATATAAAAGTGTTTGTTTTTGTAAATTTATTTGAAGGTGTTAGACATTAAGAGGTGTTAAAACATCCTCAACAACTAGTTCAATAAGATGTTTTTTCCTCTTAGCGCCTCTTAATGATCATAAAAAAACAAACAAGCTTAATTTTGGTCGTCTCTTATTGCCTCTTAATGATAGAAAAAAACAAACACACTTTTTTGTCTAAACATCTGATTGTGTCTGACTGTGTCAGATTAAGTGGTTCTTCAAAAAAACAAACGCAACTGGCTTGTTTAATAAATTAAGAGGTTTGGACATATTACCATATTAGCCACTTTATTGAGAGAGAGGTTTTGGTGGACCTCCTCATTAAGATAAATTAAGGAGTTGAGCCCACTCATTAAGTGAAAAGTAAACACCCCTTACTCCGAGCAAAAGGTGTGGTGGCTAACTAATTTTAGTCATTTAGGCCCACTAAGTGTCACATCAGCTTTCTCACTTTTAACACTAACACCTCAAAATACATTTTTACTTGCAACTAAATACAACTTGGTCATTTGAACCCACTCATCCCTAATTTTATTTTTATTTTTCATTTTGTCAAACAAACTAAATTCATTTCATTTAAATAAAAAAAAGTAACAGTTTTATATAAAAAAAAAACTACAAAAAAAAAAGAAAAAAGAAAAAGAATAGTTAAACTAGTTAGCCTACTTCCAGCCCGCAAAAACTAATTTTTACCTTTGATTTTTTTTAAAGACACATATATACATCTTCATTCACACACACAAACACACCCACACTTAAACACAAAAAACAATTGAAAAATCAACAAAAGAAGAAAAAAAACCCGAAGTTCTTTTTTTGTTATTCTCGTCGAGGAACCGACGAGATTGCTAGTGGCGAGGATGACGGTGTCGTAGCTTTGGTTCGGTAGTCAATAACATGCCACTTAGGATTCGCGAGGAGCTCACCACCATACCTTTTGCTTTTATAATGCATCAATATCCTCAACCAAAACTCAACTCTCCGTCTTTAAGATTCAGACATCAAACCCCATATCAAAGTCTAAATTTACACACCAAGCCAATATCCAATCCTAAAAAATTACCAAACCAACAAAACTACATAAACCTACCTACAAACCATTACCCACACAATCACACACAATTCCATCCCATTTACTTTCACCTTTCACACACTTCAAATACACACACTTCACCTAAAAAAATCTACATACAAAGCACACCTCCTCTTTACTTCACCGTTCCCACCACAATTCCACCACCCCCGAAAATCCCCACAACCCAATCCCTTCACCACCGAACCCCACCATCACTGTAACCCCTCAACGACCGTAACCCAACAACCACAGAGCCCACCACCATTGGAACCTCCAAATCACAAAAAGGGTTTTTCATGTTTTGAGTTTTTTTAGTAGATCTATATATATCTAACAAGTTCTAAATATCTATTTTTTTAATATATATACAGATATGTAGATTACTATTATTTTTTTTAGATTTGAGTTCTCATATTTTTTTACATTTTATTTCACCACCTTCACGCCACATGTTGCCGCCTTCTTCTCTCCACGAAATACTGTTGTCGCTACTTGCTCTGCTGCTCTCCCTGAATATGTATAGTTCCATTTTTTAAAGTTTGTTGGGTGATATATGCTATAAATTTTATTGAGGTAAATATTGTTATAAAGTTTATATAAAATTTGTTATAAAATTTGTGTAAATTTTGTTGTAAAGCTTATGTAAATTTGTGGCAAGTTTGTGTGTATTTCTTTTGATATAGATGTATTTTGGTAATTTGACGAGTAGCAGGAGCCCGTCGCATTACGGCGAGGGTGTTTTCTATATCTTTTAACCTTTGTAAGTGTAAAAGCGTAGCGTCACTAGAAAATGGTGCAGTGGTGCTTATGATCAAGCCTAGTTATATGCCTAATAGAACATAATGTTTAAGCCTATTTAATGAGCCCAAAATTGTGAGCTTATCAGCTTTTTAAAAGTTTAAGAAGCTCATAATTTGGGCAAATAAGGTTAAACAAACATCCCTACATAGATTCAATATGAACAATCACGCTTAAATAAATACATCCGAATCATAAAGATGCAAATATCCTTAACATTACGACATTACTCAAGAGCATAGCAAATATATGTTGGTTACCTATAGTTTCACCATTAGTTGCTCTGCTTTTTCAAGAAGCAGGATTATGACCGGTGGTACATTGCCCAAAGATCACCTTTAGACACTTGTTTAAAGTAACATGTTTCGCTCCAACTCCCTTGCCAAGTTTCTTAATTTTTGCTTTTATAGATCGCTCAATACTTCGCCTACATCTTTCTCCATACGCTGCTTGATTGCTACAAATTAAAAACATTCAACCACGATTAAATATAGACCAAATAATGAATATGGTATTTTCATACATAGAAACTTCTAAGATTATGTAAATAACCCAATTTACCTATAAAGTGATAACTTCGCAAGATTTAAAACTCAAATCGGTAAGTTTTAAATAATAGGTTTAGCTAAATGAGCCCAATGTATTGAAAATTTATTTGTCTGAAGCCACCAAGGTACCATTTGTCTGCTTCTAGTTGTGGTTTGTTTCATATACTTTTCATAAATCCAAAAATTACTACAAAGTACAGAGTGATAAAGGTTTGAATAAACATGATAGCATAATAGCTATGGTGGCCGGTGTGTGTATTAAGCTGATATAAATGACAGAAACATATCTTTAATGTAGTAATCAAATAATAATTACCTGTAAACAATATACATGACAATGAGCAAGCCTATCTGGAGCATCACCACGACTGGTAGGTACAAGGAAATTTGACACATAGTACCTGCAACATCATTTAAAATATACATATTACAAAAAAATCGATAGCAACAACATACGATAAATTGAAGGTCGGTAAGTTTTCGAGGTGTGGATGGTTTATTAAAAGCGCACTGTGTTCTTATTTATATTCGGACACACGGTCGACAAATGCACTCCAAGCCCGCTATTTCAAACACCTCCAAAGTCCTCGAAAGTGCTTATTCCTTCGATGGAAGCAATAAACCAATAAGAACTTACACCCATATACAAACCCTCACGACCCACCCATCATGCCCCATATAAATTTCTAGAAAACATCAATACTCACATGTTACTCGTCCATTTAGTATCTTCGTCTCAATGGAAAATTGATTGGTATTTGAGTCGCTTAAAAGCGCGGTGAAAGACAACAAAACATTATTATAAATCAAATAGTTAGTTATAATGTTTAGTTGTTTATCATTTACGATATAATAAGAAATAAACTCACACATACATAGTGTGGTGAATATTAGGATAAAAAGCGCACCTCGATAGGAGATTAGGAAAAGTTTGTCCGTAAATTCAGCATAAACTGCTTCAGCCCCTACATCGGTACTTTAGTAATGGAACGCATCCTGCACTTTGGGTCAAATCGGCTTTTGTTCAAACTACATAAAAGGTTTATTGTATCAGTATTATGTCATTATAACTCAAAACGGAAAGCATCATTTTATTCATTTAGCATGTCGATTATACTTAATCATTATTCATCATTGAGTCTAAATGAAAAATAAAATTATAAATGTACTGAAAAACTTATCATTCAGTCACCTTCCATTCATTCAGTTAACTACTGTCGTTTAAGGACATATCGTTGAACTCGTGTAGACCTCATTTTTTGTTCTAGAAATGCCTACCACCAATCACAAAAGTAACATCATTACATGCATATTTTGTTTTGAAAGCGATATAGTGTGCCTATGTTTTTATTTCATGCGGACAAAGAACTTGTGTTAAATAAAAAGCGGCAACAAAGATATTTAGAACCGTCTTCCGGAAAATCTTTATACCTTCAATTTTGTGATGCGATTGATATCGTCCTCCCGTTCTAGAAGAGCTCTTGCATAGAATCGTAGTCAAACTACAAAGACGAAAAATGACATGAGCCTAATAAGAATGAGTAAATCGAATGTAATTCAATTTTGTCAATGTAGTTCAAATTTTATAAAGGTATGAAGTAAGAGTTGTACTAACTCGTACATAAAGTAAAGAAACAATTGAATTAAATGTAGCAAGACTAATCGCTATAGGTCGCCCGGCATACAAACTAGACTCAGAAGATTACACTAGCAAGACTAATCGCTAGTACATATGGTTTGTACCGCTAATAGGATATGTACGCTTTGTAATTATAGAATAGATTGCATGTATATCTTATACGCTTAGATTGATACGAATATATTATAGTTATCTTGTAAAGGACTCCTTAAGCTATAAAAGGAGGTCCTAGGGTTAGATTTTGAGTAAGTGTCTTTTGGTTAAGCTTCAAGGTTGTAAACCCTAGTGATAAGAAAAGATCACTCATAGTATCAATAATATTGAAGCGTTTGTTACATCTTTGTTTACTATTCCATCTACATCCAATAACCATTGTCTTCTAAAGTGCTAAGTAGTAGATTCCGCATACTACTTGGTATAACCTCAAAGTATCTAATAACACAAGTCTCAAAGGTGTTTAGATCCTCACAAGTGGTATCGAGCCTTGGTTTCGATAATTTGATTTAGAAGATACATTCCTAATCACTTTGTTTTCCCAATCAATCCCATGGATATGGAATCCTCTCAAAACCATGTCACGCTAAGTTACTAGTACTCAAATGAATGAGTATGACATGTGGAGGCTCAAAATTGAGCAATACTTTTGGTGCCGGACTATAATCTCGGGATATTATTGAAAATAGGGACCTTTGTTCCCAAACAAATTGAAACAGTTGAAGATGGCGTAATGTTACTAAACTTGGTACATATTCCTTACTACAGATGAGAAGAATAAAAGAAACAATGATCTTAAAGCACGAAGTTTGCTAATGTTGGCCATCCCTAATGAACATGTTCTGTCTTTCAGTCATTACAAGACAACCAAAACCTTGTTTGAGGCAATTGTCACAAGATTTGGTGGTAATGATGCCACCAAGTAAACTCAAAAGGTTTTGTTGAAACAACAATTGGAGAATTTCTCTGCAATAAGCAATGAATCTATTGATAATCTATTCAATAGACTGCAGAGATTGGTTAGTCAACTGACTGTCTTGGGTGTTAATGTTCCCCAAGAAGATCTGAACTCCAAATTTTTAAGGAGCTTGCCTGCAAAATACAAGATGCATGTAGTAGTCTGGCAGAACAAACCAGACATTGATACCATGTCTCTGAGTGACCTTTACAATAATTTCAAAATCATTGAACGAGATTTCAAAAAGTCTGGAGGCACAAACTTAAGTTCAAGCAACATGGCATTCTTATCTGCTCAAACCGATTCTAATTCTGAAGAAGATGAGGACTTAGAAGTTAGTACTGCTAAACTTAAGGTTGGCACTGCTAGTTCAAAAACTAGTCCTGCAGGAATTGGCGACCCAACTTTCTATGCCTTTCTATCTTACCAAGCAAGTGGATCTTCACTTACTCATGAAGATCTTGAGCAACTAGATGAGGATGACCTTGAGGAGATGCACATCAAATGGAATGTTGCTTTGTTTAGCATGAGGGCAAAGAAGTTCTGGAAGAGAACTGGAAAGAAGATCACAAGATGGGGCACTTTTCTAAAGAGTGTATGAAGCCAAAGTCTCGGTACTACAAGAGCAGATGGAATAAAAGCAGTGGGAAGAAGACAATTGGAGAGGAGCCTTCTTCAAAGGCTACGGTTGCAATTGATGGTTGTGGCTATGACTGGAGCTTCATAGCTGATGAGGAGGAACCATCCACAGACTTTACTATGGTGGCAACAGACATGGCACTTATGGCCTTCTGTGATTCTGAGGTGCTTTCTAATAATGGTTGTTCAACATCATGTTTTGCTGTGAAAGAATGTGAAATTCTTAAGAAAGATATGATAACCAGAGAATAGAGCTTAATAAAAATAACTATAATCTTGCTAATCATAAGAGAGCTCTAGCTGTGTTGGAAGAACAAATTGTCCATTATAAGGAAAATGAGTCTGCTTTTTCTAAAACAATAGTTGTGCTTAAAAGAGATCTTTCTCATAAAGATATGAAGATAGCTTTGTTAAAAGATAAATTTTAAAAGTGTAATACAACTAATGAAAACATAAACATTAGTGTGGAGACTCTAGAATACTGTTCTAATCAGGTTACTAAAATAATAGACAGTCAAATTCATAATAAGGCTCAATCTGGTTTAGGTTATAACTTGTTCCACCTCCATTCAGAGGTGTTCCTTCACCTACAGGTGTTGACTTATCACACACTGATTTAGAGGAATTTCAGGAGCCTATGATGGAATATGGACCTAAGGCTAAAGAAAATGTAAATCTAGGAAAGCCTGAGGTCAATGATGCCTTTGAAAGTGCTAGTGATTCCTCACTAGTTGAGGAAATTGAGTCTAAAAAAGTAGGTTCCGCTAAGCCTAAGGTTGAAACTGCTAGACCTAAGCAAGAAATAAAATTTGTTAGGCCAACAGTTAAATATGCAGAAATATATAGGTCAACTAGTAGGACTTCACAGTCTAGAAGCAGAACCCCACAGCCTAGGGGAAACCAAAAGAACTGGAATAATCTTAAGTCCCAACAACTAGGCAGTGATTTTGTTATGCACAATAAAGCTTGCTATTCATGTGGAAGTTTTGATCATATTTAGGCTATGTGTAATTACCATCATGGGAGAAGGATGGTGAATGGGAACACAAGGGTACCAGAGTATGCCAACACAAGGGTGAACTCAAACAGTTTTTCAAGAAACACTAACACAAATGCTCTCAGTAAAATGATACCTAGAGCAGTTCTGATGAAGTCTGGCATCAAACCTCTTAATACTGCTAGACCAATTAGGACTGCTTACACAAAACCAATAGTCTCAAGTCCTAAACCAAACTCTTACAAACGACCACAAGGTAATATCTGGTCTTTAAATAAAAATATTGGTTTTCAAAAGATGGTTTGGAGGGAAAAAGTAAGAATTGTCAGTCCAACAAGGCCAACAGTTCATACTGCTAGGCCAGTAGTTAACACTGGTAGGTCTATGGGAATTGTCAAGGGAACTGGGGTCAATGTTGTTAAGGCCTCAGCATGTTGGATATGGAGACCCACCAAATCCAACAGTGCATCAATAACCATGCAGAAATACAATTACATTGATGAACGAGGCATATCCAAGTCAAGAATGGCTTGGGTCCCCAAAGGAAACTAATTTCCTTTATTTTGTGTGCAGAACATTCGGTACTAAAGAAGATCAAGGATACTCAGATAGTGGATGTTCCGGGCACATGATCGAAATAGATCCTACCTTCAGACTTCAAACCTTTGGATGGTGGATATGTTTCTTTTGGTGGTGGTATAGGTGGCAGGATTACTGGTACAGGTACAATCAAGACTGGCAGTCTTGATTTTGAGGATGTAGAATATGTGAAGGAGCTTAAATACAATCTATTTAGTATGTCACGGATGTACGACAAAAAGAAATTTGTGTTATTTATCGACACCGAGTGCCTTATCCTCTCCACGGCTTTAAGTTACCTAATGACCATGAGGTCTTGCTTAGAATCCCTAGGAAAGGCAATCTCACAGCGTTGATATGAAAAACATTGTTCCTAAAGAGAATCTTACTTGTTTGGTTGCAAAACCATCTCAAGATGAGTTTATGTTATGGTATAGGAGACTTGGTCATATTAATTTCAAAACCATTAACAAGATAGTAAAGGATGGTTTGGTAAGAGTTCCTATCTGCGTTTTGTGATAACACCGCGGTTTGTCAAAAATTGGTGCGGTTTGTTAAAAGGTTGAGTTTTGATGATCCCTCTGCGGTTTATAAAAATTGATGCGTTTGACAACCTTGTTGCATTTTCATAAAAGGATTGCGCTTTGTTGACTTCAACCAACATACGCAAGAACATAAGTTGCGTTTTGTTGACCTTGACCACAGAAACCTTACACCAAACTCTAATGTGACCTCAGGTAGTAACCATCATCAGTCCACTCCCAATAGAAAACGCATTGAACAAAAGTTGTCCAACAGAATCGATGACATCTGACCCAAACAAAAACCGATCTACAATCAAGACTCAAACCATCTCATCTATCCTAAATCCCATATCCAACCTTCTGCTTCACTCGAACCAAAAAGAAAAATTAATTTCATGATCTCAGCGCATTAATTCGTGGCATACAAAGAAACATCAAGAGGATTCAAGGACTTTCACATGAATGAAAATCTTCATCAATCATTTTTTTCGAGGCTTAGCTTCGTTAATATCCGAATAATTAAAGAATGATTGATAAAACTTTGTTTTAATCACTCTTTCTAATTCGTTCATAGACCAAAAGAAAAACCAAAAGCACAAAGAATAAACCTACCCGAGACCTTAGATAAGATCTTGTAGCCATCTTGATAACGCTACACGCGTCGTTCGGGGTCAAGGAAACTTCCTTTTCTTCGAGCAAGTTTTATAACACCCCAGGCGTTGAACCTAATCGTTGTAGTGTAGTAATTAGGGTAAGCCACGGGTATTGATATCGCTCTCTGGGGAATAGGAATGCTAGTAAGGAGTTACTACGCTAAGGTTAAGGTTGAGGAAGATTATTTTTATCTTTTATATTTTATGAAAATGGAAAGGTATGAATCTCGGGTATTGGATTTGGGGGTTGGTATTTCACCGATTACTCTACTATTATCTAATTATCTAAACTAAGGTTGTGGGAGTCTATGTCTAATTAATGTGTGCTCATATGATAGTTTAAAGATATGTTTACTTAGGTTGTACTACTCCTTAATTTTCTCCTATTGATGGTTGAGTTGTCACGTCTTATTCCTAGTTGCGTTGTGTGTCTAAAGTTGTAGGGTATGCGTTTCTCCCTAACTCTTTGAACTTACCAAAGGGTCTCGCCTACAAACCCACTAGGGATGATAAACTCCTACTCTAAGGCGCTCTTTGGATGGTTTAGCCTACAACTACTCGTGTAATTATATTCTAAGGTTCACAAAGATGAATCAAGCATTATACACAACGAATGACCTATCGCATTACTAGATCATTAATCAACTAAGATAAGAAACAACCAATCAATATTCAATAGTTAAGTTTCATACTTCCTAAGCAAACACACAAATAAATTAGCCGAACATGGAGAACATGCAAGCATACACACAAATAATCAAAGACATAATTGAATTAATGAAGTAAAGACTTATCTTGATGTAAGATAGGGTTTAAAACCCTAAAATCTTGTACAAGACACCTTAGGTTCGGTTTTAGGTTTTACTCCAAAAGACTCTCCACAAAAGTGAAAAATTCGGATTCTATATATAAGATTACATATGCGACGACGCCACCTTATGTTTAGTGACGCCGTCGTGTCGCCGTCATTAGGGTTTCGTCTTGGCCACGTTAACCTTGCGACGGCGTCACCTTATGTCGTGACGCCGTCCTCTTGACTTCGACGTCGTCGGATTGCATCTAGGCCGTCCCGAGTAGCGACGGCCTACTCTTTCACAACTAGACGTCGTCACTTGAAAATACGAGTTTTGAGTTTCAGATCGTCACAAAAATCTTGGGACGGGCCGCATTAGCACCCGCCGCCGCCTTCTAATTTCAAAGAATCGTGAGTGTCTCGATTTTGACTTTGGCCATTTTCTTCATATATTCGCCTTTTCGTCCAAATAAGTGTCATTCCAGCATTTTGCCTTCAAGAGACCTAAAAGTGAAAAGGAACGATATTAAGCAATTACGGATACAAAAGTGATCAAATAAGGACTTAAACGACCCTCAAAATGGTACCTTTTAAAACCTTATCAAATATCCCTACACTTGTTATTTGCTTGTCCTCAAGCAAATGTGCTTTTAGCCAATTATTTTATAAGTTAGGGTCATGAAGCATTAATTCAAATCGGTCCACAACACATATAAGCCCATAAAAGTCGTAATAAGCACGGAAATTACATACTAGCACCTCACATGGGGTGTTTGGATACTTACATCTCTCTCGGATGTATATATGAAATATAACAAAATAGGAAATGGAAGATAAACACTCATTAACCGGTCCTAGTACATAGATTACCATAGGCGAGAATAGATCAAACCTTCATCGCTTTGGCGTAAGCACCTAGGAAAGACTATCAAAGAGGTCTTTTAAAGGGTTGTAATGTTAGGCTTACGGTAGGGAAACAAGGGTTTGGTGGGATAGGCTTTTAGTGGTGGCAAGTCAAAATCTCTATGTTAAATGCATATGAAGAATGGCGTTGCTAAGCCAAGACTCGACACTCTAAACTCTAGATAACCTGAAATAAATAAACATAAATTTAAAGGATAGATGTAGGATGGTAGCCCGTATATATATATATATTTTTTCACATACACTTTTACTCTACCATCCTCTACGATAACATCAAAATACTAGGGATTTACAGGCATATCCCTACACTTGAGTTTTATTACTCTAACACTAATTTGACCCGAATTGAAAAGATCAAAACACTTGGGGTACATTATTACGCAAACAAAGGGAATTTGAATTTAACGTTCCCTTCCCGTCATTTCATAAACTTTAACTTTTCCCATGAATCCCAATCGTCCCAAAATCGTATACAAAGGATATGACTCGACTTAGCAACTTATGCAAGCAACTAGATAATTGAACTAAGGGTTTAGGGTGATAACAAATATTTGCACTAAAAGTGAGTGCATAAGGGTAGGCTAAGGCGATTTGGGTGTATATTTGGGGTGGGGTGTAAACAATGCTCTTCATTGATATTCCGAAAACCGAAACATCACGAGAACCGCGAAAAGGATAGGCTCGAGGGGTTAACTAGGGTATTGTGTACTAAAGATGAGTACAACGCAAAGGGTGTGGGGAATTACTCAACCGATATGGAAGAAGTAATTATATTACGTGTATCAAACAAGGTTATCCTAATGCCTCTTGTCATTTAGTTATTCCTAACTACACAAGTGTAGCCTCACTTGCGATCTCGGAATGCATCACAAAACAAGTTCTAGAATCTAATATACTACCGGTTCACACTCTAAGCATTGAAGATGAATGCTTTAATTCCTACTAATCTAAGGGCGATCCTCACATTTTGGTGGAATTTGGGTGGTAAAGGGTTTTGTGCTAGTCATATAACTTCCTATCCGTGAGACGCTTTTGTTAAGACTAATGGCCCACTCCTATATGTCATAAAAATTTTAAATTTGGTGCCAAAATTACCCTAACCAACATTTTCTCATGGTTTATTACACAATCACAATTGGACAAAGCAAATAGTCAAGGATAAGCATAGTTTCAAAGTTCCCGCTTTATTTTTCCTCCTACATTTAAACTGAACATTGTCCCCAATGTTCCCGAAAGTATCAAAGTTATGATAAAAGAAGGTAGTTAAAACGAAAGAAACTAATACTCCCCGATTAGCTCGGTAGGATCCGTGTAAAGTGGTGGTTAAATCCTTTGCAAGAAGAATTATTGCGTGAAAAGCTCCTTCCAATCTTATGTAATTTCTTCTTGTCAAACTAAACCCGCACACTTGAAGAAAACAAACGAAACCTTCGCGTAAAATCGGTGGTAATAATATATATAAGACTCGATTTAAACTATGATATAATGCTTGTGGAATGGATGTTTACTGAAATTTCTAAGAAAATTAAGACCGGAAAATTCCAAAATTTATAAGTAGCTCGAAAACGAGAAAAAGTAATCGATGTTTTACTCCTTCCCGATGCCGTCGGGGTTGCAATCTGACGCCGTCAGTTATCCCGGCAAAAGCGGTGCGATTTTCGGAAAAATTCGAAAATTTACATCTTTAGAATCTGGAAAATTTCGCAAAACATCCATTATGACTCGATACAAGCATTTGACTCGAACAAACAAACATAAATATCTTTTAGTTAATTGTTATTCTCATGTTTACGTTTCTTTTGAAAATGTGTAATCCTCCTACACTTATCCTTTATGTAAAATACCTTTATATGCAATTAAGACGAGGTTAAAACAAAATAAAGCATTTTACAAATTTAAACATGAGGATAAACAATTAATAAAAGATATATGACACTAACAAGCAAACAATTAAGCATGGGTTGCCTCCCACGAAGCGCTTTTCTTTATTTAAGAGTCTTGTAGCTAGACTCATAGTCGTGCTCCACGTTTCCTCACCTATCCTCTCGTGCTCATACTTAAGCCATTCCAACGCTCTTTCATTCTTTTGTAATCATCTCCTAATTCAAGGCATTTTTGTAATATCGCTTAGTTTTCTCATATGGGTACCTAAGCCCACTCGCTTATCCCTTTCACTAAGCAATGGAA
The DNA here is from genome assembly GCA_022545495.1 of Chrysanthemum lavandulifolium. Classification (NCBI taxonomy): domain Eukaryota; kingdom Viridiplantae; phylum Streptophyta; class Magnoliopsida; order Asterales; family Asteraceae; genus Chrysanthemum; species Chrysanthemum lavandulifolium. The sequence continues at coordinate 253,762,134 of CM040241.1, read as the reverse complement.
TAGGGTCATTCTATTACAAACTTCGATGTCCTTATGTTTAAACCTAGGATGAGCGTGGCATTTGGTAGATGAAATCTTCAACTTCATCGAGAATGTAATTAGACCATCAATCATCCGTTCATTCAACCTAGTCAATTTTTGAAAGGTTTTCCAAAAATTACTTGAGTGAGGTCCTTATCTATAAATTCTCCTAAGTCTTCTAAGACCATGAACTCTACCAAATAAGCAAAACTTCCGACAAACACGTGCAAATAAATGATCGCTTCAACAACATTGTTCCTTGATAAGTTAACTCATTGACCTTGATTTTGTTGTATAGGTCCCTTGAGATTAAGTTTAAAGGTAAGAATGAATTCAAATAAGCATCGAACCCTTCTAGTCCTATTTTGCAAGGAATTGCATGTTAAAGGGCCATCTTTCTCAATCCTACACCTAGGGTCAAAACATTGGGAGGGGTCTTCCTCAATTTCATTAATGACCTCTCCGCTATCAAGTGCCTCACCATAATCAAATTCCTCATCAGAATTAGAGTAATAGAAAGGACTTTGTTGTTGCCAATTTATCTCATTATGCCCTAGGTGATTACTAAAATGGTGAGTGGGTGAAGGGTTTTGTGGGATTGCGTTCTCAATCTCGGGATTGGGAACGGGTAGAGTGAAGAATCTTCGATGGAAGATACGGATCATGTTGAGTGATGGTTTTTACGAACGAGGGTCACGAAGAAGGGGGATAGACCAAGAGAAAGCTAAAATGAGAAAAATTTACTTGATAGGAATCAAGCAAAGAACCTAAGCGAGGTGGACTACTAACTAGCTATTCTATTCCCCAGGCGCCAAAAACTTGATAACGCTACATGCATCGTTCGGGGTCAAGGAAACTTCCTTTTCTTGAGCAAGTTTTATAACACCCTAGGCGATGAACCTAATCGTTGTAGTGTAGTAATTAGGGTAAGCCACGGTATTGATATCGTTCTCTGGGGAATAGGAATGCTAGTAAGGAGTTACTACGCTAAGGTTAAGGTTGAGGAAGATTATTTTTATCTTTTATATTTTATGAAAATGGAAAGGTACGAATCTCGGTATTGGATTGGGGGTTGGTATTTCTACCGATTACTCTACTATTATCTAATTATCTAAACTAAGGTTGTGTGAGTCTATGTCTAATTAATGTGTGCTCGTATGATAGTTTAAAGATATGTTTACTTAGGTTGTACTACTCCTTAATTATCTCCTATTGATGGTTGAGTTGTCACGTCTTATTCCTAGTTGCGTTGTGTGTCTAAAGTTGTAGGGTATGCGTTTCTCCCTAACTCTTTGAACTTACCAAAGGGTCTCGTCTACAAACCCACTAGGGATGATAAACTCCTACTCTAAGGCGCTCTTTGGATGGTTTAGCCTACAACTACTCAGGTAATTATATTCTAAGGTTCACAAAGATGAATCAAGCATTAAGTACACAACGAATGACCTATCGCATTACTAGATCATTAATCAACTAAGATAAGAAACAACCAATCAATATTCAATAGTTAAGTTTCATACTTCCTAAGCAAACACAAAAATAAATTAGCCGGACATGGAGAACATGCAAGCATACACACAAATAATCAAAGACATAATTGAATTAATGAAGTAAAGACTTATCTTGATGTAAGATAGGGTTTAAAACCCTAAAATCTTGTACAAGACACCTTAGGTTCGGTTTTAGGTTTTACCCAAAAGACTCTCCACAAAAGACCGAAAAATTCGGATTCTATATATAAGATTACATATGCGACGGCGCCACCTTATGTTTAGTGACGCCGTGTCGCCGTCATTAGGGTTTCGTCTTGGCCACGTTAACCTTGCGACGGCGTCACCTTATGTCCGTGACGCCGTCCTCTTGACTTCGACGTCGTCTCGGATTGCATCTAGGCCGTCCGAGTAGCGACGGCCTACTCTTTCACAACTAGACGTCGTCACTTGAAAATACGAGTTTTGAGTTTCGTATCGTCACAAAATCTTGGGACGCGCCGCACTAGCTTTTGACGCCGTCGCTTCTAATTTCAAAGAATTGTGAGTGTCTCGATTTTGACTTTGGCCATTTTCTTCATATATTCGCCTTTTCGTCCAAATAAGTGCCATTCCAAGATTTTGCCTTCAAGAGACCTAAAAAGTGAAAAGGAACGATATTAAGCAATAACGGATACAAAAGTGATCAAATAAGGACTTAAACGACCCTCAAAATGGTACCTTTTAAAACCTTATCACATCTTCGTTGAAGCCTTAACGCTGGAATCAAACATAAAAGATAAAGACGGGTTCTTGATTATGGTTGCGTCAAGATTAATCGTGAACGGTATTTTGTGATATGTGTTAATCGATTGGTTAATGATGATTAATAATGAGATGAGTATGGGATTTGAAGTGAAGAAATAAAACGTCTCGGTTGAGATGCGTTTTGATAGGAAAAGAGTAGGTGTAGGCGAAGTGTTTTGAGCATATGTGATTAGGGTTTAGTAATGTGAGTTTTATTAGGGCATCTCAATTCTATAACGGTTTTAATATAAATGTTTGGATCGGGTTCCATGGTACCGATTTGGGCGAAGGGGATTTTAGTTGTGTATGGATCGGGCTAGGCCTGGTTGGGCCGAGAAGAAATATTTATGGATCGGGTGTAAATGAGCATTCGTGGATCTATGCGGTTTATGATCAAATTTAGATTTATGTGGTTTATGAGTATTTGGATTGGGAGAAGATTTTATTCTGGGTTAAATGCTTAATGGATCGGGTCTCATGACCTCTTGGGCTTTGGTTGGACCTAATGTGGTGTGAACGTGAATTGGACCAAATATTAGGGTAATATTGTGTTCAATCTGTGATTATTAGGTCACATATTGAGGTGGACCGGGTATAAGAGGTTTGTTGGACCGGGCTTGGATTTGAATGTTGGATATTGGGCTGCGACTTGGTACAAACCGATATGGGTTGCGAGTTGTTGATGCGGTTTGATAATGAGTCTTGCGATTTGATGAGTTTTGATAATGAGATTTGTTAGGTTATGAGATTTGGTGATGAGATTTGAGTTTTATTAAAAATACATAAGCTTAAAATTCTTATAAAAAATAGTTATCCGACTTTATGTGATAGATAAATTTTTTGATAATATCAGTTGCTATCCGAGAGTTTTTTCAAAAAGGATTGGATACAGTTTGTTAATATCGGAAGATGTGTATTTTGGTCATCAAATGTCACGGCTTATTTTGGTGTATTACTTGGCAAAAGGGTAGTTTGGTTTATACATTTTCACAGAGGATACTATTTCACGGCTTGAATTGATGTTTGAACAAAGTTGACTACGGGGTTGTTTGTGTTCGGTATTTCTTATTTGGAATTGAAGTGAGGTTTTTCAGGCGCGTGCACTCATTTCGTCTTCTTTCTTTCTTTCCTTCAGCGAAAATGACTTGTTTGGCCATATATTGAGTGTTATGAAGACTTGGCTATCTAGTTACTTTTGTGATTCTTTCTCGCTTAACCCACAAAGTAGCTATCACTTTCGGTGTCTCACATAGTTGAGGATTAGTCAAGAGGTTTTGTACATTGGGTACACCATTCTTTTCACAAGGATAGTACAAGCTTAAGTAACAAACTGGGAATTCTACTTCATGTTCAAGTTTGGTATATCGGGCTTACTTCACAAAGAGGTCACTACAATAGCCAATGAGATACGTGAATGATATGTTAGCCAAAGTGTTTAATGGTTGAGATGTGATCAACAATTCTCTTGGGTTATTCGACGTTACTGAATGTCAATGATACTTCAACGTCTAAGCAAAATCTTTCAAGAATTTTCAATGCCATTCATGATATTTCAAGACATTTGCTTTAGACAAGAACTTCTCGTGTAAATGGTTGTACACGCCAATGATGCTTCCGAAAGTTCAAAACCATCATAGGGAGAAAGCGTGTACTTTGATGTGACAAGGTCAACCTTCGAGAGGAAGTAGGGTATACTACTTTACTTAGTATGGTTTGTGAAGTATTCTACATTCGGAGAAGAATTGTTGGTAATCCATTGCATGTTCCTCTAAAACAAATATTCATCAAAACCAAATTTGTCATAACACATTCAATCTCTCATTGTTTACGGTTTAGTCTTGGTTTTGTAAAATCCCGCCAAAGAATTTATTCTCGGTTTAAATCATAGATTTGTGAAATCCCATGACAATGGAAACATCCCGTGAAAGAAAAGTGCATTTTCCGGATCTATCTCTCGGTTTATTATTGGTTTTGTGAAATCCCGTGAAAGAAGCTATTTCTCGTTTAAACCATAGAATTGTAAAATCCGTGATGATGGAACCATACTAGAGAAAAGAAAGTGTATTTCTGGACCTTATCTGAGTCTGGTGCTACGGTTTCAAATTCAAAGAAGGGATATAGTATGTACTTCATGGCTTGGATGATTGTTTGGATATACTTCATGGCATTTTGGTTATCATTAAGTTTTAAGGGGTTATGTACTTATGACTAAGGTCGGGATAAAACCATTATCAATCTGGGCACTTTAATCTGAAGATGTGACTATGGCGTTAATTAATTATTATTTATTTGAGGTTGAAGTGAAATTTCACGGATGCGTGTACTTAGTATCCGAAGGTATCGGGGATGGTTGGATGAAGATTCTTGAGACCCTTGTTCGAGATTTTAGCATTTACAATGACGAAGACTTGGAAATCTAGTTATTTTTGGGTGATTCTTTCTTTTTACTACCACAAAGTAACTATCACTTTAAGGAGTTACGTTGTAGTGCTCAGTGTCACACGAAATTGTAGATTTTTCAAGAGGTGATGTACGTCTTATACTTGATGGTTGGTTAGGTGAAGAGTATAGAGTACTTAGGGATTCAAAGTTGCACGAATTCTCTGTACCGCTCTTAGTAACACATTTGTGCAAGTTTAACTCACAAGTTTGGGTTATTTTACTTTAGTGTCAAAAGTCATATTATATTTTCTCCATCACCGTCACGACAATGAGCCAACCGAATGATAATGGGGTTGGTAACAAGTTAGACAAGAGATGTAGAAAGAGAGAGATGACGTTTGAATACTTCAGTTCAAACCTCGTTCCTTAAAGAAAAGAAAAGTGTACGCTTCAGTGCGCTTTATCTTCGGAAGAAGAGAAATCTTCTTGTTTATGATGTTTGAATACTCCAATTTAAACCTCGTTCCTTAAAGAAAAGAAAAGTGTACGCTTGAGGCGCTTTATCTTAGGAAGAAGAGAAATCTTGTTGTTAATGACGTTTGAACAATTCGGTTCAAGCCTCGTCTTTAAAGAAAAGAAAAGTGTACGCTGAGTGCACTTTATCTTCGTAAGAAGAGAAATCTTCTTGTTTTGACCATTCTCATCAATAAGCTTCATGCTTTTTCCATGCTCTTTCGGTCATCAAGTGGATCTACTTATCGGTGATTGTATTCCTATTTCACTTGCTTAATCAAAATGGCAATGGCGACATCATAAGTAATTTTGTTGAGGAGAAGTGTGAATAGACTACATTTGGATAATTTCACTTATTCAATCAAGAATGGCAACTTTGTATGCAATTCTTGAGGGGAGAAGAAGTGTAATTCTTCAAGGTTGATTGATATTTGAGAATAAATGGTCATAGGGCTCTAAACTCATGTAAGAACCGAGCTTCTTTTTAATCGGGTTATCTTAGCATGTAGTCTCTTCTAAGAGCCGTTGGTTGACATCTTCTCACGGTGATGTGATTAATGACAAAGTGCTTCCAGTTAATGCTTCACGACACATCATCATGATGATTCCAAACATCTTCTCGTTCTTTTTATGTGAAAGATTATTAGTTTGGTGTTACCATTTCATGTGTTCGTTGCGAGGTCGATTTCCTTGATGAACATCTTTCATTCTTGTTTGATGTGAGGATTTTAGTTAAGGGATTTGCAATATGTAAGTTAATTGGAATGAATTTGGTGAGATGAAGATGTTGACTTTCTATTCCCCAAACGGACAATCTTGAAGAAGGTTGAGTCTGATTTGTTCTACATTATCTGCTGCGTGTTAGAAGACTAAAGACGAGTTGCATTTAACTATCAAAGGACTTTTTCTTATTTTGGGCATTCATCGAAAAGATTGATGGTTTTAGGGAGAACACTAATTGGGGGAGAGTGAAAAGCCATATTTAATCCCTAATTAGATTTGCTCACATTGTTCTTCGGCAAGTGGATTCTCACAAGATTTCAAGTGTTCTTCTCAAAACGTTTCTAGTATATGGGCTTACAATGTGTTGCTGATTCTGAAGTATCAAAACTAGCAAGGGGGAAGGAGACACACATCTAAAAGCACAACGAGTACACATGATGAACTTAACACTTCTACCAGATTCAAGTTATTCCGGGAAGACAAATGTCATAATCGCAGAGAAACTCAGTGTTTGACTCATGGCTTTTAAAGCACATCGAGTACACGTGATGAACTTAATACTTCTACTTGATTGAAGTTATTCCGGGAAGACAAATGTCATAACCGCAGAGAAACTCAGTGTTTGACTCATGGCTTTTAGTGTTCTTATTCCAACTACGTGGGGAAGAGATGTAAGAGAGTTTCGATGATAAAAGAGGTACATAAGTGTGGGATGATTTCGATGATATCGCAATCATCGGGAGAGAAATGTACATTAGGGATGCACAATGTTTCACATGATCAAGCTTAATCACTTATTCGGAGTTGACATCCGCAGAGATAATTAGTGACTCAACCTGCTACTTCAATGTTATCGGCTATTCTTCCTTTAGGTATATGTGTACTTCGGGTCCTTGAGCTTCATAAAATGAGACTGACTGCATCATTTCAACTACTTAGCGGAAGTGGTCTCTTGACACCTTTTGGTATGCATCGCTTCAAACTTCATAGGAAAGAAATATGAGAAGAGTTATTCAAGCGTGGGATGATATGTTTCTGTTCTATCTGATGATACCCCGAACGGACAATCACGATGATCATTCTTAAAAGGAGCAGCAAGATCAATGATATGGTGTGCTCAGTTGTGTACATGGCTAAGGCAAGCTTGTAAGAGAGCTTTGAATCTGCTCAACAAGAAGATTTTCGGTTTGGGGGGAAGCTACCAAAGTCTCACTTTCAGAAGGTTCTTGTTTTGACGACTATTCAAGAGCCTCGAAAGCTTTGGTGGCGAAAGTTTAAGAGATGATGATTTCTATCTTCTACAACGTGCTGTTCGATATCCTTATCTCGGTACCCGTATCATCTTCTTAAACTATATCATCTACTTTGTAAATATTTTTCAAAAACCAAAATACAAAAATATAAAACCAACAAAAAGAAAATATAAAAATATAAAACCAACAAAAATTCATAAAAATCATAAAATTTGAAAATACCAAAAATATTGTTTTCACAAGACATGTCTTCTGATATCGATAACATCTACGGTCTTAGAAATGTCATTTAATAATGGCACGAGACGTTAGATGAAGTTCGAGCAGAAGGTGTAAATACTTTTAAAACATGTCTCAAACTATGGCTTGCGATTACTTGATGTATCCCGCACTTAAACAATGGTTTGCTATTACTTCAGATATGCAACCCATTTTCAAAAAGGGAAAGTGCTACGCCTAATCAAATTTCATAAATTCCGTGCACTTATCCCAAAATAAAATGAGGAAAGCACGTCGACAAGAAGACGGTTGTTCCCACACAAATGTTTTTCTTTCTAAAAAATACTTTAGAAAAATATTTGTTGTGTTTAAAAAATGGTGGAAAATGAGTTGCTTGAAAATCAATAAGACTTGGAGGTTTCATAAATTTTGAAACTCAATCAATGACTTAAGAGTTTTTAAACTCTTCTTAAAATGAGTCATTGATTAAGGGGGAGAATGTTTCAAGTTTATATCATCTACCGGGCTTATTTAATCATCCTCTATACTTAACAGAAAAAGGTGTTTACCAACTTTGTATGGCTAGGAATCTAGGATAGATTGTTAGGATTAGATGATTTGAGTTTTATGTTCACACATAATCCTCATGCCTTTGTATGATCTGGTTGATATGTTGGATTGAATTTTATTAGTCGATTGTTGTTTGGGTGTTTTCGACCACCATATATCTGTCTATCTGTATTGACTAACGTATGCAGATAACATGGTTTATGAGAATGTTCCCACCCCTGCTTCCACATAAGAAGAAAAGGAAAGGGAAACTATATCTTGGGTCGACAAAAGAAGAAACAGAACTTAATCAGATCTCTATGGATAGTTGGCATGATATATACAACTTCAGAGGTCTCACTGCATCAGCAGATGGTTTCTTCCATCCTTACAACAACAACAGAAGCAGCTTGTGATTTTCAACCACCTAACGTATCTTTGTGCATGACAAGTAGTGAATGATACCATGTTTGTATTTCTCATGGTAGAAAAATATTGTTTGAAAATAAATCGGACTCAAAATTTTGAAAATCAACCGAACTCCATTTTGTCAAAACATAAGTCACTCAATCAACGACTACGGTCATCGATTGAGGGGGAGAGTGATTTCAAATTAAATATTTTCAAACGGTATTTTATCTGATGATTCCATTTGTACAAAATAAGTGGTGATCTAAAGTTGTTGATGTTATGTGTCAGGGTATGATTTTTCGTTAAAGCTCAAAGATCTTTCGAAATGAAAATTTTTCTTTTACTTAAAGATCTCTTAAAATTATCATACTTGACACTAACAATCTTTAATGACAATAAATTGGTCGTTACCAGTTAATTTTAAAATCAAGCCACGTCTTTCCCCAAAATTTTCTAAATGATTTAAATCAATTGGGATCAGAAATCTCAAAAGGTTTGAAATTTTTGATCGGGGGAGAAATCATGACTTAAATCTCAAATCTGTTTAAATGGTAATTGTTTCAGACTTTTAAAAGCACTCCTTCCTCCATGTGCCAAATAATTTCAAATACACAATGCACATGTTGAGAGGGAACATTTATCCAAAAATCCAGAAGAGCATTTAATGTGGCATGATTTATGAACCACATTTTCTCCCATATTTTCTAAACCTATTTAAATCATTTGGGATCCAAAATCTCAAAGGGTTTGATATTTTTAATCGGGGGGAGAGAATGTGATTTAAATATGAAATAATTTGATAAAAGGTGATCGCTTTGATTCAAAGTGCGACTCTCTCTAATATGTCCTATACGTTTCATTAATTGATGCACATATTGAGGGGAGTATTTCAAAAGATAATAAACTATCGAGGTACAAAAGAGTCAATATCTTAAGTACCTTGATTGATTTTGAAATGGTTTCTCTATGACAAGTGTGATCGTGGAAGTACTTTAAAGACCTCCTTCCTCTATGTGCTAAATGATTTCAAATAAACAAAGCACATATTGAGAGGGAGCATTTACCAAAAATCAAAAGGCTTTTCTATGGAAATTGTGATCAAGGAAATACTTCAAAAGTCTGTTTCTGCATGTGCTAAACAATTTCAAAATCATATCGCACATGTTGAGGGGGAAGCATTTATAAAATTGATCAAAACAATTAAGGTACAAAATTCTTTGATATTATATCACAAGTACTTTGATTGATTTTCCTAATGATTTTTCAATTGGTTTCAAGGAGGAAAGAACTATACCACAAGACCGACCATTTTAATTTATGCATTGAAGTTATAAGGATGGTAAGGTTAGGTATTCGTTCCCACGATCCCGCCAGAACCGGAGGGATCTACCCAGGGAAAATCCACTAGTTAGTGTAGAAATCCTTAGGTATGATTAAAAAAAGGAGAAAAGTGAGAATAAGGGAAGAGTGCCGACTAAGATAGAGCTAGAACTGAAATAAACCCAACAAGGTTCTAGTGATGAAGTCTCGGTAAGCACTGAAGGGGTTGAAGAATGAAAAAGAAATATAAAGTGAAAAGGGTGAAAAGAAATAGCCCTCCAATAATTCAACCTTAGGGCAAAACCGGGTTCAATACATATGCTATTGGTGGTTACTAAGGTAATGTTGGTATTGAAGACAAGACGTCATGGACCCAGTGACGCACTTCACTAAACTTCCCAAGCCACTCAACTTCTCTTAAAAGGACTTGTTTCATTCTCACGGGGAACCTACATAATCTATCAACTTTCTCTTAGAGATTGTTGATATTGAAGAAGGAGACCCTCTCCCTAGTCTCCGAATAGGAAACCAAAATGCGCTATTGAGTCTAGAGCCAAGGGATCATTACAATAAATCTCACTATGACACACAATTTATGAAGACTTGTTGTTTCACACAATGTGAAAAGTAAGAAAATATATATTGAGAGTCCTACGCATTATCCTCGTGGTATTGTGATGAGTGTGTAAATACTCATCATTTTGGTTAAATCTGAATCGCAAAACATTTAAATATGCTCGAAATGCATCAAAATCTTGAAAATATCTCAAAATTGCATTTTATATGTTTCGGATGCAAAATGTTTAAAATCGATGAAAATGAGCTAAGTTTGCATAATTGGCGTTTAGGTCCCAAGTTTCAAAAGTTGTCAGAAATAGTCCCTGAGCACTTATTTCAAAAGTAAAATCACCAAAGGTCCTTTTAAAATCATAAGTTGTCAAAATTAGTCCTTTGGTGAAAAATGTCAAAAGTTTTGAGAAATTACAAGTTTGGTCCTTCAAGTTTCAAAATTGGCAAAAATAGTCCTTGGAAATTTGAAAATGTCCATTATGGTCCTTGTACTATTGAAACTTTTCACTTTTGGTCCCTTGGAACAACTTTGATAAAATGGCAGAATTGGTCCTTGATCTTTCAGAAATTGCAAAACAAGTCCTTATGATTATTAACCTAAGCCATGACCCTTGGACCTTGTCAAAACAATCTGGACCCCTGTCAAACACTTGACCCCCCTTGTTTTGACCCCCTGCCAATAATAGACCCCAAGTCAAACAACCGGTCAAACATGTCACCCTTTCCCTCTCTTTTCTCTCTTCCCCACCGCTTCACCGCAAACCTAGATACTCCCATCCTTCCGCCTAACTCTCACCACACCATCTTCCTCAACCTCAACAACATCCAAAATCATTTAATGCTTCCTTTCCTTGCGCCAACCCCCATCGGCAAAACCAATTTGGCGCCAAAATTCAATCAAACGGCCAATATCTTTCCAAGTGATCCAATGGTCGAGATTTTTAGTGGAATTGATCAAGACAAGTGGAAGCATATTTGGTGTATAAAAGAAGAAAGAGAAGCAAGAAGAAAGAGAGTTCTTAGTTTTAAATTTCTTACATGTCGTTTTTAATACAAATGTTTTAGTTTAAGTGTAAAAGCGTAATCTTTTGCTTTTATGTACTAAACTCAAGTCATTTTATCAAGATAATCTACTTTCTAGTATCAATTCAAAGTTTTAATGTAGTTTCAAGTTCTTATGCTCACTGTTGAAAAATTCAGTTTCAATCTCTTATAATCAATGCTCCAAGTAGCTTTATTTTACTTCAAATAAGCTTATTTAAGCTGTTTATAGCTTTTAGTAAGCTTATAAAACAGATTCAATCAATATTAGTTTCTGGTCAACAAAAGTCAAACTTTGTTGAATTTTGGCTAAGCAGTAATGGCATTGGATATGGGTTGATGCAGAGCTGATTTGGAGGTGGATTGGATTAGAATAGTGTAGGTTGGTTCTGGTTTAAGCTGCAAAATAAGCTGGACACTTGTGAGTGTTTATCTCATTTCCATTTCTAATTCAGTTTGCATATTGTGCTTGTGTTTGAATCTGTGGTCATTAAATGGCTTAAACTGTTTATTTAGTTGTAATTAGGATACCTAGACTCGGTGTAAGTGATAATACAAGCTAGTTCAATGGATAGCTCAATTTAAATTGCAAATCGATAGAATAAGTGTTGTTTGGATTGTATAATGAGCTGAGATTAAGGGTATTTGGTGTTTAAAACTAGTTGCTTTAGTCTTACTAGGTGTGATAGAGTCAAATTGGTCATTATTTGCACACTATAATAGCCAAAGTCAAATTTGCATTAGATCGTCCTAGTGATCACATTGCTTGAATCGAGTTGGTCATAATCGGTGTTTAGGTTTGTAATATATAGAGATAGCTTGCATTAGGTTTATTTCATCATAATACATCAATCTCATCCACAAATTGGTTTCAAATCTCAAAATAGTCAACTTTTCAAAGCGCTCAAAAGTCAAAGTGAAAACCTCGGTTTTCATCCAACTTAGGTGATTTTCATGGATTCAATTTTGGGCCAAATCAAGTGAAATTGTGGGTTTTATAGTTCAATTGGTCAAGTTTCTTAATATGATTTTTGTTGAATTTTGCAATTTTTACAAGCTCCTAATAAGTCGATTGATAAGTCGCAAAGTGCCTATGCACACTCAAGATACACCGAGTGTGAGCATGTGCACCTTGTGCCTTGTATAAGTCTCGGTTTTAGGTCCTTAGGGTCTGAAATTTGTTTTAGAGATAGTTAAGCTGGTGAGCTTGAGTTCTTAATTTTTGCTTTTCACATAAGCCTTCTCAATAAGCAGTTGCATTAGCTTAAAAGTAGACATAAAAACTGGTTTAGCACTTGGTTTTCAAATTATCAAATCTGTGTAGCTTGTATTTTAGAGGTTTAAGATAGTTGTAATAAGTTGCTTTTAAGTAGTTTTAACATATTATAGCTTCTGTGATAGTTTGGTGCTCATTTGTAGCCTTTGGCTTATTTCAAGTGCTTATTTATAAGCACTTGTCTTCTGATTCCATATTCTTACACATAAGCCAATTGTTTTATATTTTCATAGAATCGAATATTAATTTAGACTTTTCCTGAATTTTTCATATTTTTCTAGTTCGGTTTGCTATTTTCTTCATTTAAATCGGCTTTTAGCACTTTTAAATTAGCTTTTAATACAATTAAATCGTAAAAGCTTCAAAAAATAAGTTTTCATTTTTCCTAGGTTAAGATAAATATAAAAGTCAAAAAATATTTTTCCAGATTTTACTCGCTTAAATTTGTAATTTTAGCAATTTAATTAGTTTTAAATAGTTTTTAATTCATAGAAATTAGAAAAATAATCAGAAAAATACAAAATTAGTTTTTAAAATTCTCTTTAGTTATTTTAGATTTTTCCAAGTCATAATTTCATTTTCTAGCTTTATTTCATATTTTCTTGTATTTTAGGGTATTATTAAATAAGTAAAATAGTTTTTAATTAATAATAATTAGATAAATAGTTTTAAAATAATTTTCTTTTTCTAATAATTTTCTCTTATCATTAGGTTTGTAAAATGTCATTTTTATATTTTTAGGATTAATATTGCTGGGTTTCACATTTTCTTTTGTACGTTACGTAGTTTTTAAGTTAAATTTATAAAAGAAAATCAAAAGATCATTTTAAAATTGTGATAGCATTTATTTAATATAATTTATCTTTTAATTTTCTTTAATTTGCATTTAAGCCCCTGTAATTTATAAACTTTTCTTTAGGTATAATCGATCATAACTCTTTTCCCATTCAATATCATCCGATCACTATTCGTTTGATTATTCATTGCCTGTACTCGTTGGGACATAACGACTGGGAAACACTACACTCTCGATCTTCATTGCATTGGTGTCGAGCTGTTTGAAGTTTATTACGGTTAGCCATTCACAAGTGGCTAGCTTGTGTGATAAAACTTGACGGTTCAAAGATCGAATCAAATTTTGGCGCCACGGGAGTCGTGCTAATTATCTTCCGCTTATCGATTAGTGATTTGAATATTTACTCCTTGTTCATACCATCCATCTATATCTATATATATTTTTCTTAGAAAAATCCAAAACCCAAAAACATCTTAAAACGTATAAAACACAAAAATATTTTTCTTTTGTTTCTATATATATAAAAGATAAAAATACAAAAGATTTGTCGTTTTCTTTGTTTAATAATAACAACATAAAAATTACCACCGAAAACCAAGGCGGTGTACTACCTAACTGGGGTACGACCATAATAAGTTCCCGAACCAAAGATTAAAACTTGCCTTTGTGTCCTTGTGGTGGTGTACCTTTTTCAAAGAAGCCATTCATCTTGTGATTATTGGTTTAAGTTCATCGTTGTTTTGCCTCGATATTGTTTTAATTGGATTAGTTGTTATATATCTACTTTTCAATACCGTAAAACTCAAAAGATTCTTCTTACCCTATTTTCATAATTCATTTTCATAATTCCTTCCTTAACTCGAGGTCTCTTAGAGTTAACTCTAGTGTATGCGCACTCGCTCTTCTAGATCCGTGAGCCCATTTCGTGAGCTTGTCAAGATTCCAAGAAGGCGTGTCAGAGACTTTCGCCCCATCGATCGGATCGAGATCCGGATCGCTCACACTACTCCGTTATCATGGCGGAAGAACGTCCTATGTGTGAGCTTCTCCGAGCACCCATCGACGGTATGGAGATGCTATTGTTATCCCACCATTGTGGTGAAAATTTTGAACTCAAAACCGGTTCTTGAATCTTGTAACCTCAAGTCAATTCTATGGTTTTGAGCGGATGATCCTCATGCTCATATTCGATGGTTTAACAAGATTGCATCTACCATCAAATACAAGAATGTCCCTACAGATCTTTGTCAAGCTTCTTTCGCTTCTGTTTTCTCTTGAGGGCAAGCCGGATTTGGCTTGAAAACAACCCCTCAATCAATTGAAACATGGGAAGACACGGTGAAGAAATTTGTTAACGAGTTCTATCCACCTTCCAAAACCACGAGTCTTAAAATGAAATCATCAAGTTCACACAAAATTTTGATGAATCCTTCGGTGAATCGTAGGATCGTTTTAAGGAGTTGCTCCGCAAATGTCCTCACCACGGTTTCTCCGAGTTGATGCAACTCGATACTTTCTATAATGGAGTGAGTCAATCGATCAAGATTCTCTCAATTCCTCCATTGGAGGAAATTTCTTGAGCAAAAGCTGTCAAAGAAGCTTTAGCAATCATTGAAAACAAGTCTAAAGTCCGCCTTGCCGAAGCAAACCGGTTGTTTCCCAAGTCGGTGTTGGTCCTTCTACTTCATCGCTCGTGAGTCAATCTAGCACCGATGCTAAGATTGACAAACTCACGGAAGCAATTCAAGCTTTGGTTCTCTCCAACCAAAGAAAGTTTCTTTTCCACAAACTTCACCTCCTCCTAAAGTTAAGAAAGTGGAAGTACGTGTTACTTGCGGTGGCCCCATGCCTACTACAACTGTATGGCTACCGATGGTAACCCTTTGAAGCAAATGTTGTGGGCGGATTTCTAATCCAGAGGCAACCAATACCGTGCTCCTATAGACCGAACCACCGCCCTAACGACTACCTGGACCTCCGGTTTCAATCAAAACCAAAACCGTAATCAAAATCGAATAGAATGAACCAAGGTTTTCAAAACCAAGGTAATTTTAGTCAAAATAACGGTTTTCAAAATCAAAGTCAAAACTTCCAACACCAAGAAAACTTTAATAGAAACCAAGGTCGGGGAATTTCAACCTGTGGTATTTTCATGGCAATAATCAAGGAAATTTCCAAAATCAAGGCCCTAATCCAAACAATAGAGGCCAAGATTTTCTGTGCAAAATCAAGCCATTGTTCCAACTGGACCATCATCGATGAGTTGTTGAAGCAATTCATGAAATCCCAAGAGGAAATGAACGAGGTTGTTGGTTAGCCATATTTCGACATTAAGAAGTCTTTAAATGATCGACCCTCGGGCTCGGTACTTTACCTAGCAACACGATCGCTAATCCAGGGGCGATGCAAAGGCGATCACAACCAAGTGGTGCTTCAGATGATGGACCCGCTATTCCTACTACCTCTTCTTCTTCTCTCCCAAAGGTAGTGGAAAGTGAACCCGAGGCGACAAAGGACAAGGAACTTCCTACTAATAACAGAGGTACCAAGAATGTCCATCCTCGGGTTGTCCAAACCCAAGACCAAACACGAGTTGGTTTTGAACCTCCGATTGACAACCCCAAATCCAAAACTTCTATTCCTTACCCTCACGTTTAAATGAGCAAAACTCCGCGAAAAAGCCGGTCATCAAATGGAAAAAATTTTCAAAATTTCCAAGAACTACATTTTGACATAAGCTTTGCGGATGCCATCATCTCGATGCCCAAGTTTGCATCAACTCTCAAACACATGTTAAGCAACAAGGAAAACTGCTTGAAATGGCTAAGACTCCTTTGAGCGAGAAGCGCTCAGATTCATAAAGAAGCTTCCCGAGAAGTCGGGAGATCTGGAAAATTTCTTCTTCCTTGTGTTTTCGTGGATGATTGAATGCTTTGCCTTGTCGATCTTGGTGCAAGCGTCAATCGATGCCTTATTCAAGATGGAAGAAACTTTCTTCCGAACTTATTCCTACCGCATGACTCTTGAGCTTGCAGATCGTTCTATATCACGTCCTCTTGGCATCGCCGAGGATGTATTCGTGAAAGTAGGAAAGTTCCATTTTCCACGGTGACTTCGTGGTTGTTGATTTCGATGTCGATCATCGGGTTCCCTCATTGTTGGACGAGGATTCACGAGAACGGGCCGTGCTCTTATTGATGTATTTGAGCAAGAAATCACGTTACGTGTGGGTAATGAAGTCATACCTTTAACCTTGATCAAACTTCAAGGTACTCCTCAAATTATGATCTTGAATCGGTTAATTGAGTCGATGTAATTGATATTGCTTGAGGAGTACTCTCAAGAGTTTCTTGGTTATCTTCATAATTACGTGAGTGGGATTCCACCACATCTTCTCAACCAATCATTGCCGACTCTTCCTCTCTCACTCCGTTTGAGGAGGTGACTTCTTCTGGAAGAGATCGATGAGTTTCTTGCTAGTGATGAATCAATTCACTGGAATTGATGGTGTTTATGATTCGGAGGGGATATCCTTTATCTTGAGCAATTGTTAAATGAAGATCCATTACCTTCACTCCTCCGAAATAAATCACAATTGAGGAAATCAAATCAAGACAAACATCTATGAAGAATTTCGAGGTTGAACTTAAGGACCTTCCTCCTCATCTCGAGTATGCATTCTTAGAGGGTGATGATAAATTACCCGTCATAATTGCTAAAGACTTAAGCGAGGAGGAGAAAGCGCTCTCATAAAGGTCTTGAAGTCACACAAGCAAGCAATTGCTTGAAACTCTCCGACATTAAGGTATCAACCCCGAGTTTTGTACTCACAAAATCTTAATGGAGGATGACTTCAAGCCGCAGATCTAACATCGAGAGAAGGTGAATCCTAAGATTTATGAGGTTATCAAACATGAGGTTCTCAAACTTCTTGATGCGGTTTAATTTACCCGATATCTAATAGTCCTTGGGTTAGCCCAATTCAACGTGTTCCTAAAAGGGTGGCATAACTGTTGTCACGAATGAAGAAAACGAGTTAATTCCAACTCGATTGGTTACGGGATGGCGTGTGTATTGACTATCGTAAGTTAAACAAAGCCACCGTAAAGACCATTTTCCTCTACCCTTCATGGATCGGATGCTTGAGAGATTAGCGAGGAACGAGTACTATTGTTTCCTTGATGGTTTCTCGGGTTATTTTCAGATCCCCATTGATCCGCCGGATCAAGAAAAGACCACATTCACCGCCCATACGGAACTTTTGCCTACTGCACGTATGCCTTTTGGCCTATGTAACGCCCCGCACGCTCCAACGATGTATGATGGCAATTTTCCACTACATGATCGGGAAACAATGGAGGTGTTTATGGATGACTTCTCGGTCATTGGGGATTCGTTTCAAACATGTCTCTCCCATTTAGATAAAATGCTAAAAAGGTGTGAAGACACCAATCTTTGTCTAAATTGGGAGAAGAGCCACTTTATGGTCAAAGAAGGCATAGTCCTTGGCCATAAGATTTCCAAAAACGGGATTGAGGTTGATAGAGCAAAAGTTGATGTTATTGCCAAATTACCTCATCCTACTACCGTCAAAGGTATTAGGAGTTTTCTAGGTCATGTCGGGTTTTATCGCAGATTCATACAAGATTTTTCTAAAATCGCTCGGCCTATGACCCATCTTCTTGAAAAAGATGCTCCTTTATCTTCTCACCGAGTGCATCAAGCTTTTGAAACATTAAAGAAAAAGCTACGGAAGCACCCATTCTAGTTGCCCCGATCGGGATTTACCCTTTGAACTCATGTGTGATGCAAGTGATTTTGCTATCGGTGCGATCTGGGCAACGAAAACCAAGCATTTTCACCTATCCACTACGCAAGTAAGACTATGATCAAGCTCAAACCCATTACACCACTACGGAAAAGAATTATTAGGCGTGGTGTATGCGTTTGAGAAGTTTAAACGATTTAATCTTGACCAAATGCGTGGTGTATACGGATCACTCGGCTCTCAAATATCTCTTTGCAAAACAAGATGCAAAGCCGAGATTGCTCCGTTGGGTTCTCCTCCTACAAGAGTTTGATATCATTATACGTGATAAAAAGGAGCCGAGAACACGGCTGCGATCATCTGTCCCGTCTAGAAAACCCTCACCGAGGATGTGTTCGAGAAAAGGAAATAAACGAAACATTTCCTCTCGAAACACTCAATGCGGTTTCTTTTCGTGGAGACTCTTCTACCCCATGGTTTCTCGACTTTGCAAATTACCATGCGGGTAACTTTGTGGTGAAAGGGATGTCGTCCCAACGAAAAACAAATTCTTTAAAGATGTGAAACACTACTACGGGACGACCCTACTTATTCAAAATTTTGCGGATCAAGTCATCAGCGATGTGTGTATGGTCGGGAAGCCAATGACATTCTCAAGGCTTGTCATTCGGACCTCTTGGGGACATCATAGCCCCAACTACACCGCCAAGAAGGTGTTTTATTCCGGATTCTATTGGCCCACGATTTACAAGGATGCCCATGAATTTGTCAAAACACGCGACGCTTGTCAACGTCACGGAATATCTCACAAAGAAATGAAATGCCGCAAAACGCCATTCAGTGTGTGAGATTTTTGACATCCGGGGCATTGACTTTATGGGGCCATTTCCTTCGTCTCACGGTAATAAATACATACTCGTGGTCGTTGACTATTTGTCAAAATGGGTTGAGCGAAAGCTTTACCTACCAACGATGCCCGAGTTGTTGTGAAATTCTTAAAATCTCTTTTGCTAGGTTTGGAACTCCACGAGCTATAATCGGTGATCGTGGCACGCATTCTGCAATGACCGGTTTGATAAAGTCATGCAAAGTATGGTGTAACTCACCGTATCTCTCTGCGCACCACCCCAAACAAGTGGGCAAGTGGAAGTTTCCAACCGGGGATTAAAAGAATTCTTGAAAGGACGATGGCTAAAACCGTGCCTCTTGGTCGGATAAGCTAGATGACGACTGGGCCTTCCGCACGACTTATAAAACACCCATCGGTGCACTCCATACAAGCTAGTGTACGGAAGGCATGTCATCCGCCGGTTGAACTTGAGCACAAGGCATCTTGGGCCTTGAAGCATGCCAACCGATATTCAGACGGTGGTGATCACCGGAAAGTTCAAATGAATGAATTAAATGAACTCCGTGATCAAGCATACGAGAACTCTTTGATCTACAAAGAAAAGACAAAGAAGATTTATGACTCAAAATCAAAACCGCGTTTTCAACTTCGGTGATCGAGTCCTTCTTTTCAACTCAAGATTGAATATTTTCTGGAAAACTAAAATCCTGGTCCGGACCATTCACCATCACCAAAGTATTTCCATATGGAACCATTGAGTTATCTCAACCCGATGGTCCAAATTTTAAAGTGAATGGTCATCGATTGAAGCATTATTTTGGAGAGGACATTCCTCCGTGGTTGTCCGGATCTACAAACTTTCCCATGAACCAATGAATGCGGGATCGAGTCAAGCTAGCGACTCGGGAATCAAAAACAATAGCATGCCATATGGGTTTCACCCATATTTCGACTTCTTTCTACTTTCTACCACCCTAGTGTGGGGAGTTGCCCATTGTTGTATATAAGTTTTCTAACAAAAAAAAAAAAAAAAAAAAAACTTTCAAGATAATGGCCGTAGTATTTCCCTTTACGTTCTATGTTTCGCATAACCGCGGTACTTTGAATATTGAGGGCAATATTCATTTCTAGTGTGGGGGGAATTCTCACGAATTTTATCATGTAATTATACCACCCAATTCCCCATTTTTGGCCAAAATTTTTTTGGAGTAAGTGTTCACACTTACTCATCTTACTGATTATCGATCCGCCATGTCTAATAAACAAAAGGATTGGCTAATCCAGAGCAAAGCGGCTCTTGGTAAAGATATCTCAAATCCGTTGACGGCTTGCAATTTGCCCAAAATTGTATGGTATTCATTTCACCATATCTTTAATTAGTGAAGAGTTGGCTAGCCCGCAAGTTTATGGCTTGTGGTAAAGGCGATGGAAAACCATAATTGGTAATCACTCACCAAAGATAGTATATATTATCTAAGAGTTGGCTAGTCAAAGCAAACGGCTTCGGTAAAGACAAATCAAATCCGTTGAAGGCGGTGGTTTGCTCAAAATCACATGGTTATCGATGTACCATAGTTCTTACTTGAACTAAAACATTTGGCTACTCCGAGTAATGGCTTTTGGTAAAGAGATTCAAATCCATTAAGTTTTTCTCAAAAGATTGCTAGGGACTAGCAATAGTTTAGTGTGGGGATTGATGAGTGTGTAAATACTCATTTTTTTGGTTAAATCGAGCGCAAAACATTTAAATATGCTCGAAATGCATCAAAATCTCGAAAATATCTCAAAATTGCATTTTATATGTTTCGGATGCAAAATGTTTAAAATCGGATGAAAAATGAGCTAAGTTTGCATAATTGGCGTTTAGGTCCCCAAGTTTTAAAAGTTGTCGAAATAGTCCCCGAGCACTTATTTCAAAAGTAAAATCACCAAAGGTCCTTTTAAAATCATAAGTTGTCAAAATTAGTCCTTTGGTGAAAAATGTCAAAAGTTTTGAGAAATTACAAGTTTGGTCCTTCAAGTTTCAAAATTGGCAAAATAGTCCTTGGAAATTTGAAAATGTCCATTATGGTCCTTGTACTATTGAAACTTTTCACTTTTGGTCCCTTGGAACAACTTTGATAAAATGGCAGAATTGGTCCTTGATCTTTCAGAAATTGCAAAACAAGTCCTTATGATTATTAACCTAAGCCATGACCCTTGGACCTTGTCAAAACCATCTGGACCCCTGTCAAACACTTGACCCCCCCTTGTTTTGACCCCCTGCCAATAATAGACCCCAAGTCAAACAACCGGTCAAACATGTCACCCTTTCCCTCTCTTTTCTCTCTTCCCCACCTGCTTCACCTGCAAACCTAGATACTCCCATCCTTCCAGCTAACTCTCACCACACCATCTTCCCTCAACCTCAACAACATCCAAGAAGCATTTAATGCTTCCCTTTCCCTTGCACTCAACCCCCCACTGGCAAAAACCAATTTGGCGCCAAAATTCAATCAAACGGCCAATATATTTCCAAGTGATCCAATGGCTGAGATTTTTAGTGGGAATTGATCAGAAGACAAGTGGAAGCATATTTGGTGTATAAAAAGAAGAAAGAGAAGCAAGAAGAAAGAGAGTTCTTAGTTTTAAATTTCTTACATGTCGTTTTTAATACAAATGTTTTAGTTTAAGTGTAAAACTGTAATCTTTTGCTTTTATGTAGGTTGGTTCTGGTTTAAGCTGCAAAATAAGCTGGACACTTGTGAGTGTTTATCTCATTTCCATTTCTAATTCAGTTTGCATATTGTGCTTGTGTTTGAATCTGTGGTCATTAAATGGCTTAAACCTGTTTATTTAGTTGTAATTAGGATACCTAGACTCAGTGTAAGTGATAATACAAGCTAGTTCAGTGGATAGCTCAATTTAAATTGCAAATCAGTAGAATAAGTGTTGTTTGGATTGTATAACAGAACTGAGATTAAGGGTATTTCAGTGTTTAAAACTAGTTGCTTTAGTCTTACTAGGGTGTGATAGAGTCAAATTGGTCAATTATTTGCACACTATAATAGCCAAAGTCAAATTTGCATTAGATCATCCTAGTGATCACAGTTGCTTGAATCAGTTGGTCATAATCAGTGTTTAGGTTTGTAATACATAGAGATAGCTTGCATTAGGTTTATTTCATCATAATACATCAATCTCAGTCCACAAATTGGTTTCAAATCTCAAAATAGTCAACTTTTCAAAACTGCTCAAAAAGTCAAAAGTGAAAATCTCAGTTTTCATCCAACTTGGGTGATTTTTCATGGATTCAATTTTGGGCCAAATCAAGTGAAATTGTGGGTTTTTATAGTTCAGCTGGTCAAGTTTCTTAATATGATTTTTGTTGAATTTTTGCAATTTTTTACAAGCTCCTAATAAGTCGATTGATAAGTATGAAAGTGCCTATGTACACTCAAGATACATCGAGTGTGAGATGTGCACCTGCGGGCCTTGCATAAGTCTCGGTTTTAGGTCCTTAGGGTCTGAAATTTGTTTTAGAGATAGTTAAGTCGGTGAGCTTGAGTTCTTCATTTTGCTTTTCACATAAGCCTTCTCAATAAGCAGTTGCATTAGCTTAAAAGTAGACATAAAAACTGGTTTAGCACTTGGTTTTCAAATTATCAAATCTGTGTAGCTTGTATTTTAGAGGTTTAAGATAGTTGTAATAAGTTGCTTTTGAGTAGTTTTAACATATTATAGCTTTTGTGATAGTTTGGTGCTCATTTGTAGCCTTTGGCTTATTTCAAGTGCTTATTTATAAGCACTTGTCACTGCAGTTCCATATTCTTACACATAAGCCACTGTTTTTATATTTTTCATAGAATCAGAATATTAATTTAGACTTTTCCTGAATTTTTCATATTTTTCTAGTTCAGTTTGCTATTTTTCTTCATTTAAATCAGTTTTTAGCACTTTTAAATTAGCTTTTAATACAATTAAATCAGAAAAGCTTCAAAAAAATAAGTTTTCATTTTTCCTAGGTTAAGATAAATATAAAAGTCAAAAAATATTTTTCCAGATTTTCTCGATTAAATTTGTAATTTTTAGCAATTTAATTAGTTTTAAATAGTTTTAATTCATAGAAATTAGAAAATAATCGAGAAAAATACAAAATTAGTTTTGAAAATTCTCTTTAGTTATTTTAGATTTTCCAAGTCATAATTTCATTTTTCTAGCTTTATTTCATATTTTCTTGTATTTTAGGGTATTATTAAATAAGTAAAATAGTTTTAATTAATAATAATTAGATAAATAGTTTTAAAAATAATTTTCTTTTTCTAATAATTTTCTCTTATCATTAGGTTTGTAAAATGTCATTTTATATTTTTAGGATTAATATTGCTTCAGTTTCACATTTTCTTTTATGCGTTACGTAGTTTTTAAGTTAAATTTATAAAGAAAAATCAAAAACATCATTTTAAAAATAGTGATAGCATTTATTTAATATAATTTATCTTTTTAATTTTCTTTAATTTGCATTTAAGCCCCTGTAATTTATAAACTTTTTCTTTAGGTATAATCGATCATAACCCTTTTCCCATTCAATATCATCCGATCACTATTCGTTTGATTATTCATCGCACAGCTCGTTGGGACATAACGACCTGGGGAAACACTACACTCCTCTGATCTTTATTGCATTGGTGTCTGAGCTGTTTGAAGTTTATTACGGTTAGCCATTCACAAGTGGCTAGCTTGTGTGATAAAACTTGATGGTTCAACATCGAATCATATTGCCAGAACATCCGAGTGATATGTAAAATATTCACAATGAAGATGGAAATCCTTCTAGAGCCAACATCAAACAAGCTCTTGGTGGGTGACATGTGAGATCTTTTCAAAAAAATCAAGCTTGTGACAACTGGATAGAAACAATGAGGCGATTCACTCTTGAATCAACCTTGGTCTAGGAAATGAATTGACGAATACTTTTGAAAAACCTGTCGAAGTGCAAATATTTTCTTTTCTCTAGCACATCGACTGTGTATTGAGTTTTCAAATACAAAAAGAGTATTTATGATTGAACAATGATCTTTCTCATAAAACCTTCGTCGTATTGCAAAACTCTTTCTCTTAAGCAGTACGCAATTGTTTTTCAAATCAATTTCTCATCAATCAGTGAATCTCAATTATTTGGTTCACTCGCTCCGTGTTGTCTACTTTGAGACGCCCGGTTTGACAATGACTAGATCAATCTCGAAACCTGTCAAGGAGATTCTTAGGAATTCTACGATCACAAAAGATTTATATTGATCAAGCGGGAACCGTGGTTCTTGCAACCCTATTCAACTAAAGTGAACAAAGACACATTCGTGTGTTTTATTGTTAAGCGATGTTTGTAGGAACATTTTGATTTGCGGTGATCGATATTGAGAAGTCAATTCATAACCGCATGCTCACAAGACACACTCTTAATTGAAGAAAATCATGACAATCAAAGACATACAATAATGCTTCCGCTACTCTGATGAAAAGATGTCAGGATCCAGAAAGTGTGAGCATGTCGGTCAAAAAGTCACAACATCACATAAAGGCAATACAACAAAGGATGATTCAGAGATTTACTGTGGCTGATGATCTCGAAGAAAGCTCAAAGATCATCAAGATTTGGATCAGTTCAAAGACCTCCGCTAAAAGTACAAAGTATTCGGACTTTGAAGAATCACTGCTAAAGCACAAAGATTGCGGAACTTGAAGAATTGAAGTCTACGAGCTCAAGCATGAAGTTAAAGATAGAATACTAGGATTCAAAATGTAATTCATGGGGTGACCTCCCTTAGGGGGAGATTGTTGGGATTTAGAAAATCCATGTTGAAGAACCGGTCACCCCAATTATAGTTTAACATATCTTAGCTCATAGACATTACGTTATTTATTAGTTAGTTAGTTAGTTAGTTTAGAGCAATATCGTAGAGGACGGACGGGTCTTTACCCACTGTATGCGATCCACACCCAATGAGGCGATTATGTAAACTATAAATACCTCTACCTCCCAAGGTAAAGGGTTGGTGCTTTCAATCTAACATTTATTTTCCTTTTACTTTCTCTCTAGAAAACACCTCTCTACTCTTTCTCTCTAAAATGGCTAACATGTTCTTCCATCATCCTAGACCACCCGAATCATCAAACAACATAAATAATGATCCTACAATTGGTATCAGAGTCATGGCTTTGTTGTTTGTATTGATTTAATGGTTCGAATCTTATGTTATCTTTGTTTTCATCATTTTTCATATCCGAAAAAAATTCGTATCTGTTGTGTTAACAGTTTAATAATATTGTTGTATCCTAAAATGGTCAAAAATGTCATGTGCGTTATCTGTTTAACATAAAAGTGCCTTTGTGTCATCCTCATGTCCAAACAGTTTTTTTGTGTATCTCATGTTTATGACTATTTTGCTCCATTTCTGTGAATCTGGTATGATATTGTGGTCAAATTGGTCAAGTGCCTTGGGCCATGTTTCTCTCTAAACCATTGGGTACAATGTTGTGGTTGTTTGTTGCTTGTCGAGCAAGCAAAAGACCCAAGCTTATATCGGCTTGTGAGGCTATATAAACAAACGCACCCTCACCTCATCCATACACATAACTATATCCCTAAACTCACCTTTACAATCGATCAATCAAGAGAACTCAATCGGATATATAACATCCGATTAGGGTTCTTGAACAAACGCTAAACCTTGCTTTACTATTGATCCAAGAGCTTTAGTGTTTAATTGTTTTGGTGTTCTTGTGCTTGTGTTCCTGGTCGAATAGTAGCAGCAACAAGAAGTCGGGTTTCCTGTGTTTGAGGTTCTCGAACAAAACAGAAGAATATATCGGACACTTACTGTCCGATATCGGGTATAAAGGAAATCTACTTCCTTGGCAAGTTTGGTTCTTGGGCAAAGAAGAAAGACGTGTTCTTGGGGTTTTCTTGTTCGTGGTATTCAAGTGTTTTCAAGAGGTTGATTGTTTAACGTTCTCGACTAGATCTTATCGAACGTATTTGTTTAAGTGTTTTTGTGTGATACTCGTAGAGGTATCTATTTTAGATACTTGGGTTTCTTTGGTTTTCTTGTTCGTTCACTTGCGTGCAATTGTCGCCAAAGGTTAGTTTTTCTATTTACCTTTTATTCGTTATTGTTTATTAAATACGTGTTTACCTAGTTGTAATTACTAGATCCAATTCCGCTGTGTACTCGTTTGCCCTACTTGGCTAACTAGGTTTATAAATCCCAACAGTGGCATCACGAGTCAACTCGTTTTTGTGATTATGGGTTACACGTTTCTTTTAATAAACATATTTAAAAGGCTGTTTGAAATCTAATTTAGTTATTAGTTTTATTTTTGTTTTGACAACTATATGCAATACTTGTCAATTATTAATAAAAAATATCTAGACACACAAGCAAATTAAATTAAATTGTTAATAGAATTACTTTTTTAATTGGAATTAAATTTGTTAATTAGAATTAAAGGTTAATTAGAATTAATTGTTAATTAGAATGATAATGATAATTAGAATTACATATTGTTTATTAAATACATAAAATAGCGTATTTACTTATTAATCAAGTTTGCCATGCTTTTATGTATTTTCCGGCCACAAGACCCACTTAATTGCTTATTGTGATGTATGGGGCGATCTAGGTATTGCACCTAGTGACGGTTCTTGCCTAGCTGTGGATAAAGTGACCTAATATATTAAAACAAGTTTTCATGAATTTAAAAATTAGACGCTGTGGATACTTGGGATGTACGGCTCACCCACTAAAACAAACTATAAAGGGGGTTTAAGGAGGTGCGCACAGTCACACCGAAAGGATTCCGGTTCTTGCCTAGCGCTGACCTGGTCCTCTGCCTCCCTGTGAGTTCGATTGGAGCTACCGTGAACCATGATGATCACTACATTGTCATTACCAAAAGTTTTTAAAATTAGTGTTACAAATTTGTTTTGCATGCTTCTTTGTACACGACTTTTACCACATTTATGTGCATACCCATTTGTTAATTTTAAGTGTATGCCATCCAACTATTAACACGTGCATTTGGATTGACTTCTCTGGTCAGACCTCAAGGCCTTTCCAACCCATGGTGATTATTTCGTTTAGGTCAGACCTTTGGTTATTTTTACATGTTCATACTTGGTCGACTTATTTTGAGTTGGCTTGGTCAGACCTTGAACACGAGGCATAAGATGAGAACTAAACATGCTTTTGACATTATTACTTGATACTAATGCCTTAAATTGTCTCATAAATTCTAAGAGTTGCATTATGCAATTAACGCTCGCCGCTTACCTCTTGTCCCACTTAGTTAAGCACTGGTCAGACCTCTGGTAAATAAGTGGGAGTGCAAGATGGATCTTAGTCTTATTAGTAATTAATTGGGTAGTTAATTCTTTTAAGAATGTAATCATCAAAAATACTAATTATTTGAACTTTTCAAAATTGTAGATGACTACTTGCCGGAAGCTTGTATTCGTGTCGGGAGTTTCTTTGAGAAAAAAAACTTCTTGGACCTACCTCCATTGATTGGTATCATGACTTCACATTATACTATCGGTGAAGATAAGGAAACTTATTTGTAGCATCCTATACCTGCTGCACTGTTGCAACTCCCGCCACCCTATCCCCATGAGGCTCTTGCAGCTCACACTGCTTGGGTCAAAGGCTCAAAGGATATAGCTGCCTTCATGCTCATGACCATGTTGTTAGCAAAACAAGAGCTTCTACAAACTGCACGTAAATTTCACGCTTGCAAGCAGGAAGAGGGTCAATCGGTTAGCTCGTATGTTCTAAAGATGAAGAGCTACATTGACAATTTGGAACTTCTTAGTCACCCAGTTACTCTGAACTATGGAGTTAGTTTGATCCTAATCGGTCTCTCTAAAGAGTACATTTCGTTTGTGCAGAACTTTAATATGCACAGAATGGGGAAGGCGTAAATGAATTACATGCTATGCTTAAGCAACATGAGCGACGTTTCCAAAGAAAGATGATGCACCGCACTCCATAACATACGTCGGGTAAGGTCGGAAAAACCAAAAGAAGAATAAATCGTTTAAGGTCGCTAAGGAACCATGGGAATGGAAAAAGCAAGTTTGGTTATGCTACTGAGTATAAGCCATACAATGCTTCCAAACCCATGATTCCTCCACCACCCAAGAAGGATAGTCCAGCGAAGGACGCTACCTGTCACCAGTGTGGTGAGACAGGACATTGGAGAAGGAATTGTCCCGATGATCGCGCAGAGTTGATGAAAAGAAGAAACAGTCTCTTGCGGCTAGTTCTTGGTATTTTCACTATAGAACTCTACTCTTTTCCTAAAACATCCTTAGTATATGACACGGGTTGTGGTACTCACATCCGTAATACTACGTGGTCTCGGGAAGTAGGAAGTCGAAGTCGGGAGCTTTAAGTGCATGCGTTGGCAATGATCAATGGGCGGGAGTTGAAGCTATTGGTGTTTTCATTTATGTCTCCTAGCGGATTAGTTATTGTCTTAAATGATTGTCATTATGCTCCTCTATTACTAGAGGATTATTTCGATTTCCGTTTGTATGACGATGGTTTTATTAACGGTTTGAATCGAATCTTGCAATTTCGGTTTCTAAGAATAACGTTGTTTATTTTCTCGCTATTCCTCATAATGGTATTTATGAAATTGATATGTCTTGTTCATATACAAATGATAGTTCTATGTTTGCTATTAGCAATAAAAGAGCCAAGTCTAACTTGGACTCTACTCTCTTCTTGGCATGGTCATCTTGGACACATTAGCAAGAAACGCATGGAGAAGTTGCAACACGATGGACTTCTCAACTCATCTGACATTAAGTCACTTGAAAAGTGTGTTTCATGCATGTCTGGTAAGATGGCAAGAAAACCCTATAAACATCAAGTAGATAGGGCTAAAGATCGACTTGGACTAATACACTCAGATGTATGTAGCCCATTTAGAATCACGTCAAGACAAGGATCAAGTTACTTCGTGACTTTCACTGACGACTATAGTCGGTATGGTTATGTTTACTTGTTGAAACATAAACACGAAGTGTTTGAAACACTTAAGGTGTTTCAAAAGGAAGTAGAAAACAAACTTGGGAAGACCATAAAATCACTACGTTCTTATCGTGGAGGTGAATATATGAGTCAAGAGTTTTTGGATCATCTAAAGGAGCATGGGATTATTGCCCATCGGACTCCTCCTTATACACCACAACATAATGGTGTATCTGAGAGGAGAAATCGAACCCTGCTTGACATGGTGCGCTCAATGATGAAACAAACTACTCTTCCAAAGTCCTTTTGGGATTATGCCCTTGAGTCTGCTGCACGCATTCTCAATATGGTTCCAACTAAGAAGGTTGATAAGACACCATACGAATTATGGTATGGGCAAGCCCCCAAGTTGTCTTACTTAAAAGTCTGGGGTTGTGAGGCACTTGTTAAGCGTGATACACTTACCGAACCTGAAAAACTTGAACCTAGAGCTGTTAAGTGTATCTTTGTAGGATACCCTAAGGAAACTATGGGATATTCTTTCTATCTTCCATCTGAGAACAAAGTTATTGTTGCTTAAAATGCTGAGTTCTTTGAGAATGATCTTATGTATCTTGAAGCAAGTGGGAGTTTAGAAGATCTTGAAATAATTCAAGTTGAAGATACAAATCCTTCTTTAGACACTAGCATTCATCATGATGAGGATGATCAAGAAATTGAAGAACCTCAAGGTGATATTGTTCCAATTGTAAGTACACAAGGACACGTCGTGCTCTTGGCGTATGTGTTTATACATTGACATTGAGGAACATGAGTTAGGGATCTTGGTGAACCCAATAACTATAAAGTGTATTCTTTGGATCCCGAATCCAGAAATGGCTTGATGCGATGAATGTGGAAATGCAATCCATGAAAGACAATAATGTTTGGGTTTTAGTTGAGCTTCCTCCTAACTGCAAGACAGTTGGTAGCAAGTGGCTTTTCACGAAGAAAACCGACATGGATGGTAAGGTATACACCTTTAAAGCTCATCTTGTAGCAAAGGGCTTCACTCAAACCTACGAGATTGATTATGCAGAAACCTTTTCTCCTGTAGCAGACATTAGAGCTATAAGGATTCTCATAGCCATAGCGGTGTTCTATGAATTTAAGATATGGCAAATGGATGTCAAAACTGCCTTCCTCAATGGACATCTTTATGAAGAGGTCTATATGGAGCAACCTGAGGGTTTTGTTGATCCTAAATATCCTAACCGTGTATGCAAGCTCAAGCGTTCCATTTATGGACTTAAGCAAGCGTCGAGGCAATTGAATAAACGTTTTGATGATGAGATCAAGAAATTTGGATTTTCTCAGAATCAAGATGAGCCATGTGTATATCAGAAAGCTAGTGGGAGTTATGTCACTTTCCTAATTCTATATGTTGATGACATATTGCTTATGGGAATCAACATTCCAATGTTACAAGATGTAAAATCCTATATTGGAAGATGTTTCGCCATGAAAGATTTAGGAGAAGTCTGCATATATTCTTGGAATCAAGATCTATCAAAGAGATCTAAGCGATTAATTGGTTTATGTCAAAGTGCTTACATTGAGAAAATCTTGAAGAGATTTTGTATGGAGAATTCCAAACGTGGAGCTATCCCAATGCAAGAAGAGCCTAAGTTGAGTAAGTCATGAGGTGTTGAGACACCTGATGTGAAAGAGCGCATGCAAAGAGTTCCTTATGCTTCGGATATAGGATCTATTATGTATGCGTTCGCACAGAATGTGACAAGCCGATTTCAACAGAATCTAGGTGAACTTCATCGAATTGTTGTGAAAAATATTCTTAAGTATTTACGCAATACTAAGGATATGTTTACGGTTTATGGAGGAGAAAGCGGAACAAGATCTCGGGGTTTCTTGCTATCGATCTTGGATATCGACAAATCTTGACGACTTAAAATCTCGGACTAGATATGTATTTGTTCTAAATGGAGGTGTTGTTGATTGGAAAAGCACAAAGCAAAGTATTTTCTTTGCTTCATCTACGTAGTGAGTATATTCTTGCTTGTGATGCATCTAAAGAGGGTGTATGGATTAGTAAATTCATTTCTAGGTTGAATATTGTTCCCATAATTGAAGAACCCATAAATATGTATTGTGACAATGCTGGAGCCATTACTATAGCTAATGAAAGCGGAATCACTAAAGGTACTAGACATTATCGCGCTAAAGTTCATTATCATCGAGAGACCATTGAATTGGGTGACGTAAAGATATTAAAGGTTCACACAGATAACAACCTAGCTGATCCATTTACAAAAGCTTTGAAGTATCCTAAGCATTCTAAATTGACTAGAGGTATAGGTTTAATACCTGCTAGTAGTCTCATGTAAAATGTGTGTTAATTAGTATTTGGATAGTTTGGAATTGTAAGACATTTATTATTTTCTGAAAAATAAATATACGAGGTATTTGTTATTATATTCATATAATTTTTTATTTCATATTTGCATGTTTAATCCATGAAATGATTTATCATTCTAAATATGTCCATTGTCGGTTAACAGTATGGGAATATTGTTATGTAAGGAAAATGTGAGTGTTGGTTATATTCTAACGAGAATTTTGATTGTTCCTGCCAAACTCATATGTATTCACTAGAGATGCATATTGGATACCCCAACCTTCAAACATTTACTTTTGGATCCTTGTCATAAATAAAATATTGAAAATGGTTTGTTAATTTCGTCCTTAGACTTGAGATACAAGCAAGTTCTGTTATGTGTGGATATCATTTTTTGTAAGTATACGCAAAACGCTATCTGAATAAGGTAGTTATAAAGGCTATATTTCGGAATGATGTGAGCGACATTCACAACACTTGTAGTCAATAAAGGATTTGTTACTCCACTTGATATGTGCGAGTGATACCATGGCACCTCTCCATTTAATCGGATAAATGTCGGCGGACCCAAAGGGTAATGCAAGATGATTCTTGATTACATTTGGTATATCCGAATTAAAATCTATAACGAGATTTTAAATGGTTAAACTATATGGAATGAGTTCGGATCCATATCCATGGTTTAACGGTATCTATAACAAAGGATGATTAAAGTAAGACATTGAATTACCATGTTACTGAGAAATTTTTGAAACTATTATCTCAGACAGTTTAAGTTAAAAAGTGAGTGAGAGCATTGCAAGGCGTTTCCATCGTTAGTTTTGTGTGCCATTCGACACTCCAACTCCCAAGTGGAGCTGTTGGTTTGTGAGAGTTAAAACACGCATAAACAACTAAAAGTATGTGAGCCTATAGGGCACACACGTTGAACACAAAAGTACGTGTCGAACGTTTATCATTTGAATACATAACACCCGTTATGCATGCATGTTACCGATTACCATATACGATCCATGGGCTTGTCCAATTGTTAAATGGGTCGGGTTTAGGAGTGCTTGGGCCATGTTTCTCTAAACGATCGGGTACAATAGGGTGGTTGTGTAACACCCCAAAATTTCACAGTGAGCGTTCGGTCATGGGTGCTACTAAATCAATATACACAACACAAGGTAATAAAGAATGGAAATTCTATTCCATTTTCATAGTATAGATTAATTTAAGAAATAGTTTTACATCGTTGTTTCAAAGTGCGGAAGTAAAGCCGATAAAAATATATGTTGTCCCATTAAAAGTTGTATTAAATATGATTGGAAACACTTTGGATGCCAGTCTTCAACGAATGCCTTTGCCATTGCCCAGTCAAGTAATAAACCTGAGAAAAACATGCTAAAATGTCAATACAAAGGTTGGTGAGTTCATAGGTTTAAGTAATCTAGTTTTCAAGTTGGACCACAGTTGCACATATAGCATCTCCGTGAATGATACCAAGTTCATGCGACCGAAACTACGACAGTGTGCATGCATCTAGAAGCATGATAAATAAAAGCCCAACAAGTGTATTTCCAGTACAATCAATCAATACGATATGATATACGCCCGACGTTTGCCTATCCGGCCAAACTCGAACAGGGGTGTCATCCCCTATAGATCTATTCATAACAATCACGTCTCCCCAAAGGGAACTAAAGGTAGCATAGTGGGATTCAAGGTTGTTTCACGTAATAGTGTTTTCAGTTTCAGGTCCGGAAAGAGTTTTGCATGTTTCTCACCCTAAAGTTTTATAAAACAAGTAATAAGAGTAAAAGTGGGGCTATAAAATCACCTTGATGATTTAGTAGGCAATGTATGATAATATCAAGTACGCAGTGGTAATGGCTTCAACACGAATCCTAGATATAATATGGCAAGTCTCAGTTTGCAGTTTTGTGTACTCACGACTCGATGTGTGTAAATAAATTTAAGTGTTTACAAGTGGTTGTGTTTAATGTTGCTTGTGTGACAGATTTTATGTTTACATCATTTCAAAGTGTTTGTAAGTATTGGCTCTTGGAATAGATGTGGGAAAAATGTATACGAAACTTTCGTATAAGAGTTGGCTCGAATATTGGCTCAAGTGTGGTCGAAGGATTAATGAATATAAGTCGACAAGTATTTTTTAATTTTGTTCGTGTTTCGAGTGTGAAAATATATATAAAATATATATTTATCGGAATTGTGGGAAAATAATATATTTGGAAAAATATTTATAGTTTACGGGGATGTGGCCATTAAATAAAATATGTTGGGAATAAAGCTAACAGTTACCACTGATACGCTTGTGGTTAACACTGCTAAAGATTACACTAGCAGTGGAAACTCATTACCACTGTCAGTACATTATTACCACTGCTATTAAGATAATTGTTATATAGTCGTATATTGATAAGTATAGAAAAGATCTTGTGTATATTCTATATTGTTAGGATTATACTTTTATTGTAAAGGACTTCTTGTGCTATAAAAGGAGATCCTAGGTCATTGTTTAGAGTACGTATTATTCATATAAGCTTCAAGGTGTAACCCTAGTGATAAGCAAGATCATTCGTATTATTTCTTAATAATATTGGAGCTTTGTGTTAAACTGTTCACTTACATTACATCATACAATCCATCTTTTAAGTATTACTAAGTATATTCCGTGTGCTTATTAATATAATTCAAAGTATCACTAACACAAGGTGTGTGTTTAGATCCATCAAGTGGCACATCATAATCTTTATAAAAAACACATTCAAACTCACAAAATCCCTAAACATCTTGCTTCCATGGGGTATGATACCACCGACAAAATGCTACTTTCAAAAGAGTGGTTTCTATCCTTATTGGAGATTTTAATACATACTCTTTTACATTGCCTAAGTCCTAAGAAAACATCTTATGAACAATTACATTCAACAATGGCTTACCCTTTGGTTTGTCTAGCCACCGATAGGATTTTTAATTGGTCTAAATATATTTTTACAAGTATGCAAGGCAATGTAAAGAGTTCAACAAAAATTTTGATGTATCCAAGGTTTGTGCAAGCAATGTTAAATGAATTTCAACTGCAACCCCATACAAGAGTTTATAAAATCCGTTGCCTTAAGCCTAAAGTTTTTCAAAACATGAACAAAGATGGCAATAGGATTATTACACCTCTTTTTCCTCAAATGCTTGCAAGGATTTTACAGGTACAAACTCACCCATAATCACTGTTCCAAACATTGATTACACTCTACCAGTTTCTCATACCTATGAGAGGAGGCACAAACAGCCAACTTCTCTCATTATAACACAGCATGTCCTTGATCCTTTTGGTTTAGGAACAAGCAGTGGTGGTTCCAGGCTTTAACCTAGTCAAACTAGGGAGGAATCGAACCAATGCCCTATGATTCACCTCTCCTAGCAGTCACACAGTTGGAAGTGTTGAGGCGGTGTGCAACAAATGGATTTGATGGAACTTTGTACCAAATTAGCAAAGCGAGTTGAATCTCGAAACAAGACTTGGCACAAGTAAAGCGACATGCCAAGGATATTACACATTTGAAAGAAGAGATTCAGACCTTGAAGGAAGAGTTGAAGGGTTGAAGCAAAGAAAAGCGCAAAGATTGTGATATCATCTCCATCCTCACCTAATGATGGTGATTGAGAAGATTTCAATAAAGATTTGGGAAATTCTCCCAAACAGGGAGGAAAACAGATGCTGAAACCAAGGGGAGGAGAATTGACTTTGGAGATGAAGGTGTAAAGCCCTAAAATTCGGTCTACATTTTTTTTCCGTATATGCCCGAGGAAATTAAATAAGAATATATGACATTTGAACAAATATAGAGTAAAAATAAATTACGTAACCTAACCTTTGTATTAATCGACATTCATTCATTCGCATATTTTCACGTTTCTTTGATACTTTTGGAACCACAAATTCTTTTTGTTTGTACCCGATTAACGACACACTTCTTACTATTAATGTCAAAAAAGGAAAAATATAAATAATACCTCATACACACGTTTCTTTTTCTTTTTCTTTTTTTTTCTTTCTTCTCATCATTCGCTGGACCCAAAATAAAACACGAAAGTCTAATGGCAGCCTAAACCTTGTTTTATCCCAGCCAAGTGCATGCATGTGAACCTTAAAAAGCCCATACGCTCCAATTATAAAAAATGAACCCTAAGCTACCATAAAGTCCCATCTTCTAAAACCAAACCCTAAAATGCATACCACATAGCAGCTTCTTTTCTTTTTCTCTCCATTGATCGTCCTCTCCAAAGAAGTACAAAGGTGATAACCAGGTGGCCTGGTCGTGGTTCAAAGGGGTATTTTCGTGGGGTTTTCGTCTTGATTTCGCTCGTGTGGCGTGCTAGTCGACCAAGGGTGTTGGTTGTTTCGATTAGGTTTTGGTCCTAGTTTCTTGTTCGTCCCGATTATTCGATCTAAGGTATCTCGATCCTCCTTCGTTTAGAACCTGTACATGCAGCCCATATATATAGCTACATAAGTGGATAACATGAACCTGTGAAATAACCATGCAAATGAATATAATGCATGCATTTGAATCAGTTTTATAACTTGTTATTTTAACCATGATCATCATATTTAGGAGTGCCTCATTAATTACGTGTCTCGTTTATATGCTAGGAGGGTAGTCAATCATGTCTCGCGGAGTATGTATTTGTATCGAGTCATATTTAAAAGTGATATAAGCATGCTTCTAAATACTAGTTAAAATAACAAGGTATATGGGTTATGATTTTATGGTCTAGCGTGATGTTATGTGTGATGGTTTTGAAATCAGTCAAGTACTATGATTTAAATGGTGTATGCATGATATTAAATGGTCTTGTTATATGTATTCGAAACTGATCACAGGATAAAGTCTTGGGTCGTGTAGTATATTGGAATTGTCGTAAAGAGAATGGTTCATGGATGAGAGTTATGCATGATTTTTGGGTCTCGTGGATATGGGTATTTATCATGGTCATGTTAACGTGTAATATGGCTTATATATGAGTTAAGTGGTAAGTATAAAGAATATGTATATGGCTTACGAGAATGAACATGTAAAGGTTTGTGAATGTATAATATGATACGTACTAAGTATTTATTTCGGTCCATTACTAAAGTGAGAATACACTTAATAACTACAAAAATATTAATATGATTTATATATAAGCAATGAATCCGTTATGACTTAAATGAGCTAATAAGTATTATACGAACCTTAATCCATGTAGATTCATTGAAGAAAGGGTGACATATTTTTGGCTTACAATGAACTGTAATTACGAGCATCTGTGTGAGTTTTCATGTGCTTTTTAAATTGGGTTGCACTTTATTGAAATAGTATCATGCAAACTTGTTTAAATGATTGTTATTTGCTACGTGTTTGGATTCTTCGATAATAAGCGAATGTTGAGAAATATGCTATATGTACATGATGAGATATATAAATGTTGGATTATAAATCGTGAACCGTATAAATGTTTAATTGTGAATCGTGGAAATAAAGAAAGTTGGAACCGTTGAACCGAACGGAAATAAAGAAAGTTGGAACCGTTGAACCGAACGGAAATAAAGAAAGTTGGAACCGTTGAACCGAACGGAAAATAATGAAAAGTTGGTATATATGGTTTTGGTGATATGTGTTGAATCGTTGATTTTGTTGACTGTTGATAAGTATTGAGAATATGTGATCCCTGAATAGTAATTAAATGATATTTGAGCAAATTACATGATTTTTTTACAAGTTTGATATTATTGGAAAAGTGTTTGATATTATAAGAATTGTTTTATACGTGAAAACCATGAATTCTCACTAGGCCTTTGGGTGACCCAAAACTCTTTTAAAATTTGTGCAACCGGATGAGCCGCTTAGGAATCGGGAGATTATTTGAGATTGACTATGAGTAGAAGCTTTCGATATAAGGTAAATTTGAGGTTTTAATGCTCGAAAAGGCGGGTGTTACAGTTGGCATCGAGCCATAGGTTTAAGTGAATTAGGTTTTAGGAACCTTGTCTTAAACCCAGTTAGGTATTTAAGTTGCAAAAATAGTTGATAGTTAGTGATTACTAGGCTCTATAAAGATAAGGAGTAATAGTTGTATTTTGACATGAATTATATGCTTTTATATAGATAGATCGTTGGCCTCTTAGATATCTTATGGACTTCAATTAAAATGGCATAGAGAAATGGAAGGAAAAGGTGGTGGTGGCTCAAGTTAAATCCAACAAAGAACCAAGATGTGCTGTTACCAAAGCGTAACTAAGTAACGAAATCATAAGAATTATGTCGAACACATGCCCACTATTCGGCTAAAAGTCAAGAAAACTTTAGGAAGGCGAAGAAGCTTGGAAAGCTGCAGAAGAGGTGAGAAAAGAAAAGTCAAATGAAGATCTTTGAGAGGAGGAGAAAAGCAATGGAAGATAAGAGGGTTGCAGAGGAGCAGAAAAGAAAAGAAAGGCGAACAAGATAGGAAAACGCAGAGATCTTGAGAGACTAAGAAACGAAGAAGCCCGGAGAGACGGATGTAGCTACAAATCCTTCTTAAATTGCAAACCGAATGAATTTCATGGAGATAGCGACCTGTGATTGTCACCAATGGTTAAAGGAGATAGAGGACATCTTTGAAATTAGTGAATGCTCACGTGGACAAAGGGTGAAGTATGCATCCCATTTGCTTAAAGGAGAAGCGACATTGGTGGAATATGATCAAGATCGCTTGTGGTAGCTGTGAGTGCTATGACATGGGAACAATTTGAAGAGTTGGTCATGGAAAATTATTGTCCCAAGGATTGATGGATAAGCTTGAGGAGGAATTCTTGAAGTCGCAATGAATGATATGACAGCTTCAAATACACAAAGAACGTTTAATGAAAAGGCAAGATTTGCAAAATATCGGTAGCTACTAAGGAAAGAAGAATCAAACAATACATATGGGGTTTAAACTGGAATTAGGGGTCCAGTTCAACAAGCTCGACACAACTTTTCAAGAAGCACTAGAGCTTGCTTTAATGATAGAAAAGGAAAATAACCGACACTTAGAGGAAGGAGGAGATAATAAAAGAAAAGAGAGAGTTGGGATGAAGACGTGAAAAGATCAAAATCCATGGTGGGAAAGTAGAGGATGTTGGGGAGTATAAACCATGTACCATATGCAAGAAAACCCATAAGGGGAAATGTTGGCATGAGGATTGTCGTAATTGTGGGAAACCAGGACATGCAACAAAGGATTGTAAATCTGATTGGGTTTGTTTTAGATGTAAGAAACCGGGGCACAAGATCGCTGATTGTCCTGAATGGAAGCCTCTCAATCCACAAGAGAAAGCAGGATATGGAGGCAAGCGAGGGGAGTACAAGGATACTCAACCACAAAAGACGATGGGAAGAGTTTTTCAACTAACAACTGAGAAGACTTAAGACACTCCATATTAGAAAGAATATAATAAAGAAGCAAGTGACGCCT
This sequence comes from Chrysanthemum lavandulifolium, assembly GCA_022545495.1. Taxonomy (NCBI): domain Eukaryota; kingdom Viridiplantae; phylum Streptophyta; class Magnoliopsida; order Asterales; family Asteraceae; genus Chrysanthemum; species Chrysanthemum lavandulifolium. Next base: position 253,723,276 of record CM040241.1, on the reverse strand, counting down.
AATAGTACCCTCCAATTCTTAAGGAGTAAGAATTTTGATGTTTTAATTATTAAGTTTGGTTTATTTTCGATGGGATTATGCTTCTAAGTTGGATTGCATAAATTATTGGTTGTTTTTGAATTTTAGTTGCATAATAAAGTTTAGAGTATTGAACGAATATGATGTTATAACAAAGTGCCCATGACTGATTTTTGTTTTAAATTTCGAGGACGAAATTTTTTTTTTAGAAGGGAAGAATTGTAAAGCCCTAAAATTCGGTCTACATTTTTTTTTTATTTCGTATATGCCCGAGGAAATTAAATAATAATATATGACATTTGAAAAACTATAGAGTAAAAATAAATTACGTAACCTAACCTTTATATTAATTGACATTCATTCATTCGCATATTTTCACGTTTCTTTGATACTTTTGGAACCACAAATTCTTTTTGTTTGTACCCGATTAACGACACAATTCTTACTATTAATGTCAAAAAAGGAAAAATATAAATAATACCTCATACACACGTTTCTTTTTCTTTTTTTTTCTTTCTTCTCGTCATTCGCTGGACCCAAAATAAAACACGAAAGTCTAATGGCAGCCTAAACCTTGTTTTATCCCAGCCAAGTGCATGCATGTGAACCTTAAAAACCCCATACGCTCCAATTATAAAAAACGAACCCTAAGCTACCATAAAGTCCCATCTTCTAAAACCAAACCCTAAAACGCATACCACATAGCAGCCTCTTTTCTTTTTCTCTCCATTGATCGTCCTCTCCAAAGAAGTACAAAGGTGATAACCAGGTGGCCTGGTCATGGTTCAAAGGGGTATTTTCGTGGGGTTTTCGTCTTGATTTTGCTCGTGTGGCGTGCTAGTCGACCAAGGGTGTTGGTTGTTTCGATTAGGTGTTGGTCCTAGTTTCTTGTTCGTCCCGAGTATTCGATCTAAGGTATCTCGATCCTCCTTCGTTTAGAACCTGTACATGCAGCCCATATATATAGCTACATAAGTGGATAACATGAACTCGTGAAATAACCATGCGAATGAATATAATGCATGCATTTGAATCGCTTTTATAACTTGTTATTTTAACCATGATCATCATATTTAGGAGTGCCTCGTTAATTACGTGTCTCGTTTATATGCTAGGAGGGTAGTCAATCATGTCTCGCGGAGTATGTATTTGTATCGAGTCATATTTAAAAGTGATATAAGCATGCTTCTAAATACTAGTTAAAAGAACAAGGTATATGGGTTATGATTTTATGGTCTAGCGTGATGTTATGTGTGATGGTTTTGAAATCAGTCAAGTACTATGATTTAAATGGTGTATGCATGATATTAAATGGTCTTGTTATATGTATTCGAAACCGATCACGGGATAAAGTCTTAGGTCGGTAGTATATTGGAATTGTCGAAAGAGAATGGTTCATGGGTGAGAGTTATGCATGATTTTTGGGTCGCGTGGATATGGGTATTTATCATGGTCATGTTAACGTGTAATATGGCTTATATATGAGTTAAGTGGTAAGTATAAAGAATATGTATATGGCTTACGAGAATGAACATGTAAAGGTTTGTGAATGTGTAATATGATACGTACTAAGTATTTATTTCGGTCCATTACTAAAGTGAGAATACACTTAATAACTCCAAAAATATTAATATGATTTATATATAAGCAATGAATCCGTTATGACTTAAATGAGCTAATAAGTATTATACGAACCTTAATCCATGTAGATTCATTGAAGAAAGGGTGACGTATTTTTGGCTTACGATTGTAATCGTAATTCGAGCATTCGTGTGAGTTTTCATGTGCTTTTAAATTGGGTTGCACTTTATTCTAAATAGTATCATGCAAACTTGTTTAAATGATCGTTATTTGCTACGAATTTGGATTCTTCGATAATAAGCAAATGTTGAGAAATATGCTATATGTACATGATGAGATATATAAATGTTGGATTATAAATCGTGAACCGTATAAATGTCTAATTGTGAATCGTGGAAATAAAGAAAGTTGGAACCGTTGAACCGAACGGAAATAAAGAAAGTTGGAACCGTTGAACCGAACGGAAATAAAGAAAGTTGGAACCGTTTAACGGAACGGAAAATAATGAATAGTTGGTATATATGGTTTTGGTGATATGTGTTGAATCGTTGATTTTGTTGACTGTTGATAAGTATTGAGAATATGTGATCACTGAATAGTAATTAAATGATATTTGAGTAAATTGCATGATTGTTTTACAAGTTTGATATTATTGGAAAAGTGTTTGATATTATAAGAATTGTTTTATACGTGAAAACCATGAATTCTCACTAGGCCTTTGGCTGACCCAAAACTCTTTTAAAATTTGTGCAACCCAGATGAGATGCTTAGGAATCAGGAGATTATTTGAGATTGACTATGAGTAGAAGCTTCACGATATAAGGTAAATTTGAGGTTTTAATGCTCCGAAAAGAGGTGGTGTTACTGAAGGTGTTTCAAGTAAAGGTACCGAGGAAGCTAATACTCAAGAAGTTCCTCAATAGCAACTAGAGCAAGAAATTTTCGATCGCAACCACCGATTTCATTCCCACTGAGGAAGAAGTTACCATCGCCGATCAAGCTATTACCACCGCAGAGGAAGAAATCAAGAAGAAGAAAGGTAAAGCGGTTGTGCAGAGTGAAGAGCAACAAAGAAGGAATATTTCAAAGAAAGAACAAGCTCAAATTGCTCATGATGCAGAGGTTGCTAGAAAGATCAATGAAGATCAAGTTGCTAATAAGAAAAGACTTGAGGAGATAGAGATTGCAGACTTCATGAAGGCTAAAAGGCTGGGCAGAATGGACACCACTGATCCAATGGATGTAAATCCGGTTTCCACTGTTCCACCTACAATATTTAGAGAAAAGACTCCAGAGTTTAGCTATGTACCTATAGAACAAGAGATTGAGTTCTTGATTACTAATGATCCAGTGATCAAGAAGAAGGCAATTGACCTAGTTGCAGATAAGTCTTTAACTGAAGAACAAAGAACAGCACAGTTAAAGGATTTCATTAAGATGAAGAATAATCAAGATCTTCAAGATGCAATTGTTTCAGTCAAGAAGGGTCAAAAGAAACCAAGACAACCAACCAAGGCACAGGTGATTTCAATGATGAAAGATTATTGTTGCAGTGTTGGTGGCTGGAAAAGATATCAATTCAAAGGAATGCCTCATGATAAAGTTGAAGGTATCTACTACAGAGTTAAAAGGCAAGACCAAGATTTCATTCCAATGGACTCGAAGAAGAAGAAAGAAGGTATCCTAATCAAGAGAAAAGCCAAAGATAGTGAATCTCGGACATTTAAGAAGACAAAATTTGTCAAGAACAAAAAGTTCAAGTCGAGAAATTCATCGAAGAACAGTTGGTGAAATGATATTGATAGAAGAAGAAGATTTTTATCACGAACCACCGCAAGTCGGACATCCTATTATTGATTGGGAAGATTTTATCGCTAGCAATTTTGCTCCAACATGGAAGATTACAAGGCTAGGTGGTGAAACTTCATCATTCATTCAATTTGAAGAACTCATCAAAGCATGTGATGGACATGATCCGGATACTTTGTGGAGATTGGTTCAAGAAAGGTTTGATCTTGAAAATCTCAAAGATATGAAGGAAATGCAGTTATAGGTTAATCTAAGAAGGCTCTATGAACCAGATACTAATGATGATTTCCGTAAATTCTCATGTTCATGTCCTGGTACTAAATGGTTTTATTATGATTCATGTGAAGTTTATCATGTTTCTACATCAGATGGAGTGGATGCATTTAAGTTTGTTGAGAAAGAATACCCACTCAGAGCTGGAACTCTCACTTTGATGTTGTGTACAACAATAAGAGTTCATGAAGATAATGAGAAGGTCAGAGCATTGTTACTTAGGCTTCAAGATCAATGTTCAAGAGCTATTCAGGAATTAAGGAGAAAGTGAAGTGTTTGAAAGAATTCCCCAAATCCTTATAGAAGATGCAGATTGAAGAAACTTATTGATTTGCAGAGAAATCATAAGTTTAGGGGAGGATTGTTGGAATAAACCTAACAGTTACCACTGATACGCTTGTGGTTAACACTGCTAAAGATTACACTAGCAGTGGAAACTCATTAGCACTGTCAGTACATTATTGCCACTGCTATTAAGATAATTGTTATATAGTCGTATATTGATAAGTATAGAAAAGATCTTGTGTATATTCTATATTGTTAGGATTATACTTATCTTGTAAAGGACTCCTTGTGCTATAAAAGGAGATCCTAGGTCATTGTTTAGAGTACGTATTATTCATATAAGCTTCAAGGTGTAACCCTAGTGATAAGCAAGATCACTCGTATTATTTCTTAATAATATCGGAGCTTTGTGTTAAACTGTTCACTTACATTACATCATACAATCCATCTTCTAAGTATTACTAAGTATATTCCACGTGCTTATTAATATAATTCAAAGTATCACTAACACAAGGTGTGTGTTTAGATCCATCAAAATATGTATTAAACATATTTATTTAACAAGGAGTGATAACAATTGATGAGTGTCTAAATACTCATCATTTTTGTGTAATCTAAACTGCAAAATCATCTGAAAACACTCAGAAACACATCAAAATGATCAAAATATCACAAATCAGTGTTTTATGTGTTTTAAAATCAAAAATATCAAAATCGGATGAAAAACATATCAAATTTACAAAATTGCGCTTTAGTCCCCAAGTTTCAAAAGTTGTCAAAAATAGTCCACGAGTCAAAATTTCAAAAGAAAAATCACCAAATTTCCTTTTAAAATCATAACTTGTCAAATTTAGTCCTTTGGTGAAAATATGAAAAGTTTGAGAAAATTACAAAATGGTCCTCCAAGTTTGAAAATTGGCGAAATGGCCTGGAAAATCGAAAATGACAACTTTGGTCCTTGCATTATTAAACTTTGTCATTTTTAGTCCTTGGAATAACTTTGATGAATTGGCAGGAAAGGTCCCTTAAATTTCAGAATCTACAAATGTGCCCTTGTCATTAGTACCTTATAACACCCTTTTGGCCTGCCATTTCCAATTTGACCCCCCTGTTTTTGACCTTTCCCTTTTATTAATAACACCCTGGTCAACCCTTTTGGTCAAACAAACAAAAACCCGCCTTTTTCTTCACCCTCCCAACCACCATGTCTGCAACTCTCCACACACCATCCCCTCAGCTCACCTTCATCTCACCTTTGTCCCCCCACCTCAACACAAATCCAAGAACCATTAAATGCTCATTCCAACCTTTCACTCAACCTATCCACTGCTAAAACCCTTTGGCGCCAAAATGCTTTCAAAGGCTAGGATTTGTTTGAGCCATCCAATGGTCGCCAAATGAAGTGGGATTTGTCGACAACTCAAGTGGATCTCGAACCTATAAAAGGAGGAAGAAAGAGGAAGAGAAGGAGTTAGTTAGTTTTATAGTTTTATCTAATGTCGTTTTTTTTAATGTTGTAGTTTAATCAAAATAGTGTAATTTCGCTTCCATGTATCAATTTCAAGTTAACTAATCATTGTATTAAGCTTTTGAAGTATCAATACAAGTTCTTAGATAATTTCCAATTTTCCTTTTCTTGTTAAAATTTCGCTTTTAAATTCTCTGTCCAAGTTTTAGTATTTGTTTTAAGTTCAAAATGGTTTAGATAAGTTGTTTACGCTTTTTGTAAGCTTAAAAGTCGGTTTCAAACAAGTTTCATTGATGGTCAACGAAAGTCAATGGGACTCAAATGGGCATGGTGATGATATTTGGTTGATGCAAATGATAAATTTGGGTTGTTTTCAAGCTCAATGGATTGGTTTAAGTAGGATAGTTGTTCTTTGGTGATTGTTTTCAAAGCCATAGTGGTTTGGACCTCTTGTAAGTGATTTTCTATAGATATTGCATAATCGGTGTTTATGGTTTAGGTTGGTTTTAATTTGTTTATTAGTTGTATTAATGTTGATTAAACTCATTTTGATCAATAACATAAGCTAGTTCAAGAACTGTGTAGTGTAGATTGCATATCCGTCATCAAAGGAGTGTTTGGTATTGCTATATAAACGCCCTTAAGGCCTAGTTAGTGGTTGCTTACGTTAGCTTATCTTTCTTAAGCTCATTTGAGCATTCTTCACCATTAAATTGGGTGCGCAATCATCTTAAGTCAACATTTCATCTCATCCGATTTAACAGATTGCTGTTGTGTTTTGGAAATCAAACCACTTGCATTGTGTTTAAACTACATAGATATAGGTTGATTTAGTCTTATTACAATCATTAACAACATTATCGGTCCTCAAATCAAGTTTAAAACTCAAGAAAGTCAACTCTTCATCTTTGTTTTTAAGTCAAAATCATGTCGACCCATTTTGTGCAGAACTGCGGGCCTTGCACACTGCTCAATTTTGCTTTTCATGGTCTCAAATTTGGTCAAATTGCAGTCTTCTAGGTGGTCTTCAAGACCCTTTAGCTGTTTTTCCTTTAAGCTTGTTTGATTAGCTTATAAATAAGCTCAAACAAGAGGTCCTATTTCGCTACGTGCATCGCCAGCTAATATCCCTTTCGTCACTTTTGCTTTGATCTCTAATTGATTCACTACTTGACCTCGAGAGCTGAAATTTGGTGCAAATGGTCTCTGGTTGGTGGTGATTAGAACCCTACCTTTGGTTTCGGTTTAGCTTATTGAATAAGCCGGTGCAAGTGCTTAAACTTAGGACCATTTTCACTTTTTGGTATTGTGTGATTAGCTTAATTCTTTATACTCGCTTATTAGGTGTCTAGAGTAGTTGAATTTAGTTGCCTCAGGGTAGTTTTAGTATAATGTAGCTTATGTATTCAGTTGGTAGCTTTTGAACTCCATTTGCTTAATAAAGTGCTTATTTCAATAAGCACTTCCACTTCAGTTACATAGCAGCTCTTAAATTCCCCACTGTAGCCCTTGTTTTTATATTTTCATCAGCTTTAGAATAAGATTTTAGTATTTTCCTGAAATTTTCATAATTTTTAGTCACCATTTACTATTTTTCTTAATTAAATCTAGTTTTTAATCCTTTTTAATTAGCTTTAAATACAAAAAATTAAGAAAAAGTCTCAAAAAATAATTTTTCATTTTTCTTAAGTTTAGATAAATATAAAAAGCCTAAAAAGTATTTTTCCCTATTTTTCTTCTTTTATTTGGTATTTTTAATAATTTAAATTAGTTTTAAATAGTTTTAAATTAATAATAAATACATAATAAGTCTAAAAAATATATTTTCTGTTTTAAAATTAGTTTTATCATATTTTAGATTTTTCCAAGTTATAATTTCATTTTTCTAGGTTAATTTTGTATTTTCTTCTATTTTAGTGCATTTTAAATAGTTTAAAATAGTTTTTAATTAATAATAATTAATTAATTAGTTATAAAAATAATTTTCTTTTTCTAATAATTTTCTTTTATCATTAGGATTGTAAAATGTATTTTCATATTTTTAGGATCTATATTGTATAAATTTCACTTTTATTTAGTACGCTTACGTTATTTTTATTTAAACGTAAGTTTTTCGTTTTAAGTTTTAAACGCTCATCACTTTAAATATAGTGATAGCGTTTATTTAATATCTTTTATCTTTTAATTTTCTTAATTTGTATTTAAGTCGCTTTATTTTATAACCTTTTCAAGAGTGTAATATTCATTCCTAATCCTTTCTCGATCGCTATCATTAGTGATCATTCTACCGTCTCGAATCGGTGTTTGCACACCATTGAGTCTCCGTGGGACTTAACGACCCGGAATCTCTGTATTCTCCGATCTTAATTGCATTTGTGTTCGAGCGGCTTTAAGTCTGTTTAGACTTGACTGTTTAAAGAGATCAAAATTTTGGCGCCACGGGAGGCTTTAGCGTGTGTTAATCTTTTTCGATCCACTCTTGCACATACCCCATCTTTTGTAAAAGTTTTTGTAAAGTTTTCAAAATCCAAAGTTCATTAACACTTTTCCTAAAGTGTTAAAACATAAAAATATTTTCATTCTTTGTTTTTATCATCATGTTTTCCAAAAATCCCAAAAATATTCCTCTTTACCCTCTCACCTTTTGATTCTTCATTTCTTACCCTCGATAACCTTTGATTCTTTCTATGTCTTATCCTCACCATCTTGGTTGTCAATGGTGTGGTGGTCCTTATAATGGTGGCAATTGCCCCGGTTGTAGTGTGGTGGAATCAGAAACGGTCCTGCATATAACCGTGATCCCTATTCCTACCATAACACAACCGATTCATTCCATCGCCTACCACATCGCGAGACACATCGGTTGTCTTGTTGTAGTCTTGTGGTGGTTCACATTCCGATTCGATTGTCAATTAGGAAACACGCTTGTCTATGAGCGGGTTCCCGATAACAATTATGACTACAACACATACCACTCACACCACATCGGTTGTCTTGTTGTGAATTTTATGGGGTCCTCATTATGATTACCAATGTCAATCAGGGAATCAAAATTTCTATGAATCGATCCTTGTTATAACACTCCTTGTTTTGACAATTTCCAACCCCACAATTTTCCGTCATTGAACAATTTCCGTCATTGATCAACATCCTCGTGAGAAAAGTATGCTAGAAGAACTTGCCGAAGACCAAACGTCTCGCAACGAAAATCTATGCTAGAATTACTTGAAGAAGAGGAACGAGCCGCTAAGATTCAAAGATGTCTTGAAGAAATACGAATCAAGAACGAGCACTTGCAAGACGTGCCCGATGGCTCGCGACTTACATCGACGATGATGATGATAGTGACGATGATGATGAAAGTTTGTCACCGAAATCACACCAAGCTCCCATTGACTCTCTCATAATGGGGACGAGCCTCTTAGCTCTATTCCGAAATGGAATCGTCTAGTGTTGAGGGCCTTGTTCCAATCCCAGTGAGTCTCGAGGGAATTCTTGACAATGAGTGTGATATGTCTTCTCCTCTTACAAATGATCTTGTTGAGACTTTCTCGATTTTGACGGTGATTATAGTGATGCCGATTCTTTATATTCTCAAGATATAGAATTTATTGATGCATCACTTCCACATTCGAGATCGTCAACTTAGAAGAGGATGTTGACCATGTTGTTTCCACAACAATTCATACGACTATCACTAATCCCTTATTCGAGTTCGATTCAATTTACTCTAAATTCGGTTAATCCAATCTTTGATAGTGATGAGTCGACACGGAGACTATAATGGACGAGGTGCATATTTATAGCCCACGGCACCGCACATGTCCCACCTCCGTATTCTTCATGAGGAGTTCGCGGTGAACTCACTCATATCATATCTCCGCTGGAGTATGATTGCGTGGATGGCAAAAATCATGATCGGGGGGAGAGAATCTCAATTTGCATAGTTATGACAAATCTTCCTACCCTCCCTCCCGAGATGCCTTCCAACCCTAAGAGCTCAACCGATAAAATCCAAACGAGTGCTACTGCACTTGATCCTGAGGAAGAAGATCTTATCATGATCGTCATCATGATTTTCCTTCTTTTCTTCACCTACTCGGTGACTTCCTCTCTTCTTCACTCCTTCGGGAGTGAGGACACTATCTTTGACCCCGGCATTTTCATTTATCATCTGTGAGCCGGGTCTTTCTCTGTATATCTCATCGGTGTGGAACTTTCGCGTGCTTCAATGTTTATCCAAACATCTTGAATGAAAGTCCGATGGAGATTGTTTCTTCCACTTAGTTTCCCATGAACCAATGAATGCGGGTCGAGTCAAGCTAGCGACTGGAAATCAAAAAAAGATGTACGCATCATATGGGTTTTCACCCATATTTCGCCTTCTTACCCCTTTCTACCACTTAAGTGTGGGGTGATGCCCCATGAGTATATATATATATATATCTTAAAAAAAAAAAAAAAAAAAAAAAAAAAAAAATCTTTCTAAATAATGGCGTAGTATTTCCTTTTACGTTCTTTGTTTCGGCATAACCGCAGGTACTTTGAATATTGAGGGCAATATTCATTTCTAAGTGTGGGGAATTCATGAATTTTATCATATAATGATATCAATTCCCGCTTTTGGCCAAAATTTTTTTTGGAGTAAGTGTTTTACACTTTCTCATTTGGTTATCATCCGCTTTGCAGTAAGACTAAAGGATTAGCTAATCCAGAGCAAACGGCTCTTGGTAAAGATTTCTCAAATCCGCTTATATGGCTTGCAATTTGCCCAAAATTGTATGGTTCTCAACTCACCATATCCTAAAAGTGAAGAGTTGGCTAGCCCGCAAGTTTATGGCTTGTGGTAAAGGCGATGGAAAATCCATAATTGGTAATCACTCACCAAAGATAATATTGATAATTTATCTAAGAGTTGGCTAGTCCGTATGGGTACGGCTTCGGTAAAGACAAATCAAATCCGTTGAAAGTCGGTGGTTTGCTCAAAATCACATGGTTATTTGTACCATGGTTCTTACTTGAACTCAAACATTTGGCTACTCCGAAGTAATGGCTTTTGGTAAAGAGATTAAAATCCATTATGTTTTCTCAAATCATTGCTAGGGACTAGCAATATCTCGATGTGGGGGATTGATGAGTGTCTAAATACTCATCATTTTGTGTAATCTAAACCGCAAAATCATCCGAAAACACTCGTAAACACATCAAAATGATCAAAATATCACAAATCGTTGTTTTATGTGTTTTAAAATCAAAAATATCAAAATCGATGAAAACATATCAAATTTACAAAATTGCGCTTTAGTCCCCAAGTTTCAAAAGTTGTCAAAAATAGTCCCTGAGTCAAAATTTCAAAAGAAAAATCACCAAATTTCCTTTTAAAATCATAACTTGTCAAATTTAGTCCTTTGGTGAAAAATATGAAAAGTTTGAGAAAATTACAAAAATGGTCCTCCAAGTTTGAAAATTGGCAGAAATGGCCCCTGGAAAATCTGAAAATGACAACTTTGGTCCTTGCATTATTAAACTTTGTCATTTTTAGTCCTTGGAATAACTTTGATGAATTGGCAGGAAAGGTCCCTTAAATTTCAGAATCTACAAATGTGCCCTTGTCATTAGTACCTTATAACACCCTTTTGGCCTGCCATTTCCAATTTGACCCCCCTGTTTTTGACCTTTCCCTTTTATTAATAACACCTGGTCAACCTTTTGGTCAAACAAACAAAACCCGCCTTTTTCTTCACCCTCCCAACCACCATGTCTGCAACTCTCACACACCATCCCTCACCACCTTCATCTCACCTTTGTCCCCCCACCTCAACACAAATCCAAGAACCATTAAATGCTCATTCCAACCTTTCACTCAACCTATCCACCTGGCTAAAACCCTTTGGCGCCAAAAATGCTTTCAAAGGCTAGGATTTGTTTGAGCCATCCAATGGCTGCCAAATGAAGTGGGATTTGTCTGACAACTCAAGTGGATCTCAGAACCTATAAAAGGAGGAAGAAAGAGGAAGAGAAGGAGTTAGTTAGTTTTTATAGTTTTATCTAATGTCGTTTTTTTTTTTAATGTTGTAGTTTAATCAAAATAGTGTAATTTCAGCTTCCATGTATCAATTTCAAGTTAACTAATCATTGTATTAAGCTTTTGAAGTATCAATACAAGTTCTTAGATAATTTCCAATTTTCCTTTTTACTGTTAAAAATTTCAGTTTTTAAATTCTCCTGTCCAAGTTTTTAGTATTTGTTTTAAGTTCAAAATGGTTTAGATAAGTTGTTTTGACTTTTTGTAAGCTTAAAAGTCGATTTCAAACAAGTTTCATTGATGGTCAACGAAAGTCAACTGGGACTCAAATGGGCATGGTGATGATATTTGGTTGATGCAGTGATAAATTTGGGTTGTTTTCAAGCTCAATGGATTGGTTTAAGTAGGATAGTTGTTCTTTGGTGACTGTTTTCAAAGCCATAGTGGTTTGGACCTCTTGTAAGTGATTTTCTATAGATATTGCATAATCAGTGTTTATGGTTTAGGTTGGTTTTTAATTTGTTTATTAGTTGTATTAATGTTGATTAAACTCATTTTGATCAATAACATAAGCTAGTTCAGCAACTTGTGTAGTGTAGATTGCATATCTGTCATCAAAGGAGTGTTTGGTATTGCTATATAAACTGCCCTTAAGGCCTAGTTAGTGGTTGCTTACTGTTAGCTTATCTTTCTTAAGCTCATTTGAGCATTCTTCAGTCATTAAATTGGGTCTGCAATCATCTTAAGTCAACATTTCATCTCATCTGATTTAACAGATTGCCTGTTGTGTTTTTGGAAATCAAACCACTTGCATTGTGTTTAAACTACATAGATATAGGTTGATTTAGTCTTATTACAATCATTAACAACATTATCAGTCCTCAAATCAAGTTTAAAACTCAAGAAAGTCAACTCTCTTCACTGTTTTCAGAAGTCAAAAATCATGTCTGACCCATTTTGTGCAGAACTTGCAGGCCTTGCACACTGTTCAATTTTGCTTTTCATGGTCTCAAATTTGGTCAAATTGCAGTCTTCTAGGTGGTCTTCAAGACCCTTTAGCTGTTTTTCCTTTAAGCTTGTTTGATTAGCTTATAAATAAGCTCAAACAGTAGGTCCTATTTCTGTTCTGTGCATCAGCAGTTAATATCCCTTTTGGTCACTTTTGCTTTGATCTCTAATTGATTCACTACTTGACCTCAGTAGCTGAAATTTGGTGCAAATGGTCTCTGGTTGGTGGTGATTAGAACCCTACCTTTGGTTTTCAGTTTAGCTTATTGAATAAGCCAGTGCAAGTGCTTAAACTTAGGACCATTTTCACTTTGTTTTGGTATTATGTGATTAGCTTAATTCTTTATACTCGCTTATTAGGTGTCTAGAGTAGTTGAATTTAGTTGCCTCAGGGTAGTTTTAGTATAATGTAGCTTATGTATTCAGTTGGTAGCTTTTGAACTCCATTTGCTTAATAAAGTGCTTATTTCAATAAGCACTTCCACTTCAGTTACATAGCAGCTCTTAAATTCCCCACTGTAGCCCTTGTTTTTATATTTTCATCAGCTTTAGAATAAGATTTTAGTATTTTCCTGAAATTTTCATAATTTTTAGTCACCATTTACTATTTTTCTTAATTAAATCTAGTTTTTAATCCTTTTTAATTAGCTTTAAATACAAAAAATTAAGAAAAAGTTCCAAAAAATAATTTTTCATTTTTCTTAAGTTTAGATAAATATAAAAGCCTAAAAGTATTTTTCCTATTTTTCTTCTTTTATTTGGTATTTTAATAATTTAAATTAGTTTTAAATAGTTTTAAATTAATAATAAATACATAAAAAGTCTAAAAAATATATTTTCTGTTTTAAAATTAGTTTTATCATATTTTAGATTTTTCCAAGTTATAATTTCATTTTTCTAGGTTAATTTTGTATTTTCTTCTATTTTAGTGCATTTTAAATAGTTTAAAATAGTTTTTAATTAATAATAATTAATTAATTAGTTATAAAAATAATTTTCTTTTTCTAATAATTTTCTTTTATCATTAGGATTGTAAAAATGTATTTTTCATATTTTTAGGATCTATATTGTATAAATTTCACTTTTTATTTAGTACGTTTACGTTATTTTTATTTAAACGTAAGTTTTTCGTTTTAAGTTTTAAACGTTCATCACTTTAAATATAGTGATAGCGTTTATTTAATATCTTTTATCTTTTTAATTTTCTTAATTTGTATTTAAGTCGCTTTATTTTATAACCTTTTTCAGTAGTGTAATATTCATTCCTAATCCTTTCTGATCGCTATCATTAGTGATCATTCTACCGTCTGAATCAGTGTTTGCACACCATTGAGTCTCCGTGGGACTTAACGACCCGGGAATCCCCTGTATTCTCTGATCTTAATTGCATTTGTGTCTGAGCAGTTTTAAGTCTGTTTAGACTTGACTGTTTAGAGCAGATCAACAATGTATAAGTTTATTAAGCTTATAAAAGTTTTGGATAAAAAAATGTCAAAGTGTTCAACTTAGTAGGACTAGAGTTGTAACGATTAGGATAAATTATAAACTTACAAAATTCCATGAAGAAATGTCAAATAGACTAAATTTAAAGGGTTGAAAAAGTAACTTTTTATATAAATCACAAGACTTATTAAAAGTTTTTAGGAAAATCAATAAGTGTTGCAAGGTCGAGGGGCTAAACTGTCGAATGGTGGAAGTGGCAAAAATAACAAAAAAAAATACAAAACTGCCACTGTTGTGGCTCGAACTCGTGACCATTCGCTTGTAGGGATGGCAGGTCGAGTTCGGGCGGGTTTTACTAAACTCGCACCGCACCCGCTTATAATATCCAAACCCGAACCGCCCCAATACCCGATGGGTACCCGATTATTATTATCCATCGGGTTGTCGGTTTTCCCATGGGTATCGCTTATCCCCAATTAAAATCATTGTTGTACAACTCAACCTAAAAAAAACCAAAACACCCTAATATATTCAAATTTTTTAGAAGTTAAAGAAAACGACTTCAATATTCGTAATGTTTGAAGATTAAAGAGTTAATGTGTCATGTGTGTGAGACTTAAAGCGTCAGCGTAAGTGTTAATTTAATAGTTTTTAATTACCAAGATATATGCTATTAACGAGTAGAGTAGAAAAAAAATTGTACAAGGTTAAGAGCTCAAAACTTATTAGGACCTTATATAAGTTAGTAAAAAAAACGGGTACAAATTCGGGTATACGGGTACGGGTAAACGGGCGGGTATTACTAGAACCCGTACCCGAAAAGAAAAGTATATATCTACCCGAACCCGTATCCAAACCCGTGAACCCGTCCCCGAACCCGACCCAACCGGTTCGGGTTTCCCCATCGGTTTCGGGTGCTTTTGCCATCCCTAATCGCTTAACAGCCCAGCATCCTAACCAACTGAGCTAGGCTACTTGTTATGTTTAAAACAAGGGAGAAAGTAACAAAAAATATATAAAAGTGTATGTATCTGTGGACTTAACGAGCAGGAAAAAAAAAGAAACAATATGAAAACTTGTTTTATTACATTGAATTTAATCTAGGCTTGGGTTTGTTTAGCGAGGCCCAAGAAAGGAATTAAGAGTTGGATCGGGTTTGCGAGCCCGAGGGACAAAAATATAGATTGGGTTGGGTTGGGCTTAGAGGCCGGTGAGATAAAAATAAATAAAGTTTATATATATATATATATATATATATATATATATATATATATATATATATATATATATATATATATATATATATATATTATATAATTTTATTATCGAGGTCGAGGTAAGTTTAAAAAAAATACCGTGACTTGTCGTGTTTAAAGTTCGAAACAAAAGAAAAAATGTAGCCACTAAAACCGGTATGGAAATTCATGAGTTCTTACAGGTTTTTTGTTGCTTGTCGATCAAGCAAAAGGCCCAAACTTATGTCTGCTTGTGAGGCTATATAAATAAACACACCCTTACCTCATCTATACGCGTAACTATATCCCTAAACGCACCTTTACAATCGATCAATCAAGAGAACTTATATAATATCCTATTAGGGTTCTTGAACAAACCCTAAACCTTGCTTTATCTATTGATCCAAGAGCTTTAGTGTTTAATTATTTTGGTGTTCTTGTGCTTGTGTTCCTGGTCGAATAGTAGCAGCAACAAGAAGTAGGGTTTTCTGTGTTTGAGGCTCTCTGAAAAAACAGAAGAATATATCGGACACTTACTGTCCGATATCGGGTATAAAGGAAATCTGCTTCCTTGGCGGATTTGGTTCTCGGGCAAAGAAGAAAGACGTGTTCTTGGGGTTTTCTTGTTTGTGGCATTCAAGTGTTTTCAAGGGGTTGATTGTTTAACGTTCTTGACTAGCTCTTATTGAACGTATTTGTTTAAGTGTTTTTGTGTGATACTCGTAGAGGTATCTATTTTAGATACTTGGGTTTCTTGTTTGTTCACTTGCGTGCAATTTGCGCCAAAGGTTAGTTTTTCTATTTACCTTTTATTCGTTATTGTTTATTAGATACGTGTTTACCTAATTGTAATTACTAGATCCAATTCGCTGCATACTCGTTTGCATTACTTGGCTAAATAGGTTTATAAATCCCAACAAAAATAAAGTGTTTGGAAAGGAAACAAATAACAAATATGAGTGGAGAGCTGTCCCATAACGTCTAGTAGCCTCACATGGTATAGTCTTAGAGATGCGATGGAAATTTAGCGTTCCTTTGTGGTCTATGACCCTTTGTGGTTGCATCATTCCTCGCATCTTCAGAACTGACCTTGACCTCAAGGTCAAAGTTTGGATAACACTGAAAAAATTCTTGCTGGGATTCCCAGGTTGCCTCTTCATTAGGTAAATTAAACCATTTCACTAACAACTGAGGTGGAGAAACATTCTCATTAGTTGAAAGGATGGTTTCAGGGATCAACGAAGTTGGTGGAAGGGTGGGAAGTGGTTCAAGGCTGGAAGGGGGTGATCCCATGTATTCACGAAGCACTGAAACATGAAATACCGGGTGTATAGACGATGCAGGTGGAAGAGCAAGTTTGTATGCCACATTTCCAATCTTTTCTATTATAGCGTAAGGGCCGTAGTATCTTTTGGAAAGTTTCTGTGAGGATCTATTAACAACAGATTTTTGGCGATATGGCTGGAGTTTAACAAAAACATATTCTCCAACTTTAAAACTTTTATCAGTACGATGCTTGTTAGCTTGTTGAATCATTCTGTGTTGAGCTCTCAAGATATTAGCTTTGAGGAGATTGAGTAGTTTCGTTCTGTGAGTTAGTGTGAGGTCCATTCAGCCCATTGGAAATAACGACTCCATAAACATGGTTCCTCTGAAACAAAGCTTTGTAGATAATCTTTGAGACAATAGTTAAGGTCTTCTGTTTGACTGTCAGTTTGAGGGTGATACGCACTACTCATTGCTAAAACTGTTTTGTTGAGTTTGAATAATTCTGACCAAAACTTACTTATAAAAAGTGGATCTCTGTCACTGACTATGGACTTAGGAAATCCATGGAGATGAATGTATTCATTTGTGAATATTACAGCTAGCTTTTGAGCATTGAGAGCCGGTGAAAGCCCGATGAAGTGATCAGCTTTTGATAACCGATCCACAATGACTAAAATTGATGATTTCCATTTGG
Organism: Chrysanthemum lavandulifolium; assembly: GCA_022545495.1. Taxonomy (NCBI): domain Eukaryota; kingdom Viridiplantae; phylum Streptophyta; class Magnoliopsida; order Asterales; family Asteraceae; genus Chrysanthemum; species Chrysanthemum lavandulifolium. Next base: position 253,706,168 of record CM040241.1, on the reverse strand, counting down.
AAGATGGAAGACCTATAATAAAATCCACAAAAATTTCATCCCAGAAAATTTCTGGAATGGGTAAGGGTTGAAGAAGGCCCAAAGGGGGTAAGGTAATGTATTTCACTTGTTGGCACACTTTGAAAGATTTGAAAAATTGAACAACTGAATGTCGTAACTTTCGCCAATAAAAGCTAACAGTTATACGAGCCAAGGTTCTTTTATCTCCGGCATGACCACCAGTGGGTGATGAGTGGTTTTCACTGAGGATTTGGTTCTGAATTTGTATAGAATCAGGAACATACAATCGATTCTTAAAATATACTAACCCATTCTTGTAAGAAATTGAAGTATCACTTGGAAGTGCCTTAGTTACGATTGGTTGACCTTCTGATGATTTCCAGAACAGAAAAAACTCATCCAAGAAAGAGAATTTAGGTGATGAAACATTCGTAATTAAAAAGAATTCTTGGTGGGAAAGAGCATCTGCACCTCCATTACTAGAATCAGGACATTAAACAATGTCATAATCGTATCCTAAAAGCTTAGTAAGCCACTGTTTTTGCTCGGGAGTTTGAATAGTTTGTGTTAACAGATCTTTGAGTCTCTTATGATCTGTTACAATGAGGAACCGATGACCTAACAAATAATGACGCCATTTTGCCACTGCCACATTGATTGCGTGCATCTCTCTTACATAAGTTGACGAGGTTTGCAATCTGGATGAGAATTTGTGGCTAAAAATTGCATTCAGATGATGGTTCTGACTTAGTATAGCACCCGTAGCTAGACCTGAGGCATCTATTTCAACTGTGAATGGTTGATCAAAGTCTGGAATAGCCAAGACATGCAAGGTAGTCATTGCATTCTGAAGTTTCTTGAAAGCTTGGTTTTTCTCTCTTCCCTACTTAAAGTTGTCCTTTTTTAGTAATTCTATTAGAGGTGAAGTGATAGGAGCATAATTCTGGACGAATTTCCTATAATAGCATGTCAAGCCAAGAAATCCACGTAATTGACTGTTAGGAATTAGAAATTCCCGGTATTAAAGAGTCGGTCACCTCAAGTATATGTAATCGTTAGAAAGCTCGTAGTCGTAGTTCTTTAAGTTAAGTAGTAATTTAGTTAAGTAACACCGTGGAGGACTGACGGTCTTTACCCACTGTATGCACGATCCATGCCCCAAAGTGTGGCGAGTTATGTAAGACTATAAATACTCTCTACCTTCCAAGGTAGAGAGTTGGAGCTCATAATAATATCTTTCACTTTCTCTCACTAAGTTCCCTAAACCTCTAACTTTCTCTCTAGAATTACATCTTATCGCCACCTTGTGTTATGGTTTGATGTGTATGTGAAAAGTTTATATCTAACAATTGGTATCAAGAGCCATGGTTAGATCATATCTTGCACATCTTTGGATTTATAGTGGTTTTAGGTGGTTTTGAGTTTGAAAAGTTTAGTGGTTTTGCATCATTTGGTTGATTTCTTGTGTTAAAGTTTGAATTTTGTTGGTACTTTTGTGTTTAGAATCATCATAAGTGTTTAGGTTTCCATTTGGTAAGCTTGAATCATCTTGGTTGGGTTGTTTTTGGATTGAAAAGTGATGTTTATATGGTTTCATGGTAGCGAGTTAGTTCACGGATAAGTTTTCTTCATAGCGACTTGCTTCATTAAATTGTAGCGAGTTACAGTGTTAAATCTAGCGAGTTAGATCTAGCGAGTTAAAGTACAAGTAGTGGAATCTCCACTACGGGTAGCGACTTGTGGTAGCGACTTGGTCGTGACGAGTTGCTCTTTAGCGACTTGTGTTTCTAGCGACTTGTGTAGCTTAATTGTCGCCAAAATTTGGTTAGCGACTTGGTCCGTAGCGAGTTACTACTTAGCGACTTGTTTTTCGTTAGCGACTTGGGATTCTAGCGACTTGGCCGTCTAGCGAATTAATTGGTAGCGACTTAGTGGATTTGTTTCTAGCGACTTAGAGCTTTATCATCTAGCGACTTGAGTGATTGTTTACGGTTTCTCTTGATTTTGTAAAATCCGTGAAAGAATCTATTTCCGGTTTAATCATTGAGTTATAAAATCCCGTATAACTGTTAACATGTCTACCAACGTCCCTACTATTATCTCCATTATTGCCGAGGATGTACAAGCGGTGGTTCGGATACTAAATCCACCCATGCTCGATGTAATCGATTCGACTCTTGGGCTCAACGAATCGATTGTATTGCCTTGGAAAGGAAAATGGTGTCAATATTCTCAAATCCATTGATGAAGGACCATATCGAGTTGAAACGACTAGAGACATACTTGATACTAATGAAGATGGTACTCTATTTACGGTATGGACGGACCTAAGATGTATGATGAGCTTGATGATAAGGAGAAAAGAGATTTGATGCGAGATATCGGGGCTTCAAACATTGTTCTACAAGGTCTTCCTAAAGACATCTACAAGTCGATCAATCATAACATGAAGCAAAGGCGGTTTGGGATAATGTCAAGATGCTTCTCTCGGGTTGAGAACTAACTATGGAAGACAGAGAATCCCAACTCTATGACTAATTTGAGCACTTCAAGATGAAACCGGATGAGAGTGTCTATGAGTACTATGAGATTTCATAAGTTAGTGAATGACATGAGGAACATCGAATGACTATGCCTAACATTCAACTCAACTCAAAGTTTGTGAACAACATGAATCCCGAATGGCACAAGTTTGTCACATTGTGAAGCTCACTAAAGGATGAAGAATACAAACTATGAGCAACTCTATGCCTTCCTCCTTCGGAATGAGAGACATGCTATGTTTGAAAAATTGATTCTCAATCGGTTCAAAACCAACCGGGGAGAGACAAGTTCGTCTAATGACTCAACGACTTTCTACTCAAACATTGGAATCACAACCAAGGCATCACAAGTCATACCCTTGGGTGATGGTAATCACAAACTCATTCCGATCCTATGTTCAAACAAGTCGATCTTTGATGCACGCGTGGGTAACATCATTGATCAACTAGCTCTACTCATTAGTCAAAACATGAATTCTCCCACAAACCAACAACAACCTCGAATCGCATCTAACCCACATAATCAAGCCTTTGTTAAAGATGGAAGGATTGTGGTGCAACCGATTCGGAAAGGCAGTATGATCGGGGAAGGGGTGGTCTTTGGTAGAGGATATGTGGGCAATCGAATCGAGGAAGGAATGGTAACCAAGGTCAAGCTAAGCCGATCAAATGCTATAAGCGTGGTGGTGAGGGACACATTGCAAGGAGGCGCACATCTCCAAAGCGTCCACGAATCGCCGATTACCAGAGATAAGATGTTACCGCACAAGCTCGGGACAATGGTGCTGCGTTGGATGAAGAGGAATTCTTGTTTCTTCTTGAGGGTAATGCCAAGACCTATGATGCGAGATGTGGATGAGCGACCTATTAGGAGATAGGTCATAATCATCGAACGCCTTTCAAGTTCTTGTTGTGATGCATACGACTACGATGTAGATGATGGACCCACGCACACACAATCTTTATGGCTAGCATCTCTCCAATGGTTTCTCCCAAGATCTCTTCTTCACCACTAGTGGCCCATCCAAGGACAAACTCATCTCGAGGTATTAAAGCTATACGATGATGTCGATGTGCAGCAGATGCATGACAAAGTACAACCAACTGAAACTATTGAATCAAATGTTGAAAATATGGGTAATATCAATATTGTCCCATACGATCAATACGTGAAACAAAGTGAAAGTGAAGTTGTACCAAGTGATGCATCTTCTGCATCAACAATGACTATGTCTTTGATGAATACACGCATGTGCTCTAATGATTCCATAATTTCGAACTAAATGCCTATAAGGAACGTGTTGCTATTTATGAACAACGGCAAAATTTGAGTTGACCACTCGTGAGCGTGAAATGGATGTCCAAGTGAGTACAATAATTAGAAAAAGTAAGTTTAGAGAAGAAGTATTGAAACAAGAATTAAATTCCGCAAGAAAAATTTTCTAAAACAAATAAGCAAAACAAGAACTTCAAGAAAATGTGAAAATGCTTAAGCAAGAATTTAATGCAAAGGAATCAAAACTCTTGAGAGATTTTTCTAATCGAAAACTTTGAAAAACAAACTTGAAAACAAGTTGTATTTACAAGGAAACACCATTGATTGCTCACATGATCACTAAGCATAGAGTTCTAGCGATAAGCATAGCGTTCCCCTTGTAGAGGAACCAAATCCGAGGTAATTAAAAGGCTAGAAATGCTCATAAGGTAATTTATGATGGTAATGAAGTCCTTAAGCCTAGGCAGAAACCTAGTTGCGTTGAGTGCACTGAGGAAGATAAGATTTTAAATGAAATCACTAGGGAAAAGATGAATAAGAAGCAAGATGATCCCAAATGCAAAGAGAAAAACATAATCTTCTCTCCTCATGATTACAAGAAGGAAAACTGGATTGCCTTGAACAAGTTTAAGCCTCAGACTTTGTTGACTCCCGAACAAGTCTTCTGGAAAATGGATTTAGATAAGCGTAAAGTGAAAATATTGTTGAAACAAACCCTCCCCGGAAAATGCCTAGAGCAACTGTGTATCCTCCTAATACACCTATGCATCTTGTACCTAGAACAATTGCCACTAAAAGCAAGACATTAATTAGCCAATACGTTATATTCCAACTATTTGTTGATTTTGAGAAAACTTGCAAGAAAAGGATCACCCCACCGGTATAAGCGAAGGTGAAAGAGGTTTTGAACAAATGAAAGAATGTTATTTAACGAGGTCATGCCCTTCTTTAAACTTCTAAAGATCACTTTGAGAGTCTTAAAAAGGGTAGAAGGCGATATTAAAGGTATGGAAAAGGAATTTGATGCAATGGTTCTTGAAGTTAGTGATTATGAGCGTGCACTAAAATATAATGAGATTGAGAGAAAGAACTTGCATACATTAAATGAGAATCTTATTCTTGAATGTGTTGCTCAAGATGTGTTTTTCAACGCTTCAAATTGCTCTATTAATGCTTCCAAATTTCATGAATTATCTGTGTACGAAAGTCTCCCATGATCGTGTCATTGAGCTTGAAAAACTAATTCTAAACTAAATGAGAAAATTTAAGCGGATGATCATGACAATTTGGTTAAACATTTTCTAAACTAGAAGTTGAGTATTTTAATCTACAACTAAAATATCAACATCTCAAAGAAAATGTCAAAACTTCAAATATCAAGACATCTTCGGATGCTCCGAGTTTGATGCGCTTTTCAAATTAACAAACGAGATGAGCAGATTCAAGCTCGATGTAACACGATCGAAAGTTGAAAGCCCAAATCTCTCAATTAAAGGGTCAAACGAACAATATGACAGCTCCCAAATGCCTCCTTCTTTAGATTCTCGAATTCTCAAACGTTTCATCTTCAAAACCTAGTAAATGCTTTACAAAAGGAAAACGAAAGTTTTCTAGAAGAGAATGAAAAGGTTAAACGTCATTTCAATGAGTTGTTTGAATCAATTAAAGTCACTCGTAACAAAAACAATGAACAAATAACTTCATTGCAAAAGGAAATTGAGAATCAAGAGTCGTAAAAGGAAAATGCCAATGATCAATGAGGAGACTCATTGTATCTAAGGTTCACTCGCAATAACTGCTTTATTTGTGACATATGTCCCCTCACCTAAGGAACAACAAACTTGCCATTCAAACATATTTCTCATCCCTTAAGGATTGCTTAGAATGCTGCGTGAGATTGTTGAAGAGGATAAGCTAGAGAAACCTCATGATAATGCAATTGGACATGCATGCTCATATGCCAAACGATCTCAAGAAATCTTAGAATGCTTGATCACCATATGCCCAAAGACATTAGGTGAGAGTTAACCCTTTGATTCCATGCTCAATGCCTAAGGCCAAATATGAGATGCACTCGATTCCCAATGTTTTGAATGAGAGTCGAGTGTACCCTTGAGTAGTTCAGATTCTAGATTTGTCAATGCTAGGAAAGTGAACTCTAATGTGCCTTCTAGGAGTACCAATCTCGGTACATCTAGCTTTATGAAAGTGAACCGAGTGCACTGCATGTAGTTCGGATCCCAAACACATCTAAGCGGGTGGTGCAAAGAGTAGTAAAACAAACTAATGTTCCCATTCCTCTACAGAGTAATCGGTGATATTAAAGGGAGCGGTCAAAGTCTCAAGACAATACAAGGAATGATAGGACCTCTCAAGCTAAGAATGTGCCTTTGGAAGAAAGTAGAAGAACAATCTAGGAACCTTAAGTTTGAATCGAATAAACGAATCGTGTTGATTCTAGTATTAGCCATAAGCGTCTTGTAATTAATTCAATTCGATACCATTTGCAAAACTTGTCGATGTTTGCTTGAATTCATTTCTAATCATGGATGTGATGTCAATGCTTTGCCTAATGATGTTAATTGTCCGATTAATATTGTTAATGCTAAAATTCATGCTAAAAGCTAAAAGGCAAAAGCGAAAGAAAGTTAGAAAACAATGAAACCCACAGGAAGAACATTCAAGAGAATAGGTTCTTATTGGATACATGTTGGTCATAAAACCAATCGAGATAATGCCCACTAGAAAATGGATGCCTCTTGGTAGAACTATTCCTTAAGAAGTGGTCACATCAGAACAGGACTAATAGACACTAGTATTGCATCTACTCATAATGATTCCATTACCTCACCGTCTCGATATGAATGCTTCTATTTACGATGTGGGTGTTCCAACTGTTGCTACTAACCAAATGGAACCCATTCTTGCATGGGGATCCCAATTATCCGATTATCCATTCTTGTGCGTGTTCAACTGCAGATCGTTCAAATCGTTACGTGGTACCGGACTCAGTCGTTCCAAGCATATGACCTGGAGACCGGTCACGCTCATGAACCGTGAGCAAATTCATCGGGACCATTAGATTTGGTAATGATCATTTCGGTGCTATTATGGGTTATGGAGATTATGTTGTTGGTGATAGTGTCATCTCCGAGTGTATTATGTGGAAGGTTTAGGTCATAATCTTCTCTGTTGGTCAATTCGTGATTTCGATCTAGAAGTAGCCTTGAAAACATACCCTTTGTTAGAGATCTTAATGGTAAGGAACCGTTGAAAGGAACTCGTGGCTCAAACCTTTACACTATCTCTATCGATGACATGATGAGAGCTTCACCAACTGCTTGTTATCAAAGGCTTCAAAACAAAGTCATGGTTATGGCATCGCCGTCTCAATCACTTGAACTTCGCACCATCAACAATCTTTCCGAGAAAGGACTTAGTTGTAGGTTTACCTAGACTAAAGTATGAAAAGGATCATCTTTGTTCAAGATGCCAATTGGGAAAAAGCAAGAAGTATGCCCACAAACCCAAACCTACTAACTCATCACGAAGTTCTTCATATGATTCATATGGATTTATGTGGACCAATGAGGGTGAGAATATCTTTGGGAAGAAATATGTGTTAGTTGTGGTTGATGATTATTCTAGATTCACCGGGTCAAGTTCTTACGGACAAAGGATGAAACTCGACATCATCATCAAACTCATCAAACATTGCGAGTTAGACTAAATAAACCGCCGAATTATCGAGCAGACAATGGAACCGAGTTTGTCAACAAACAACTTAGTGAATTCTATGAAAGCATTGGAATCGACCATCAAAGAAGTGTTCCACGAACCCCTCAGCGAGCGGTGTAGTTGAAAGACGAAATCGTACTCTTGTTGAAGTCGCTAGAACAATCTTGATCTACTCAAAGGTTCCAATGTTTCTACTGGTCAAGCAATTGCCACCGCATGTTACACACAAAATCGTTCCCGATTCACACCATTCATGGAAAAACTCCATATGAACTTGTCCACAACAGAAACCTAATCTATCTTTCCTTCGTGTGTTTGGTGCCTTGTGCTATCCAACTAATGAGGGTCAAGACTTGGGCAAACTTAGAGCTAAAGTCGACATTGGAGTATTTGTAGGATATGCACCAAACAAAAGGGATACCGAATCTACAACAAAAGAACCCGAAATATCATGGAAACAATTCACGTTACGTTTGATGAGTGACCGGTCAAATGGCTCTGGACACTCCACTCGGGACCCGCACTTCAAAACAGTCCTATTGGTTCATCCCTTGTTCCAAACTTCTTTCAAGAAACACCATATGTACCTCCATCCAAGATGATGTAAAGAAATTGTTTGATCCAATGTTTGATGAACTGTATGAGTCTACTACTAATGAGGTCTGATCCCTACAACAGAGGATGCTCATATTCCGATGAATGAAGTCAATCCATCGGTTTCAACATCGTAAGTCAAAAGCACTGCTTCACGATTCTTGATCTCATCAACAAATCATCATTCTTCAAATGTACATCATGGAAATGTTTACGCATCAATGATGAAGTTAATCCCTTTGCGACTCACGAAGATGCTCCATTTGAAAACATATTTGCTACTCACGAATCATCATCGAACCATCTTCTTCAGGAGACATCGACTCGACTACTTTAGTTCCTCAACAAATGCCACATGAACACCTCGGAAAATGGACTCACGATCATCCATTAGACAACATCATTGGAAATCCTCTCGTCTGTATCAACCCGAAGCAACTCGCAACCGATGCCTTATGGTGCTTCTTCAACTCGATACTATCTAAGATCGAACCAAAAGATGTTAAAAGCGCTATGAATGAAGATAGTGGTTCAATGCTATGCAAGATGAAATCCATGAGTTTGATCGATGCGGATGTATGGGAGTTAGTACTGCTCCATCGTGCTATGATTATAGCTCTAAAATGGATCTTCAAAGTAAAACTTGATGAGCATGGTGATGTGTTGAAAAACAAGGCTCGATTAGTTGCTAAAGGATATCGTCAAGAGGAGGTATAGACTTTGAAGAATCTTTTGCTCCAGCTTACACGAATCGAGGCAATCGAATCTTTCGGCTAATGCCGCTAGTAAGAACATGGTGGTATATCGATGGATGTAAAGACGGCATTTCTAAACGGAGATCTTAAAGAAGTCGTCACGTCGGCCAACCTGAAGGATTTGTGAATCAAGAGCATCCTACTCACGCTTATCGTTTGAAAAAGGCTCTTTACGGTTTAAAGCAAGCTCCAAGGGCATGGTATGATACACTATCAAAGTTTCTTCTATCAACCGGATTCATCAAAGGAGCAGTTGATCCTACATTGTTCACCGAAGTCGAGCAAACATTTGATTCATGTTCAAATTTATGTTGATGATATTATTTTTCCTCGACCGACCCAATGGAATGTGATCGTTTTCAAATGAAATGAGTTCAAAGTTTCAAATGTCAATGATGGGACAAATGTCATTTTCTTGGGATTACAAATTTCTCAAAGTCCCGGAGGCATTTTCATAAATCAATCTAAATATGCAATGAGATTTTAAAGAAATTTGGATTTGATTCAAGTGACCCGTTGACACCCCCATGATTGACCGAACCAAACTAGATGAGGACCTCTCAAGGATCATGATTGACCAAACGAAATATAGGAGTATGATTGGATCCACGATGTATCTCATCGCTAGTAGACCGGACATTTTGTTCTCTGTGTGCATGTGTGCTAGATACCGTGCTAAGCCTACTAAAAGGCACCTTGAAGCGATTAAACGGGTCTTCGGTATCTCCAAGGAACCATCAATATGGGACTATGGTACCAAGGACACCGGTATGTCACTAACGGCCTATGCGATGCCGATCATGCAGTTGTCAAGATACACGTCAAGTACGTCGGAGGTGCTCGGTTTTGGGTGATAAGCTTGTGAGTGGTCTTCAAAGAAGCAAATGAGTACTTCTATTTCCTCTACAGAGGTGAATACATAGCCATGTCATCTTGTTGTGCTCAAATCTTATGGATGAGATCACAATTATCGACTATGGCTTTGAATTCAACAAAATCCTCTGTCTTGTGATAATAAAAGTGCTATTGCTCTCTCATGCAACAATGTTCAACACTCAAGAGCAAAGCATATCGACATTCGACATCATTTCATCGAGGAGCGGTGGAAAAAGGTGTGGTGGAACTATATTTTGTGAGGTCTCGAATATCGGTTAGAGACATCTTCACCAAAGCTCTTCCAAGAGAACGTTTGAGTTTATTCTTCCACGACTTGGTTTGAAAAGCCTTCAACGAAACCCTCAAACGTCTTCGGAGGAAGACGAGGAGTAAAGGTCTTTCTTCATCTATCTCTTGTAAATAGTTATTCGAAAAACAAAATAGAAAATTATAAAACTTTCAAAATCCAAAAAAAAAAAAAAAAAAAAAAAAAAAAAAAGAAAAATTGAAAAAATCTTCAAAAATTATTGTCATTTTGTCATGTTTTTCACGGTTCGATAATATCTACGGTCTTTGTCTGTCATTCAAAGAATGACACGGGTCTTTAGATGTTGTTCGAATTCTTAAAAAAAAAAAAAAAAAAAAAAAAAAAAAAAAAAAAAAAAAAAAAAAATATATATTTTGGGAGAAAGAGAAATGGTTTATTGTCATTTTCGAGCAATAACCCGGTTTTAAAGAAAGAACGAGCCATGTTTTACCATGTTTTCAAATCCTATGCTCGATTCTATAAACTCCTATCTCATTGAAAACTAAATGCTTTGAAAAATAACTCAATCTCTATTTTTGATAATCATCGGGACTTATTTGTCAAAATCTCTATCTCTCAATCAACAACCTCGTCATTGATTGAGGGGAGAATGATTTCAATTAAATTAAAAGTTATTTGGCATTAAATTGTTTTCAAAAGATATACATGCATGTTTTATAAATGGAGTTTAAAGTCTTAAAATCCGATCCTTATCGGTTCAAACGATTTCACAATCGTGTCACAATTCTCCTTAAAGCTTTCAAAATCAATTTAAATCTATCGAGATCACAATTCTCAAATGATTTGATAATTGTGATCGGGGAGAAATGTGATTTAAATTGGATTTAAACCGATAATCGGTAAATGGTTATAAAGAATGTACATGTCATCCTTCTCACATGTGACAAACGATTTCAATTTTTCAATGCACATGTTGAGGGGAGCATCTATCTTAAACCTTTGACTTGAAACGTGATCATCCTAATGTGCGTGTTCCTCTAGTATGTGCAAAACTCTTTTCAAACCTCGAGGCACATATTGAGGGGAGCAAATCATGGAAACCTCATCCTTCCCGAAATGCTATACCTACTTGATCCATTGAGGAAGTGATGTTGATATCTTTAGAAAATGGTAATCAAAAGAAGTTAATTCTTTCTCTTGCCTCCGTGTGCAAAACATTTTCAAATACTTGATGCACATGTTGAGGGGAGTTCTCGTTCTAAAATATCAAAACAATTCGGTACAAAAAGCTTTGATAATATATCACAAGTATCCGAATTGATTTTCAAATGGTTTTCAATTGGATCCAATGGCGTATGAACAATACCATATTGACCTACCAACTTTACTTTATGTACGGTGATATAAGGATGATAAGGTTAGGTATTGGTTCCCATGATCCGCCGAACGGAGGGATCTACCGAGGACAATCCACTAGTTAGTGTAGAAGTCCTTAGGTATGATGATAAAGGAGAAAAATGAGATATGGGAAAAGTGCGGACTAAGTCCGAGCTAGTACTAGAATAAACCCAACAAGGTTCTAGCTATGAAGTCTCGGTAAGCTTGAAGGGGTTGAAGAATTAAAAGAATTGAATGAGAAAAGGGTGAAAACAAATAGCCTCCATTTATTCAACCTTAGGCGTAAACCGGTTCAATTCATATGCTACCGATGGTAACATCGGTATTGAAGACAAGACGTCATGGACCCGGTGACGACCGCACTTCAACTTTCCAAACCACTCAAGTTCCTCTTAAAAGGACTTGTTTCATTCTCACGGGAACCGACATTATCTATCGACTTCTCTTAGAGATGGTTGATATTGAAAAGGAGACCTCTCCCAGTCTCCGTCATAGGATCCAAATATGCACTAATTGAGTCTAGAGCCACGAGATCATCAATAAATCTCATTAGGACACTTTCAATGAAGACTCTCTGTTTCACACAATGTGGAAAGAGAGATTATATCTTGAGTCCCACGCAGATCCTTGTGGTATTGCCGTAACATCCGAGTGATGTGTTTACATATTCACAATGAAGATGGAAAGCCTCGAGCCAACATCAAACAAGCTCTGGTAGGTGGCATGTGAAATCTATTTTATAGATCAACCATGTGACAACCGAATGAAACAATGGGCGATTCAATTTCTTGAATCAATCACAGTTCGAGTTAGGGATTGACGGATACCTTTGAAAACCGGTCTTTGTGCTTAAAACTCTTTTCTTTAGCACATCGACGTGTACTCATTTTTCAAACCAAAAGGTATTTTTATGATTGATAATTGATTTTCAATAAAACCCTCGTTGTATTGCAAAAACAATTTCTATTGAGCAATACACGATTGTTTTCAAATCTCTTTTCATCAATCGGTGGACTTAAAATTATTTGGTTCACTCACTCCGTGTTGTCTTCTTTGAGATGTTCGGTTTGAGAACAAATTTAGAACATTGCGAAACCCCGTCAAGGAGATTCTTAGGAATCCTACCGATCACAGCGATGCTTGTCTTGATCAACGGGAACCGTGGGCGTGTACCTCAATTCATCGAAGTGATCAAAGACACTTTCGATGCGATTTGTTGCTAATCTTGTTGTATGTGTGTCGCCCGACGTTTGCGGTGATCGAATGAAGCGGTCAATCCATAGCCGCATGCTCACTTAACACATTCATCTCAAAAGAAATTATGATTAGTGCATCAATGACTCGATATTTTCACACCAAGCTTCGCTACTGCTGCGGCCAATATCGTGATTCAACAAATGCTTCCGCTACTCGATGAGAAGATATCATGATCCGAATGTGAGCATGTCGGTCCCAAAGTCACAACACCACAATGGATGTCTCGAGATTTTGATAGCGATGATCTCCAAAGATGGCTCAAACTTATCATCACGTGGATCAAGAAAAGACCTCCACTTGAAATAACCAAACATGCATTGTGAAGAATCAATGACTACGAGCTTAGGAGCAAAGGACTACATCAAGAATGCAAGATCAATCGTTAAATGTTATATCTATTTGTATTCAATGTAATTTTGGTACATTATTGAGGTGACCTCCTTTGGGGAGATTGTTAGGAATTAGAAATTCCGGTATTAAAGAGTCGGTCACCTCAAGTATATGTAATCGTTAGAAAGCTCGTAGTCGTAGTTCTTTAAGTTAAGTAGTAATTTAGTTAAGTAACACCGTGGAGGACGGACGGGTCTTTACCCACTGTATGCACGATCCACGACCCAAAGTGTGGCGAGTTATGTAAGACTATAAATACTCTACCTTCCAAGGTAGAGTTGGAGCTCATAATAATATCTTTCACTTTCTCTCACTAAGTTCCCTAAACCTCTAACTTTCTCTCTCTAGAATTACATCTTATACGCCACCTTGTGTTATGGTTTGATGTGTATGTGAAAAGTTTATATCTAACATTGACGAATGTTTGATGGGATTGGCCAACTTTAAATAGCCTCAATTTTTTCTGGATCCGTAGCTACCCCCTGTGCAGATATAACATGCCCCAAGAATGCCATTGAGGTGCTTCCAAACGAGCATTTAGATGCTTTCACAAAAAATTGATTCTTCTGAAGTAATGAAAGGACATGAGATAAGTGTTGTAAATGATCTGAGAATGAACGACTATATATGAGTGTATCATCAAAAAATACCAAGACGAACTTAAGTAATTCATTCTTGAATAGTGTGTTCATTGTGGCTTGAAAATTTGATGGAGCATTTGACAACCCAAATGGCATGATAGTGAATTCAAAGTGACCATCATGGGTACGAAAAGCTGTTTTCGGGATCGCCTTAGAGCTCAGTCAAATTTGGAAATACCCTTGACGCAAATCTAGTTTTGAAAAGCACTGAGCACCATGAAGTTCATCCAACAACTCATCAATTGTATGAATCGTAAATCTATCTTTGATAGTAATTGAATTGAGGGCTTTGTAGTCAACACAAAAACGCCAACTGCCATCCTTTTTCTTTACTAAGAGGACTGGGGAAGAGAATGGACCGGTGCTAGGTTAAATTATCCCTTCGTCAAGCATCTCATATTTTAATCGGGTAATTTCAGATCTTTTTGAAATTGTGGATATCGGTAAGGTCTAACATTTACTGGTTTGAAGTTTGGAAGAAGGTGATGTGGTGATCGTGAACACGGTGTGGTGGTAGTTTGGAGGGAATACAAAAAAATATGCAAATTGGAGATGAGGCGTGTAATATCAGGGTGTGAAGACTTATTTGTTAATGAGTTTTCTAGTATAATCTCTACTGAGAGTAATGTGAAAGCAATTATAGAATCAAGGTCAGAGGATCATTTCAAATTAGTTGGTGAGACTGAAGTTATGAGAGTGTTTTGGTCACCTGTAAGAGATATGCGTGTACCTTGATAGAAGAATGACATGGAGAATGTGGAATGATTGGTTAAAACTGGTCCCAAGGAGCGAAACCATGAAATCCCGAGTTCCAAATCGCATCCATTGACGGGTAGCACATGAAAATCAGTAATGAAATCAACCTCTTGAACTGAGAATTGAATGGATTTTAAGGTTCCACATGTCTGAAGCGTGTGGCCACTGCCAACGGGAACTTGGAATGTATATTTGTCTGGTTCTGGTAGAGATTGGTGTTTTAGCTTGTTAGGGTGGATGAAGCTATGGCTACTACCGTTGTCGATCAATGTAGATAGAAGGTGGCCATTAATGACGGTGGTGCAACGGAATGTCGATGGTTATGATGACCCATCGAAGGAAGAAAGTGTCATTGTGAAGAAATGGGATGACTGATTTGGTGGAGTCAATAAGTCAAGAATCGGGTCAGTTACTTGGTTTGGTGGATCCGGGTTGAAATTAATTAGTGCATCTGGTTCCGGGTCGTAAACTATAGCATGAAACTGGGCCTTACACTTGTGATCGGGCCCAAACTTATCATCACATTTGAAACACAAGCCTTTTTCCCGTCTATTTTGGACCTCGTGTGGAGTGAGCCTATGAAAAGGGGTCTGACTAAGGTTAGGGTTAGGGTTTAGTCCTACTTTTGGTTGTGATGGCGCTGTAATTAATTGAGAGGTTGTAGCGACTGTTTGATTGGTGACAGCTGTGGGTCTATAACTTGGTTTTTGTGGTGGAGGATACATTTTTTGTGATGATAATTTATCTTCTATCAATCTCGCGAGACACATGGCTTCAAAGATGGAAGTGGGTTTTAAAATTTGTAGTTCTCGATGAATTTCAAGTTTTAAGCCAGAAAGAAAACAACTAAGAAGAGCTCTAGGAGATAAACCAAATACTCGATTTGATAGAGCTTCAAATTCAGTTTGGTAAATTGCGGTTGTTGGATGTTGATAGAGCTTGTACTAGGCAGCTTCATGATTAATGAATGACGAAGGGCCAAATCGGAGTTCAAGAGCTCTACAAAACTCCCCCATGTTGTGATTTGTTGATTTTGATAGAGCCAATTAAACCAACTGAGGGCATCACCTCTCAAAAAGAAAGAAGCCGCTTGAATTTGATGTTCTAACGGGGTTTGTGGATGGTGTGTTGGGTTCAGTGAATACCCAAACCCCTTAATTCTAGGATTTGAATAGAAAATACCCTAAGTGTTTATGACCTTAAACACTAACAAGTCACTGAGCACATAGCCACTCAGTGAGTCATCTTCAGGACGCTCAGAACGAGACTTAGAAGAAAAGTCTCTCCGCTTAGTGAGGCGGAACTCGAGGGGTAAAGACTGAGTCAAGAAGAAGATGATGGGTTCAGTGAGTAATGACAATAACTCACTCCCATAACTCCTCATCAACTATGATCACTGAAGACAAAGACTGAAGACAAGAAGACTTTAGAATGGGCGGGACAAGGCGGGATAAGTTTCAGCTAATAAGGAGGAGTCCTTATCAGCCATAAGTCAAACTTTCCCTAAAAGGCTAACAACCAAGATCAGTGTCATCACTGACAACCAGAAAGTTACTTTGTCTGTTACCCAATACAGCTTCTTGTAAACAGAGACAAAATACATCAATATTTTGTCTCTATAGCTTATGTCAATTTGTCTTTTAGGATATAGTTAAATTATATACTTGTATACATAGCCATAAGGTAGGAGTGAAAGTTAAGCTTGTGCATTAATTGTGAAAACACACATAAGCAACTTTCACTCCTCCAAATACGACTATGTCCCTGAGATAGCTCAGTGGTTCCTGATAGTTGTGCTTATACTTAGCCTAAGCTTAGTGAGGAGTGCATACCATACTTTTCATTCAATCCCAAGTGTTGTTCCACAAACACTTGGGTAATATATTCTTTTGATTTGTTTTAATAAGAATATAAACGTTGAAAAATCTCTTGTGTACTTTACTTTACTTATCTTGTTTAAACTAATTTTTCAAATACTTTGCTTAAGTCATGGATCACACTTAGCCTAAATTACTGTTTTGCTATTTGTGATACGGGAACAACATGGTGAAGTATCTTTCGGTTTGTATGATCCAATCCGTTGGGTTGGAGCCATCAAAGGTAGCTATCTCGAGACGAATAGGACATAGTTCGAAAGGAAATTTAGCCGGGTTTGAATTTGGTCTGATGGGAGGTGGGTTTTGGACGATTGGTGTGAATGGAGGAGGTGGGGCTTGAGGAAGTGATTGATTTGATGATGAAGAAGCGAAATCTGTCTGAAGTCTAGCAAAGTGGGTAAGAATTTCATTCATTTTAGTTATGATAGATGCTAGTTGTGTTTGGGTGGATTGTAGCAGTTCTGCAATGCTAGCATCATGGCTAGCAATTGTTGTTTGTAGCTGGTTTGTGATTCCATTAAGAGATGTGATGTTATCTTCTGTATTTTGAGCACTAGTGGGCATGATTGAATGCTCATTGAAAGCACCAATGATAGGTTTATAGTCCTCTTTCGAGTAGGGTAAACTCCTAAAATGTAAAATAAAAAGGAAAGACATAGAATGATAGAGAGAATAGTATTATTTCATTGATATCCTCTTTTGGTGAAAACATTACAATACTATAGTTAAAATAAAGTGCTAGGAAAGGACATAAATAACAAATATGAGTGGACAACTATCCCATAACGTCTAGTAGCCTCACATGGTATAGTCTTGGAGATGTGATGGCAATTTAACGGTCCTTTGTGGTCTATGACCCTTTGTGGTTGCATCATAATAATAGCCATGCTACTGACAAAGTTCCCAAATTCCACAAAAAGATGAAATGCAGGATGACATCATTGGTAGTCAAGGTACAAAGTCACCTGCTTAAGCTTCAACACAGCCTGATCCTACACGTTCAGTTAGATGTAAGGTGTAACCCAGATGTTTCACCATCGCTTGCTAACTGATTTTAAGACTACCTTTTTTTTCCTTTCAAATTGGAAGAAGAAGGTTTACCTGCACCCAATAGTTTTTAAGATAAAAATAAATGTTAACTATAAGAAAAAGTGCCAAAAACATTTGAAATACATTCTAATAGAAAAATATTGGAATTTTTTTTTCACCTTGATTTTCAAAGCTATTTGATTTGAGAAAAAGTTGTTATTGCAAAGCACTATGAACAACCCCTTCCCCTATTGCAACAGTTCCATTAAAGGACCCCGGACCATTGTACATATTACGCCTTGTTAAATCCTATCTTCTAGATGTGAGGTGCCCTGCCTCCATTGCAACAATTCCATTAAACGACCCGAACCATTGTACAAATAGTGCCTTCTTAAATCTTGTCTCCTAGTTATTATGCCCGCGCATGCGCGAGGTTTTTTTCTAATTTTTTGAATAATGTATTTTTATTTATTAAAAAAAATAATTTATTTTTTTTACTGATACATTTTGAACCTACATTATATGTATCAGTTTCAATTTTAATAAAGTTCATGATTTAATCGAAACAAAGATATCAATTGTCATAATTTAAACAAGGATTTTATGAATCAATTCTTATTCCATATTTTTCCCTTAAAAGTTCAATTAAGAAAAGTCAGATAACATTCGGCTCACCAAAGCATAAATTGTTGTTATAAGCGTAAAATTAAGCGTCAGGTAGTTTGGGATAAATGACAGAAGCCGCGTTGGTTCTCCATTAAGGATACGGATCTGCACCGTTCGGATTGGTTAAAAATCAGCCATTTAAGTTTTGCATGCCGTCGGATGAATAACAATATTCTCACCTTAGCCAAATATGAAATTGGGAGATGTATGTCTCCAAAGTGATCTTACCAAGCCACCTATTATCACACAGAAAATGTAAAGAAAGAGACAATACATGTCCTCCGTGAAGCAAATATGCTAAATACCGTATGTTTATACTTTATAATTTGAAGAATTAAACAAATGTTTGATTCATGATATGTTGAGTGAAACTCCGCAAGCAAATATAGACACTGAGAGTAAAATAAACGTGTTTTAGCATGCAGTATGCATAATACTATGCACTTTTTGACACACTATGTAAAAAATAGAGGAAGAAACTAATAACATACGTTATAGGTATCCATGATGTGTATGGATGATATTTACTGTATGTAACCTTGTCCAACTTGTTATCTATTCGTACCACTTATATCCAGCATGAAAAGAAGCTGATATAAGCTCACACGACCATTCAAGTGTTTTCATCCACTTCTCAACCTGAGATAATATAACGTAATATAATTTTAGCGATAACATGTAGATCTTAAGAGAACTATCAAACTTTTAAAAGCTTACATTAGGATAAAGATATGCCTATTATCATTCTAATGATCCACATATAACGATCAAGCCCATATCTGAAATGCCATTCATGTAATCGAGGGATATTCGGTTTGAGGATCTGAATAGCCGTGAAAGCAAGAGATACTCTTAAAACCTGATACGTAAAAGGAGAAACTGTGATCGGCAAGAGTGGTTTTTTACCGTTCAAAATTCTAACAAATGATCCAAAACATGGTATGCGCTATCACGAAGACATTATACTCATTAGTTACCCACAGTTCGATGCCAACTATTTGTTTAGTCGTCTCCCTTACCAGGTTAAAGTTAACAAACATATCTTCATAATATACAGTAGCAGCAACCGGTACTTGTCCAATAATTCAAAATTCCATCACGGATTCAAAATAAATTTTCATTTGAAAGAACAATATGACTTAACATAGAAGAGTTATACCTTATTATTGTTTAGTGCTGTTTGGTATATAGCGGAGGCCAATCTTCCTTTTCAGCCAATAAATTTGCCGTTTCTTTGAGTGGCTTCAATGCTTGAATTTCATCAAACATCCAAGAAAACCATCTTCCTTCACTGTTGTCAATATATTCGAAGGGATATTCTGGTAACCATATTAAACCGGCAGTAAAATTTCTCAGACCCTAAAGATCTAATACTCACATAAAGCGTTTTCCCGTCGATATAATACTATGCATAAAATATATGATTGAACTTATTTGGTCATACCTGATCATTGCTTTCATCCACTATCATACTTCTTCCACGGGTATCATGTTCATTAAAAAAATTACACAAATTACTAATATGAAGTGCATATTAATAGTTAAACAACTAATCATTACAAAAATCAACAAATCCATAAAAACTCATAACAAACAGCAAACGATCAACAAAGCATTAAAGGCATACTAACCACTAAACCCTAAATAAAATTTAGCATATAAAATCATGTAAACCCTATTTATAAAATCTTGAAATCAATTTTGACTTTATATTACTAAAATAGTTAGTCACGGCCTCATCACAAATAATGTTGGTTTAGGGTTCATACCCAATTGTGTGATAAAAGACATCAAAACTGGTCAATGTGAAGATTAGATTTAAGATAATCCATGTTGCATACTTTATTCTTGAAGGACTGAATGAAAGTTAGGGTTACACTTTCATGATTAGTTTGTTTTTTTGACACCATTAAACAAACCGATTCGATTTGTTTCGTTTCAAATTTTTAGATGGATGCGTTTAGAGCTTTAGAAGTTTCGTTTCAAAGGCACGTTTTGTTTGATCTAATTTTCATTTGGACACCTAAATTTTATGTGGATTGACTCCGCCTTCTTTGAAGTGTTTTTTTTATTACACTTTTGACACATAACTTTTGTACATAATTTTAATGAAAAAACGTATATAAAGGATTTTTTTTTATAAATTTTGGCCAAATATAGAATTATTTAGGATTTTTAAATTTAACATGTTTTTAAAAAATATAATAAAATAAATAAAATATTACTAATTAAGAGAAGGTTTAGTTTTTTTTTAAATGAAAATGTCTCAATTTAAAATTTTGTTTTATTATAAGAAACGATGAAAAAAATCGTGAAGTTGATGACTTTATGTGATTGTGCATAATAACTATTTTTTTCTTATTGTATGTACTCAACTTTTAAATTTACATTATTATGTGTATTTTGTGACTATTCGTAGTATAAAATGATCATTTTACCTTTCAAATTTTGAAAAAATTAAGGGTAAAATGATCACAAAATACACACAATAATCAAATTTTGAAAGATCAGTACACATAATAAGAAAAAAAATAATTAGTTACACACAATTATAAAAAATATCAAATTTAATACATTTTTTTATTATTTGCCCTTTACATTATATAAAGAACATAAAAAATTTCCATCAAGGCATCGCGTGGGCAATTAACAAAAAAGATAAAAACAAAACAATGTGGAGTCTAAACAACCTAATAATAACATCATCTTCACTTGTCTTCCAAATACCAAGCCTCCACAAACTCAAACACACAAACATGAACACCATTACCACTACCGACCAAACCCAAAGAGATGAAAAGAACCCACTACCACCACCAAAACAACAACCCTTATCAAAAAACGCTCAAAAGAAGCTATTAAAACAAGAAAGATTCGAGGCGAAAAAAGCGGAGAAAAAGGCCTTGGCTAAGGAAGAAAAGAAACTAAAGGGAGAGATGAAAAGAAAAGAATGGGAAGAAAAGTTGTCTGTTTTATCAGAAGAAGAGAAATTGAAATTGATTGAATCAAGAAAAGAGATGAGAAAAGAGAGAATGAGTCAAAGGAATGAGGAAAGAGAGACTAAATTATTTAGGCTTAATCAAGCTAAGAAATTTGGATGTAATGTTGTTCTTGATCTTCAGTTTTCGAATCTCATGGCTCCTAATGAGATTCATAGTCTTGTTAAACAGGTTCATCTTTCTATCTTTTTTTTAGTCTTGTATTTAGAACTTATAAGGAGGTTGCTTATTACTTATTTATATCTGAATTTAGATAATGTATTGTTATGCTGTGAATGGAAGAAGTGTGGTCCCTTGTCATCTCTGGTTGACCGGCTATGAGGGAGAAATTGGAAACCAGTTGCAAAACATTCCAGGGTTTGATAAATGGATAATTGAGAAGGATAATGGTCCATATATCAATACATTTGAAACTCAAAAAGAAAATCTGGTGTACCTCACAGCAGACTCAGAAACCATGCTCTCAGAACTTGATTTAAAGAAAATTTATATTATTGGTGGGCTCGTAGATAGAAATAGGTGGAAAGGGATAACCATGAAAAAAGCTCAAGAGCAAGGAATTCAAACAGCAAGACTTCCGATTGGTGATTACCTCAAGATGTCTGGTTCTCAGGTAGAAATCATCTTAGTACTTGACATTCTGGTACACTAGAGATGCCAATTTCAACGACCCATCTACATATGAATGGGCTGGTCTAGTTACTCTTTGATTTCTGACAGTGCGAATGTTTAAACTAGAATAACTAGCTTAAAAGAAAGCTGGTCAAATGGGTCGAAAGTTTTGCATAATATATTTTAAAAGCATTTTAGTTATCTAAAAAGAATTATGACTTGAACTCTTTAAGTGTTTCAACTTTCAAACCAACCCGACCCGCTTCAATCGGAATTAAACCCTGACTATTTTATAAGAGCCGATTTTGATCTGTTACTCAACCCTCCTGACCAGCTCACTATTTTGCATCCTTTGCCTTTAGGAATGACTGATTTTTGCATATGACTTTATACTATCTGCTGTATTCTAATCTATCTGCATAAGCCTTGAATTGGCTAAAATTGGGACATGATCTAAGAGCTGTTTGTGTTTTAAAAAATGTAGGTATTGACAGTGAATCAAGTAATAGAAATACTTCTTAAGTTCTTGAAACTAAAGACTGAAAGCTTCATTTTCCATGTGATTCCTCAAAGGAAAAGATGTGTAACTGAAGCAGCAGTGTCCCAGGAAGAAGTTGAAGGGATGAGAAAGTTGATCAAGAAATTAAAAGGCAATGCATTGACACATAGGCAGCTTTTAGGAATAACTTTCCATTGTAACCTTCTCATTTTTAGAACTTTAAGCCACTGTAAGGTGGCCTTCATTGCCTTCATGTGTTAGATTTAAATTAATATGGGTTTTGCAATTTTTGATCCAGAATTTATGAAGTTGACTAGTTTCAGAAGTTATACGCCATAAGCTTTCCCCGCCATTCCATTGTTTTTCATGGTTTAGGGTCTTTATTCAGGCTTCCGTTATGAGGTTTTAAAGTTTGAACATGTTGAAATATCGATACCCGCTATTTATGAATGGCTTATCAGACTGTTTCATATTGGTTTTCCTAATCCTATCTGAGGCCCATAAACACACCAAAAGCTTGATATTGTCTCCCAGTATCTCTGCATTTGGTTTCAGAAGGGAGAAAGTGATAATGTTTCGGCGTTTCTAGATGATCCACACACCTGTTTGGATGATGGTGTCTTGGTAGGCCTTTGTTCCTTTGCTCTGCAGTTTGACATGTATCAGCAGCAGTCTTGATGATGTCTTAATTGTAGTGTGTTTAACCCATGATGATTTTTAAATTCTATGCCCCAATATACTTGCACAACTTTGTTTGAGACTCTGCACCTCCAAAAAAAGATGTTCTTCTGTCTCTAAATTATCCTCACACAAGGGGCATCCGTCAGTATGTAGGTCAATCCTTCTTGGATTCAGGTTTACATGTGTGAGCAGTTGTTGTAGACTGATCTGCCATAACCGTTATGTTAAGGGAGGTGATTTGCACACTCTACAAAATAAGTTTGGACATTTATATCCTCATAGTTACCCTTACATTTTCACCCATGTGAGGGTATAAAAGTTCAAACACAATAAATTAGAGTGTCCCAATCATTTTGTGATGTGTGCAAATGTTAACCTTTTGGGATAAGGGGCCATCGTGTGATTATATTTAATTTATCCTAGTTTGACAAAATTCAGAGACTGTTATATCTATGTTGTTTTAGCCAATGCCGGCAAAAATAAACTAATGCCTGATCAAAGGTGTGTAAATGACTAAATGCTTCCAGATAGGTGGAATTTTGGGCAGCCTCTTTAGGCCCAGGCCTATCACGTGAGAGATAAATCAAGCTTACTTAACAACCCACTTAGTTGGTTCCTTGGTTGTCCAACTGACCCATCTTCCTAATCAATAACTTAAAAAAATTAGATTATTTGTCCAGAGTTTACTCTCATAATTCCCTATTTGTTTTCGACATTGTTGCTTTTAAATATGTTTTTTCTTTCTTTATTTTTTTCTGGTGATCGGACTATTGTTGATATGTAAGTAATTTGATGTATACGCATTTACTAGGTAGAATATATGTGATATATGTAGTATATGAAAATAGGTATGTGTCGCATCGGTTTCAAGGGCCCTTTAAACATTGGTTCACCTCACCCTTTTTTTAAACTAACGCTCTGTTATCAAGTCTAAAATTTAAAGAATGTAAGAGGATAGGATGGAAAGGGCAAAGTAAGGGATGACATGGTGAAAAAGTGGTTATTTATTTATTTATTATTATTATTATTTTTTATTATTATTATTTTTTTTAAGCAGCAAGGAAAGGAAGCTAGCCAAATTACGAATATACCCTCGTATTACCAATATACTACTTCACAAAGACAAGAAGCTAGGAGATAAAAGCATCGTAAGTATTATACATACATCAGAACGCAAGAGTTTTCATGGTAGAGACTCAAGAGACGAACATCATCTACCAAATAAATAAAGCAGCGCCCAAACATGGACAGCATTGCAGCAGCAACCAAAACTGATAAAGCAGCAATCGAACACTAGCCAAAACGAGTCCATGAAGGTACCAGGCTTCAACACCCAAGCTAACCAATATATCAAAATCTACGGTAGCAAGCCTATGTATGTAGATGCTAAAACAACCTCCTTCATTGTTACACGGGTTCTTCACATAATCCATTCTTTATTCACTACAATGTCGACACGAGCACAAACTAGAAAAACATGCTTAACTCTACTGTTTGATGCGGGCGGCTTTGCCGATATTTTATAATATCATGCGGATCTGAAATGATGTTAGAAATCGTTGCTTTCCCTCGCTTAATCTGCCTATTCAAATATGCTCTTGGCAGCCGTTTGATGCAAATGTTGTTGTGATATGGGATAACTAGGTCAAAAAATATATAGATCGTGCATAAAGATTGAAGATAATATTTTAATTTAACAAATGCCAGTTATGTTTAATACCCATTTTCCTTCTCAATCCGCCTAGAATTGGACGGAACAAAATAACACTCAAAAGCCCATCCATTCCCTCCCTCCCACCTTCCCGTCCCCTACATTTCCATCTTAAAAAAACTCAAGAACACCCATTTTCTTGATTTTCCTTCGCCTCCCCTTCCATTACTTAAAAAAAAGCTCGAGAACAGAGCGTAAGGGTGTGTTTGTTTCATTAAGATGTTTTTGCTCTGAATTCGACTACCACATCTTACTGTTAAGAGATTGTTATAAAGTCTGAATCTGAATAAAATAATGTTGTTTGTTTTTGTATAATTGTCTGAATAATTTTAATTGTTCTTTTTTTAAATATATATTAAACTATAACAGTACGATGAATAAGTAGCTTGTGTAAACACGAAATATAACAATTCAACCCAAAGCAAGAATCAATCTCAGATTATTAAAGCTCAAATAAAACCGTAGTTCCAAAACGATTAGACCCGATTTCATTTTTCTTACAAAATTTCCTTAAACAACAAAATTCTGCCCCAACAATTGTTATATCACAAAAGGTAACTTAGCCCAATATATAACAAAAGTCGGATGAAAGGAAATTGAGCCTAACTTATAATATCAACCCAACTTAATTATCATAATATTTCGAACCCTATATACCCTCAAATGTTACAACTAATAACACACTAAACCCTAATCATTCTCACACGCCTACACACTTCTTTCACAGTTACCAAATCACTTTGTTTCTTGGTTTATAGCTCGGTATCAAGTTCTTGGTTTATAGCTCGGTATCATTTCTTGTTCTTTGTTTCCTTGTTGTTTACACCGATTTATAGCTATGAACCAAATCACAAACATCTTTGATTCTTATTACTTCTTAACTTGTTTAAGAGTTTCAAAATATACACAAGAAATCACCACCAGTTTACCACAAATATTTTCGATGAATTTTTAACGATGTATTTGGTAAGTGTTTTATTTATCAAAGATCGATGATGGGTTAAGAGGTGATAAGACATGTTCACCAAGTCTTGCTGAGTAAGATGGGATACCTCTTACCGCGTCTGAATAGTAATTAAAAAAACAAACGACACCCACGTCTGACCGCCTAAGTGGTAAGAGGCGGTAAGAGTTTTTTTTAGAAAAACAAACACACCCATACTAGGAGAAGCAAAGATTTAAAGCATTATATTTCTCTAAATGCATAAATATCTCTTTGATGTAAGTTGATGTGTACGCTTAAACTTTTATTTTGGAAGCACCACACATCTCATCATCTCTGATATATGTATTTACACCGTCGCGTGTCAATGCGCACATAGCTAAACTAGGAGTGCGATTGAGAATGGAACACTTTAGATATATCCTTCAAAATGTCTTTCTTTAGATCAACTTGAACTCGTTCTGAGTGAATTCTTGATGTTAGAAATACGTGTAGGGTGTGATGATCATGGATATCTTACTAAAATCGTGTTAAGTTCACTTTTCATATAAAGTATTTCAACCCTATTTATGTCTGGGTTGCACGAAATTTCTGTCGGGATAATTCTAGAAGAGAAACACTTTGTGTCTAGGTACAAGATCACAAAGCAGGAACAAGAGAGGAATTGTATCTGTTTTTCGTCTGTCTAAATGAGGCTAATGAATCTATTTATAATACAGATTCTAGAAGACAGTTATGCAGTTAAAGTTGGTTGAAACAAACCTTCACAGCCTTTTTTTCAACAATCACAATGGTTGGGCAAAATAGGGTAAAGACGGGACCCCAACAAGGGGCTCTACCCCTTGACCCCTGCATTTTTGTCATGGTCGAAAACATATTAGCTCAACGAGTGTGCACTCCACACTTCCCTAACTTGTATCCAAGCCGAATATGAAATCTCATTAACCTCTAGTAAATCGTCATTAACTAAATGGCCGTCGATGACACACTAAAATCACCAACAAATCTCCCCCATTTTAGTGTAATTCTTGATTTACTAAAGCACCTATAAATATATATGTAATTATGTTATAACAAACAAACGAAACAAACAAATGCATAAATGAAAATGTCTTGCGATTGAATTTTCATCTTAGTATAATACACATTCCAAATATTCGAAAATCAAAGTGTCGTAACGATTGAACCCGTCAATCCATTTGAATACCTGAAGATACTATACACATAAGTTTCTACAACACTCTAATATCCGTTACTTGACACTATTACAAGTCATGTGTTCCAATCCATTGATGAACATATAGAAAGCCAAGTCCAAGCTTCTTGAAGCAGCAAAACTTCATGTTCACATAGGCGATTCTTTTAATCTTGCACCTGCATTTGCAATTTTTCAAAAGAGTCATTAAGAAGGTAAACTTCAACCTAACCATCACTTGCATGTCTGAACACATACCTCGGAAAGATAAATAAACGTGTTCCAATCTCTAACTATGAGCTTTCCAAATTGAATTCAGCTTCTAATGTTGTATTAGAAGGGAATTGGGTATCTCATAGGTAGTAGATTTATATGGACTTTAGTCCCATCCCTATCAGATACTTAATTACTAAGTCCCTAGCCAAACCCTTTGTCAAGTGGTTTGCTAAATTATGTTGTGACTGAACAAACTCAATAGAAATTACACCATTCATGATTAACTCCCTAATCATACTGTGTCTAACACCTAAGTGTCTAGACTTGCCGTTATAGATTTGACTATATGCTTTAGCCAATGTGGCAGCACTATCACAATGGATAGCAATTGGTGTTATCAGTTTCGGCCATATTGGAATCTCATGTATCAAGTTTCTTAGCCAATCTGCTTCTTTACCAGCAGCAGCCAAAGCTACAAAGTTAGATTCCATGGTAGAACCAGTTATACATGTTTGCTTCTTGGAAGCCCATGAAATGGCACCTCCCCTAAGCAAGAACACCCATCCACTAGTAGAAGATGAATCTTCAACATGATTTATCCAACTAGCATCTGAATAAGCTTCCAATATGGAAGGATATCCAACATATGATAAACCATAATTCATAGTACCCTTTAAGTACTTGAATACCCTTGTTATTGCATGACAATGCTGTCTACCAGGATTACTAGTAAACCTGCTTAGTCTACCAACTGCATATGCAATATCAAGTCTAGTGCTCGTCATAGCTTACATCAAGCAGCGAATAGCTCTTGAGTGTTCGAGCTATTCCACAAGTCTACCTGCATTTGGCTTAAGCTTTTCTACCGGATCCATGGGAGTACTCATCGGAGAACAATCTTCACGATTGAATTTCTTGAGAATTTTCTCAATATAATGAGATTGTGTAATTACAATCCCCTTATTTTCATGTTTAATCTTAATACCAATAATAACGTCTGCTTCTCCCATATCTTTCATAGAAAATCTTGATGACAAAAATTTCTTAGTTTTATCAACTTGATTTTGATCAGTGTCAAAAATCAACATGTCATCAACATATAGAAAAATTATAACACCTTTACCGGAGTCATCAAATTTGATATATACACACTTGTCAGATTGGTTTACCAGAAAACAACTAGACAACACAACCTCACAAAACTTTTGATGCCACTGCTTAGGTGCTTGTTTGAGCCCATACAATGACTTAACCGGCTTGCACACTTTATGCTCATTACATGGCATAACAAATCCTTCCGGTTGCTTCATATACACTTCTTCTTCCAAATCACCATTTAAGAATGTTGTTTTGACATCCATTTGATGGATCACTAGATTATGAATAGCTGCTAAAGCTAACAACAATCTAATTGTAGTGATACGAGCAACTGGTGCATAGGTATCGAAGTAATCGATCCCTTCCTTTTGTCTAAAGCCTTGGATTACCAATCGAGCTTTAAACTTGTCAATTGTTCCATCGACTTTCATCTTCCTTTTGAAGATCCATTTGCTACCCAAAGGTTTGCAACCTGGAGGTAAATCAGACAAGACCCATGTATTATTTTCCATAATAGAACCAATATCATCATCAATTGCTTCTTTCCAGAAAGAAACATACCAAGATTGCATAGCTTCATTATAGGTTCTAGGATCCTCCTCTATACTATAACAGTAAGAGTATTGAGATCCAACTTGATCTCTTGATCCTTCAACTAGATATAACTGAAAATTAGAACCATATGATTTAGCTTTCCTAACTCTTTTACCTTTACGAGGTTCAGGAATCTCACTTGGTGCATCATTGGAATGATCATCCTTTTGAAATTCATCTGAATTTGGTATAATGTCTTTTGGTCTAGGTATTAAAGAGAAACGATTCTCATCAAATATTGCATCTCTTGATTCTATAATTGTGTTAATAGACACATAATCATTAGGGTTTTATTACATAAAATCTATATGCCTTGAAATGATCAGCATATCCAACAAAGATGCAGTCAATACCCTTTTCACCCAAAGTTTTCCTTTTTGGGTCCGGAAGCCTAACAACGGCCCTACAACCCCAAACTCGTAAAAATGCCAAGTTGGGTCGTTTATCATTCATATGGAGCAGTCTTGTTCCTTTTATTAGGAACCTTATTTAATAAATAGCAAGCCGTTAACACGGCTTCTCCCCAGAACCCCTCACTCAAACCCGAGTAAGATAACATGGAATTAACCATTTCCTTAAGAGCTCTATTTTTTCTTTCAGCCACACCATTATGTTGTGGTGTGTAAGGAGCAGTAGTTTGATGAATGATTCCTATAGATTGGAAAAATATAGGATCATAATATTCAGCACCTCTATCTGTGCGTAAGGTTTTAATTAAGTCATTTTGTTGCAATTCAACACATTTTATAAATTCTAAATTTATCAAGGGCTTCATCTTTTGCATGTAGCAAGTAAACATAGCAAAACCTAGAGGCATCATCTATAAAAGTTATAACATACTTCTTATTACCTAAAGATGGTGTTGCATGAAAATCACATAAATCACTATGTACCAATTCTAGTATGACATATTTCCTTGTTATACTTTTAAATGGTTGTCTAGTGATTTTTGTCAACATACAAGTAGTACATTTTTCCGTAACAGCAGGAATTAAATCATCTTTAGACATTTCAAGTATTCTTTTATAGTGCACATGTCCTAAACGAGCATACCATAACAATAGTAGAAGAAGACATATAAACAAAACTAGAATTATCAGGAACTTTATTCAAATTCAACATAAACATTCCATTGTTATAATAACCAAATCCTACAAACACACCAGACTTCGATAAGATATACTTATCGGATTCATACACTTGTTTGTATCTACACTTATTCAACACGTGACCAAAAACTAAATTATTACGAAGTTTAGGTACATACAATACATTAAACAAAGTAATAGTTTTTCCAGATTTAAATTCTAATGCCACGCTTCCTTTTCCATGAACAGGAGCGTAATGATCATCTCCCATGTAAAGTATAGATTCGTCTTCCACTGGTTTGTCTGTCTTAAACCAGCAACGATCTTTACAAACATGAGTTGTGGCACCAGAATCTATCCACCACGCAATTGCATCAACCTGCACATAAAATGCTTCAGAAATTAGTGAAACAAAATATTTCATAAAACTGTTCCAAATAGGTACTAAATTCTGACCTTGGTCTTGGGATTGGTCCTTAGACCCCTTTCCCGAACCACCAGCATTTGCGTTATTCTTATTACCACTACGACAATCCCTCTTGAAGTGACCAATCTTACCACACTTCCAGCTTTCCAACTTTGGTTTCTTGTTGGAACAAGAACCATTGTTCTCATTAGAACCACGTTTCTTACCATTGTTTTGTTTCTTGTGTTTGTTCTTACCCTCTTCTGTCATGTTAACAGAGGGAAAAACCTCTTTACCCTTGCCCTTGTCATCTTGCGCCCTTAGAGAATCCTCTATACGCAAGTGACTACCAACTTGGACCTAGGACAAATCATCTTTACCATGTTTCAAAGTATGTTTAAAATCCTTCGAGGAAGGAGGCAACTTATCAATTTTACTTGAAACAAAAATAGATTCATCCATTTTCAAGCCATGTTGTGTGTATTGTCTAAGGATCCTAAGGAATTCATTATACTATTCCATGACTGGTCTAGAATCGACCATTTTGTAATTAAAAAATTACTTACAAGGAACTTCTTACTTGAAGCATCCTTTGCCATGTACTTGGATTGAAGAGAATCCCACAACTCCTTAGCCGATTCAACATTATGATATACATCAAAGATAGAGTCAGACATACCATTCAATATGTGTCCCCTGCATATGTAGTCATCGTTCTCCCACTTTGCCCTTCTCCTAATTGTGTCCACTGTATCATCTTCAAACAATTCCGGCATCGGTGTAGTCAACACATAAACCACCTTCAAAGTTGTCAACAAGAAATGCATCTTCTTTTGCCATCGCCTAAAGTCATGCCCCTCAAACTTGTCTAGTTTCCCAAAGTGCAATGTCATAACCTTCACCGTATTTCCAACCATGATCACAAGAAAATATTTTATACGTTTGTTAGAAATTCGTGTAGGGTGTGTGATAATCCTAGATATCTTACTAGAATTGTGTTAAGTTCACTTTCCGTATAAAGTATTTCGACCCTATTTATGCCTGGGTTGCACGAAATCTCTATCGGGATAATTCTAGAAGAGAAACACTTTGTGTCTAGGCACAAGATCACAAAGCAGGAACAAGAGAGGAATTTTATGTGTTTTTCTTCTATCTAAATGAGGCTAATGAATCTGTTTATAATACAGATTCTAGAAGACAGTTATGCAGTTAAAGTTGGTTGAAACCAACGGGACCACCCTGCAAGGGGGATGCGCCCCCTTGACCCCTGCATTTTTGTCATGGTCGAAAACATATTAGCTCAATGAGTGTGCACTCCACACTTCCCTAACTCATATCCGAGCCGAATATGAAATCTCATTAACCTCTAGTAAATCGTCATTACCTAAATGGCCGTCGATGACACTAAAATCACCAACAGATGTGTACGCTTAAGCTTTTATTTTGGAAGCACCACACATCTCATCATCTCTGATATATGTATTTACACTGTCGCGTGTCAATGCGCACACATATATGTATTTACACCGTCGCGTGTCAATGCACACATAGCTAAACTAGGAGTGCGATTGAGAATGAAACATTTTAGATATGTCCTTCAAAATGTCTTTCTTTATATCAACTTGAACTCGGTCATACTGAGTGAATTCTTGATGTCTAGAGCTAATCGTACGTTATTTATTTTTGCGACAATACACTATGGGATCATGGACTTGCTAGTTAGATGTTTCATAGATTGCAATTGCTTTAGAAAATGGTTCTAACGTGATTCTTTCATTTTGACAAACAAACCAAACATTAATATCCTTAATGTTAACGGGTATGTCATTCCCTCTGGTTTTAATTTTTAAGCTTAATTCATATGATGTTTATGTACATAGCTAATAGTAATTGCATAAGCATTTAAAAGGTTTTTGGCTTTTCAAAGTAATCAATGTAGGAAAATATACTGGTGTGGGAATGATTTATAATTTGGATATCAATTTGAATCGTGTAATCACTTTAAGTTTAAAGTATTTCAATCCTATATGCTTTGGGTTCACGAAATCCTTAATCGGATAAGACAGAATGACAATTGATATCTAAGACAAGATATATCAATCAGAAACGTTAGAGTATTGTTTGTTGTTTTATTTTGTAAATGAGACCAGAAATCTGGTTACATCAACCAACGAAATTCAGTTATTTTCGGTTATATACCAATCATTGTGTTGGGTGGGAAAGGACGCGTCAGTTGGGTTTTTGGCAGAAAACTGTTAACACAGATTAATAAAAATCGTTTAGGTTTTAGGGCGCTGCCCCAAACCCTACTAGGGGAGGTTTCTCCTCAACCACCGCTCACTCACTTAGGAGCGGGACCCCAACAAGGGGCTCTGCCACTTGACCCTGCAAGGGGCGCAACTCCCTTGACCCCTCGTCTTTGTCGTGACGGTATCAAGCTAACTATAATGAGTGTGCACTCCGTACCTCTTTTTTCTTCTTGAGCTAAACTTGTATAAGGCCGTTGGTCTCAAGTAAAATACAATCACCTTAAATAGTTGATACACTAAAACTACCAACATTTCTCTCCCATTTTGGTGTAATCCTTAATTTAATAAAATATACAAAACAAACCAAACTCATGCATAAATGAAATTGTCACTGTGGATTGAATTTTCACTTAGTATGAATGCCTAGTATTGAACCCTACAATTCGTATGAATACCCTGAAGATAGTGTACACATAAGTTACTGCAATACTCTAATGTTTATAAACTTGACACTATTATAGATCTATGTGTCCATATCCTTTGATGAGCATATAAAATCCAATTCCAAGTTTTTTGAAGCGGCAAAACTTCATCCTCACATAGGTAGTCCTTTTATTCTTGCACACGCACATGCAATTTTTCAAAAAAAAACTATTAAGAATTTAGACTTCAACCCAACATCATCTGTAGAACCGAGTACATACCTTGGGATGATTCTATCGAATGTGCTCCAATCACTAAAATGAGCTTTCCACATTGAATTCAGCTCCTAGTGTTAGCTAGAAGGGAATTGGGTGTCTCACCATTAGAGATTTTTTTATGGAATTTAATCCCATCCTTATAGCTAACTTGTGCACTAAGTCTAGGGCTAATCCTTTTGTCAAGTGATCCGCCAAGTTTTGTTGAGATCGAACAAAATCCACGGAAATCACTCCATTTGTAATGAGCTCATGAAACATATTGTGTCTAACACCTAAGTGTCTAGACTTTCCGTTGTATATTTGATAATATGCCTTAAACAAAGTGACAACACTATCACAATGAATTGAAATAGGACAAACTGGTTTTGGCCACAATGGAATCTCATGGTTTTCTTTAAGTACTTGAATACCCGCATTACAACATGTCAGTGATGAGTACTAGGATTACTAGTATACCTACTCAATTTACCCACAACATAAGCAGTATACGGTTGTGTGCTAGTCATTGCATACATTAAGCAACCAATAGCTCTAGAGTACTCAAGTTGATTTATAGCCCTGCCTGTATTAACAATCATCACATTTAAACTTCTTGAGTATTTTCTCAATGTAGTGTGATTGAGTAATTGTCATACCCTTGTCCTTACATTTAATCCTTTTTTTTATAAGTGTTTTGGTCAGGATTGTTTCATTGATTGTGGTGATCATATGCTATAACCATAAAGAGGCGTAGTCGTTAGTACAAAAAAATTGTTACGAGTACCCAAAACATTAAAACAACGATAATAAAATGAAATTACTTTCACGCAGTTATGCATCACATTATATGTGTATAATAGAAGCGTAAGAAATTTTGTGGCCCTTGTTAAACGGTGATCATATGCAAATGACATCACCTGCACTCTCCTAATGACATCACAACTTAGAGGTGTTGGTGTGTATCTCCCAGAACAGGGTTAAGACAATCAATGACAGTAGCAATACGA
The DNA here is from genome assembly GCA_022545495.1 of Chrysanthemum lavandulifolium. Classification (NCBI taxonomy): domain Eukaryota; kingdom Viridiplantae; phylum Streptophyta; class Magnoliopsida; order Asterales; family Asteraceae; genus Chrysanthemum; species Chrysanthemum lavandulifolium. The sequence goes on along the minus strand of CM040241.1, from coordinate 253,672,126 downwards.
CTAGGTGGTTACCGGATATCACTTGGAATCGTGTGATCACTTTCCAAAGTAAACTATTCGACCCTAATGCCTGGGTTACACGAATATCTACTTGGGATAAGACCAAATGCAGTTATAGAATTAGGCACAATTCAATAACCCTTTCGCTTAGAAGTGTTTAGTGTTTTTCGTGTGTATCTCATGCATGTTCGGATCTCCTATATATAGGAGGTTACTCTTGAGCTATTCCAATGGAATTATGAGTATTAATCGCCCATTAATAGCCTCATAATTATCACCATTATAGCCGTTAGTGGTTACATGACCAATTAAAAGTGGTCATAAAGAAGTTGTAATCGCCATTTAGCAAGACTTTCCATAAGCAAGATTTTCACTAGCGGACTTTCACTTGCGGTGGAAGTACGACCTATCGCTGGAAACACCGCTTATCAAGATTTCAAAGCACTATCGGTGGATACACCACGGTGGAAACATCGCTATCGGTGGAAACACCGCCATCGCTGGAAACCACAAGCGGTACTTTCCACAAGCAAGATTTTCACCAAGCGACTTTCACCAAGACTACCAATACAAACCACTATAAGAGTCGGTGTTCATGGACCTTATGGGTGTACACTCCGCACCTCCTAACCCATTACAAGGTGTGAACTAATCTCACAAGTGCACTAAATTTTCCAACAATCCTCCCAAATTTAGTTCACTTCCTTTGCATGAAAAATAAACATCAATCAAAACATGTGCATAAACGAAAATGTCCCGAGGATTGAATTTCCATCTTAGTAAATTACACGCTCAAATATTCGAGAATCGTGGTGTTCTAAGAATTGAACCCTTCAACCCATTTGAATACCGAAGATAAAATACACACAAGTTTTCAAACACTTAAAAGCTCCCGACACTATACAAGCCATGTGTCCATATCCAAATTCATAAATGTTGTAAAAGCTAAAAGTCCAAAGCTTCAAGCGGCAAAACTTCAACATTTACATAGGTGGTTCCTCTTTATTCATGCTCTCGCCAAGCACTTTTCAAAGAAAAATAACCATTAAAAAGTATAGACTTCATCCTCCTTTCAAGAGTTCTCGAGCACAACCTTGGATGTAAATAAAACATGTGCTCCAGGTCCCATCGAATGTTCGACTTTCCACATTGAACTCGGCTCCTAAGTTTCCTCGGAGGAGTTGGGTGTCCTAGCATTCAAGTGACTAAGTTGGACCTAAACCCATCCCTTTAGCGGACTTTATAACCAAGTCTCTAGCCGCACCCTTCGTCAAGTGATCGCCTAAGTTCATTGAGATCTCACAAACTCTATAGATACCACCCCATTCATGATAAGCTCACGAATCATGCTATGTCTCGACACCTAAGTGTCTAGACTTACCATTGTACATCCGGCTATAAGCCTTAGCCAATGTAGTGCACTATCACACCGGATAGAAATAGGTGCTATAGGTTTAGGCCACAATGGAATCTCAAGAAGCAAGTTTTTCAACCATTGACTTCTTTACCAAAGAAATGCTAGAGCCACAAATTCATATTCCATTGTTGAACTGGTGATGCAAGTTTGTTTCTTGGATGCCCAAGAAATTGCACCTCCACCAAGTAGAAATACCCGACCACCGGTAGACGAATTGTCTTGATGTTATCGATCCAACTTGCATCGTTGTAACCTTCCAACATCGAAGGATAACCAGTATATGAGAGACTATAATCCATAGTTCTCTTCAAATACTTCAAGACCCTCCTCGAGCGCTTGCCGTTGATGAGCACTAGGATTACTAGTATACCGCTCAATTTTCCTACCGCAAAACCAATATCGGGTCTTGTACAAGTCATGGCATACATCAGCACCAATTACCCTAGAATACTCAAGTTGAGATACACCTTGCCATGATTAGGCATCATCTTCTCAAGTATCCATAGGAGTACTCATCGAGTACAATCAAAGTAATTGAATTTCCTCAAGTACCTTCTCAATATAATGAGACCGAGATAGAAATTCTTTTACTTTCATGTTTAATCCTTATACCAAGGATAACATCGCCTCCCCATGTCCTTCATGGAGAACCTTGATGACAAAAATTCCTTTGTCGGTCAACTGATTTTGGTCGGTGCAAAGATCAACATGTCATCAACATATAGACAAATGATGACTCCTTTACCGATTCATCAAATTTGCTATATACACATTTGTCGACTTGTTTAAGAACATAACCACTAGACAAAACCACTTCATCAAATTTTTGATGCCATTTCTTAGGTGCCCGCTTAAGTCCATAAAGAGACTTAATCGGTTTGCACACCTTGTTTTCATTACTGTGCATGATGAAGCCACGAGGTTGGTTCATATAAACCTCCTCTTCCAATTCACCATTCAAGAAAGTCAAGTTTCACATCCATCCGATGAATAACCGATTGTGAATAGATGCCATAGCAATCGGCGATCTTATGGTAATCGATACGAGCCACGGGGCATAAGTATCAAAATAGTCTATTCCCGACTTTTGTTTAAAGCCCCGAATGACTAGTCTAGCCTTGAACTTTCAATAGTTCCATCTACCTTCATTTTCCTTTTGAAAATCCATTTGCAACCGGAGGTAGATCAACCAACACCCAAGTGTTGTTGCCCATGATGGAATCCATCTCATCATTGATTGCTTTTTCCGTAAAGCAATATCACGGGACTTCATTGCTTCTTCAAATGTTTTGGGGTCATCCTCAACAATGAAGCAATAGGAGTATTGGTGCGAGACCTCATCCTCGGTACCTTCAACTAAGTATAGTTGAAACTCGTGTCCAAATGACTTTGGAGTCCCGACCCTTTTGCTTTTCCCGAGCACAGGTTCGTGTTCTTGAACCACAACCTCATCGGGGACCACCGATGGTTCATCATCGGGAGCTCGATACACCGGTGTCATGAGCTCCATTAGGAATCCTCGACTTGGTCTAGGGACTTATGAGAATCTATTCTCATCAAAATCGCATCCCTTGATTCAATTATTGTGTTAATCGAAACATGTTTATTAGGTTCAATAACATAGAACCTAAAAGCCTTGAATGCTCAACATATCCAACAAAGATGCGATCAATGCCTCTTTCACCCAAAGTCTTTTGCTTTGGATCGTGGAGTCTTACATGACCCTACAACCCCAAACCTTGAGATAGTTCAGTTGGGTTTCCTTTTAGTCCGAGTTCATAAGGGGTAACCTTGTTCCTTTGTTGGGAACCCTATTTAGCAAATAGCAAGTCATAACATAGCTTCACCCGTAACCCTTGACTCATCTGAATAGGACAACATGGAATTAACCATCTCCTTCAAGACTGTTTTCCTTTCGTAAATACCATTTTGCCGAGGAGTATAAGGGCGATCGTTTCATGGATTATTCCAACAGATGAAAGTCCGAGTATCCATGTACTCACCTCCCTATCGGTCCTTAATCTTTGATCAAAGACCCAAGTTGTAATTCAACTTCGCTTTAAACACTTTGAATTTATCTAATGCTTCATCCTTGGTATGTGATGATAGACATAACAAAATCTAGAAGCATCATCAATAAATGTCACAAAGTACTTTTATTCCCCAAAGAAGGAGTGGCATGCAAATCACATGTCAGTCATCGTGAATAAGCTCCAAGATCTTAGTCTCACGACTAACACCCGAAAGGGTTTCTTGGTTATCTTGGTCAACATGCAAGTTTTACACTTTTCGTTGTCCATGTCAAAAGCAGGATTAAACCATCCCTAGACATATCTTGCATTCTTTTATAGTGTACATGACCAAGTCTTGCATGCCATAGGGTAGATTCACCGGTCATATGTAGTCACAAAAGTCGAAATAACAACATCGCTGGTAATATTAAGCTGAACATTTGATTACATAAATAACCAAAACCAATAAAACACCACATTTAGAAAGAACAAATTTATCGATTCAATAACTTGTTTATATCCATGATTATTCAAACACTACTTGAAACCAAGTTCTTCCCGATATCGTGAACATGAATAACATTAAACAAAGTTACAATCTTTCTGAACTAAACCTAAGATCTACACAACCACGACCATGCACCAAGGTCGTTGACTCATTTCCCATGTGAAGAATAGAACCATCATTCGATGACTCATAAGTCTTGAACCATCTTCTATCTTTGCACACATGAACTGTTGCACCGAGTCAACCCACCACGCAACATCATCATCCTCGCACATAAAAGATTCGATACATATGTAACATAATAAATCGAAAAACTTATTAAACATATTTCGACCTTTCGGTGAGTTGGTTGAACCACCACCCCGAACCATTAGTGCCGATCCATTGGCTTTACCACCAACTTTAACACCCTTAGGTCCCTTTTAATGTGACCCGGCCTTGCCACATTTCCAACAAGTAGGTGTTGCCTTCTTGTTAGGATCCGCCTTGTGTTATCATGAAATTTGCTTTTGCCTTTGTTGTCATTGTACCGGTGGAGTTGTTATGCTACACCATATTGACAACAGATGGTCCAAGAGCATTGCCACTCTTTGGCTTGTCATTATCCCGCACTTTGAGAGATTCCTCAATGTGCGGATGACCGCCTAACTCAATAAGAGTTAACTCCTCCTTCATATGTTTCAAGGTATGCTTGAAATCTTTCCATGAAGGAGGAGTTTGTCAATGACACAAGAGACTTTGATAGCCTCATCCATGTTCATTTGGTGTTGTGTAAACCTTCCAAGTATTTCAAGAAGTTCATTATATTGTTCCATAACCGGTCTTGAATCGGTCATTTTGTAATTTGTGAAATTACTAACAAGGAACTTCTTACTTGATGCATCCTCACCATATATTTGGCATCCAAGGAATCCCACAGCTTTTGGAAGATTCAAAGTTCGATAAATATCAAACAAAGAATCGACATACCATTGAATAAGACCTCTGCATATGTAGTCATCATTCTCCCACTTGCTCCTCCTCTCCGATCCGCTCCACGGTAGCATCATCCCCATCATCAAGAATTGGAGTAGTCAAGACATAGACCACACTCATGCTTGACAAAGAAGAAGTGCATCTTCTTCCGCCACCTCCTAAAGTCCACCCTTCAAACTTGTCCATTTTAGCAAAGTTTGAAGCCATGTGTTCATTGCGTTAGTTGCCATTGATTATCACAAAATAGTTTACTTTGATTGTTGGTGTATCTCCCGAGCGAGGTTAAGACAATCAATAGCGGTAGTAATACGACTAGGTGGTTACCGGATATCACTTGGAATCGTGTGATCACTTTCCAAAGTAAACTATTCGACCCTAATGCCCGGGTTACACGAATATCTACTGGGATAAGACCAAATGCGGTTATAGAATTAGGCACAATTCAATAACCCTTCGCTTAGAAGTGTTTAGTGTTTTTCGTGTATCTCATGCATGTTCGGATCTCCTATATATAGGAGGTTACTCTTGAGCTATTCCAATGGAATTATGAGTATTAATCGGCCCATTAATAGCCTCATAATTATCACCATTATAGCCGTTAGTGGTTACATGACCAATTAAAAGTGGTCATAAAGAAGTTGTAATCGCCATTTAGCAAGACTTTCCATGAGCAAGATTTTCACTAGCGGTACTTTCACTTGCGGTGGAAGTCTGACCTATCGATGGAAACACCGCTTATCAAGATTTCATAGCACTATCGGTGGATACACCACTTCGGTGGAAACATCGCCTATCGCTGGAAACACGCTTATCGATGGAAACCACAAGCGATACTTTCCACAAGCAAGACTTTCACCAAGCAAGACTTTCACCAAGACTACCAATACAAACCACTATAAGAGTCAGGGTGTTCATGGACCTTATGGGTGTACACTCCGTACCTCCTAACCCATTACAAGGTGTGAACTAATCTCACAAGTGCACTAAATTTTCCAACAATCCTCCCCAAATTTAGTTCACTTCCTTTGCATGAAAAAATAAACATCAATCAAAATATGTGCATCAACGAAAATGTCCTGAGGATTGAATTTCCATCTTAGTAAATTACACGTTCAAATATTCGAGAATCAGGGTTTTCTAAGAATTGAACCCTTCAACCAATTTGAATACCTGAAGATAAAATACACACAAGTTTTCAAACACTTAAAAGCTCCCGACACTATACAAGCCATGTGTCCATATCCAAATTCATAAATGTTGTAAAGCTAAAGTCCAAAGCTTCAAGCGGCAAAACTTCAACATTTACATAGGTGGTTCCTCTTTATTCATGCTCGCCAAGCACTTTTTCAAAGAAAAATAACCATTAAAAAGTATAGACTTCATCCTCCTTTCAAGAAGTTCGAGCACAACCTTGGGATGTAAATAAAACATGTGCTCCAATCCAATCGAATGTTCGACTTTCCACATTGAACTCGGCTCCTAAGTTTCCTCGTGAGGAGTTGGGTGTCCTAGCATTCGATGACTAAGTTGGACCTAAACCCATCCCTTTAGCGAGACTTTATAACCAAGTCTCTAGCCGCACCCTTCGTCAAGTGATCGACTAAGTTACGCTGAGATCTCACAAACTCTATAGATACCACCCCATTCATGATAAGCTCACGAATCATGCTATGTCCGACACCTAAGTGTCTAGACTTACCATTGTACATCTCGCTATAAGTATTGAAGATGACATATTATACTGATAAAAATTCTGCTTATCGTAGTTGATTTAGTTCAATTCTTGAGGTTTGATTGATTAGCAGATTGATGATATCCTGATTTCATTTCATCGATGTTATTTTCAGTTGGTAAATAAAGATATCCTCCTATAGTTGTTACCCCTGCGTTTGATTTCAACTCTACTTGATAACTTGTGCATTGTCCTTTAATACATTACAACAAAAAGTGCTTTTAGTGGAAAACAATTTTTTACGACATATATTTTCGTCACTAATTGGACCATTGATGACGTATAACACGTATAGCAGGCCTAATGGGCTCGGCCTATGCTATAATACATAGTTGGGGGCCAGGCCCAACAAAGACACCAGGATGTAGGTGAGTTATGATGAATGATCGTGATTTATTGATTTCCCTCAATACACATGTACAGATATATTCAATTACATGGTATGTTCTAGAATCGGGCTTGAGTCTGTTACACAAATACACAACATAATATGGGCTAACATTTAACACTCTTATTCATTGATGTTGTTTGTGTTAATTCGAGTCTCTATTTTGTTCTTATAACACGTTATAAGATGGTGAGCTCATAGGTTTAAGTAAATACAGTAAAGTGGCCCACAAGATTTCAAGTATATGACTATTACAACACATATAATAGATCATTCAAAAGTATTACGATTGCCCTAAGTCTCATGACACCGAAGCTACGACAGTTAAGTATGCAAGTAAGTGCACATAGTATAAAGGCCCGGTAAGTGTCTAACCCTCGACACTTAAATTACGACATGGTATACGTTCGTTTGCCTATCTGGTCAACCCGAATGGGGGAGTCACCACAATAGATCTATTTATAGCACTCGTGCTTCCTGTAAGAACTAACGGTTCATGATAGTGAGCAAAATTGGTTATCGCTACTTAGGCTAATCCGTAAGAGTTTAAAAGTAGTACTTGTGTTCAAAGTAAAAGCAAGCATGTTCTCACCCCAAGTTTGTAAAACAAGTATGAAAGAGTAAAAGTTGGGATATAAACTCACCCCAGTCTAGTAATAATCTGAAATAATAAGTCAAAGTTTAGAAGGTTACGGCTCCAATACGCGACCTAAGTAAGTGTGGTTCGACTCAGTATACATTATATGAAAAGTAATATGTGCAAAATTGTTTCCTAGACTTTATATCACCACGAAATGCTTGTGCTTTTGTTTTATAAATGAAAATACATTTTACGTCAAGTTATGTAAGTATATAATTTTTTGACGCTTTAACACACGTTCTCACGTTTACTAATTTAGATAGTCACGTAGTGAAAATAGTCTCGTTTTTACCTTAGATATTTTAAATAGTACTCATTTATATTTTATAAAAATTTCATCTTTTAGTCGGTTTCGTCTCGTTGTCAGGTTTCTTCTCTTAGTCGGGTTTCGTCTCGTTTTCTAGTTTCGTCTCGTTGTCGGGTTTCGTCCTTTTGTCTTGTTTTCGTCATTTTTTTGTATTTTCGTCTTTTTGTCTGGTTGTGAAGATAATATCCATTTTATTACTTACAAAAATAGTTTCGTCAAATTGACGTGTTTATAAGAAAGATCCATTTTTACCGTTTATAAAAGTATATTGGTTTTTATAAAACTAGTTTAAGTATTATATTTCTAGCGAAAATTCAGCATGACCCGTTCGTAAATCTTATTTTCCAAATTTTACCTATTTCGTTTCTAGTGTTCCGAAAATCCTTTTAAAGTTTATAAAAACATTTATTAGGTAATATCGTAGTTTTCTAGTAAAAAGTATAAATTACGTCGTAACTTAAAAATAGCGTAACTTCTTCGTTTTAAGTCCGTTTTCGGTGGTTCAAGCAACCACATTTAGCTTATAGTGTTTAGTTTCTATTTCTTTATCCAACAATCTATACCTAATCCATTACACCGATTGTTACAAGTTTCTCATCATCTCAACAACTCCAAACTATCCTAGGGTTCCCTTACGCCAATTTGTTACCATAGTTCTCATATCAAGTATATATTCAAAATAACTTACAAATTAAATTGTAAATCAACCGCGAGGACTTTAGTAAGTAAAAATAAAGCAAAAATAAGCACAAGTATGGTGATACAAAAGAGTCTAGTGTATGTATATATGTATGTCGTGACATATGTATATGTATGTAGTTTGTTTTTAAGTTTTTCAAACAAATTAACACAATAACTTGTACTTATTCAAGATTAAGGCCAAGATGAACAAGAAAGTACAAGATTTTTAGAAAAATATAAGACTTACAAGTTTGGTGCAAGATTTGTAGATTTAGACTGATGTGCTAACCCAAGAACCTCCAAATTACCCAAGAACTATATTAAATCACGATCTAAACCCGAAAGTACAACTTATTTCTTTAAAGATTGAACATAAATGATGGATTAGGGTGTGTTTTGGTTCGTACGACGCAAAAATGGAGATGGAAAGAGTTGGATGAAATTATTTGTATGTGAAATGGTGTGTGTGATGATAATGGTATATAAAACACGGCTTTTGACGTATAACTAGCATCCAATTTGCATGAAATCATCTCAAGTACAAGTGTAAGACTACCAAAAAAATTTGGCTTATATGGGAGGTGGTGACCGATTGGTTATGGGCAAAAGGAAGGAGGAAAAAATTTTAATTTCAAATTTGGTGTATTGTGTGTATGGTTTGAGGTAAAATGTAAAAATGATGAGTCGGTTGAGCGTTTTTGAGCACATGTTCGTAAAATAACGTTTTGTAAACGTTTTTATGAAAACATTGTGAAAACAAGTTTATGGACACTGTAATGTATTTATTAGATGCAACTAGTTCGGTGTCGGTACGCGTTCGAGCTCGTTTTCACAGTAAGCGAGATAACTTCTCGTTTTTTAGTAAAATTAGTCCGTAAATGTTAGAAAATAAATATTTTAAGTTTTCTAATAAATATAATAGTCTGAAAGTTTACCGTTTGTCACAATATAGCAACGAACCCATTTCGTTGGTAATTTCGTTGCTAACAATATTTAGCAACGCATTTAGGCCATAATGCAACGAATTTGGACCGTCGCTATTGGCACTTTTTCTAGTAGTGTAACTAGGCCATTTGGTGGGGCTGTAGTTTACAAAAACTTCTATTTCTTTTTGTATGTTTTTTATGCGAAATGAAACTAATTGACTTAGACCAAAAATTATAACACATATGAGACATGACTTGAACTCACAAACTAACTATCGTACAACCAAACACTAAATATAATCCAAATAAGTTTATTTAAATAATAAGAAGATGTTATAATAACCTCACAGTCTTTTTACTTTGAGTAAGGGTAAGACTATATACATCATAGATTCATATCTCATCTATGCGTTGTTCAAGCGAGATTAAATATTGTTGTTGATGGAGATAGTAAATATCACAATTGGATTAAAAGTAGAAAAACAACACCAAGAGAAGAATTTATCAACAATCACAAGTTATATAAAATACGCGTACATACTTTTATGCATTAATTACCTCCCGCTTTCTGTTAGGGTTTCTAAAGTAGATAAATATGCTTAATTTAATTATTTATGAACCGGTAACAAACTGTAAAGAAATATATGGCAACTTATTTACAACCGACCTAGCTATTTCCTATTAGGTTTTCTCGTATTTAATTTTTATATAAATAAACATACATGCAACGAAGGGATCATATCATATCTACAATATTCACATTATTACGTTTTAATTTCATCTATCGACTGTTTTTACGTACCAACTTGTTCGTCAAGATAACATGGCTTTTCGTCAATACCAACTTGTTCAAACCAAGTCTTTTCTGAATAATCATCCAGGGGATGTTCCAAAACATCAACCCGATGTTGGTTTTCCTGTTAATGATGATCAGTCTATTTACGTACAATTATCGCTCGGTTTTAGTGTTTTGGGTAGCACATCTTCAGTCGCCAAACAATCCTCTTTGCCAATGATGAAAAGGTATATATATTGAATCTTTTAAGTTATATCAACCATTAACCTCCTTCAAAACTGTTTTCTTGATGAATCAAGAACTCATCTAAATGGCATCAAAAATTGTTTTATCAATTCTTGATATTGATTAATAGTTAATTAATCTTATTATCTCAGGTTAAGTCCATCGAAACACACAGAACTTGTTAACGCTGCCAGGGCGTTTTCTTTATACTTGTCGGCCGAAGATAATGCTTCATTCATCAAATCTTTGTCGTCTGAGAAGTCAAGTTTGGCAATCAACAAAAGGTATTGTTCCAAGTACCCAAGAAGTGAAGAAAGAACCACCTTTTTATGATGTATTATGCATGCATGTTTATTAAGTCTTGTTATAATAATCTGTTGATTTTTGAATAATAACACAATATTTAATTAGTTCTTACTGTATTTACTTAATGTTAATTATTACTATCTCAGGTTGATGGCACCTCAAGACATATATCCTACTTATAAAAATGTGTTAGCCACACAAGTTAACGGACCAATGAAGAAGAGAAAGAAAAGGCCAAAGAGAATCGAGTTTGGACAGGTAGCCGCTGAGCAACTAAATGAACCAAATAAGAAGAAGAGGAAGGGACAAGAGAAGATCAAATGTGGACCGATTGTGAAGAATGAGGTGACTGAGCAGTTAGAGAGTTGCATTAGAAAAACAATTAAAGGTTCAGAAATAAAGCTTGTGATTCAGAAACTCTTGTATATGAGTGATTTGTTAAAAAGCCAGAACAGGTTAAACTTGCCGATTAAGCAACTCAAGACTAAAGATTTCTTGACAGACGAAGAGAAAACCTATCTGGAAAGTGGTGAGGAGATTGTGGTTCCACTGTTGGGGCCAACGCTAATAATGTATGACGAACCCATTAAGTTAAAAAAATGGAATATGGGAAGTAACAAGAATTATGTGTTGATGAACAAGTGGAACAACTTTGTGGAGGATAATAAGGATTATTTGAAGCTTCTATCAACAATTCAGTTATGGTCGTTTCGTGTAGATCAGCAACTATGCTTTGCACTTGCTGTTGTCGAGAGGCCCATGGCCAATGGTGTAAATGAAGTTGCTTGAGAATCACTGTTTACACTGAGATTCTATTTAACGTAGTAGTTCATTTAGTTCTTATGATTTAATTAGTAGATGATGATACTTACATTTATTTCATCGATATTATTTTCAGTTGGAAAATAATGATTTACCTATTCTTTTAAAAACCAATGAATGAAACTTGTTAATCTCTTCTAAATATACTCTGTTTTAACTAATCAGCACATCATGAATATGACTAACCTTTGCTTTTTATTTGTTGTTGTTGTAATGAACTGGTGCTAATTAAGCATATCCATTCGCCAATTGAGTATGCTGACAATCAGTGCATATTTGGCAGCTTCCCATATTCCGACTCTGCAATTAAAGGCGAAAACAATAAAAAAAATATTAATTTTTATACCTAAATGTATGCAAGCTTTATGAGTATACAACAAGTAAAATGAGCAAACTTACAACGATCGAGACACGGAATTTCATCTTCTGCTCACCATAAATCACCACAGCAACACTAGTCTTTCCGTCAGTAAACAAATAAAACCAAACAGAATCTCTTACAACCAACACTTACACCCCCATTACCTGAACACGTCATCTTATCTCGCCATCCTATAAAACATCTTTTACATTTTAAAAGTTTCACTTGGTCGAGTAATTTCATCGAACACGTTGTGATAAGTAGAGGTGGCAAAATGGATGGGTTGGGTTGGGTTGGGTTGAGTCTTGGGTCTTAGATGGGTATGAGTACATATGGGTATGGGTGCAGAAGGGTCACTTGGAAGGATGGGTCAGATAGGTATGGTATAAATGGGTAAGAGTCGGGTCGGTCGGATTTTTGGGTTTCTATTTTTTGTTTCATCATGGAACATAATAATTAATTATCGAAACAAAGACAAAAAGTATTCAAAATCCATTTTTACGTTTTCGTCGGTTTTATACGTTTTCATCCGCTTTTTACGTTTTCGCCCGTTTTTCACGTTTCGTTCGCTTGTTTACGTTTTTGTCGCTTTTACGTTTTGTATGTTTTTTCGTTTCGTCCATTTTTAACTTTTTACGTTTTTATCCGTTTTGCGTTTTCGTCGGGGTTTTCTTACATTTTGTCCGCTTTACGTTTTCGTCCGGTTTTTACGCCGTCGGTTTTACACGCCGTCCGTTAGTTTACGCTTTTGTCCGTTTTACACGCCGTCTCTTTGTTACGTTTTGTCCGTTTCGTCCGTTTTTACGTTACCGCTTTTTTCGCCGTCCCTTTTACGTTTTGTCCGTTTTACACGCCGCTCGCTTTTTACGTTTCGCCCGTTTTAACGTTTATTTTACGTTTTGTCCCTTGCACGTTTTGTCCGGTTTTATGTTTTATCCGGTTTACGTTTCGTTAGTTATTTACGTTTTGTCCGTTTTACGTTCCGTCCATTTACACGTTTTGTCCGGTTTTACGCCGCCGTCGGTTTTACGCCGACGTTTTACGCTTTGTTCGATTTTACACGCCGCACGTTTTACACTCATTTTACGTTTTGTCCGTTTTGCGTTTTCGTCTGTTTGTTACGTTTTGCCGCCGTCGATTTTTACGTTTTGTCCGTTTTACACCATTTTTACGTTTTGTCGTTTTACACGCCGTCTGTTTTGTTCACGTTTTGCCGTTTGGTCCGATTTTTACGTGATTTGTCCCGTTACACGTTTTATTATTTTTACGCCGTAGGAATTTTTACGTTTTGCACATTTTAGTCCGGTTTTTGTTTTATCCGTTTTAAACGTTTTCGTCTGTTTATTACGTTTTGTCCGTTATTACACGTTTCCGTCCAATTTTTTACGTTTTCGTCCGTGTTTTACGTTTCCATCCAATTTTTTTACGTTTTTACACGTTTTTGTTCGTGCTTTACGGACAAAAACATAAAAAAAAACAAAAGGTAAAAAGACGGACGAAAACATGTAAAAACGGATATAAACGTAAAAACCGACGAAAACGTAAAATGTACAAAAAGGTAAAAACAGAGGAAACGAAAACCGACGAAACATGAAAACAGATGGAAACGTGAAAAATGGGCGAAACGAAAACCCGACGAAACGTAAAACACGGACAAAACGTAAAAACCCCCGACGAAAACGCAAAACGTTAAGAATCGTCAAAAAGATTTAAAACGTAAAAATCGACAAAACGTAAAACGGACTAAATCGAAAAGAACATACTAAACGTGAAAAACAGTGAAACGTAAAATGCGATTTAAACCGACAAAACGTAAAAATGCGAAATAGTGTAAAACGGACAAAACGTAAAAACACACGAAACATGTAAAACGGACAAAACGTAAAAATAGATGGAACGTGAAAATGGGCGAAAACGTAAAACCCGATTTAAAACGTAAAACGGACAAAACGTAAAAAGGGACAAAACGTAAAACGGACAAAATCGAAAACCGACTAAACGTGAAAAAAAGCGAAACGTAAAAACGGACAAAAACGTAAAAATCGGACGAAAACGTAAAACGTAAAAACGGACGAAAACGTAAAAATGTACGAAAACGTAAAACGGACAAAATCGTAAAAGCGACGAAAACGTGAAAAATGGGTGAAACGTAAAATGCAGATAAAACGTAAAATAATGGACGAAACGTAAAACGTAAAAAGCGATAAAACGTAAAACGGAAAAATCGAAAACAAACCGAACGTGAAAAAGCAAGCAAAACGTAAAAACAAAAAACGTAAAATGGACGAAAACTTGTAAAACGGACAAAAACGTAAAACGGACGAAAACGTAAAACCGACGAAATCGTAAAAATGCATTTAAATTGGACAAAACGTAAAAATGCAGGGGAAACGTGTAAAACGGACAAAACGTAAAAAGCAAACGAAAACGTAAAACGGACAAAACGTAAAACCGTTAAATACGGACAAAACGTATAAAAGCGGACGAAAATGATAAAAATAGACGTGAGTGATTTTATAGAAAATTACCAAAGGGACTTTTTCAAGCATGGTCCGCTTTTTAGACTTTTTCTAGCCATTTCCCAAAAGAGCCACGCCAATCGCTCAACTGCTCAACCCCACAATTTTCGACACGTGCAAACCGGTCTCGTTCAAATAAGACACTAAGTGTCAAATCAAATCTTAAAGAAATCTCTTGTTTTGTTTTCTAGCATAATGTCAACGCCAACCGGTGGCGCAACCGACGGTGCTCAATGACCCCACAATATTTCACCTAGGAAATTGAAAAAGAACCAAAAGATTTCCCAAATCCAATGGATATGACTATTTTATTTTCTTTTTAATTTTTTTGCCACTTTAACCCTTCAATATCTTCAAAAAACACACTCAACACACACACAAACACACAAGAATAAAGGCATGGATCCTCAGACATCACCCGTGTTGTTGTTTAGATCATTTCATGATCACACAACACCAAACTTTGATCACACAACCGCTTTGTTGTTTAGATCATTTCGAGATTTAGATTCGTTGATGTTCGACTCGCAGTTAAAATGGTAAGTATTCACACTTGATTAATTTCGTTTCTTCCTACAACTTACGGTTTTGTTGGATCCCTTTACATCATGTTTTGTTTCATGCGTTAAATGAGAGGGTTGAAAACTGTATTTGTTGTTTTAATAAGAGTTTTAGGTTAGTTGTCAAATAGGTGTAATTAACGTATTGACACTGATCTTAGTCCCGAATACATCGGGTTTTGCGGATATGCTTGTACTTGTAGATACTTGTTGAGTGTGCTTGTAGACACTTCTTGTTTGTTTGTAGACACTTGTTGAGTGTGCTTGTAGACAATTCGGTTTTTTGCGGTGTTGTATGCACGACTTGATGAGTGTGCTTGTAGACACTTCTTGTTTGTTTTAACTTTTTAATATGTTATTTCTTGTAGGCGATGATGCTAGAGTTATTGTTAAAAGCAAAGTGCATTACTTACTTATGAATGATCGATTAGACCACCGCCTGCTCCATGTTTAAAGCCACATGTTTTGGACCATGGCTCGATCTTACCTATGTCGATAACGAGGAAGGTCTTGTTCATTACATGCTTGTAAACAATTCCATCAAAACAATGATAACTATGATCTTCCACTTGTATACTATTTGAATGGACATTCTCTATTTTGGTCGAAATGAATTTCGCTCGTTACCGGTTTTAGATTTGGTATGGTCGGTTTAGGAAATGGCGAAGTGGTGATATCCCTTTCCGTCACCGGTATTTCCAAACCATGTAGGTCAACATGTTAAATCAATTGATCTATTATCCGTTATTGAAGATGAAGAGTCGTTTCTAAATCATCGATGAGGATGCGATACGTGTTTGTCTGTTGATAACGCTGAGGTGATATTAATGGGTAAAGACTGGGGTCTATTATTGATGATATTTTTCGAGGATGGTCGAGGATCTTGATGAATGGAATGCATTTCCATGGGGAACTCCTTTGGAGGCGCTTTATGAGTCTATTAGAAATGTCTCTTCAAATCATCCAAAAGTTTACCGTCAAAGAATTGGTGATAAAGAATCCAACGATGTTCCTACCTATAGCTTGAAGGATTCGTTCGCTTTCAAGGTTAACACCAAAAATTTGCTATCATTAGTTTCTTGAGGGCTTGAAAATTAACTTCATATGTTTCTCGTCCTCAGAACTTATATTTGTTGTGTTAACTTTTGTAGATATGGATGATAGAGTGTGCCGACACGTAAGTAAGTAAATGGTGGAACAAGGCTCTGTGGGTGATCCCAAGAGCACTTGCATAGTGTTTTAAAGGATTTTATATTGTTACCATCCAACAATATCTCCCATATATGTGTCGTGTGCCATCGATCTCCAATCATGTTGCAAAAATGACAAGAGAGTCTCTTAGTTTTGAAATATAGAAAGGTCTTGCAATCCGATTAAGTAAGTTGTAAGGTATATCTAATACCGAAAAGTCGTAGTTAACCAAATCAAAAGAGACGATCATATAAGATTTTTCAGATGAGCCTAAAGTCCGTTGAGAAGCCACCCAATAAATAAAACTACCTAATACTGACTGACTTGACCGCTTAAGTCGGAATGAAAGACAATGCATATGTTGACTTTCTAACTTCTTCAGTCATTGAGCTCAATGTAAACACCGAAACATTCCATGGTCCGTGTCCATCAAGCGGATATGAAATCCTTAAAATGGTAGGGTCAAACCGACCGGATTAACACCAAAACCGATAACTACTTTCTCGATTGATTGACTTAACAAACAAGGAGAACTATAGCAACCGATTTTCTTATTGACGGGTTCCAAAGAATGACCATCTTATAAGAATCGAGAAAACACCACAAACCATGAGAGGTGCCAATAGGCAAAAGATTCAAAAACATGAGACTTGTATTAGAGATGACGTTAGGAAAACTTGGAAAAAACATACGTCGTTGGAACAAATTGACATTATCATCAACAAAAGCTAAAAGCTGTGACTCAACAAATCCTTGCTGATAGTGAATAAGGAAACTACAAGGCAAAGACGATGCGAACACGAAACCAACCAGAATTTGAGTTGTCGATGAACGACTTCCATGTCTTTGAAACAGTTCTAAACTGAAGTAAAGCATGTACAGGAAGTTTAGAAATGATTTCCGTTTGAATTTCAAAGGGAATGTTGTCGGACATTTTTTTGAAACAGTGGAAAATAAAGACTGTGAATGTGTAGCATTATGAATGTGTAGAAGTGTAGAAGCCTTATTTATAGAGTAAGTAGTTTAGGTGAAGTTAATGAACTAATAGTGTAGGTGAAGTTATTAAATACAATGCACTAGTGTAGGTGAGAGAACTATTAGTGTAGGTGAAGTTAATGAACTACTAGTTTAGGTGTAGTTTTTATTAACTTTTACAAAAACTAAAAATTTATAATTTACAGTTTAATTTTTATTAACAGATTTTAACAACATAAACTATAGTAGTTTACGTGAAGTTTTTAAAATGCATATCCAAAACAGCCATCATACCACATAAAACACGTATGAATAAGTAATACATCAATAGAGTCGGCATAGAAGCAAAACAAAATATAGATAAAGATTAAAACAATTGCAAGAAATATAACCTTTTCACAGACACGCTGCTCAAGATGCGTTTCACCCCATTCTTCTCACTAACCCCATCAAGCTTCAAATTCGTATGGATAAATTTCAAGTTCATCAATTTGCCGTTGCATATTAGCCATCGATCTAAAACTGCTGCACTAGGTGGCAATTCTCCATCCATACCCGAATCGCCTATCCCAATCAGCCTCAAATGCTTGACAAATTTATGTAATTGATTAATTTGTTGTTGCATTTTAGCCATCCGAGAAACAATCTGTCGTAGATGGCATCAAATCCCATATCCGGCATGCCTTCTGCGCCTTCCTAATGACCGGTGATGTATCGCATTTGAGGTGAACACCTTCTCCGTGGTCTCAACTTCTCCGGTCATTGGGATATATTGATTCTGGTGTGTCTGCGTTATACTTCTTGAAAACTCTAAACTAGATGTCCACCAAAGTTCTTTCATCTCGCCATCGCATATAAAAAATTATTATACACTAACGCAAATACCTTAAAAATCATAAACAATTTTTCCAAAAGAGTAGAGTATAACACATCGGCAAAAGGCGAACCATTTCGCATTACGAAAAAGAAGATCATAATCCGTTTTTCAAACTGTGTGCATCCTCCCATGCAACACCCGAGGATCACATTATCTTCTTTAACCCACCAATTGTTAGAATTGCGGCGGTTTCCAAAAGCCAAATCAAGGAATTATTATTACTATTAGCATAAAAATTACTACAATCGATTTAAATTCTTAGTATTTAAACAATAGTTACGCACCTTCAAAGCGAACACAAATCCATTCAATGTATAAGTTGCAATGTAACCATCGCCTTAGTAGCCTTTTCACCAAATGTCTATCTCTAACCTTTGAGATAGCATTACAAATCTTATTGTGAAACTCAACCCAAATGTACTCGCCCCATGGAAATGCATTCCATGCATAAATGTCATCTACTAAAACCAATATCTCGGGGACACCACATTTCTTTCCTGCTTGCCGATAAAAACATTCTCTAACATCGAACCGCACAAAGCGAACAAAGATCATCATCCGAAAGTTCATTAAACTCAACTTGATCAAGAAGAACCCTAACTAGTTGTTCACTTTTATATTGTTGATTCTCTCATACGCCTCTCTAAGAAAACTTAGCATACGTTTACCAAATCCAGATTCCCGGTTTTTAAAATGCTCTAAAGAAACATCACCAAAGCGAAGACCTAATACTAGATACATATCTTCACGACCAAACTCTAAGTTGTGTCCCCAGATATCAAAATACAATGGAGTGTTTATATCAGGGTTTTCAACAAAGCGTTGATGTTGGAGCAAATAATGAAGCAAATGGTTATCAAGCTCGTATGTTTTTATGTCTAACCATTTCCAAATCTGCGGTTTTAAAAGTTCAAGACGATCGGGCTTGAAACTCGACTTTGTCTTATAGTTTTGATATAGTGCAACTTTGATCTAGCACCGAGCTTGCAGAATACACCTATACACAAAATATAAAATAAACATTAGATGCATACACATATTAGCATATGTTATAAACTTATGACCAATAAAAAATAGAGTCATGACCAATATCTTAATAACCTAAACATCTCACGATGCGGTGTCCAATTTTTCGATAATCAATATATTTCATATATGTTAAGCACAAAACGAGGGTTATTGTGCGAAATAAGCATACCCTAACATGTATACTAACGTAGTCGGTTTTCTAACAATAATAGTAACAATAACCACACTAAACATCAAATAACCCTAAAATTTTTTAAAAACCCTAAAACAAATATATAATCAAAGTTACTGTACAAATCGAAAAAAATCGATTAAAAATCAAAGGGTATAAAACAGATGTATGTGTTACCGTGAAAATCGCACTTTTTACTTACTTGTCTAGAAGCCATTATCATATAATCGAGTCGAACATCAACGGATCTCGTCTGGAAATGATCTAAACAACAAAACGGTAGTGTGATAAACGTTTCCGGAGTTGTGTGATCACTCGAAATGATCTAAACAACAACACGGATCCATGCAATCGTTAGTGTGTGTTTGTGTGTTGAGTGTGTGTTTTTGAAGATATTGAATGATTAAAGTTGTAAAAGAAAATAAAAAGAAAATAATAATAGTCATATCCATTGGATTTGGGAAATCTTTTGGGTTACTTTTTCAATTTCCTAGGTGAAATAATGAGGGTCATTGAGCACGTCGGTTGAGCTACCGCAGTTGACGTTGACTTTATGCTAGAAAACAAAACAAGAGATTTCTTTAAGATTTGATTTGACACTTAGTGTACTTTTGAACAAGACCAGATTTGCCACGTGTCGAAAAAGGAATGGGGTTGAGCGGTTGAAGAATGAGCGTGGCTCTTTTGGGAAAATGGCTAGAAAAAGTCTAAAAACGGACCATGCTTAGAAAAAAGTCCCTTTGGTAATTTTCTCTTTTTATAATTCAACTAGACCCATCAATATTAATTAATTTAAATAAAATATACCCAACTAGACCCATCTATTAAAATAAACTAAACCGGCCATTTAGACTCATCTCATTAAAAAAATTTACCCAACTATACCCAAATTTAACCATTGGGTCTTAAATTGCCACCTCTACGCATAAGTAATCTTGCCCAGTTTGATTATATTATAGTTACTTACAAAATTATAGTAGCTACTAGCCTGCTAGCAAGATTATTGAGTAAAAATGTTTGTTAATTGACTATGGTTTTGAGTATGAAGCAATGTACCTTATTTATTTGAAAACACTAATGGGGTCAGAGTATATATTTAGTAATGAACGAGAGTGGTTTGACTTTGATATATTATAACTTACAAAACATTTGGCGGGTAAAGTTGTTAGTCCGTGTAAATTTCAAAAGGTAACCAACTTTCACTAATGTTTCCAAAGTCACTCAAACTATCTTTTCTAATGAAAAACCACTCAAGTTTGATGTTTGTTTCATTTATGAGTAATTTTCAGTTTTTTTTTTTTTTTTTCAAATCACCATGTCCATATGACGTGTACATGTGTAGTTATATGACATGGATTGTTAATGTGAACTAATGTATATGTGGAATTGTTGACACAAAAATCCGTTAAAATATTAAGTTCAATAAGAATTGAATAAATAGTATCGAGAGTGTTTTTACGGTGGGCTTCAAGTCAAAATAAACACGGTTCCTAAAACGCTTAATAATGCAATATGGTAGTTTGGACAACCACATCAAAACATAATTTCGAAAGGGTATTAAGATTTGCCGATGTTCTCTACTCAAATCCCCACCGATATGCTATTTTTCTCCATAAAGAGGCAGCCAAAAAGCAATCAACAAATAGATGTTGGTTCGATTCTAAGTCCTCATCACACACCGGACATCTTTTTGAGTGGATGTCGATCCCTCTATCATCTAGATTGCAACGAGTGGGAAGAGTATCGAGCCCTAACCGCAAAGAATGAATATTTATTTTGATGGGATGAATCTTATTCCATCTAGTTTGAATTCCATTCTGCTCCAATATTGAATCATCAATTTTACTCGCAAATCTGAAACAGAGTAGCAGTCGGAAGCGTTTAAATTACATACCCAACTATCTGGATTATCATTTGTGTCGACATCCTCGAGTAAAAGGAGCAGGTCCTGTGTTTGTTCCGGACCCCCTCGAATGGGCCGGCGCCAATTTCATGTCCTAGATTTAGGCCCATAAAGAAGATTACATCTGTCACTTACTTTGCATTCTTTAAAAACCTCAAGTGAGAACAACCGAGGAAACAATGATCCTATAGTATAATTTCCTAACCAATGGTCACTCCAAAATGACACCGAAGACCCATTTCCAATGACTCGACAAAAGATGGAATGTAAATTTATGTTGGCAGTTGAGAGGGAAGAGTTTATGTCAACAATACCCTTCCAGGGGCTGTTCTTAAGCTTCCTGTTAGTGGGGTTCAAAGAAATGCCACCACACAGTAGACAAATGTGAGGGAAAATGTGAATTGACTCGAAGAACATTGCAACCATGAAGGAAACCGTAAATATACATGATCATTGAAGAAAATGTGCTTCAAACAATTTTAAGAATTTTAAACAGAAGTAAACATTGACAGTGAGCTATGGCGAGGATTTTAAAATATTAGTAATTCGATAACGCATTCGCTAGGTGCATGTCATTAATAACATAAGCCATGTTGATTTTTAAAAGATGAAGTTTAGTGGCTTAAAAGAATATATCGATAAACAAACCATGTCAAATGCAAAGGGTTTTACGTACTAGTGTGTTACTGCAAAGGTTCAAACTTTGTTAACGGTAATTTGCATAAATGTCCACATCATCTCATGTCATCCTTAGTAGTTTGGGTTTCATGTATATTGGCCCATCATTGTGTATTATATACTCTACGATTGTAACATTATTCTCATCAATCAAATATACACTTTACATTATTAACATGGTATCAGGCCTAAAGAAAAGCTTATCCTAAACCCTAATAATGCCGCCATCTTCCTCCTTCATCACAACGATTTAATAGTCGTTCATCTTCCTCATCATGACCAACGACAACCCTACCCCAACACCTCCAACCGTATAGTATATAATACACAATGATGGGCCAATATACATGAAACCCAAACTACTAATTGGGCCTATAAGAAATATATGCTAACAACATGATGATTTGGAAGATAAACTAAAAGTTACAAAAGAACATAACAAATATAAAACTTGAGTGATTTTTCAATTACAAAAAAAGATTGAGTGACTTTAGTGAAACACTAATGAAAGTTGGTTACTACTTTGTGACTTTTCCCTAATTTAAACGGGTAAGTTGGTAAACGACTGAGGTTTTTTAAGGCGAGTCTTTTTTATTTGGGTAAATTGCAAGTTTTGTCCTTAATATTTTAGATAATAGCAAAGAAACTACCGAAAAAAATCTAATTTAGTCACTGAAACTGATAAAGCGTTCATTTTATGCCACCGAAAGCTAACGATCGTTAGTACCCCTCCCGCCGCGTTAGTCAAGGTCACAATGCATGTAAAATGACTAATATACCCACGTCTTCTTCCCCACATCACAAACCCACCTAGCAGCACCACCCTCTACCACCACAAAACCACCACCATCAAATTCAATGATCAAATTTTTTCTTAAGCTCTCACAACAAACTGATCGATAGATATGCCCTAAAAACACACGAAAATTGTGAATGGAAGGTATCATATTGCTCATCATCGTCTGCTTATCTAGCTTTCTACACCTTTGCTCAAAGCTCTGATAATAAAGATACTGTTGTCATTGGCGAACCACTCGATGTTTTTCTCCATAATCATGCCCTTAAAGCTTTGTTATCTCACCCACAACCACATGGAACAAGTGCTCTTTTTTAGGTCAAGTTTCCTGATAACGTATCAGGCATGAATATCTCGTATGTTATAAAAAAAACACAAGTTCACACACCTATTATACACATAATACCTAACTATGTCATGACTGAAACTCAAACTCTCTCCCAAGTGATGGTCGTGTGGTGGTAGAGGGTGGTGCTGCTAGGTGGGTTTGTGATGTGAGGAAGAAGACGAGGATATATTATTGTAACACCCCCAAATCTGGTTTAGCGGAAGCATACGTGTTATGGGGAATGTTACGAAATCGGAGATCACAACACAAGTAATAAAGAACGGAATACATACTCCGTTTTAATTTCATAAAAATAGTTTTAAAGATATTTTCTTACAAACATAGTTCAAATAAAATGGGCACTTCCCATAAGTTTAGTGGTCCCAATTTAAAAACATCATTATGTGTAAAAATACTTCTTTTGACATTACTACGACCATTTCCCATCTCTTGCCTTGCATCCAAGATCACAAATTAAATACCTGAGAAAATATGCTAAAAAGGTCAGTGATAACATCAAATAGTCCTGAATATTAAGTGTCAATTTCTCCCGATAATGCTCGTTATTTATATCATTTATATGGATTTACGCTTGTTTTTCATTATTTTCCACTTTCAGGTAAATTACGAGCATTGGAGCTAAAGAGACGCGGAAATGGAAACATTACTAAAGATTTATCACAATATGCCTATTTTGAAGAAGTTACGGCGTAACTCCTCTCTCACATTACGCCGTAACTATTGCGTGACCCGAATACCAACTTATCAAGAGGTTACGGCGTAACTCTTCCCAAAGGTTATGACGAACTACATTAGGTCAAATGTGGATCCACGCGCCGATACTTACGCGTAACTATTGCATCACTTACGACGTAACCTTGTTTATTGAAGACTACGGCGAATCGCCACTTATTAGGTTACGCCGTAACTAGCAAATCTAGTGCATTTACTGACGGAATAGAAGGTTACGGCGTAACTCCTATATTGGTTACGCCAGAACCCTGCACCGCCTATAAATACCCACAATTCCAAAGATTTCTAATCATCCCATTCCACACACAACACTCGAGAATGTGGGAAAAGCTCAAGCGTGTCTAGGGAGCATACGGAGTCGTTTCAAGGAGAAGTCACTCCATTACGATAAGCTTTAGCGTTTATATTTCTTTACTTTCAATTCATGTATTTCGTACCTTTGAATATTGAATTGATTTGCATGATTAATATGAGCGGCTAAGCACCCTTTGGTGCTAGCCTAGTTATGATTCCTTAATTGTTTTGTTTGCATTTACCTTTACTTCTGTACAATTATTTCTAAGTGTATGCATGCATAGTTCTTTGGTAGTCACCCTTGGTTCGGTAGTTTTGAATGGCGGTAGAGGCCAATTGCCTATGAGATATGACCAACTGACCCTAGGTGAGCGGATCGAGACGGAAGGGTAAGATATGACCAACCGACGACCCTTTCTACTTGTGCGATTTGACCAACCGATCACCTATCGTTTGGATGAACTTAAGAATTGGGGTGTAGTGTCTAAGTTCCTAACGGCCGAGCACTCACTATTTAGAATCTAGCATGTAGCGGTACTTAATGACTTGGCTTAGGGACCGGAACAACAGGACTTATGACGGTGCGCTGATTTCTCTGTGGTGGCATCTTTCTTTGATAGATTAGGCGAATTAACCAAATGTTGTCCTCTCGAATTTGACCCCACCTGAAGTAATTGGAAGTAGGTAGACGTAGACATAACTAGCTAGGAGGATTGACTAGGTTAGCACTACTATTCCTCTATTGATTTCCTTTTACCATTTATCTGCTTTTATTTTATTCTGCATTAGTAGTTTAATTAATTAAATCCCTATCAAAACCATTATTAGTCTGTGACAATTAGACTTAGTAATAATCCAACACACATAGCTCTTGGGAAGACCTCGGCTTTACCATTTACTACACTACACGCGACCAGGTACACTGCCCGTTAGTGCATTAGGGTATACCATAGGTATAGCGAGACACTATAAATATTAAGACCTGGTCAGCATCAAGTTTTTGGCGCCGCTGCCGGGGAGTTATTTTAGGATTGATATTAAGTCTTTCATTTTATTTTAAACTTTTCTCACGATCATATTTCTAGATTTCAGGTACCATGGAAGTTATTAACATCGATGACCTCACTCTTGAGGAATACTTGGCGTTGACTAGAGCAGATCAAGGGTCGGGTCCGGTAAGACCCAACAATCGCAGCGGATTTTCGTTTCAAATTAAAGACCAATTTATGAGGAGCTTCGCTAACCCTTTTTCGGGAAACAGGACGAAGACGCATATGAGCACGTTGAAAATGTCCTATACATCGCTAGCCTTTTCAACATTCCGGCGTGTCTCATGATGTGTCATGCTTAGGGTATTCTAATGACTCTTCTGGAGCAACGGAAGATGGATCGAAGATTGGCGGCAAGGCGTTAATACTTGGGCGCTACTAAAGAAACAAGATTTCTAATCAACTTTTGGAGATCCATAATTTCAAACAAGAAGACGACGAAACTCAGATCAAGCTTGGGATAGATATAACGATCTTCTTTATAAGTGTCCTACCAATGATCTAAATAACTGCAGAAGGTCAATAATTTCTACAAAGGAGTAAATGTAACTACAAGGCGATCTTTGGACTATCGGGACCTATCCCGAACATGACTCCTACTATCGCAATTGAAGCCATTCAAAAATGGCGGACCACTCTCAAAATGGCACGACGGTGGGAGTAAAAGAAACCAAGGCGGAAGTTTCGACGGAATTGCAAGAATCGCTAGTAAAATTGAAAGTCTCGGTCGAGATATCTTTCAAGGTCGAGAAACCGTTCATGCCATCCAAGTGGGTTGTGAAAGTCTGAGGAGGACATCTTACGAAAAATTGTCCTCATATGGACGAAGAGGATATTGAAGAAGCTAAGTATGGAGAAAATCGACCATTTTACGGTGATAATCGAAATAGTAATGGCTATCGTGGAAATTACAACCGTGGGCCTTATGGAGAAAGAAAGCCCGGTCTTGAAGAAACAATTAATAAGTTTCGGAAAATTCAGCCCAAAGACAAAAGGAGCAAGATGAGTGGTTGAAGGAATTCCAGAAAACACCGACGTAAACCTTTCCAAACACGACTCAACTCGAAAACCTACAATCCATGGTGATAAAGCTCGGTGAAAAGTAAGGAGAAATAACGATAAACTCAAGGATCTAAACCAGCTATGGAATGTAAGGTAATTTTTCGATGATAACTCAAAGGTTCAGTCAATGATACGAATTTGGGGACGATTTAGGTCGACAGATCCGAAGTTACGCCGTAACATTCCTAATGAGTTCTGGCGTAACTTTGTGTTTGACAAAGAACAACGGGTTGTGAAGAATCTTCAAGAAAGAGACTCTAACGAATTACGCCAGAACCAAGAATCTCGATTCTGGCGAATCGGGATACATGGGCGAAAAATTCCTTGACATGGACGAGTCGAAAAACTCGAGGAACTCTCCTTGAAGATGAAGAAGAGCCACTTATCACTCACTGGTGTACTCCTGTCGTCATTACCGATGAGGAGACCACAAGGGCATGGCCTACATGCAGCCCCTTCCACGAGTATTGTAATAGAGGAGACGATGAACGAAAGGAAGAATGGACATGCCCTCATGAGCGTGAAAGACATAGTATTAAATTCGGTGATTTGGCCTTTAAAGATTGGTACGCAATTCAATTTGGGGATGCCAAGATCAATCCAAATCTTCTTATGAAGCTAAAAATTGATTACGCAGAGCACATTCAGAAAAAGGAAGAGACTAATAAAGACATATACTGCACGGATGAGCATTTAAGTGAAACTGACAACAAGGAATTACGCAACATTGGTGCGAAAAAGTAAAATATCCAGGGAAATTTTCAAGGTCATGCAACCCGTATGACGATATGTGTAATGGGGAAGCAACTCGGAAGATTAGGAAAAAATGAATTATTTTGGTCCTCGACCAATGATGAGGAGAGAGCGAGTTTGCCTTGGCTGGACAACCTAGGTTTCGATAGTTGGGTGAAAATTAAGTATGGACATGTGGACACATTAACCAAAGAGAAGATTTGGAAGGAATACATGGATCGAGAAAATTCAAACGACAAAAATTTCAACAACACGAGTAAAATAACAATTGACAATGACAAAGAGCGGGTTAGTAATGATAAAGAAGAATGCAAGCGCGTTCTAGTGGAGAATCTGCTTGATGAAGAATGGTTCAAGGACACTGCTTCTGATGACGATGATATCGAAGGGTAGCTAGATTACCTTGAGTTGCAAGGAAATGAGGAGTTCACTGATCCCGATGACGAAGCTTACGAACAAAGGAGGTGCAAACTCCTGGGATTCCCTAAAAAAACAACCTCCAATTATTGTCGAAAAATATGAATTCACTCGCTACCACCTGGGACCGGAAGAGAAATTTTGTAAAGTCCGAAAAATTGAAACCATTGAATACCTCCGAACCGCCTCGAATGTTGCATGGATGACGATAATTTGATGAAAGATATTGAAGAAGTCGGGGATGTTCAAAGGCCCCAAAGGAGCGCCATGACTCGAGTCTAACTTAAAGACTCATTAATAAAGAAAGTGCTCTTCGGAGACAACCCGAATTATCCCTTTCTTTTGTTTTATTTCCTTTCGGTTGGGTTTTGTGTTTTCTAACCATTTTTGCGAAAACGAGGAACTAATTGTCGCTGCGATTCTTGATTCGAATAGAGTTACTGGCAATTCATCTTGGTGATTACGCCAGTAACCAACATTTTAGCGCAGAATTCTTGACGATTACCAATTACGGCGTAATACCATCTCGTGGTTACGCCGTAACTACTCGACGACTCATACCAGGTTTTGCCGCCACGGCGTAACTCCTCATAGGAGTTACGACGTAACTCTCCTCTGCTTTAATTCTTTCATTTTAAAACACATTAACCTTGTATTAGTTTTAAATGAACTTTGTAGGTGTGTTCCCATAAACCATCACGAGACTTCACTCGTCCACTGGGACACCAAGTGGTTTAAAAGGCTTGTTGCATATGCTAAATGCAACCGTGATTCCTACTGAAAGTGAGTTAGGTTTGTTTTTCATTTTATTTTTCTTTTAGAATTATGCTTGTCGGTATTGTGATTTCGTGGATTGAAGTTTGTTCATGACGCTTAAACGAAGGCACGGTTCTTTCTCGTGGGCCTTCTTCTTTTGGAGCAAATTTCGGGAAGTTCTCTCTAATTCTACCTTTCTCTTCACCTTTATTTTAATGCCTAGTACAAAAGGGACTTTGTATAATTCAAGTGGGGGGGAGTAGAATTATCTCTTGAACTTTATTTCGCCCTCATTTTTCTAGTTTATTTTGAAAAATTATGCCATTTTAAAATTTTGACATGTTTTCCGAACCTAACTAGATTAGACCTTACCCGAGCACATACAACCCTTGACATTACATGGTGAGATTAGCCTTATCCGTTTCCAATACTTTACCCCAAATCCACCAAATTATGAGTGTCTTGGGTAGCTTGTAAACTTTAAAACTTGGCCTTTGCATCATTTCGAGACCATAGACGAGGTATGTTGAGTTAGCTCGATGTATTTGGACTTTTCAGTTTTAGAAGGCAATATTATAGGATTATCACCCAAACAGCCTACCATTGTGAGTCTATCGATTAGTCACCTCGACTTTTCAACCCCCATGTGAAACCCTTTTGTTGCACTCCCCTTTAGGGCAAGATACCCCTATATACACCCTTCTGAGCCATTCCTTTCATTTTGTCAACCCTATATATTCTTTCGTTACACCTTTACATCTTAGCCTACCCTATAGTCTCTATTTGTGATTGGGAAGTCATCATTTGCCTAAGTTCAAGGTTCGAGTGGAAAGGTTTGGAAATCACGCTTTCATCGACAATATTTATGAAGATCATTGAAGACCCCCCGAATTCCCATTGTTCATCTCAAGTGGGGGGATGTTATGTTATTATGTTATGATTCAAAAAAAAATTGAGTTATGATATTGTAAAGTGCGATGTTATAAGCACTATAGTATGAGCTTTATTGATTAGTATCGAGGAGGCCACCTCGGTCACATTTGAAGATTGGAGTTGGTAGTTTTGCCAACAGAAGAAGAAAAGGTGGTGTGCCCATCACGACGTCCTCTAATGACACATCTACCTTGCATTTCATGATCCGGTTTCTAGACTTCTAAACGTGAACTTTGGGCGGACGTTAAGTGGTGATGACTTGGTTATAGATTTAGACTACCTGTTTGTTTTTCATTTTACACCAATTATATATTCCATGTCTTATCCTACCCTTTAGTCATGAAGCATGTCTAGGTGATGCAGCGAGCAATCTTTGGTGTCTTGGCCATGGATTTGGTCATGTATCATTGATTTTATCCACTTCGCCGTGACATGTTAGTAATGACGAGTCACCCCTTAACCTTTTTCGTGTCTACCCATATTGCCTTCGAGAATTGTTTAGCCCTTAACTCTAGTGGTGGAGATTTGTGTAACCGCCAAGCTTATGATAGAATACATGCTATGACTGTACGATCGAGTGATCACCCCAAAATTGACACTTAGAATAGTTGAGAGATTTGAGTGTTTGTTCCCCTTTCGTGAGGTGTTTGGCATTGTTTTATTCTAGCATAAGGGATTTGTAAACTCATATTTTCTAGGTTTTGGGAGATATCTTTTAGGAATCTATCTAATAAGGTCTACTTGAGGGCAAGTAGAGTTCAGTGGGGATATTTGATAACATCAAATAGTCCCGAATATTAAGTGTCAATTTCCCGGATAATGCTTGTTATTTATATCATTTATATGGATTTACGCTTGTTTTCTATTATTTTCCACTTTCAGGTAAATTACGAGCATTGGAGCTAAAGAGACGCGGAAATGGAAACATTACTAAAGATTTATCACAGTATGCCTATTTTGAAGAAGTTACGGCATAACACCTCTCTCACATTACGCCGTAACTATTGCGTGACCCAGAATACCAACTTATCAAGAGGTTACGGCGTAACTCTTCCCAAAGGTTACGACGTAACTACATTAGGTCAAATGTGGATCCACGCCGCTGATACTTACGCCGTAACTATTGCATCACTTACGACGTAACCTTGTTTATTGAAGACTACGGCGTAACCACTTATTAGGTTACGCCGTAACTAGCAGATTTAGTGCATTTACGATGGAATAGAAGGTTACGGCGTAACTCCTATATTGGTTACGCCAGAACCCGACACGGCCTATAAATACCCTCGAATTACGTGATTTCTAATCATCCCATTCCACACACAACACTTTGAGAACGTGGGAAAAAGCTCAAGGCAGGTCTAGGGAGCATACTGAGTTGTTTCCAAGGAGAAGTCACTCCCATACGATAAGCTTTAGCGTTTATATTTCTTTTACTTTCAATTCATGTATTTCGTACCTTTGAATATTGAATTGATTTGCATGATTATATATGGCTAAGCACCCTTTGGTGCTAGCCTAGTTATGATTCCTTAATTGTTTTGTTTGCATTTACCTTTACTACGTACAATTATTTCTAAGTGTATGCATGCATAGTTCTTTGGTAGTCACCCTTGGTTCGGTAGTTTGAATGGCGGTGAGGCCAATTGCCTATGAGATATGACCAACCCGACCCTAGGTGAGCGGATCGAGATGGGAAGGTAAGATATGACCAACCGACGACCCTTTCTACTTGTGCGATTTGACCAACCGATCACCTATCGTTTGGATGAACTTAAGAATTGGGGGTGTAGTGTCTAAGTTCCTAACGGCCGGGCACTAACTATTTAGAATCTAGCATGTAGCGGTACTTAATGACTTGGCTTAGGGGACCGGGAACAACGGGACTTATGACGGTGCTACTGATTTCTCTGTGGTGGCATCTTTCCGATAGGTTAGGCGAATTGACCAAATGTTGTCCTCTCAAATTTGACCCCACCTTAAGTAATTGGAAGTAGGTAGACGAGACATAACTAGCTAGGAGAATTGACTAGGTTAGCACCACTATTCCTCTATTGATTTCCTTTACCATTTATCCGCTTTTATTTTATTCTCGCATTAGTAGTTTAATTAATTAAATCCCTATCAAAACCATTATTATTCGTGACAATTAGACTTAGTAATAATCCAACACACATAGCTCTTGGGACGACCTCGGCTTTACCATTTACTACACTACACGCGACCGGGTACACCGCCCGTTAGTGCATTAGGGTAGACCATAGGTATAGCGAGACACTATAAATATTAAGACACGTCAAGAAACTCGCATCGATCGCCTAAAAGCTGGTGAGTTCATAGGTTTAATAAAATAGTAAGCATGGACCATAATCAAAGTCATATAGTCATTACAACGAATATAATGATATATGGATGAATGTCTATTACGTTAGCACTAAGTTCATGCAACCGATACTACGACAATTTCTGTATGCTAAATGATATCATACAATATATATAGGCCCAATGCGAGTGTTTTGTCCCTCAACACTCGATTCCGACATGGTATACGTTTCGCCTTGGCCTAAGCACGGCCAACCGAACGGAGGAGTCACCCTCAATAGATCTATTTATAACATTCGCGCTTCCCAAAGAGGAACCGATGGTTCATGAAAAAGGGGCATTTCTAGGGACATAAGGGCTTAGGCTAAACCACGTAATAGTAATCATGCAATAGTTCAGTCCATAAAAGGTTTTGCATATTTTCTCACCCCAAAATTTATAAAACAATTTATCAAGTAAAAGAGGGGCTATGAAACTCACCTTAGCAAATGAGCAATCCAAAAGTGGGATTCAGTGAATATTGTGAAGCTGCACCGACACGCGACCTAGATAAGGAGGGCAATGTTTTAGTTTATTGTTTTAAGTATCACTTACTTAAAAATAGTTCAATTTATATTGTTTTTGGTATAATGGTATTAAAACCAACCTTTAGTTTGTAATATGATTAAAATGTTTTACTAGTAAGTATATGAATGTATATATACTTATTTATGTTGACACATAATAGTATTGTCAAAATCAAATATAAATGGATTTATTTTCTAAGTGTATTTAGAAAATACTTAAGTTAAATTTGAAGACTCTCAAGTTTATAAATTGGCAAAATGATATAGTAGTCTTCATTTGATTATTAAAATTTGTTCTTAATATATGTCATTTACGACTAATAGTTTACTTGGCATAACTATGTGTTTTTGAACATATCGTCGAGAATCTTGTTGTATAAATTTTATTATGTATATTTGTTAGTCACTTGTTTCATGGTAACAAGGCTTTTACAATTGTTTTCTCGTTGAAACCAATATATTTATCTCAAAGTAGTATATTTTGAATTTCGCGGGAAATAAGTTTAGATTAAAATTTGACTTCCTATTAAACGCCTCAAGTTTTATCTTGCGAGTTAGTTTAGACTACCCAAACGAACACCTCGAAACCCTCATGGGTTGTGGCCCGGTGTTATTAATGGTAGAGTACCCGAGTTGGGCCTAGGCCCGAAGTGGGATCTATACGAAGGAAAGGCTGTGGCCCAAGCTTTGATTAGGAACTTTCTTGAGCTAAGGCCCAAGTGAGTTTTTATACTTACAGTTTGAGAAGTTTTAGATGAATAAAGACATATATGATCCAATTTTAGCAACATGTAACCACTACCCATTTCTTTAGACATCCCAATTCATCATACAAATCTTTGACTCGAGAGTTTTTCTTGGATAAAACACTACTCGGACCGTGAAGTCGAGACTTCTCGGCAATGGTGTATATGTCCCCAACACCATGGTACTACCAAAGTGAGGTCGAGACCTCTCGGCTGGAAAAGCAACCATGCAAGTCTCGCACAAGAGTGATTCTTTTTAGTCACAATGCATTAGTTACACAACCACATTAGTGTCCTCATGTACTAAATCTCACAAGCAACATATTCATTACCTAATATGAGTCTAGATGTGCAGTGGGGTTTCGGTAAGGTACCACCCACTCGGAGTTAAGCTCAAGTTAAGGCGTCGCGACTGAAGTGTTCAAAACACACCTCGACTACCCATCTTGACATTAACAACCCGTTTGATACTCGAGGCCAATCACGTAAATTTTAACATGTTAACACAAGGAAATTGATAGACCATACAATGGTTGAGTACTACTCAACCCGGATTCATCTCGACATTTACTTGCATTCTAATGACTCGTGATTTGATTTCTACTTCTCGACAGGAACGGAACTAACAAAAACCAACGACCAAGATTAAATCCCAATATGACCAATTTAAATTCCAAAGCGACATAAATTGTTTATCAAAACACAAGAATTATATAACATCAAGAGTACTTAGATTCACAACCGATTTATCAATTTCATTAACAACTCAATTCATAAACTTTAACAAATACAAGGTTGAGTGATTTCTTACAAAAAGAAGATGATAATGAAGTCGGCCAACCCAAATCCAACACCAATAAAATCCCAATCGATTCTTAGCAAAACCCCAAGCAATAGCTTTCAATTCTTTAGAGTTTCCTTAATCTTTGAGATGAGTTTGGAGGTGTGTTTTTCCCCTGGGTTGCCTCGACAAGGATAAAAGGAAGAGAGAAGTGATAGTCTTTGACTATCTTTCTCACCTTGGAAGAGGAGTGGTAACCATTTTTGGCTCTTCTTTGTCTTTACCTTCCCACTAGGCGCCTTCTCATTGGAAGAATGGGATGAGGATAGTGACTCTTGAAGCTCCTATGGCTACCTTTGGACTCTTCCTCTTGATAGATAGTGGTCGGCGGCGCATGTGTTGGTGAAGACCCAACAAAGACAATCACTGATTTGCCTTGTATGTAGAGATGAGGATGAAAAGAGGCTCTTGCAGGTTCTATTTTTATCATTAGCTTCTTTTGGGATGTTTGACCTAGGCTCATGGTTGGGATAGCAGGAAAGTAGGTGGCCATTCTTAGGAAGATGAAGTTTTGTTGGTATTCTTCTTGTGAGAGAAAAACGTGTGGGAGGTGGAAGAAAACAGAAAGCTATAAAAATATAAGAGGAGAGGGGGGCGGTGATATCTAGGGTAGGTGATTGAGTTTTGTATTTTTGTTAAATTAATTTGTAAGATTTACTTTCGTGATATAACTTTTAGTTATTAAGTGGTATGGTTTAAAGTAAAGGTTATGTTAAATATTCTTGTGTCCCGCGATATAAAACCGTGACTGAACTATTAAGGTTTGATAATTTTTATAAGGTAATATCTCGTGAACACGTTTCTGAATTATTATTATCTTGGTAATATTTTCCATTACAGGGTTTTACCATTGGTTTTGTTTGCCCTTATCATAGTGTCGGTACGCGTGCAGTGTCGGTCACTGAGGAAAACGAGATAACCTCTCGTCTTACAAATTTAATCATAAGACAATAACACAATATTCATATTATGAAATGAATGCAAAAGAAGTGCAATAGGCTACTGTATGCGAGTTATCTACTCAAATGATCATTCAAGCTTATGCATGCTTAATGACTTATGCTTAGTAATAATAAATTACTATTAATTATTTAAATATGAGTGAAAAATTACCGTGTGTCACAATTATTCATCTCACATGTGTTTTAACCTTGACTAATGGGGGTGCTAGCTATCGTTTGCCGTTGGTGGCATAAAATGAACGCCACATAAGCTTTGATGACTAAATTGGAATTTTTTCGATGGGTTTCTTGCAATTTTCGAGAACATTAGGGACAAAATTTGTAATTTACCCTTTTTATTTAGATGTACGCGGCATTATCGGTGTAATCTCGAGACTGTTCAATACCTCACACCAAAATGTACACAACTAGCCAAATTTGAATCTTTTACTTCTTTTTAAGAAACTAAGGACATTACTCATTAGAGCAAGGGGTGTCATGGCCGAAGGCATTTCACCCTCTCGACATTTCTCTTTCATATTCACATACCAAATTACCCTCTCACTAATTACTCAAGCAAAAACACCACTTTTATGACCACCATGCCCAATTAAAAGAGAAAACCAATTAAAAAATTGGCCTTTGTCGAAATAGCGTTGGGCCGGTTAACTTAAACAAGCTAGACAAATGACACCAAAGAAAGGCGGTGTGGTGACGCCTAAACGGCGACGTCAAAAACCCTTTCACGTGAGAATGGCGCCTTCCTGCGTGATGACACCCATCCCTCTTATTTCATTCGGTGGTGATCATAGGATATTCAAATTTCTTTTGTGATGACAAAATGTGGAGGTTGTTTCTTTTTCATTACACTTTCCTTTGTGTTAGCACTTTTACTGGTCATTAAATAGCAAGGTTGCAAAATCGTGAATCGTAGTCGGGCGGTCGACCACCTTGTAGCTTGTAATCGGTCAGGCGGATTAATCGGTGATTAATCGGATTGACATTTTGGCAAATTTTGGGTATTTCCACGAGTTTGTGTATTTCGCGAGTTTTATGTATATCCGCAAGTTGTTTTCTAAAAAACAACTTGTAATTGATTTAAACAGTTCCTGTAAGTGATCATAATAAGTTTACGGCGAGTATTGGGTACTTCCGGCAAGATTTGTAGGTTTCCGGTAAGTTTGACCACCATTGACCGTGTTGATCGCCGTTGACCACGGTTGACCTACTTGTTTGACCCAGTTACATAAATCGGCAAGGTTGGTGGCCTTGTAGCGGCTAGGCGGCGATTAATCGGCCTTGTAGACCTTCTTTTGCAACACTGTTAAATAGTAAAAACTCTTTCAACGAATTTTCATTTCCAAACTTCTAATTTTTCAATCTTTCTAATAATTTTCGAAACCTTTTGGTGAACCTGAAAAGTGATGAAAACAGATATTTACGCTTTCTTTTTCATCACAATATGTTTTGCAATGTTTGTTTCTGTGATTCATATTCATTTTGTATTTCATTTGTTGCGATTTTTTTTTTCGTTTTTTATTGGTATTAAATATTACATGGTACGAAATCATATGTGATTTGTGCTATAAATTTTAAAGTTCAAAGCATAAATTGTTGGTTTTATGGATATAAATTAGTAGACGTGAGTTAGGATCGAACTCGAGACTATGGGATTGCACACTTTACGTATGAGAATTTAAAGTTAATAATTAAATATAAATGTTATATTTATTTATTTATTAAAAGAAATAACTAACGGACGTTAAGTAATTAATGTAATGGACTAACGGTCGTTAAATGTTTATGGAAAAGGACTAAATTGCAAAAGTTGGGAAGGTTCCGGAATCCCTTAGGGGGACTCCAAACCGATCGGCCATAGGGACAAAACAAGGAAAGAAAAACCAACTTGTTCACCAAGTTTGCTTGGGTATATAAACAAGGCTAGGGGTTTTATTTTTCTATATCTCTTGTGCTCATTAGCTAAACCCTAAAATTGTTTTGTGTGTGTTTTCTTGTCCAAACCGGTCGAACACCCTTATAGGTGTCGATCCACTCTTTCCACAAAACCAAGTTATTTGTTTGATAAAACTAGCGTTACTTTAATTCGGTTTAGTACGTGTGTACAAGAACATAGTAATAACATACTTTTGTTATTATCTTGGATTGAATTACAAAACGGTAAGGGTAATTCACATAATCCTAACTAAATCAAATTAGGGTTCATCCGTTTAGTTTGTGGATTTGATTCTTGTTCGCTAGAATCAAGAAAAGGTACGCATATTCTTTTATGTTAATTAATTGTTCATTAATAAATCCTATACGCTTCTGCTTGAATACTTTGATGTTTTGTGGTTATTTATTTGAATGTCATGTTATTTAATTCCAACAGTGGCATTACGAGTCATTGGTTTTAATGAGTAATTAATTACATAAACGCGTAATAAAACAAATACTTGTATGTTGTTTGACATGTTTTCTAGGGTTTATGTTTTGGTCGATTTTTTTTAATTAATGGGGCGTTCCCCTATTTTTTTTATTCGACACATATATAATTTTATAGGGTTTGAAAATTGTTTGCTAACCTTATTAAAACCTAGAATTAATATTGATTACGTGATTAAATTCGTGAATAATTTGTTATGTGTCATGGAATTTTATATGCGATCTTGTGACTTATTTATATAATTGTTATGATGTCCATGATTATACATGCATGTTAGTCATGGATAAGTTGCTTTAATATTGTTTAATTGTTATGACATATTTTTATTTACGATAAATCTTGAATTGGGGAAGACTCCAATTATATATATTAATGAATCAATTATGTGCAATTTGGTATATCATTAATTATGGGTTTACGAATCGATTCGTCGATGTATGGCTCACTCTCAATTGAGAGAGTGAAAGCCTAATTAATATATACATTAATTTAACCTAGATATTGATTAATTAATAGGGTTTTATCGAATAAGTTGCATGTGGCTACTTGTTTACACGTATAAATTGTTTATTATGTGCGCATTGTTTTTAGTAGTTTATTTTTATTTGTTACTTGTTTGTTTATTATGTTAGACAGGTTTTAAGCAAAGGGTAATTTTGAATAGAAAAATAATACGGACTAAACAATAGCTAAATTTGATTTGTTTTGGAAGAGTTAAGTTTTCAATAGTTTAATTGATTGGTGACTTTGGTACAATGGTGAACGGCTCACCCATTAGAATGAACTATAAAGGGTTATTTAAGCGCGCAACCACACCGAAAGGATGTCTAAGGTTATGCTTTTGCGCTTACGGTCCTCCGCCCTCTGTAAGTTCGAATGGAGCTACTTAGTAAGCCATAAAATGTACAAGCTCATCTTAAGGGCTAATTAGTTTTAATTCCATGCGCCACTTCGGTGGTAATTATCCAAACACTAAGTGTTTACACTTATGCAAAAGTACGGTATAATGAATGATAATTAACACTAAATTCCTTGATTGGTGAACCCAATACCTCAATCAAAACATTGATAATTTGATCTTTATGAATTGGTAATAAAAGTTTTTATTAAAATTATGCTACAAGATGAATGCATGACATCTTTGTACATATTTGATTTGACCACATAAAATCAAAACTAGTACCCTTTTAAATTAAGAATATGCCATCTAATTAAAAGGAACACTTGAAGTTGCAATTTACGTCATGACAAGACTTGGCTAGATTGTGATGGAGAGGTAAATCTCTATGTAAAGTCGACCTTACATGGACATATTTGCGTTCTTTAAGTTAGACACTTAAGTTGAGTAGGAAGTGAGACTCGGACTCAATGGCATAAGATGGGATGAAACATGTTTATATTTGCAATAGCGTTGGAAAATATAAATCCCATAATGATCTAGGAGTTGGAAATTGTTTGCCAATTAATGTTCGACAGATTACCTTATTATATACGTTCGTTGCTAGCAGATCAACTGATGTAATGAACCTATGATAATTTGGATCCTAGTTTTCGAGAAAATTATATGGTTATATGTTTATATTACCGTTGGGTATATTTTATTTTCTTGAAAAAATGTATTATCGAAAATACTAATACTTGAACTTTTTTCTGTAGAAATGGCTCAAAATAACGATAACACTAACACTGCACTAAATTCTGCGTTCAAAAGTTTTTGATCGAGAAAAGTTGATCGGCTCTAAGAATTTCAATGATTGGCACCGCTCTTTGAGAATTGTCTGTAGAGTTCTTGACCGCTTGAAATATCTTTATGAACCTTGCCTGCTTGAACCAAGCGGTCCTGAAGCTACTCAAGCTCAAAAGGATGAGTGGAAACTGGAGTATAAGCGTCATAATGATGTGGCTTGTCTTATGTTGGGAACAATGGAATCGCTCTTCAAAAGCGGTTCAACATTATTTCCATATAATATGCTCAATGAACTTGAACTATGTTTGAGAAACCACCGCCGAGATTTATGACTTGACCGACGCGTTACGGTGTAGGCAAGGTGAGGTAAACCCGTAAGTGCTCATGTCTTTGAAATGAAAGGTTACATGGACCGCCTAAAAGCACTTGGCAAAACTTATGAGGATGACATGGCCGTGAATCGATTAATAGATCCCTTAACAAGGATTTTAATGGTTTTGTCGAAATTTCAATATGTAATCGCGTGGGAAGGCGATCATCGACCTACACGCATTGCTTATTGATTATGAGAAAGGGTTGCCACAAAAGGTTCCCCGCCGTGTACTTGCTATTCAGGGGTGGAAGGATTAATAAGCCAAAACCGCAGCGGCGAACAACAAGAAGGGAAGGGTAAGGAAAGGTTGACAAAGGCAAACAGTGATGGCCTATCAACCTCAACCCAAGAAGAACCCTACTCCTAGGAAGGAAAATCCTAAAAGGATCAAGCATGCCACCACCGTAAGAGCGTTGGGCATTGGAAGAGAAGCTGTGTCTCTATCTTGATGAATTCGGGCAAATAAGATGAAGTATGAAGGGTCCATGGCGCGGTATACAGTAATTTATTTGTCATTGAATTATTTACTCTAAATCATAATAATTCTCGGTATATGATACGGGCTGTGGTATTCACATTTGTAATACATCGCGGGGGTTTAGAGTGGAAAGGAAGCTTGCCTATGGGGAGCAATATCGCACGTGGGAAATGGCGCACACGCATTTGTTGAAGCCATAGGAACGTTTAGTTTAGTATTGCCTTGGGCTTAGTAATGCGTTATTAAGCAATTGTCATTACGCACCTTCTATAATTAGAGGTGTTGTTTCCTTTCGCTTTGTTGGATGATGGTTTTACTCATACTATTTCACGTAATGGAATTTATGTTTCTTTAAATGGTGTATTTTATTTTAAAGCAATTCTTGTGAATGGTGTGTTTGAAATTGATGTGATTGAAATGAATCTAACAATAATAATAATTCAATGTTTAGCATTAACAAGAAGATAAAGTTAGACTTGAATTCTTCTTATCTTTGGCATTATAGACTTGCTCATATAGGCAAGGCTCGCATGCATAAGTCGCAACAAGAAGGGCTTTTGCAAAATATCAATGATGAATCATTTGATAAATGTGAGTCATGCATATCCGGGAAGATGACTAAGAAACCTTTCATAGCAATATGGAGAGGCTTCGATCTACTTGGTCTTATTCATACCGATGTGTGTGGACCATTTAGACATGTGTCAAAGAGAGGTGCTAGCTACTTTAACCTTCTTGATGATTTCGGCCGTTATGGTTATGTTTATTTACTTAAGCATAAACATGAGGTGTTTGAAACATTTAAGGTTTTCAAAGTCAAGTAGAAGCGCAATTGGGAAAGAAGATTAAAGCTCTTCGATCCGATAGAGGAGGCGAGTATCTAAGCCAAGAGTTTAAAGATTACTTAATGAGAATGGAATTGTCGAATCTCACTTCTCCATATACTCCACAACAAAATGGTGTATATGAGAGAAGAAATCGTACATTGTTGGACATGATACGATCTATGTTTAATCTTACCACTCTACCCTTATCCTTTTGGGATTATGCTTTGGAATCATTGTTCGCATTCTAAATATGGTTCCCACAAAGAAGGTTGATAAGACACCATATGAAATATGGCATGGTAAAGCTCTAACCTGTCTTATTTAAAGGTGCGGGGTTCAAGGCGTATGTTAAACGTGACTCACAGATAAACTCCAATAAAGATCGTAAAGTGTATCTTCGTAGGATACCCTAAGGAAACTATGGGTTACTACTTTTACTATCCAAGCGAAAATAAAGTAATCATTGCTAGGTATGGAGATTTTCTTGAAAGAGATCTCAGATCTCAAGAATTCATGGGAGAGTTTATGATCCGGAAAATGATCAAGAAGATGCATTACCTTCGAAACACTAACGTACTTCCGGTAGAACACGATAGTCCGGGTCCTCCACCGAAGTTGAAGTGGTTCCGTTAGAGATCCGTAAGGAATATCGTGCACCGAACGTCTATGTCTTAACGTAGAGGTTGAGGAAACTATGTTAGGAGATCTTGGAGAGCCTACTAGTTATAAAGCCGCCATGGCAAGTCCCGACAAGGCTAAATGGCAGTTGCAATGAATGGGAAATGCAATCCATGAGAGAAAATGAAGTCCGGGTAGAGGTTGACTTACCTCCAAACGCCACGGTGGTTGGAAGTAAGTGGCTCTATAAGATTAAGATCGACATGGATGGCAATGTACACGTCTATAAAGCTCGTCTAGTTGCGCAAGGTTTTACTCAAACTTATGGCATTGATTACGAGGATACCTTTTCTCCTGTAGCGGACATTAGAGCTATTAGAATTCTCATAGCTATAGCAGCATACTATGACTATGAGATAT
Organism: Chrysanthemum lavandulifolium; assembly: GCA_022545495.1. Classification (NCBI taxonomy): domain Eukaryota; kingdom Viridiplantae; phylum Streptophyta; class Magnoliopsida; order Asterales; family Asteraceae; genus Chrysanthemum; species Chrysanthemum lavandulifolium. The sequence goes on along the minus strand of CM040241.1, from coordinate 253,630,723 downwards.
GGCAAATGGATGTCAAAACCGCCTTCTTAAATGGTCGCTTAGATGAAGACATCTATATGAAGCAACCTGAGGGGTTCGTGAATCCACAATTTTCAAATCGTGTATGCAAACTTCAAAGGTCCATTTATGGATTGAAGCAAGCATCAAGGCAATGGAATAAGAGATTTGATGAAGAAATCAAAAGGTATGGATTTATTCAAAATCTCGATGAGCCATGTGTATATCACAAAGTTAGTGGGAGTAATGTAATTTTCCTAATTCTTTATGTCGATGACATATTAATTATGGGAAAAGACATTTCAAGTATGCAAAATGTTAAGGCATATCTTGGGAAGTGTTTTTCCATGAAGGATTTAGGAGAATCTGCATACATTATGGGAATCAAGATCTACCGAGATAGGTCAAAGCGGTTAATTGGTTTAAGTTAAAGCGCTTACATTGATAAAATATTGAAGAGTTCAAGATGCAAAATTCCAAGAAAGGATATTTGCCGATGGAAGTAAAGCATGGCTTATGTAGCGATATGTGCTTCAACACCTTTGAGGTGGCACGATGCGAAAGTTCCTTATTGTTGGGAATTATGTGAAGTTTGGATTATGTGAAATTATCGCCAAGAGATTCTCTTGAGTAGTGTGGATTCTACCAAGACATAAATGAAGTTTTATAGTTATTAGTTTGTTTCATGAAGTGATTATTCCGTGTTTAGTATATTTAGTTTGGATATACATGAGCTTTATTAGGAAGTGATTGTGTATATCTTATTTAGTTTTATGTTTATCGTTTCTTGGGAAGCGGTTTAGGGTTTTGTTTTAGGGTTCCTTGTCTATAAAGGAACATAATAGTATGAGTTATGTACCGATTGAAAAACAAAGTTTTAGTTAATATAACGATCCATAGAGGATCACGAGTTCTTAGTTATTTGTGTTACTTGTGTTTATATTCTGGCGATAAATATAAGTAGTAGAGATTGTCTTTTATTGTGCTTGTGATTACATAGGCATAAATAACGATCCACGAGCTCAAGATCTATCTAGGTCATCTGTTTCAACAAGTGGTATCGAGCCTCGTGAGAGTCTCTACGATACTAAGGACAAGTTTTTCGAACACCCATACAACCATAACAAAAATTATCATGCCCGGATCGGATGTTGATGTTGAAATCACCAACAACCAAAACTCCACCCATCCGCAACAACTAAGTCTCTAATAGCAATACTAAGTTTCCTTACCTAAAAGGGAGGAGTATGATCTTTGGGCGATGAAGATGCTGAACTGGATCTCCAACATTGATTGGAATCTATGGGAGATAGTCTTGAAGGAAGCAGTTTGAAGAGAACTACCACGGATCTTCGGGTAAGATGACTAATGTTCCTCCCAAAGCTGCTTTGAAGAATTATGGCGGTTCGAGAGAAACCAAGGTTAGAACCATTCTTCTTCAAGCTATTCACGAGGATCACTTGAGTGATTTTCACTTCATGCAAGATGCTAAGGACATATGGTTAGCAATTAAGGAAAAGTTCGGTGGGAATGAGGAGTCTAGAGTGAAAAAGTCCATCTTTGAGACAACAGTTTGGATTTTCAAATCTCAAGAGGAAGGAATTCACAAGGGCTATGACAAGTTTCACAAGATTTTAAGTCGATTAAATCATTGCAGCAAAGCCGGATAATGATGATTGTAATTCTAAGTTTCGAGGTCTTTACCTCCATCCCAGCTACACGTAAGCATTGCTTTAAAAGCTAAAGGTGGTTTGGACATGATTACCTTTGATGAGTCGTACCACAAACTTAAAGCTCTTGAACATGATGTAAGAAGTCCTTTTAGATCATCTTCTTCCGCTAGTCACACAAAGCATTTGTTGGAGCCTCTACCCCAAAGATAAGTTATGGTCCAAGCCCATATTCATCATCATCTTATGCTACTCCTTCATCAAGCTCTCATTCTAAATCGAGTGGTATTATGAAAGATGTTCTTGGATCCTTCTTTGTGATTATGATCCTCAATGGGATCGGCCTATGAGGATTTTGATCGGTGGACCCACTTGAGATGGAAGAGATGAAGGCGAGGTGGCGGTGGCCATGCTTTCCATGGATATCAAGAATTTTGGTATAAAGTGGCGAAGGTTTGGATTCAAAGGACGAGATCCACTAGGTTTGACAAGAGAAAGGTTAAATGCTTCACATGTCAACGGATGGGTCACTTTTCTAGAGAATGCAAAGGCAGGAAAGGCGGTGATGAGACAAGATACTCTTCTTATCGCAGAATCGGAAGGAGGCGGGAACTTCAAAGGGATCACCGCTTTGGTAACTCTAGATAGCAATGTGGATTTGGAAGCAACATGAGCGGGAAGATAATGATGGTCCCTGGTAATGATAACGTTGGTTTGATTGCAAGTCGTACTTGAGGAGGATAGGCATGATCGGATTGCCTTGATGGGCATCTCTCGGTACAAAACTGTTTGTTTGGTTGTAGTGAGCGTTATAATGAACTCAAAGAAGCTTATGATATTTTGAAACCTAAATATAATGAATGCTATGTGGAAGTTGAAGCTTATAAACAAAGCTTTAAAAACACTAGAAAGACAAAAGGTTTGGTTTCGGAAGAATCAAATAGCTTATGATGAGAAGATAGGTGTATTAGAAAGGGATCTCGAATGTGCTAAAATGAGTTAAAGTGGTCTGAGAAGTTAAGAGCAGATGTAGTGTCAGAAAATTTAGAGCTTAATAAGGAAATTGCTAGGCATAAAGAATGGATATTAAATGGAAACAAGTTAGCAAGTCACATCTATGCTAGTCAAACTCAAATACTACTATAGGTTTAGGCTTTAAGAAGTATGTAGGATTAGAAGCTAGAGATGACACTCGCAAATCTACATCGTGGCCTAGCTAATTTTGTGAAAGAAGGTGACCTACATCTTTGTCGTGGACCTATTAGAGGTGAGTACATGCCCATTGACCTTTCCATTCTGTTGACTTTGATGGATCACACCATCTCTATGGCAAAAGTCAAAGGACTTGCAGACCACGATATTTCTTCTAATGACTTTGTCTCTTGTGTTAACAAATGACAAGTCCTCCAAGCAAGGGTCTACAGAGGTGATTCAAATGACAAGTCGACCTTCCCAAGTCTTCACCCCTGCTGCACCCAAGACTACTAATAAGCATGTCGAGTTCGCCAGAATCCACTTCCAAGGCAGTTGCCTCAAGACTTGCTTTTAATTCTTTGCATAATAGTACTATTAAAACAATTCTTTTCATGGTTTTGGTTTGAATACTTACGCTTGTAATAACACATCTTTGGTTTGAATAAATCTTCTAAAGAAGACATGTTTTGTGTGGAAGTAAATTTCATTTAATTAAGGATTGTGATTATCATGAGCAAAGGATGAGTAGGTGTGGTGATTCTAGGAAATCTAGACCAATGTGGACCAATGTTAATGATATACCACTTTATGTTCCACAAGCAACTAATACTAATTCTCCTTTTCCTTGAGAAGACCAATTGTAAAACCATATGTTCAACCAACAAGTGAATATTTTAAGAATGGTTTTGGCCCGGATATGTTAATTCTATGGTGATGGGAAAGGGTCTTGGGACATTCTTGTCAAGACCTCGTGAGTTGTTCTTGGAATAAACAGGACCTAAGTTTCAATGGAAACCCAAGAACAATAGTGGATCTTATACTTCTGCATGGCATAACTCATATGATCCACAAGGCAGGTTCAAGTCAGCAATGACTTGAGCCTCCATAGTGTACTAACTTTTTGTATATATTTTTTGTTGTTGTTGTAGGATCATCCCCTTAAGCATAAAGATGTTGGTATTGTTGATAGTGGTTGTTCAAGAAGTATGTCTGGAAATAGGGATATGATGCATAACTTTGTACCCATTGAAGAAGGAGGCAATGTAACCTTTGGAGGAAGTGATGGAAGAATTACTGGGAAAGGGACCATCAAAACACCTCAGCTGGACTTTGAGAATGTATATTATGTCAAGGAACTTCAACACTTCAATTTGTTTTCAGTCTCACAAATATGTGATACCAAGAACAAAGTACTCTTCACAGAGGATGAATGTCTTGTGCTATCTAAAGACTTCAAACTTCCCGAAGAAACTTCAATTCTTGAAAGTTCCTCATGATCACAATCTTTATACATTCAACTTAAGCGATGTCAAACCACCGGTGACTTAACTTGTTTGGTGGCTAAAGCATCCTTGGATGAGTCTACCAAATGGCATGAAGGATGGCCCATGTCAACTTCAAGACCATAAACCGACTCTAAACGGGCCTTATTGAAAGTCTTCCTTCCAAAGTTTTCACAAATGATCATAAGCGTGTTGCATGAAACAAAGGAAAGCAACAGAGCCTCATACAAAGGTGTTCTCATTCGCTATAAGCATTATTTACGAACCTCTTCACCGCTTCATATGGATCTGTTTGGTCCAACTCAAGTGAGAAGCATTGATCATAAATATTTTTGTCTGGTGATCACTGATGGTTATAGCAAATTTTGTTGGGTATTCTTTCTAAGGACCAAAGATGAAACATCTATAGTGTTGAAAGACTTCGTTACCCTTATTGAAAATCAGTTGAACAAAAAGGTGAAAGGAATCAGGTGTGATAATGGGACAGAGTTCAAGAATGCTATACTTATAGAACTCTGTAGGTCAAAAGGAATCAAACGGGACTATAGCACTCCAAGAACCCCTCAACAAAATGGGGTGGCAGAAAGGAAAAATAGGACCTTAATAGAGGTTGCAAGATCAATCTTTGGCGGACTCTAAGCTTCCAACCATGTTTTGACTGAAGTGTTGGCACGACTTGCTATGTCTTGAATAGAGTGTCCATTACTAGACCACATCTCAAAACACCATATGAACTTCTATTTGGGAAAGTTCCTGTTATTCATTACCTTAAACCGCTTGGTTTGTCAAGTGACAATTCTAAATACCAGTGATCCGTTGGGCAAATTTGATGAGAAAGCGATGATGGTTACATTGTGGGGTATTACGCTCATAGTAAGGCGTCTGGGGTTTACAATGTATCCGCTAAGGCGATTGAGGAGACTTTGAATCGAGGTTTCTAGAAGACAAGCCTAATGTTCAAGGATTGAGGTCATGTTTGGTCATTTGACCTTGATTACTTAAGCGATTACTTGGGTTATTCTAGACATATGGCTAACCAACATGCGATTCTCAAGAATCTCCAACTAACGATCTGAGGACTATGGATGATCATTCGACGGTGGTCCAAGATGATGAACAACCCATTGTAGTGCCTTCTTTCTCCCTAACAATTTTGTAGGTGACATTTCTAGAGATTATCTTGATGTGAGTGAAGATGAATTCCATTATCTTTGAGGACCTTGCGATGAAGAAACAAGAGTATGCACCAATTTAGGCCGAGAGGAATGTTGAGGAGAGTGCGGTGAAGCAATCGGTGGAAACATCAATTCTATTTGAAGTGATTCTGCTTTCTCCTTACCTCTCCCATTCGGTGAAAGACATGTTGACTCTTCTCCTATCTCTACTAGAGTGTCACGAGACCTTGGAGAACCTTATACACGGTTTCCAAAACCTTGGATCTCGGTCATCATCAACCTAAAGCGTGAATCTTCAACACACCTTCCTATGACACCGACTTTGAACCCTCGTGACTAATCTTGATTCCTCCATTGATGTCAACACCACTACTATTACAAGGATCAACAATGCTCATCCACGCCTAATATTATTGGTGATCCTAATGCACCGTTAGAACAAGGGCACTGTAGCACGTTCTAAATATGGTCGGTGGCATTTATCTCTTATGTCTCAAATCAACAGAGACAATCACACGGACTATGCACATTGTTTGTTTGCTTGTTTTCTCTCACAAGTGGAACCAAACAGTGTTACTCGTGCTCTTGATGACTCAAGTTGGCTTGAAGCAATGCAGGAAGAGATGCAACAATTTCAAAATCGGCAGGTTTGGATATTGGTACCACTACACGATGGTAAGTATGCTATTGGGACTAAATGGATTACGAAGAATAAGAGAGATGCACGAGGTGTTGTCATTAAAAACAAAGCCGATTAGTTGTGGGTATAGACAAGAGGAGGGATAGATTATGATGAAGTGTTTGCACATGGCAAGAGTTGAGGCAATACGGATTTTGTTAGCTTATGCATCCTATATGGGTTTTATGGTCTATCGATGGATGTTAAAGGAGCCTTCTTGTATGGTGAAATTGAAGAGGAGGTTTATGTCACTCAACCTAAAGGATTTGAAGATCCGTGATCATCCTAATCATGTTTACAAGGTAGTCAAAGCTCTCTATGGACTACATCGTGCACCCAGAGCCCGGTATGCTAGGCTTTCTACATTTCTTCCAAGCATGGTTATAGAAGAGGTGCGATTGATAAGACACTTTTCCTTAAGAAGAATTCCACAGACATTATTCTTGTGCAAGTGTATGTGGATGACATTATTTTGGATCCACAAAGGAAGCTTGGTGCGTGGAGTTTGAGGAGCTTATGAAGGGAGAGTTTCGGATGAGTGCCATGGGAGAGATGACTTTCTTTTGGGTCTCCAAGTTCGTGAAACTCGATGGTATCTTTATCGGTCGGGACAAATATGTGAGGACATATTGAAAAGTTTGGTATGGAGAGTGTCGGGATCGCCACTACACCTTATGAAGCTCCAAAGACAAAGACCAACAATGAAGCGTATACACTGTGAATGTTCATTTATACTGGTCTATGATTGGCTCTTTGATGTATTTAATGACTTCAAGGCTCGATATTACTTTTCTTTGTGAGTGTTTGTTCACGACATCAAGTTACTCCACCGACTTCCCATCTCAATGTGTTAAGAAGATCTTTAAGTACCTCAAAGGCCAACCTCATCTAGGTCTTTGGTACCCAAAGAGTCTCCTTTAAGTTGGAAGCTTATAGTGATAGTGACTATCTTTGGTGCAAATCTGGATATAAGGTCCACCACTTGGAGGTTGCCAATTCCTTGAAAGAGATTGATTTCTTGGCAATGCAAGAAACAAACTATCGTGGCTACCTCATCTCAAGCGATGCGTTCTTGTCACGCAAATTGTGTGGATAGGTTCTTTGGATTCAAAATCAATTGTTGGATTATGGGTACAATTTCATGAACACAACAATTTTATTGATAATCAAAGTACCATATGCATTGTTAAAAATCCGCTTTTCACAAGAGAACAAAACATATTGAAATCAGGCACCACTTTATAAGAGATGCATATGATAAACATTTGATAAAAGTGGTCAAAATTCATCTTGGTAATAATGTGGCGATTTGTTAACAAGGCTTTTGATGGACCAAGGTTTCAACACCTTGTGGTCCATATCGGTATGCTTAACCCTTACCGCAAAGTTTAAGGGGAGGCATAGGCCTGTGGGAGGCATATGCCTCGGGGAGGATTTGTACACTTTGCATTTTCTATGTAATTTTGTACATTTGTTTGCTTTTATCTAACTGTAACCGCTAATGTAATCTTAGTTTGTTTTCTTTGTTGGTTTGTGTGTTTCTACGTGTTTGTTCTGCTTTGCGATTGGTTGTTCATTTGGGATATGGTCAAGAAAGCTCTAAAGCTTGTTTCTCGAATTCAAAGTGTCAAGTGAGTCATTTGTTCCTTCAAGACAATGTCTTGAAGTTATATGGTTCATTCAAAAGAAGTATCAAGCAAATTGTTCATTCATTCATTCAAGAAAGCAGTTTGACTTACATACCACAGAGTACAATCAACATAAAATGCAAACATCATCTACTAATCCTAATCTAGTTCATATCATCTATTCCAACATCTAACAGGCTGTTGGATATCCATGATCACTCACATCTTTCACACTAGATGCTGGATATACGTTTGTGAAGTCTTGCATAACCACCCATTCATTCTATCTTGATGGCTGGAGATACATGACTAATATGATGAGGATGCTAAGGATCAAAATGGAAAGGATGGATTGATGTAAATCATGATGATGAAGAAAAATAATATGTCCTTTGTGCTTCATCTATTGATTTCAACCAAAATGCAACCCATCTACTATCCTGAAGCATTTCCTCTATACGATATGTGTTGATGCACCAAAACCTGATGCAGAAAGAAAAAGAACCACCTCTCTATTTTTAGGGAGTGGTGGATTGCTCGTGGCCTTCGTTGAAATTTGAGGTCTTTGGAGGTTGGGAGTAAGATGTTCTCTCCTTATAGGAGTCATCAGAATCATCAGCAGATTCACTTGGATTCACTACACTATCATCTTCTGAAGAAGGGAGAAAGGGTGATTTCTTTGGTCGTGGAAAGTAATGAAGCCATGGGTTTGAATCATCACTTGATGATGATGATGATGATGATGATGATGAGGATGATGTTGTGAGATCTATGATCTCAGGTTTGGTACTCATGGTTTATTGTGGTTAATTTTGGAGCATTGATGGAATTAGGGTTTGTAATAATATTTGGGGGTTTTTGATGAAGAGATATGTGTGCATCGGGATTGTTTTATAGACGGTTTCAAGTGCTAATGAGATTTAATGCGAGTGGGTGAAACAAGAAAAGATATTTCTCAAGCTTCTTGAATAAGTGATCTGTTTCTCGATTGGTATTCTTTGAGAATGGCTAGTGTTTCTCACCAAGTTGAAAGTGAAATTGAGTAAAAGTAGAAGTCCACGTCAGCATTGGTCAAAGTTGACCAAAATTGGGAAATTTCTACTTATTCTCTACTTGCATATATTCGTCTCATATTAAGTGATTCTCTTTTTACTCTCATTCAAAACACTTCCATTTGTGTAAATCGTAACCCTAACTTTCAAAATCTCTCATGGTGCTTCAATTCAAGCATGATCATAATAAGGTCGCTTTTCTGGGAACTGCTAAGGGTGACGAGTTGTATAGACCGATGATTGAATTCTTTACAGATCAAAGATTCAAGTATGCTCTAACACATTCTCCAAATGCAATATATGAATCATTGGTTACTCAATTTTGGGCATCGACTACGAAAAGGAGTGATCTGAGATTGTTGCAATAATTGACCGAAAAGAGTATGTGGTGACAGAGGAGGCGATAAGAAGCGACCGGTTAGATGATGAGAATGGGGTTTTCATTCTAATGTGTGGTGGTACTTGATGGGCTTAGAGCAATTGGATATCAAGGTACAAGGACCGATATGTGGTTAAAGAATCACTTTGTCCTATGTGGAGGTTTTGGTTCATACATTGCTTGATGTTTAAGCAATAAATCCGGAGGATGGGACGATGCCGACTCAATTGGGATGTGGTATTATTTGTCTATCTCGTGGTTTAACTTATAATTTTCTAAGTTTATTTTCGATAATATGGTTGAGAATATAACTAGGAAAAGGGCAAGTTTTGATGTACCCTAGGTTTTTACAGATGATATTGGATGTTTCTACCCAAACCCAAGCTTTTCATCCCATAGGAGTTTTATCTTCTAAGTTATTTGCTTCAATGAGAACTAAATTTGAGGGGACACATTTTCCTTTATTAGCAGCCATGTTACCTCAGGGGAATGAGACTGCTGATGAGGATAATGTTGTTACTTTACCTTCTACCAATACTACTGATGGTAATCCTTCAGTTGCTATTGATGAGGGCCCTTCTGCTACTGTTGAGGTATCAATACCTTCGCCTAGACCTTGTCCTAGTCCATCACCTACACAAGTTTCTCTTGATGAGGTTCAGGTTGATACTGATAGATTGCCCACACCTAGTCCTATTAGGTCCAATGAAGCTCCCATTACCACTGAGCAATCAGTTGGTGGAGCTGAGGACCCTATTACACTTACCTCAATATATGCTCTAGTGAACAAGTATGCAGGTGAGGTGGCTGATCTCAAGAAGGAGCTTGCAGAGACCAAGTCTACTCTTGGTGGTAAGATTGTGGAGTTGCAGACTAAAGTTGAGCACTTGGAGGAATTACTTGGTAAAAGGGGCAAAAAGAGAGTTTTGGTTTCTTCTGAAGAGGAGCAAGAAGAGACTCAGCATGCATCACTAGGAATCTTGGCCGATGCGACTCTTACATCGATGTTTCTTCTCCTATTCTTTGAATCTTCAAGGAGAAAGGTGCCTATTATATTTGCTAGAAAAAGAAGAAGACAATATCTGAATAAGGTATCTACTAAAACTTCAAAGGAGCTAAATGTTGTTGATACAACTGCGATGTTCTATTTGAGGAGGTTGTTTACGCTCATGGTCAAGCCTCATTTGTACAAGAACAACCAAATTCTTCACCTTGATGAGATAATGATGAAGTTTTTATGGTCGGGAGAATTTTTAAGTTGAATTCTTCTTAAAGTTTTTTCTACACTGTTGAGGAATTGTCTCAACATGTTTCTTCCGATGATGGTTTGGATGTTCCTTCCAAGCTCAAATTGGTTCTGTGAGGAATCTTCCGACAAAGGAAAGGAAGGCGTGATTGATGAAATGATTGGTTCAGTGCGGTATCGAAGAAGAAAATCAAGCTCAAGCTAGGATGTTTCTTGATTATGAAAATATGCGTAAAAGTCGTAGTAGTTCTTGAATTTCTTCAAGCTCGATCGATTCTAATTTGTCTACAGAAAGAAAATTAGAGCTTGATGTATTATTTCCTAAGATCACTGATGATCAATGGGATGCCTATACTACTCAAGGTGCATCTGATCCAGATCTTGCAAAACTTATATTAGGAGCATCTTTTGATAATGAGAATTTTGTGGATCAAATGGTGGCTCTTGGCAATCAAAAGAAGCAAGAAGCGGCTGCAAAGAGGAGAGCTCTTCTTGCTCAACGACATAAAGCAAAAAGGGAAAAACCAATGACTGTAGCTCAGAAGAGGGCTCATATGAGGAGAGTTGTGAAGAATCATAGTTCTACTATTTATAATTCTGGCATGTCAATGAAGCAAATCTCTGCTTTGTCTGATGATGCTTTGATCAGACAGTATAATATGATTATGAAGTTTTCTTCATCTGGTTCTACTTCTTCTTCTAAATTGGAAAGGCTTGATACTATGTCAGATGTTCCTAAAGCAAAGAGACCTAAAACAGTTGATATAGTGGATAATTTTGATGTTGTTTTGCCTCTGGTGTTATCTCAAGTTGTTACTTCTGAAACAACTTCTGAAGCTAATCCTTCCACTGATACGGTTATTTCTGCTGAGTCTTCTTTTGTTTCTTCTGACGCATTGCCTAGTGTTGATAATTTGGGTGATCCATTGAGTAAGGAAGACAATCTACAGATTGATAAAGATAAGATAGCTGGTCAGAGGAAGAAAAGTATGGTTAAAAGGAAACTTAGTTCCTTAAGGAGTTCTGTCAGACTGGCTAGGAAACATCTTTCAAAGAGTATTTCTTTAGATATCAAGGCTGATGAGTCAACTTTTATTAAAGTTGGACCTGTTGAGGTTTTTCCTGAAGGCACACATGCGGTATTGATCAATTGGAAAGCTGAGAAGCTTAACACTGTTTATCGACTGGATAATACTGTTATTCAGTTCAACTTCTTGAAGGAAATCTTTCATTTGTTGAATAGACATGATTTGAAGATGCTGTATGAACATGTCACCAAGATTATACTATTCATTCACCAACGGGTTCTGGTTTATATTTATTGGGTGATCTTCAAGTCTTGTTTGATTCTAATTCTCCAGAAGGTAAAAGGTATTCTATTTGGAAGAATTCACATCAGTGGGAGATTGAGAATTGGAGATTTTATCCTATGCCTTGTGTTCATGTGGTTCAGACCACCTGTGGTATGATTTTGTGTATGTTATCGGATAAGATTTATCCTTTGTCTGTTGCTTTTATGGAACGATTGCTTAGACAGAAGTTGGAAGTACCTCCTAATCCAGTTGGTAATGATGAGCTTCATGCTTCTCAATGTGTTGGTTTGATTAAAACTCAGCTTCTGCAACATAAAGGTTCATTTTGATTGTAATATTTTGTTTATTTTGTAATTTTTGTTCTCTTTCTTTATTAGTTAAAAAAAAAAAAAAAAAAAAAAAAAAAATCTTTTTGTATTTGTTTGGGTTTATCTAACTTTTCTTGCAGATTTGTTGTATACTTTTGATGGTTATTGACTCACGGATATACCTTGTGTATGTCAAAGAGTTAGCTAGTCCAAGGGTGACTTTGGTAAAGACACATCAAATCTATTGATAGCTGTAATGGTTTGCTCAAAATCATAGGGAATGCAACCACCCATGCTTAATTGTTGAGTGTTGTACGGTTTTCAATTCACCATGATTTATTCCTAATTGGAATCCAAGAATTGACTAGCCCACTTGTATATGGCTTGTGGTAAAGGCATTGGAATACCATATTTGGTACTCAATTCACCAATTCTAAGAATTGACTAGTCCTGAGCAAACGGCTACAGGTAAAGACATCTCAAATCCGTTTATATGGTTTCTGGTTTGCCAATAAATCGATGGTTATCGATGTACCATAGTTTACGAACTTAAACATATGGCTACTCCAGTAGTGATGGCTATTGGTAAAGAGACATCAAATCCATTATTTTCAATGATTCACCTCTCTGGAGTTTACACACCGGATGTGATGAGAATAGTCTGAAACTAATATGTTTTGATGTACATGTTGTCATTTGTTCTTCGCAAAGATATGGAGTTTCGAGTTTCTTCCTCAAAGAGATGTTTTATTTTGATTCTTTTCGTTGTTGTTCGTGAACAATCCTCCTGTCTTGTCTTGCTAAAGATCTATCTAAGCGGAACTTAACCAAGTCAAATTCCGGTTTAGGGAGGATTGTTGGGAATTATGTGAAGTTTGGATTATCTTGAAATTATCGTAGAAGAGATTCTCATCAAGTAGTGTGGATTCTACCAAGACATAATCTTTCAAGTTTTATAGTTATTAGTTTGTTTCATGAAGTGATTATTCCGTGTTTAGTATATTTAGTTTGGATATACATGAGCTTTATTAGGAAGTGATTGTGTATATCTTATTTAGTTTTATGTTTATACGTTTCTTGGGAAACGGTTTAGGGTTTTGTTTTAGGGTTCCTTGTCTATAAAAGGAACATAATAGTATGAGTTATGTACCGATTGAAAAAACAAAGTTTTAGTTAATATAACGATCCATAGAGGATCACAGAGTTCTTAGTTATTTGTGTTACTTGTGTTTATATTCGCTGATAAATATAAGTAGTAGAGATTGTCTTTTATTGTGCTTGTGATTACATAGGCATAAATAACGATCCACGAGTTCAAGATCTATCTAGGTCTGTCTGTTTCAACACTTATGCTTGGTTGTATGATCTATTATGTATCTTTGTGAGATGCACAAGGCCGGATGTGGCGTTCGCTCAAAACATGACGATCGATATCAACGAATCCGGGTGAACTTCTTTGGATTCTTTGTTAAACATATTCTAAAGTATCTTAGGAATACGAAGATATGTTTTTAGTGTATGGAGGAAATCCGGATACGAACTTGGTGTTACAGTTCTTGTGATGCGCCCTGGCATGTGATAAAGATGATACGAAGTCTCGGACGGTTATATCTTTGTCATCAATGGAGGAGCAGATTGATTGGAAGAGCAAGAAGAGTACGATATGCGATGTCTGCAATGCAGTTTAATACATAGTCGCTTCCTAAGTCGCAATGGAGGTTGTTTGGATTAGGAAATTCATTTCGGGGCTTGGTGGTATGCCTTCAATTGAATCACCTATTGATATGTATTGTGACAATTCTCGCAATCATATTTGCCAATGAACACGAGTCATGAAGGGCACCGAGACATTTTCACGGAAGTATCACTATGTTCGGGAACAAGTCCGGAAGGTGAAATAAATTTCTTCGAAAGTTCACATGATGATAACTTAGGCGATCCGTTCACTAAGGCTTTAGCTAAAGACAAGCTTGTAGGACTTGCCAATGGAATTGGACTTCGTTTAGCTAATAGTTTCATGCATAAGCGTGATTAGTATTTGGATAAAGGATATTGTAAAACATTTATTATTTTCAATGAAATAAAGTTTGGATTATGCTTATTTTCATTTATAATATTGTTGTCCTATATTTGCATGTTTAATTCATGAGTAACTAAGTTATTCTAAATGTCCGTTGTCGATTAATGATATGGGAGTATCATTAAACTAAGACAAATCTGAGAGATGTGGTAGAATATACTTGAAAGTATATTGATGAGAATGCATACCAATTTCAGATGATATTCAATGAATTGAATATAGGACTTATCCCAACTACATAATTTACTTTGTGGATATTGTTATAAGTAAATTATGAATAGTTATCCTCGGACTTGAGATACGGATAAGTGTCATGAATGTAGTGCATTTTGTGAAGCAACTTAACGCTATACGAATCGGTAGTCATAAAGGTTGTTTTCGAAATGTTACAAAGTTTGTGGGTTATTCTTGTAGTCAAGATAGAATTTGTTCCTTCAAATTTATTTGGAGTTTAATATCTTTGGGCCCTCGTAGAGTTGACAAGATGTTTGTGCCGCACTCCAAATCTCCCTAAATATGTTTAGATGATTCGGTAATCTTGGTCAATCACTTACAAACGAGAAACATATCGGCTTTATAAAGCATGACTTAATTCTATATCTTTATTTAACGTGGTATTAGAAACAAAGGATAATAATAATGAGAAATCATTAAAAGGTTTTCAGAGCCTTGCTCGAGTTGTACTAGAGGCATCAAGTGTTGCTGACGCTAACCGAATGTGATCACTCTATTAAGATATATCCAAGTGGGAGCTGTTGGTTTTATGGATATAAATTAGTAGACGTGAGTTAGGATCGAACTCGAGACTATGGGATTGCACACTTTACGTATGAGAATTTAAAGTTAATAATTAAATATAAATGTTATATTTATTTATTTATTAAAAGAAATAACTAACGGACGTTAAGTAATTAATGTAATAGACTAACGGTCGTTAAATGTTTATGGAAAAGGACTAAATTGCAAAAGTTGGGAAGGTTCCGGAATCCCTTAGGGGGACTCCAAACCGATCGGCCATAGGGACAAAACAAGGAAAGAAAAACCAACTTGTTCACCAAGTTTGCTTGGGTATATAAACAAGGCTAGGGGTTTTATTTTTCTATATCTCTTGTGCTCATTAGCTAAACCCTAAAATTGTTTTGTGTGTGTTTTCTTGTCCAAAACCGGTCGAACACCCTTATAGGTGTCGATCCACTCTTTTCCACAAAACCAAGTTATTTGTTTGATAAAAACTAGCGTTACTTTAATTCGATTTAGTACGTGTGTACAAGAACATAATAATAACATACTTTTGTTATTATCTTGGATTGAATTACAAAGCAGTGAGGGTAATTCACATAATCCTAACTAAATCAAATTAGGGTTCATCCGTTGCTAGTTTGTGGATTTGATTCTTGTTCGCTAGAATCAAGAAAAGTACGCATATTCTTTTATGTTAATTAATTGTTCATTAATAAATCATATACGCTTCGCTTGAATACTTTGATGTTTTGTGGTTATTTATTTGAATGTCATGTTATTTAATTCCAACATAAATCACATGTGATTTCACCAAAATCACATGATTTTAATGGTGTAAATTTCAACACTAAAAAACTCAAAAATAGTTTCGACAAAAGTATATAGAAGTGTCACTTGATAGATGATTTTATATTTGAAATGAGGCGTAATTAGTTTTGATTGAAAAATGAGTGACTAAGATTGTTCCATTTGATATGATATTTGATTTTTTTTTGTGATTTATGTTGAACCAAACAATAATAAAAGATGATTTTATGTTTAGCACGACGGTGTAATTAGTTTTATTTAACGGTTAATGGTTTATTAGATATTTAAGTTTTAGAAAAATAAAGATATAAGTGAGTTTTTTAGTTTTGATTGAAAAAAGAGTGTATATGAACGTGTCATTTGATCTTTAACTTTTTTTTTCTCTGTTATTTTTGAACCAAAGTCAAGTAAACCAATGTCTTTTCTTTATAAAAAAGTTTAAGGCACCATAGATAATTAGTTATTTGATTAATTGGTTTGTGTGTAGGTGTTTTTATATGAGCAAGATCTTCTCAAGTTGTGTTATACAACTTGAGTCAAGTTGTGTAATTATTAGCTATTTGATTCGATCTAATGGCTCAAATTAAAACAACTTTTTTTGATTTAAATCAATGAATCAAATCCAATGTCTCACAATAACTTATCTTGACTCAAGTTGTATCCACAATTTGAGAGGGTCTTAGTCCGCTTTTATAAGTGTTTTGGTCAAATCATTTGGGTGATTGTGGTGACCCTATGCTATACCCATAATGAGGCCCACTAAACATAGAAGAAAATTTATAAAGGAATTGATTTGCACATTACATTTTTTATTCGAACACTCAAGTGTGAGCATTACATACTTGTATACTTCTCGTAAACATAGAAACGTAAGAAATTATGTGGCCTTGGCCTCGTTATGTAGTGACCCTATGTAATGACACCACATGCACTTCTTTAGAGACGGGGCTCTTATTTTGCCTATGTTGCTAAAATTAAAGACCCTATGTAATATATTGTTCCGTTAAAAGAGAAAGAGAGAGAAGAAAAGACAAAAAAAAGAAAGAAAAACTAAAGATCTTTAGATAGAGCTTCAAAAAAAGTAGAGATCTTTTTAAGTTATTTATAACTTGATTGATTAAATTGCAATGGCTTAAATCATTTATTGTTCTTTTGATTTGAATCATTTGATTTTATATAATCGTTGTTAATTAACTAACTTGATCAATCAAGTTATTTTATAATTTGAGAGGATCTCTTCCCCTGAAAAGTATCAATCTATTCGTTATGCTCGTCCGTATTAAAAAATAAAAGCCAAAAAACCCTTTTGAGATTAGAATGATAAAATCACATAATCTAATTGGATTACAAGTAGAATGATGGCAAACAAAGATTCACAAGTTAGTGGCATACACGCTAGAGGATTTTAGTTTAGCCATTATAAAAAAAATAAAAAACAAACAATATATTCTAACTTATTTAGCACCGACCTAGCTATTTATGTTAAGTTAGGATTCCTCATGTACGTAGTTCTATATAAGTACGCACACATGCAACGAAACGAGTGATACAATATTCACGATCGACTTCATATTCACATTACTAGTTTTAAATTTGGTAGTCTTTAATTTCTGCATTAAGATAGCATGGGTTTTGGTCCGCCCCAAATCTTTGATAAAACTAAGTCATTATTCAATGAATTTCCAGGAGATGCTAAATCATGGTAAGATTTATGATCCAATAATAGTGTTTATCTAGTTTGGCATAGTAGTAATTAGGCACTCTGATGTCCTCTCAAGAGGTATCAGGTTAAAACTTTAATGGTTATACATCTTGGATGTGGCTAAGGAAAGGGTCAAAAACAGTCACGGGGATACCCGGTTAGGCCGTGTAAATTGAAATCAAAGACTCACCCTCACGGGTAAACTAAACAAAGGAGACCTCATCCGTTTACTTGCATATTATTATTCGGGTATGTATAGTTTATGTATGCACTTGATTGATTAATGATACTTGCTATTATAATCTCAGGTTTTCACTAATAACCGATGATCAGTCCTCTTTGCCGATGCAAAAAAGGTATTTAAACATATAATCATTTGAGTTATATCAACCTTCAACCTCCTTCAAGTATAATTCCTGAAGAACCAATTCTTAATTGAATGGTAAGTTAATTTGTTCTTAAGTATTTGATTACTGATTATAATTAATCTTATCATCTCAGGTTAAGTCCATCAAAACACATGGAACTTGTTAATGCCGCCAAGTCTTTTTCCTTATCATTGTCGGCCAATGTTGATTCTCCAATCACCAAATCTTCGTCTATCGATAAGTCCAGTTTGGCGATCAGCAGAAGGTATATATTAATCAAGCATTTATATGTTTGGCTGCATGATTCCTAGGAAAAGAAGAAACAACCACCTTTTTGTTTTATTATCTTGTCTAGCTTATGCATGCAAAGTTATATTGCGTAATAGTTTCAAAGAACATGGAAGTGATATCTATTAAAAAGGTTAATTAGTTTTAAGTATTTGATTATCGCTGATCTTATCATCTCAGGTGGTTAGGCGTGCGAGTTAAAGAACCAACGAAGAAGAAGAAGAAAACAAAAAGTATTGAGTGTGGACAAGTGGCCGCAAAGCTATTAGATCGAAGTTGAAGATGACATATTATACTGATAAAAATTCTGCTTATCGTAGTTGATTTAGTTCAATTCTTGAGGTTTGATTGATTAGCAGATTGATGATGTCCTGATTTCATTTCATCGATGTTATTTTCAGTTGGTAAATAAAGATATCCTTTTATAGTTGTTACATGCCTACTCTACTCTACTTGATAACTTGTGCATTGTCCTTTAATACACTACAACAAAAAGTGCTTTTATTGGAAAACAATTTCGACATATATTCTCGTCGCTAATTGGACCATTATATTTAGTGACGAAGCAAATACTCGTCATCAATGTTTTGTCACAAGCTAAAATTTTGTAATGACACTCATAGTTCGTCATTAACTTATCACAAAATTTACTTATTAGTCACGGGAACGGTGATGATATAGAGATTGTCCCTAAAATTTACTTATTAGGGACAAAAGTATTTGTCATTAAGTTGATAAATTGTTTGTGACGAACATATTCGTCATAAGAAAACTTATATATACTCACTCGTATAGTTGAGGGTTTAGGGTTTAGACTTTCGAAAAAAATACGAATCTTTTAAGTATTCATTATGTGGGCACTAAAGTTGTATGATACATTTTATCATATGATAAAGGGTGAAAATTAAAGCAACGTCTTTCGTAATTACACATCTACTAATATATTTTGTTAAGGGTCAAAGCTAGCTAACATACTTTCAAATTTCACTCGATCTAGCTAATATGACCTGTTGGTAGTAGGTTACCGAGTCACCTTGGCGAAAATTTGCTGTGATTAGTCCTCTAGGATTAACGACCGTTAGCTAGATGATAACGTTAAAAAAAAAAAAAAAAAAAAAAAAACATTTAAAAAATTTTACTTTTTTTAAAAAATTTCAAAAATTTTAAGTTTTTTTAAATTTAAAAAAATTTAAAAATTTTTACGTTTTTTATAAAAAATCTTACGCTTTTTTTAAAAATTTTAAATTTAAAAAAAAAAAATTACGTTTTTTAAAAAAATTTTACGTTTTTTTAAAATATTTTACGTTTTTTTTTTTTTTTTTTTTTTTACGTTTTTAAAAAATTTCATTTTTTTCAAAATGTTTAAAAAATTAATTTTTTTTTTATATTTTATGTTTTTTAATAAAAGTTTAAGTTTTTTAAAAAAATTTTAAAGTTTTTTTTTTTTTTTTTTTTTTTTTTTTTTTTTAGCGGTCGTTATCATCTAGCTAACGGTCGTTAGTCCTAGAGGACTAATCTTGCAAATTTTTCGCCAGGTGACTGGTAACCTACTACCAACAGGTCATATTAGCTAGATCGAGTGAAATTTGAAAGTATGTTAGCTAGCTTTGACCTTCACAAAATATATTAGTAGATGTGTAATTCGAAAAAATGCGTTATGCATCTTTAGCTTTCACCCTATGATAAATACACAATTCATTAACAATAGTAAAAGTAAAAATAAGCCTAATATCCAACTCAAACACTTCAAACTAGATATCACCACCATAACCACACACCACTGTTGCCTCCGCCATCGTGCGCCATCATCGCCACTACGTCGTGCACCACCACCGCCACCAAGTCACGCATCACCATCGTCGTGTCACCACCACCGTCCATCCATATAGATCTTGCTTATCGTATGCGAAGTAATCACGTCTGTGATGACTACTGGGTCCGCTAAAGGTACGAATCCTTCTTAAGGGAAGTGTTCTTTAGTTGTTGGACCCATTTCTCAGTACCTCATTATTTTGTTTCTTGCTTGGCATCCAGGTTTGAATCATGTGTACGTAGGGTAGCTGATCGAGGTTTAGTTTGTTTTTAAGATAAAGTTGGTTTGTTCACCCGTTATGTTTTTGAGATTAAATTTTTACTTAAGATAAAAAGGTGAGATGAAGATTTGATTCGTGTTTGCAACAAAAAAGTGAAATTTAGGATGTTCTTGTGTCAGAAAAATGGAAACCGATGGCTTTGTTTAGGTCACTGTCCCACGGATGGCGCCATATTTACGTATAGTATGTAAAGCAAGGATTAGGGTAAGTTTACGGTGAGAGATTAGGCTAGTCGTATGATTGGTTTTCCTAGAGTTGTAAGAACCCCAAGATAAGAGTGTTTATCTAAAGCTCAGGTAATGCTCAAAACTATGGTTTATTGTGTGTAAAGTTGAAGAAGATTTACTTGGTCTTTTCTCATGAAATACATGTGTACTTAGGCTGGTAGCAGTGGGACAGAAAAAAGTCGGTCTTGAGCTTAACTCGACTGACTTTGAAGTCGGTCACAACCACTGTGGGCTTGGAAGCAAATATCGGTCGAGGTGGGAGAATTAACACAATCGGTCTAAATCTTGACCGAGTTTAACTCTTTTCTTTATAAAAACGTTACCACTTTACAACCTTATAAATACAAACCTCAAACACACTTCTAAACACACAATTTCAAACAACATTTCAATCAATACCTTCAAACTTCTTTTCATTTATGTCGTACGAGCTACTTTTTGGTTATTCGTCTTCCGACGATGATGCTGTTATTAGTGAGTTTACAGAGTTTCCGGAGTTTGCTTGGAACGCTTACCAAGCATCACAGCCAAAATTTCCATGAAGGTACATACATAGGGATCATGAGGGTGCTCATAATCGTTTAGTGACGACATACTTCTCCAAAAATTCGCAGTTCGACGAAAGAACATTTGTCGGCGGTTCCGAATGAGCCAAGAACTATTCACACAAATTGTTCGAGAGGTAACCGGTTATTCTCTTTATTTTCAACAAACTCTTTATGCTAGGGGCATACCTGGTATTAGCCCATTGGTTATGTGTACTGCAGCCATTCATCAATTGGGAAATGTCTCCGTAAGTTTTAAACGGTTATCATGGAGTTATATGGTGCTGAGTTTTTGCGAAAGCCCACGTATTCTGACCTTATTATATACTCATCACGAGCATAAGCATGGGTTTCCTAGGCTGATGGAAAGCATTGATTGTACAAGTTGGGAGTGGGAGAATTGCCTAAATAGTTTGAGAGGTCAATATGCTAGGGTGATCACGGGCCACATCCATTCATTTTATTGGAAGCGGTGGCCTCCCAAGATTTATGGATTTGGCATGCGTTCTTTGGTGTCTCCGGAATGAATAACGACGTAAACGTTTTACATCGTTCCCCTGTTTTCAATGATATCAAATCTGGGAGAGCACCAGACCTTGAATTCGAGGCTAATGATATACCTTATAAAAGGGGATATTATCTTACTGACGGGATATATTCACAATGTTCGTTCTTATTAAGTCCATTTCAAATCCTTCCACGGGTGATGAAAAAGGAATATTGTACAAGAGGAAGCACGAAGCACCAGGGAAATATGTGGAACAGGCTTTTGGTGTGTTGAAGAAGAAGTGAAAAATGCTTAAAGTTCCGGCTCGAGGGTTGTATAAACAGGATCTCCAAGATATTATATATACATGTATCATATGACATAGTATGATCATTCGACACAAGCAGCGTGCGATATGTTCTACATGGTTCGAAGATGAGGGCTATCGTGATCACGACCCCTTAAGATCGCATGAAGAATCGTTAGTAGTCACTCATGAGCTAATGGACTCATTAACTCATCTACACTTAAAATCTTATTTGATCGAACACATTTGGAGAAATCGTAGAAATCAAGTCAATCAAGAGAATGAAGGCGAAGACGGTAGTGATAATGATGATGAAGAATTTTGTAATGTTTTAACGTTATTTGAATCATTTACGTAATGTTTTTAATGTTTATTTAAATTTAGTATTGTAATGTTTTTATTTTTAATGATTTTTTGTTGTTTAAAATGTTAAAAAAAAAAAAAAAAAAAAAAAAAAAAAACTCGGTTATCGACCGTGCATAGCCTTATAGGGATGTATTTAGCGTTATGATATTTGTTGGATGAGTTCCAACGGTTTAAAGAGACCAATGTGAGGGTCATCCGACGAGGAGAGAAAAGAATGACATGTGGTCATTCATGTTTGGCTCTTGGTACGAAGAAAATCTTCGTATAATGTACCATAGGCCTTATGCTCGTCGTATTTTCTACCAATGAGGTGATAACATTTGTCACGGGCACCATAATGGTTGATCTGTCAAGACAATTGTCATTCCAGTTGTTTCCTCGAGATGGGTTTCTTCATGTAGCGTTTTGTGGGCGTCCGCGTTCTGGGCTGAAATTAGTCGTATGGACCTTAGCTATTATGGTAACACTGTCATACGCTATCAATTTCCATAATAAAGTCCATAACAAATACAATATTAAAAACGTGTGTATATATATCGTTACTATAGCTTCTTTAATTAATTATCACCTTCCTAATTCAAATAGGTTTTGTTGTTCAAATTCACAAACGTATGCAACAAGTAACAAACTCATACTCTCCTATATAAATAATAACCACACGGTCCAAACATACATAAGAGATATACGATAACACATATACGATTGATCAAGTTCATATTTACTAGTTTCTTCATAGATTGTTTAAATTTTCACGAATAAACAACAATGGGTGTTCATCATGGCCACGATAGCCAAGATTCACAAGTCGAGTCTCCTTCAAAAGACTCGTGGCACCACACTTATGCGGAGACCAGGAAAAATATATACATGGATCAGTCGAATTTACCATTTAAGAAAAGGTATATATATTTAAGAAGCAGATAAGTCGTATTAACTGAAGTATGCTTTCTTAAATAATGAAAACAATTAATGGAAAATTTAATATTGTACGTTGTTTTATTCATCACAGGTTCATAAATCGACAAGACTCGCTTATGATGAGCAAAAGTGTTTCCACATTAAAAGATAAGCAGGATTTTTATATTCAAAAGATTCAAGAATTCTTTCACGACGGGTCTTTTCCTAGTGATTTGTTAATCGGCGTTCATGCTCCTGTCACAAATTCGCCCAGTGTTCCCTATAAGAAACGCTATAGGTTGCTATGATATATAAATTATTTTAATTAATTTTCTTGAATTATGATCAAGAAGCAAATCAATACATGCTACTCTTCTTATGATCTCAGGAGGTTGATACCAAAGCCATTGTCACTACTAGATCCACCACCAAGGGACAAACATCCAAGTAAACCTACGATGTGGGAGGAGGCTAAATATTTTAGGAAGTTGCCCGAATTTCTGAAGAATAAAATGGAAAAGTTTGCTCGTCGGGATTACTTAGCCACACGACTAAAAGATCCAAAAAAGAAGAAAAGGAAGTTAACAATCAAGTCTGGACTGATGGTGAGTATGAGTTAACAGACAGTTGTGATTTAACCTTAAGATTGTGGACAGGCTCGAATCCTTTATCGAAGTCGACTTAGAAATACACATGTTCTGTTATATGTACCACTTCCTTTGTTTCTCATGCAATAGTAGTTCATTTAGATCTCGCTTGTTGATGTGTTCTAACTATAGAAACATAATTCTCTAGAAAGGCCACGGATTGCGATCCACTTCATGCGTTCCTAGATCGGGTTTGATTTAGTCGGGATCTGGAAAATTAGCGATCCAAATCATGAGCTACCCAATCCTCATGTTGTGATATTTTTCTAATGTTAACATATGTTATGACTTATAAAAATTTGATAAGTATTAAACTATTTTTATACGATTAGTGTTAGGATTTACTACGTCGTAGGAGTTATAAATATATTAATTATTCGGTACATAGTACCAGAACAATCCCAAATGAACTTACCTTCTATCGAAATGAATTCTATTTAGCGAATTGCAATCCCGATCCTTGACTCGTACAAGAACGATCCCCGTTATATGTAACTATGGTCTATGGTTCTAACTAAGTTGGTAAATATGTGCCTAGTTTGTTTCCAATAAGAAATTGATATTTCCAGTTTCTGCTATAAACTTGCAAGAGTTGCGATCTACTACAAAGTGGAAAAAATTAAAAAGTTTGCAAAGCCACTCACCTAGTAACATGTGTCTCCCACTCATTCTCTCCTTTTTTTCTTAGTATTGTCGGTTGGAGGGTGTTTTAGTCATTTGATCATTTTTTTTAATTCCACCCTAAACTTCAAACGTAAATAACTTTTAAACGAAAAACTTTTACAAAAAACCGATTTCACCATAATTTTAAAATTTAATTCTCTTTAATTTGGTATGCATTTTGATATACGAATCGCAATTTTTTTTTTCAACTTTTTAAGTGGGTGATGATTTTCTTGAAATTTTTTGCATTTTCGGCTCTAACTTTATCTAGTTTAAAGGCCGAATTATGCAAAACTTAAAACATGAAAGTTGTAGTTTTTTGGCCATGCTTTACGCAGGATTTTGAATCACTCAAATCCGACATTATATGAGTGAGATATCGCATGTTAAAGATGACGTTTTAGTCATATTTAATGCACACTAAGTGTTTGATAAAATGCTTAAAAGAGATTTTTCTTATAAAAGTACATTTAAATGTACTAATTGGTGTACCACAATACATCTTTTGTTAGTTTTAGCTTTTTTTTAACTGATGAAAAAACCAACTGATGAACAATGTGATCATAACTGATGAACAATTCGATGAACAAGATTAACTGATGAACAACACTAACTGATGAACAATATTGTTCATCAGTTAATATTGTTCATCAGTTAGTGTTGTTCATCAGTGATCAAGTGATGAACAATGTGATTATAACTGATGAACAACACTAACTGATGAACAATACTGTTCATCAGTTAATATTGTTCATCAGTTAGTGTTGTTCATCAGTGATCAACTGATGAACAATGTGATTATAACTGATGAACCACTAATGAACAACATTAACTGATGAACAATACTGTTCATCAGTTAATATTGTTCATCAGTTAGTGTTGCTCATCAGTGATCAACTGATGAACAATGTGATTATAATTGATGAACATTTCCATGAACAACACTAACTGATGAACAACACTGGCGATCGTTCATCATTAGTGTTGTTCATCATTATCGTTGTTCATCGTTGACAAACCGATGAACAATACTAAGCGATGAACAATAATAACTGATGAACAAAACGTACATTATTTTTAAATAACGATTAAAAAAAATCACTCTTTGAATCTTACATTAATAAAATGATTAATGATGCGTAGTGGTACAAAAGTTAGAGCATTTAATGCATTTTTAACACAAAAAGTCTAAGCTTGACATTTCATCAAACACCTTGTGTGCAAGAAATATGACTAAAACGTCATCTTTAACGTGCGATGTCTCACTCATTTCATATCGGATTTGAGTGATTCAAAAACCTATCTAAAGAGTGAACGGAAATCTATAAGTTTCAAATTTTAAGATTTTCACGATTCGGCATTTTCAAGGGTGAAAAATAGGGGCGAAAATGCTCAAAAAATAAAGAAAATAAACACCCATTTGATATGTAAAAAAATTTTATAATTTCTAACAAAATTTATACCAAATTAAAGAGGATTAAATTTTATAAATTATGACGAAATTGGTTTTTTCTAAAAGTTTGTCATTTGTGAGTTATGTACGTTTGAAGTTTGAGGGTGTAAAAGAAAAACGGGTCAATTTACTATAATACCTCTTTCACCAAAAATAATTAAAAAAAAGAAGAAAGTTGACTTGATATAATCCAACGGTGGAGATCACTTTTTAGACTTTATAATTTGATATACTTTTTAAAATATCCTGTACCAAACAATTCCTTCCTTTCTCCTTACTTAAACTTGTGTTTCATTATTTTGTTCTGTATTACTATTCTTATTTAACTGTTCATTAACCATAAAGGAGTAATTCAAATGTACGTGACAACGCTAAGACTATGGTTAAAACAATATTTTTGAAGAATAATGTATGTAAAAGGCACTCAATTAATGAACGTTTTCCATTAAGGCCGCCATATGTTCAAACTACTTTATAGGCAGTGGCGGAACTTGAACATTTTTGTTAGAAGGGCCAAAATATAAATCATTACAGATATTATAAAAACGAAAAATGACTCGTAAAGCACTAAGAATTACAACTTAGCTTGACGGTTTTTAAGGATCTTCACATTCATTAATTACATATTTGGAATTCTAAACTCTATAACTATGACCCTACTAACTTGATTTAACCCAAAATCCAACCTAAACTATTATAAGAATCAATAGAGCATAAAGAGATCTATCCTAATTTATGATAATAAATAAACTTAGTTGTTTTGTGGCATCAAAAATCCATTATATATGAGTCTGTTTGGTAGAAGTTTTTTAGAGAACTGTTAACTTTTTGTTACAAAAATAATTTTTTTAAAATAAGTAATTCCGTTTGGATACATTAACTTCAAGCTTTTATTTCAAACAAATAACTCCTAAATGAAAAACTTATTCATGAAGCTTTTTAAATATCTTGGAGTTATTAAAACTTTAAATTACTGATATACCCTCCAAACATTTGTTTAAAATTATAAATATGTCTTTTTATGTCATTTTACATCTTATAATTACATTTAATAGCTAATTTACCAAACATTGTTATTGAAAAAAAAATATAGCTTGTAGCTCATGTTAATAGCTTTGCAGTTTACAATTAACGACTTACGATTAACGACTTCTGACTAGTTTTGCCAAACATACCCATAATCAAGTAAGCTAATATATCTGCTTGAATCAACTTCATGAATATAAGACTGACAATATAAGAGTCGTTTAATTGCTTCAAGATGGATTTTTTTATACCTCCTGATAATGAAAACTTACCAAATCATCCCTAAACTATTAATCCTTTTACACTATGAACCCAAAACTTTGGGGGGAGCGGGACCCTCCCCTGCCTCCATAAAGGTCCGCCCAAAATCTGATAATGAAAACTTACCAAATCATCATAAACCGATCAAATATATATTTGTTCTCGTTTATACCTGTTTTTCCCAAAATTTAGCTTAGAATATTTGATAAAAAAAGAAAAAGAAAAGAGAGAGCCTAAATTTAACATGTTAATACAAATATCGTCATTAAACGTTATTTATATTTTTATCTTTACCTAAGTTTTGTTAACGATAAAAGTAAATTTAATTTTTATAAAGCTTAAAGCTTGTCAAGTTTAATAGATATTAAAACAAGCTTTTTCAAATAATATCTTCATCACTCAAGCATTTACATTGTGATTAATCATATCTTGATATGACTCTAAACCATAATGTATGATAGTAGTTTTAGTTCAAGAATGTTTTGGTTTCTTAAAACAAAACATTACATATGTATTTACATTTTAACATATTTCTAAAATAGAAAAACAAACACATGACATCATGTGGTGCATCATTGAAATCCTTAGAAGATTTCACTAGATACTTTGTGTAGATTTAGACTCGACATATCTTACACAATCTTGGATAGATATGGTTGACTTTGGTAAGATTTTGTGATCTTCTTGTCGGACCTCGCGACACCAAAATTAACACAGGCGGAACTCTTTTGAGGGTTTCGTGGTCCGTGGTGCTTCTTTGAACATTTGGCTATAAATAGCAAAGCCAAACCAAGTTGTTTTCATCCCTTTCAATCATATTCTCATACATTCCTTCTCTAACACATCTAACTCGGTTTCATATCATATTAGTGATCTCTTTGTAGCAAAGAAGATCAAGATACATTCAAGCTTCAACAAGAAGTTGGAAGTCTTGTTTGTTTGTTGTTGTATGATCTTGTATTGATTCATACATCATTGTTGTACCAAACCATCATAATCTTGTGAGTGTGAGTGGTTAGTATTTTAGTCCTTAAAATACATTGTGGGTGGGAGTGGTTGTACCTTGAAAAGAACTCGACATCTAGCTTAGTGTCGGAAATAGTGTAAGCGAAGTGTAAAGGTTTCTCCACGGTGAAAGGAGCTTGTTGACTAGTGAAGTTAAACTCGAGTGTGAGATTCGGGAGTGGATTAGGGCAAGGAAAAAGAGTCCTTGTAGACCGAACCACTATAAACAACTTGTTGTGGTTTGATTGTTTCTTTCCTTATCTACTTTTTATATATTGTTTGCACATTTCACTAACATATCTAAGATCAATATCAATTGATCTTTCAATAAGTTTCAAAACAAAGTTTTAATCGGTAAACTATTCAACCCCCTTCTAGTTTTCCACAATTGGTACGAGCCTCGTTGCTCAAGAATTTCTAAAATATATTGTATTTTATAAACTTGAAACGATCCATGGATTACGAAAACTTTAAAGAAGGGCAATCTATGCAAAGACCACCACTCTTTGAAACCAATGGATTTATCTATTGGAAAACCGTTTTGAAACATATGTAAAATCAAAAGATATAGATCTTTGGTTTGTTATTGTTAAAGGGGATTTTAGTTCTACAACAAAAGATATTTCTGTTGATGAACAAAAGTAATTAATAGCTAAAAATAATGAAGCTAAAATGATGTTTTACAATGCTTTGCCTAGAAAAGAATATGAAAGAATTTTTATGTGTGAAACCGCCAAAGATATTTGGGAATCTTTGATTTTTACACATCAAGGAAATTCATAAGTCAAGGATAACAAAATTGATCTTCTTGTTCAACAATATGAACAATTTGTTATCCCGAAGATGAAACCATTGATTGTGGCTTTGCTCGCTTTAATACTATTATTACATCACTTAAAGCACTTGATGAATCTTTTCGTAGTAAGAACTTTGTCGAAATTTCTTAGAGCACTCCATCCAAGTGGAGAGCTAAAGTGACGACTATTGAGGAATCAAAGATCTTTAAAAATGTCACTAGACGAGCTAATCGGAAACCTCAAAGTACACGAAATGGTGATGGAGAAAGATTCGAAATCATCAAAGGAAAAGAGAGAAAATCAAATCTGTTGCTATAAAAGCAAGAACGGAATCAAGTGATGATGAAGAATCTTGCTCGATGAGTGAATATGAGGAGTATGCCATGGCGTTAGAGATTTCAAAAGTTCTTTAGAAGAAGAGGAAAGTTTGTAAGACAACCTCGAGAAGAAAAGAAGCCATTCGAAAAAGATCGGGATGACAAAAGGGTAAAGGTGAAAGAAAGTGTTTTAGATGTGGTGATGCAAGTCATCTAATAGGAGATTTTCCCAAGCCACCTAAAAGCAAAACTCAACGAGCTTTTGTAAGTGGTGCTTGGAGTGATAGTGAGGATGATGAAGAGTCAAGCAAGGATGAGATCGCTCCAATGGCACATGAGTCAAACGAGGTACATTCCGACTCATCTTATTCCTCTATTGATGACACTTTGCAAAAACAATATAATCAATTGTGTGAGCTTAGTCTAAAAATCATAACTAAAAATAAATTTTTAAAGACTAAAAAGGAATTTTGAATTTTTAGAAAATGAAGTCTATGAGTTAAAAGAAAAGGCAAAACGATTAGAAAAAGGAAAAGCAAATAAAGATGGTTGCAAATCATGTCAAGAGCATAATCTTGAAATAGTAAAACTAAAGCTCACACAAGATGTTCTAATCGAACATAATTCTAAATTTAAAAGGTTTAACAAAAACATTGCTTGTGCCGATGAAATAGTTATAATTCAAAAAATACCAGGAAACATGAATGGGCTAGGATTTAATGAGGTCTTAATTCCAAAGAGTCAAACCAAAGCGGCCGAAAAGACAAACAAGCATCAAAAGCTGCTGCGATGCAAAGACAGACGAACGGACCCAAAAATAGGGCTCCGTCCTTTGTAAAAAATGGTGACGTGGGAACTGCAGCAGGACAGAATATTTGTGATACGGACCGTAGTGAATTTTTCAAAGTAACAAAGAAAACCAAGGATAGTGCTAAACTAAAACCTGTTGTTACATCAGGAGTAGGACTTGCTAGAAATGAATTTAGATAAAAACCTCTCAACTACTACATAAAATACCCTTTGCCAAACGCCCCTTTCCTAAGAGCAACCACAACATACAACCCAACTATCAACATAAGGGTTGGAATCAAAACTTCCCTAGACCATATCAAACTCCAGATTACATGCCATGGAACTCTTACCATCATTTCTATACATGAATCAAGTAAATGGTATGTTTAACCCAAACGGACCCATGAGATATTGGGGACCAAACGCTTGAGTTATTTGTGTCTTAGGTATGCTTGAAAGTTGGATTGGAACCTGATGAGTGGATGAAAGATAGTGGATGCTCACGACACATGACGGGTGATAACGCTAGACGCTGCTCGGGGTCAAAGGAACTTCCTTTTCGACGAGCAAGTTTTCAACACCTAGGCGGTGAACCTAATCGTTGTAGTGTAGTATTAGGGTAAGCCACGGTATTGATATCGTTCTCTAGGGAATAGGAATGCTAGTGAGAAGTTACTACGCTAAGGTTAAGGTTGAGGAAGATTAATTTTTATCTTTTTATGTTTTTTAGGAAATTGAAAAGTACGAATCTCGGTATTGGATTTGGGGGTTGGTATTTCTACCGATTACTCTACTATTATCTAATTATCTAAGCTAAGGTGGTGGTAGTCTATGTCTAATTAATGTGTGCTCGTATGATAGTTTAAAGATGTGTTTACTTAGGTTTTACTACTCCTTAATTATCTCCTATTGATGGTTGAGTTGTCACGTCCTTATTCTTAGTTGCGTTGTGTGTCTAAAGTTGTAGGGTATCGTTTCTCCTAACTCTTTGAACTTACCAAAGGGTCTCGTCTACAAAACCCACTAGGGATAATAAACTCTTACTCTAAGGCACTCTTTGGATGGTTTAGCTTACAACTACTCGTAATTATATTCTAAGGTTCACAAAGATGAATCAAGCATTAAGTACACAACGAATGACCTATCGCATTACTAGATCATTAATCAACTAAGATAAGAAACAACCAATCAATATTTAATAATTAAGTTTCATATTCCCTAAGCAAACACACAAATAAATTAGCCGGACATGGAGAACATGCAAGCATACACACAAATAATCAAAGACATAATTAAATTGATGAAGTAAATACTTATCTTGTTGTAAGATAGGGTTTGGAACCCTAAAATACTGTATAAGACACCCTTGGTTCGGTTTTAGGTTTTCACTCCAAAAAGACTCTTTTAAAACTGAAAAATTCGGATTCTATATATAATATTACATATGCGACGGCGTCACCTTATGTTTTGTGACGTCGTCGATCGCCATCATTAGGGTTTCGTCTTGGCCACGTTAACCTTGCGACGGCGTCACCTTATGTCCGTGACGCCGTCCTCTTGACTTCTCGACGTCGTCAGGTTGCATCTAGGCCGTCTGCGTAGCAACGGCCTACTCTTTAAAGCCCGACGTCGTCACTTGAAAATAGGGTTTTGGCTTACGTATCGTCACAAAATCCTCCGACGCGTCACAATTAACACCGACGCCGTGCATACATTTTCAAGACTTTGAGTGTCTCGATTCGACTTTGGCCATTTTCTTCAGATATTCGCGCTTTTCGTCCAAATAAGTGCCATTCCGACATTTTGCCTTCAAGAGACCTAAAAAGTGAAAAGGAACGATATTAAGCAATAACGGATAAAAAGTGATCAAATAAGGGCTTAAACGACCCCTCAAAATGGTACCTTTTAAAACCTTATCAAATATCCCTACACTTGTTATTTGCTTGTCCTCAAGCAAATGTGCTTTAGCTAATTAATTTATAAGTTAGGGTCATGAAGCATTGATTTAAAACGTCCACAACACATATAAGCCCATAAAAGTCATAACAAGCACGGAATTACATACTAGCACCTCACATGGGGTGTTTGGATACTCACATCTCTCTCGGTGTATATATGAAATATAACAAATAGGAAATGGAAGATAAACACTCATTAACCGGTCCTAGTACATAGATTACCATAGGCTTGAGAATAGATCAAACCTCCATCGCTTTGGCGTAAGCACCTAGGAAAGACTATCAAAGAGGTCTTTAAAGGGTTACAATGTTAGGCTTACGGTAGGAAACAAGGGTTTGGTGGGATAGGCTATTTAGTGGTGGCAAGTCAAAATTCTCTATGTTAAATGCATACGAAGAATGACGTTGCTAAGCCAAGACTCGACACTCTAAAACTCTAGGTAACATAAATAAACAAACATAAATTTAAAGGATAGATGTAGGATGGTAGCCGTTTTTTTTTTTTTTTTTCATACACTTTTACTCTACCATCCTCTACGATAACATCAAAATGATAGGGATTTATAGGCACAACCCTACACTTGAGTTTTATTATTCTAACACTAATTTGACCCAATTGAAAAGATCAAAACACTTGGGGTACATTATTACGCAAACAAAGGGAATTTGAATAACGTTCCTTCCGTCATTTCATAAACTTTAACTTTTCCCATGAATCCCAATCGTCCCAAAACTGTATACAAAGGATATGACTCGACTTAGCAACTTATGCAAGCAACGGATAATTGAACTAAGGGTTTAAGGTGATAACAAACATTTGCACTAAAAGTGAGTGCATAAAGGGTAAGCTAAAGCGATTTGGGTATATATTTGGGGTGGGGTGTAAACAATGCTCTTCATTGATATTCCGAAAACCGAAACATCACGAGAACCGCGAAAGGATAGGCTCGAGGGGTTAACTAGGGTATCGTGTACTAAAGATGAGTACAACGCAAAGGGTGTGGGGGAATTACTCAACCGATGTGGAAGAAGTAATTATATTACGGGTATCAAACAAGGGTTATCCTAATGCCTCTTATCATTTAGTTATTCCTAACTACACAAGTGTAGTCTCACTTGCGATCTCGGAATGCATCACAAAACAAGTTCTAGAATCTAATATACTACCGGTTTACACTCTAAGCATTGAAGATGAATGCTTTTAATTCCTACTAATCTAAGGGCGATCCTCACATTTTGGGTGGAATTTGGGTGGTAAAGGGTTTTTATGCTAGTCATATAACTTCCTATCCGTGAGACGCTTTTGTTAAGACTAATGGCCCACTCCTATATGTCATGAAAAATTTCAAATTTGGTGCCAAAATTACCCTAACCGACATTTTCTCATGGTTTATTACACAAGTACAATTGGACAAAGCAAATAATCAAGGATAAGCATAGTTTCAAAGTTCCCGTTTTATTTTCCCTCCCTACACTTAAACCGAACATTGTCTCCAATGTTCCCGAAAGTATCAAAGTTATGATAAAAGAAGGTAATCAAAATGAAAGAAACTAATACTCCCCGATTAGCTCGGTAGGATCCGTGTGTGAAGTAGTGGTTAAATCCTTTCCAAGAAGAATTATGCGTGAAAAGCTCCTTCCAATCTTGTGTAACTTCTTCTTGATAAACTAAACCCGCACACTTGAAGAAAACAAACGAAACCTTTCGTAAAATCGTGGTAATAATATATATAAGACTCGATTTAAACTAGGATATAATGCTTGTGGAATGGATGTTTCTGAATTTCTAAGAAAATTAAGACCGGAAAATTCCAAAATTTTATAAGTAGCTCGAAAACGAGAAAAGTGATCGATGTTTTACTCCTTCGACGCCGTCAGTTATCCTGACAAAAGCTGCTGCGATTTTCGAAAAAATTTCGGAAAATTTCATCTTTAGAATCTGGAAAAATTTACGCAAAACATCCATTATGACTCGATACAAGCATTTGACTCGAACAAACAAACATATATATCTTTTAGTTAATTTTATTCTCATGTTTACATTTCTTTTGAAAACGTGTGTAATCCTCCTACACTTATCCCTTATGTAAAATACTTTTATATGCAATTAAGACGAGGTTAAAAACAAAATAAAGCATTTTTACTAATTTAAACATGAGGATAAACAATTAATAAAAGATATATGACACTAACAAGCAAACAATTAAGCATGGGTTGCCTCCCACGAAGTGCTTTTCTTTATTTAAGAGTCTTATAGCTAGACTCATAGTCGTGCCCCTACGTACCGATATAAGTAAGTCTATCCTCAACAATGCCGTAAGGATCAAACTTATCATTCAAGTTCCTAGTAGTACGCTCGGTTAAATATGTCTTTTCAAACTTCTCACCATCGGGATCATAGATTTGTATCCTAATGTGCCACTCTCCATTACCATCACTAGGCGGTCTATCCCAATCCCATTTGTGTTTAGATTCCTCAACTTTCCACTTATTCATGACAAGGTTAACGGGCAAGCTTCCTAGGAACTCGGTCATCTTCCTAAATACTAAGGCGTCCTCGAACGGGTTCACTTCCATGTCCCTAGCCATTTCTTTTTCTTGGAAAGTTGCTTTACTAGTGAAGGCTTTATCTAGGTAAAAAGGTCTTTGGGGGCCTATGAGGTTCTTATCAATCCAAGGTCCATATCTAGAAGGCTCTCTATCCAACCTAATCTCTTGTGGGATTTCCTCATCCTTGTAGTACGTATGCTTTTTGACATCGTAAACTGATCTAGCACTCCCCTCTCCTACCACTATCTTGGACATCTTACAATTGATGATGGCACTAGCGGTAGCTAAAAATCCTCTTCCTACTAGTAATGGGCATGTCGGGTCCTTATTCATGTCTAGCACATGAAAGTCGGCCAAAAGAGTCAACTCTCCAACGTGTACTACCATGTCCTTTATTATTCCTATCGGACGTGCCACACTACCGTCCGCTAGACCTAAGATGGTTTCCGTTGGTTCTATTTTACCTAAGTTAAGGCTTCTATGGAGGGACAACGGAACAAGATTGATGCATGACCTAAGTCGGCTAGAGTGTCGAGTGGTTTGGAAGTTCCAAGCCTACACGGAGAGTGAATAGCCCAGGATCGCCTAACTTCTTAGGTAAGTTGTTTCGCATAAAAGCGGACCCATGTTTTCCAAGCCTAAGTTCTAACTCATATTTTTCTTTCAAAGCATTATAATAAGGTGCATGAGCTAAGACTTCAAGAATCGGTTTTCTTGATGGAGTTCCTTGTACTCCTCCTCTAAACTAGGTTTGGATTCTTGGTCGACGGGTTTCTCAAGAGGGGTTCTACCAATGGTGTTGGGCCTTGGTACCTCTTGGATGGCTTGGACCCCTTTTGATAGCATTTACCGAGTGAACCGTCGGGTGTGAGGGCATGGATGTGCATTCTCCCATAGTGAACTAGAACATGAAGTCGACGCAATCGAATTCACTTTTGGGTTCTTTATGGTATCACTTGGGAGTGCTCCAACTTCCCGTTCATTGAAGGCTTTTAAGAGGGCATCAAGCTTGTTTGTCATCTCGCTTTGTTTTTGCTTAAAATCGGCTTCAAGCTTATTCAATCGAGTCTCTTGGGATGACAAAAATCTAGATGCGATTGCCTCAAGATTAGTGGGGTTCCTAGTATTAAGAGAATTGAACCTAGTGGGTGAACTAGATGAGCTTTGGGGCGTGCTTGAGTTTTGGTTCCACTTAAGGTTAGTGATAAGGTTTTAAAGGTACCTTTTTAAGGGTCATTTAAGCCCTTATTCGATCACTCGTATCCGTTATTGCTTAATATCGTTCCTTTTCACTTTTAGGTCTCTTGAAGGCAAAATGGAATGATGCTTATTTGACCTAAAGGCGCGAATATCTGAAGAAAATGGCCAAAGTCGAATCGAGACACTCAAAGTCTTTGAAACATAAGGTGGCGGCGTCCTTTGCATATCCGCGACGCCGTCGGGAAGGAATTTTGCGACGGTCGAGCGAAAGTGCATGTTTTCAAGGGACGACGTCGGGTTCTAAAGAGTAGGCCGTCGTTACTCGGGACGGCCTAGATGCACCAAGACGGCGTCGAGTGAAGGGACGGCGTCACGGTCATAAGGTGGACGCCGTCGCAAGGTTTACGTGGCCAAGACGAAACCCTAATGGCGACACGACACGGCGTCCACGAAACATAAGGTGGCCGTCGCAGATGTAATCTTATATATATAATCCGAATTTTTCGGTTTTGAGGTAGTCTTTTGGAGTAAAACCTAAAACCGAACCAAGGCTTTCTTGTGCGATATTTTAGGGTTCTAAACCCTATTATACATCAAGATAAGTATTTACTTCATTAATTTAATTATGTCTTTGATTATTTGTGTGTATGCTTGCATGTTCTCCATGTCCGCTAATTTATTTGTGTGTTTGCTTAGGAATATGAAACTTAATTATTGAATATTGATTGGTTGATACTTATCTTAGTTGACTAATGATCTAGAGTCGCTAGATTATTAGTTGTGTACTTAATGCTTGACTTTTCTTTGTGAACTTTAGAATATAATTATCTAGGTAATTGTAGGATAAAGTATTCAAGGACAACCGTAGAGTAGGCGTCTATAAATCACTAGAGGATTTGTAAACAAGACCCTTTGGTAATTTCAAAGAGTTAGAAACAAGCACGCCCTATAGCCTTAGAATCACAACGCAACTAGGAATAAGGGCGTGACAAATCAACCATCAATAGGAGATAATTAAGGAGTAGTAAAACCTAAGTAAACACATCTTTAAACTATCATACGAGTACACATCAATTAGACATAGACTATCACAACCTTAGCTTAGATAATTAGATAATAGTAGAGTAATCGGTAGCAATACCAACCCCAAATCCAATACCCGAGATTCGTACCTTTTCCATTTCTACAAAAATATAAAAATACAAAATAATCTTCCTCAACCTCAACCTTAGCGTAGTAACTTCTCACTAGCATTCCTATTCCCAGAGAGCGATATCAATACCGTGGCTTACCCTAATTACTACACTACAACGATTAGGTTCACTTTGCCTAGGGTGTTATAAAACTTGCTCGAAGAAAAGGAAGTTTCCTTGACCCGAACGACGCGTGTAGCGTTATCGATTAAGGTGATTTTTCCATGAGGGTTGTCGAGTTTCCTAAGTTGTTTTGTTCGGGTTTGAAAGTGTACCACTTCTCTCCCGCTCCGTCGGCACGCATGGAGGCGTAGTCCATAAAAGCTTGTTCGGGAGCCTTGTGCAATCACGAGTGTCATGGGGACCTTGCACAACTCACAAGGTAGAGTGATTTGATTCACTTGACGTGAGGACTTAGGATTTTGTAGGAACTCATGAGGAATTTAACTTGATCTTCAAGTTCGATCATCCTACGGTCGGAAGGTTGTGAGTTGATGGAAGGCAAGGAGATTGCCTTGGCGGTTTTAGGTAGCTCACGGGGTCATCCAACTTTCGTTGTCGTGAGGGCAAGGTCCTCTATTATACCCCATGATTCTTCAGCGGTGAGATCACTAAGTTTTCCACCGTCCGCTTGGTCAATGGATCGCTTAGTGGGAAGTTGACATGATCATAAAAGATTTGGACTTGGAGCCAAAGATCAATGCCGTGATGAGGGACTTTATGAAGTAAGTCCTTGAATCGGGTCCATGCTTCGTAGAGATTCACCTTGGCGTTGTTGGAACATCAAGATGTCATTCCTAAGCTTAGTGGTTCTCCCGGTGGGAAAAATTGAGCAAGGAAGCGAGAGGTAAGATCATCCCAACTTAAGATGGAGCCGTGGGAAGTCGCTCAAGCCAATTACTAGCTTGGTCCCGTAGAGAGAATTGGAAGAGAGCGCAGCGTGGTCTCCCGAGTAGTAGCATCAAGGTCGATGGAATCGAAAATTTTGAGAAATCCTCGGATGTTGATTTGGATCTTGAACGAAGTCCATGGAATGCACATCCGTTTTGCACCAACCGGATGGTGTCGGATCGCAGGCCGTAGTTTGGGCTTGGTCGGGAAGCTCAATGGTGTTCCTATAGCCTAGGTGGCTTGGTCTCGAGTATTCACCAAGAGTACGGGCTCTTGGCGGGTCATTTGGTGGTGGGTTGATGAGTGGTGGTTGGTTATCATCTTCCATGATGAAAAGTGATGGGTGTTACGAATAAAGGTCACGAAGAAGGGGGATAGACTAAAAGGAAGCTAAAAATGAGAAAACATTTACTTGATAGGAATCAAGCAAAGAACCTAAACGAGGTGGACTACTAACTAGCTATTCTATTCCCGGTGAGTGGCGCCAAAACTTGATAACGCTAGACGCGTCGTTCGGGTCAAAGGAACTTCCTTTTAAATCGAGCAAGTTTTTCAACACCCTAGGCAAATGAACCTAATCGTTGTAGTGTAGTATTAGGGTAAGCCACGGGTATTGATATCGTTCTCTGGGGAATAGGAATGCTAGTGAGAAGTTACTACGCTAAGGTTAAGGTTGAGGAAGATTATTTTTATCTTTTTATGTTTATTTAGGAAATTGAAAAGTCTGAATCTCGGTATTGGATTTGGGGGTTGGTATTTCTACAGATTACTCGCTATAATCTAATTATCTAAGCTAAGGTGGTGGTAGTCTATGTCTAATTAATGTGTGCTCGTATGATAGTTTAAAGATGTGTTTACTTAGGTTTTACTACTCCTTAATTATCTCCTATTGATGGTTGAGTTGTCACGTCCTTATTCTTAGTTGCGTTGTGTGTCTAAAGTTGTAGGGTATCGTTTCTCCCTAACTCTTTGAACTTACCAAAGGGTCTCGTCTACAAAACCCACTAGGGATAATAAACTCTTACTCTAAGGCACTCTTTGGATGGTTTAGCTTACAACTACTCGGTAATTATATTCTAAGGTTCACAAAGATGAATCAAGCATTAAGTACACAACGAATGACCTATCGCATTACTAGATCATTAATCAACTAAGATAAGAAACAACCAATCAATATTTAATAATTAAGTTTCATATTCCTAAGCAAACACACAAATAAATTAGCCGGACATGGAGAACATGCAAGCATACACACAAATAATCAAAGACATAATTAAATTGATGAAGTAAATACTTATCTTGTTGTAAGATAGGGTTTGGAACCCTAAAATCTTGTACAAGACACCCTTGGTTCGGTTTTAGGTTTTCACCCAAAAGACTCTTTAAAAGCGAAAATTCGGATTCTATATATAATATTACATATGCGACGGCGTCACCTTATGTTTTGTGGCGCCGTCGTGTCGCAAATCATTAGGGTTTCGTCTTGGCCACGTTAACCTTGCGACGGCGTCACCTTATGTCCGTGACGCCGTCCTCTTGACTCGGCGTCGTGCGGGTTGCATCTAGGTCGTACGAGTAGCAACGACCTACTCTTTTTAAAGCCCGACGTCGTCACTTGAAAATAGGGTTTTGGCTTACGTATCGTCACAAAAATCCTCCGGCGGCGTCACAATTAACACTGACGCCGTCGCCTGCTTTTTGGCTTTGAGTGTCTAGATTCGACTTTGGCCATTTTCTTGATATATTCGTGCCTTTTCGTCCAAATAAGTGCCATTCCGACATTTTGCCTTCAAGAGACCTAAAAAGTGAAAAGGAACGATATTAAGCAATAACGGATACAAAAGTGATCAAATAAGGGCTTAAACGACCCCTCAAAATGGTACCTTTTAAAACCTTATCAACGGGCAACAAAAGCCTCTTCTCAATATACCAAGCGTATGACGGAGGTAATGTCACTTTTGGTAGCAATCTCAAAAGCAAAATCATTTGCAAAGGTACGATCGCTCATAACTCTCTAACTATTGAAAATGTTGGTCATGTCAATAGGTTGGGATTTAATCTACTTAGTATTAGCCAATTATGTGATAAAAAGTATAAGGTGCTATTTGAAGAAAATGGTAGTAAAATACTAAAAGACGATATCACCATAGCTAAAGGAGTTAGGAAAAATAACATATACGTCATGAAAATAGATAAAACATCTAATGACAAACTTTTTCTAACAACATTAGATGATAGCTCAACTCTTTGGCATAGACGCTTAGGTCACGCTAATATGAGACTTATACAAAACCTATCTTCAAAAGAGCTAGTTAGAATTTACCAAAACTTAAATATGACCAACATTTTGCGGCGCTTACAAAATTGGTAAACAAACCCATAGTAGTCATAAGGCTAAAAACATGGTGTCCACATCTAAGTGTCTAGAACTTTACATATGGACTTGTTTGGTCCATCCGCTATAAAGCTATGGAGGCAACTTATACACTTTGGTCATAGTAGATGATTACTCAAGGTTTACTTAGACGTTGTTTTTGAAAACCAAAAATGAAGCTTTTGATAAATTTGAAATTCTTAGCAAGAAAATTCAAAATCAACTAGGTGTTAACATTGTGTCGATCCGAACGGATCATGGTCATGAATTTGACAATGAAACACAATTTGGAAACTTTTGTGATACAAATGGTATAACACACAACTTCTCGGCTCCTCGAACACCTCAATCAAATGGAGTTGTAGAACGTAAAAATAGAACCATTCAAGAAATGAGTAGAACAATGCTTAATGAACAAAACATTCCTCAAAAGTTTTGGTGTAACGCATGATTGACACTTCTACATATATTTTAAATAGAGTCTTAATCGTCTTTTCTAAACAAAACACCATATGAGCTATATAAAGGTAAAAAGCCAACTTTAGGATATTTTAGAGTATTTGGATGTAAATGTTTCATTCTTAATACTAAAGATTATCTCACCAAGTTTGACCCAAAGTCTTATGAAGGTGTATTTCTCGATTACTCACAAACTAGTAAAGCTTACATTGTCTTAAACAAAGAAACAATAAGAGTCGAGGAATCGTTGAACATAGCATTCGACGAAAGTCCACCTCCCTCTAAGACATCACCTTTGGTAGATGATGACTTAGTTGAAAGTCAACTTGTAGAAAGTCAAGAAGTAATTAAAAATGACAAGGAAGATGAACCATTAGATAATGAAATTATAAACATCAAAGAATCCAAAAGTCATCCTTTAGAAAAGGTCATAGGACAACTTAATCAAAGAACCTTTAGATCACAAGCCCAAAATCAAAGTAATCATTTTTGTTTTGTATCTACCATTGAATCGAAAAACATAAATGAAGCAATAAAAGATGAATCTTGGGTAATTGCTATGCAAGAAGAGTTAAACCAATTCGTTAGAAATGATGTTTGGAAGTTAGTTCCAAAACCTAAAGATCAAACTATAATTGGAACGAAATGGGTTTTTCGAAATAAAATGGATGAAAATGGTGTAGTTTCTAGAAACAAAGTTAGGCTTGTCGCACAAGGTTATAATCAACAAGAGGGGATTGATTATGATGAAACTTATGCACCGGTAGCTAGGCTCGAGTCTATTAGAATCTTACTTGCATATTCATGTGCTTATGATTTTAAATTATTTCAAATGGATGTTAAGAGTGCATTTATTAATGGGTTTATTAACGAAGAAGTATATGTTGCTCAACCTCCCGGTTTAACCGACTTTGAGAAACCACATCATGTCTTCAAACTCAAGAAAGCATTATACGATCTTAAGCAAGCACCAAAAGCTTGGTACGATAGACTTAAGACTTTTCTTGTTGAAAACAAATACACCATGGGATTAGTAGATAATACTCTTTTTACCAAGAAAAAGGAATCACATATTATCATTGTTCAAATATACGTTGATGACATCATATTCGGATCAACTTGTCAAGAGCTATGTGGTGATTTCTCTAAAATCATGCACGATGAGTTTGAGATGAGTATGATGGGTGAATTAAACTTCTTTCTAGGACTTCAAATTAAACAACTAGAAGATGGCATATTCTTTAACCAATCTAAATATATAAAGATATGCTTAAGAAATTTGGTCTTGAAGATTCAAAACCAACTAAGACACCCATGTCTTGGACACTAAACTCACCAAGGATGAGGAAGGTGAATCGGTAGATAACACTAAATATAGAGGAATGATTGGTAGCCTACTCTATCTCACGGCTAGTAGACCCGACATTATGTTTAGTGTTTGTCTATGTGCTCTTCGAGAAAAATCCCAAGGTATCACACTTAGAAGCCTTAAAAGGATATTTAGATACATTAAGGGAACGACATGTTTAGGATTATGGTATCCAAAGGAACGGGTGTAGAAACTATAGTGTATGCCGACTCGGACCATGCCGGTGACTATGTTGATAGAAAGAGTACAAGTGGTATTTGCACTTTCGTCGGACATTGTCTCACCTCATGGTTTGCAAAGAAGAAAACGGCTTTAGCTATCTCAACTACTGAAGCCGAATACGTCTCAGCCGGAAAAGCATGTCAACAAGCTCTTTGGATGAAGCAAGCTGTCGTGGATTACGGAATTCATCTCAACACAAAGGAGCTATTGATCTCAGCAAAATCCCGTCCAACATGCTCGTACGAAGCATATTGAAATCCGTCATCACTTTCTTCGTGACAATGTTCAAAAAGGAAATATCTCAATTGAGAAAGTATCCTCCGAAGACAACATTGCCGACATTCTAACCAAGCCTCTCAAACGAGAACCATTTAATCTTCTTAGACTTGGTTTGGGGTTAATGGAACCAAACATGTAGGTAAAACATAGTCTAAACCTTAGAACAAACAAAACAAAACAAATT
The DNA here is from genome assembly GCA_022545495.1 of Chrysanthemum lavandulifolium. Lineage (NCBI taxonomy): Eukaryota > Viridiplantae > Streptophyta > Magnoliopsida > Asterales > Asteraceae > Chrysanthemum > Chrysanthemum lavandulifolium. The sequence continues at coordinate 253,588,251 of CM040241.1, read as the reverse complement.
TGTTTAAAAGCGCTCTTGTTCCCACGGCACCAAGCGACAACAAAGGCGGAACCATTTTTGGTGCCGTCGGTCCGTGGTGACAACGTAGCAAAAATTCTCTACAAAACATCTTCTTCCTCACAACCTACTTTACCAAAACGTTTAAACATTAGACCTAACTCATTTTTTACATTTCTCACCCACTAATCACTGAAGATAACCTCATTGTAAGTATCCTAACTACATTTTATCTCTTAATTCTGAGTCTAGGATTCTAATTTGTGCACAAAATCATTACATGGGGATTATGTATATTCTTGTACAAAACATGGATTCAATTGGCAAATTGCATAACTAATCATTGAAATTAGGTACTACATTGTCACATTGCATAAACAAATCATGTTTCCCACTAATCAAAAGATAATGACTATAAGGTTTTATTCAAATAACCAAACACCCCATGTAAAAATTCTTTTAGGAAAACAATTTTTCATTGTTAATACAAATAAAAACGTAAAATTTTCATCACTTGCATGCTCTTGAATACTAAAGGTAATACATAACTAATATGTATTCCTGGGTATATTCAAATGAAGCCACATTGAATTAGGAGTGTTTGGGTTATCTCATGCCTTTTGCCAAACACCCCCACTAAAAACCATTTTATGCATAAAATGAGTCAAGATAACCGCAACTCCAAATCGTTTTCATATAGGCACACACTAGAACTAAAACGCTAAGTTTGTTCTCATTTTTAACATGTAAATTCTTGCTCATAGGAATAACCATGGTAGCCGCAAGATTCTAAGATCACAAGGATACTCTCAACTACATTCCAAAACATCACAAAACCAAGGGCCTCTCCAAGGAACAAGTCAAAATCTTTAAGAGTCTAGAACAAAGGTGTGACAACCGGCAATTTAGGGAGTCTATTTTAGGTAACGGCATTACGTTAAATTAAACTGAGTTTTGCCTTTATCACTATTTTATAAACCGTGACTTGATTTTATATCGTCGATTGGTTTTTACGGTTTATTTTATTATTAAATGAGTTATGGTATGCATTTTAACTCTATTTGGTAGGCATTATTCGATTCGGCACTAGAAAAGCCTAAAACAAGAGTTATTGTAACTTTTAGACCGTAACTCGAAAATTGACAAATAAATAGTCAAAACTCGTGGAAAAACGTAAGTAACGATATATGAAAGTTAAATAAATGTTGTGGGACACTCGGGGGACGATATGTGAGCTCGGGAATGGGTAAACGAGATAGATACGAAAAGTTTCAACCCGAACCCTCCCTTTTTACTTGTAGCCGGCGCCCCCCTCCTAAATTATTTATTTTGAGGTCCCTAGCTCATGAGTATATATACCCAACCCAAGCCTCATTATACCCTTTCATTTCTCTCTCTAAAACACACACACATCACCTCCCTCTCTCTAGTTTCTCTCTCTAAAAACCCTAAACCACCATTAGTGGCCGCCGGCCACTATTCCGGCCACCACCGTCGTACGCCAGCGCGTCCACCACCACCTCCACCACCAAAAAAAAGATCTCTTTCTCCTCTTTCCAACCATATATCATACACTCAATTTGGACTTCATTAACACCTTCAAATTCAAGAATTAAGATTCGTACTTTTAGGGTTTCAAAGAGCTTTTGCAATTGGTGATTAGATAAGGTAAATGGAACATGTTTTGAGCTTTATTAGGCAATAAAAACCCATGAATTGGGAATTAGGGTTTCGACCCTATGAACTAATTTGGGGCTTTTGGGTGGAACATGAAATTAAAGCTAATTAGTGACTAACTAAACAAGTAATTAGTGTTTGGTACATGTGTGGTGCATTAATTTGATGGGTTTTGCATTTTAGGGTTTAGTTTCATGCTCTTGATTAAGAATTCTTAGGTCACTAGTTTTACAAACACAAGTTATGGAGAAAGAGATAAGGCGATTGAACAAGTAAGCAAGCACACACACACGATATACTAAAGACGGTTTAGGCGTGAGGCATATATGAAAGGAAAACTTGAACAACCAACCCTCAAATGAGGGTTTACATGAGTATTTATAGGAGGGAAGCTAGGGCAACACTCTTATATCCCATCCTTTCTTATGTGGGCTTGGGCCTAAGCTTATGGGCCTTCTACATAAGCTTGACCTTAAACAAACATAAAGGCCATAATAAAGCTACCTATTACATATGAAATATAAATACTTGAAATACATTTTAGGAGTGATTCCAACAATCTCCCTCAAGTATATATGAATGTAAGCGGTGAAGGCGTTGATGTAATAGTAGGCGTGACGTCATCGACATTCTTCTTTCTTGTGAGAGGAATTGCCTTGATTCGAACAATCTCCCGGTGTAGAGATAGTTATCTTTGAGCAGTTATGCTTGACGTCATCTTTAACTTTGTTCTTTGATCATTGTTCTTTGTGGTGAAAGTGATAGTATGTTGTTCTCGCATCGATGCGCCTCAGTGCCTTGTTTGCTCCGGTGTCTCCGTCATTCTTCAACATGCTCACACGCTCTTTGGCGTTGGAAATCAATCTTGATGAAGTTACGTAAGTCTTTGACTTTGTAGATTCTTTGATTGATGAAGAATCATTACATTGTTGTGTTGCATTGAATAGAACTTCCATTAGTGATGATGTTGGCGTGAGCATGAGAAGAATCAAGACGATCATCCCCCTCGAGCTTCCATAAGAAGAAAACATTGCAAGCGGTTAGTAATAAGCGGTTTCCGGCACTTACAAGTTTGAACTTGAGAGTGTTAATGACATAGTGTGAAAACACAACTCTAATTCTTACAAAGGCCGTTCTGAGCGGAGTCCCACAAGTGAGATAACGCGATGTGCGAAGTACATCTGATTCGGATAGTCGCCGAGGTACATCAAGCATCACCTCACGATTGTAGACCGTTTGAGACACTCCGCGTAATCCACGGGAGTTACCGGTGACCTCTTTGTCGAGTGTTTGATGTTGACCACGGCGGGAGTTTCCATTCAATCACTGAGGATCACATATGTGAACCTCTCATAAATGTTCTCGACAGTTGCTAAGATCGTGAAGGACTCGATATGAACCAGCGATGATCTTATTTGTTGATCCTCAGTGATTAAATGTCAAGTGTTCCTAAGAGATCTTTTGATGAATCTCGTGGCTCTAGACTCAATAGTGCGTTTTGGTTTTCTGAGCGGAGACTAGGAGAGGGTCTCCTTCTTCAATACCGGCAATCTCAAGAGAAAGCCAATAGTTTACGAGGGTTCCCCGTGAGAATGAAACAAGCTTACATTGAGAAAAAACTTGAGTGGCTAAGAAGGTTTAGTGCATGCGTCCACTGGGTCCATTACGACTTTTAATCTTCAATACCGGTGTCACTAAGTGACAACCAAGAGTATATGAATTGAACCGATTGTACGCCTAAGTTGAATAATCGGAGGGTTTCTTTTCACCCTTTACTTTACATTTCTTTTGATTCTTCAACTCCTTCTTTCTCCGATTCTCATTTTCTCCTTTTTACAATCATTCCTAAGGACTTCTAACACTAACTAATGGTAGTGTCCTTGGGTAGATCCCTCCGACTCTGGCGGATCATAGGACAGTTATTCCTAACCTCGGTCACCTTATAACTCCATGACTAACCTATGTTTGCCATTAAAACCATTGTATGTTAAAATATCTCTCAAAGGGTTTGTTAATGAAAACATGTTTGAACCATGATGAGAGATGAAGTTTTGCATAAATACTCCCCTCCACATGTGCTTAATAGTTTTAACGGTTAAATGCATGATGAGGAAAAAGCCGCACTTTTGAATTGATCCACGAAGATAGACAATCTCCGCGAGACACGGTTACGTTGAATAGTTAAAGAGATACATTGTCGATTTTATGTGACAACTAGCTCTAATAACTACCTTGAAGGTGTAGACAAACCTCGAAAGGTTGTCATACCCGTCGAGTTCATGTCTATCAAGAGTTTCTCGAATGGTACTTTCTACTTGGACAAGTCCTTTGCGAGACACGTTTACATTACTAGCGAACTAGCTTGAAATTATTACCCGTCCGGGACAAGTCTTTTCGAGTTACTAACAGTTTATTGCCGTCAATTCGTTGGTTAAGTCGAGGTACATGATTCATTTGCATTTTGCACAACATATTTCTTATCACACAAATTTTCTCCCCTCAAAATGGCATATAAAAATGTTATTTTTGAGCGGTTGAGAATAAATATGACCATTTTGAGTGTTGGGAAGAGTGACCATTGTGAACAATTTGTGAACAAAGTATTAATTCAAATACTCCCCTCAACTTGTGATATAAGCGGTTGAGGTTTTTAAAATCGTATGGGAAGTACTTGTCTTTTGAGCAAAACCTTGAAAAATGAAAGGTTTGATAGGTTTTACTCAAAAATAAAAGCTTTCGCTCCTTTTATAAGGATTGTGGCGAGGCGTACCACGGGGTCCTTTCTTGACAATTACGGGTTGTACAATTGTTATGTGTGCACAAGCCATAGACATATATAATCACACATCCAAAATTATATGAAGGAAGCAATTCAAGGGTTACCAGAAGTGCGGTGATGTTCCCAAGAGTGCGCAGGCGTTGAAAGCCGGTGATGTTTCTCATGGGTCGACCACCAACATAGCTCTCCAATCGTCTGAAGGCGGTCCCTTCGAACAACCGTTCATCAATCATGGTGATGATCGTCTCACATCCCTCCTTTCACGAGAATTCCGGTAGCTTAGGAGACCCAACTTTCAGCGTATATCCTTCAACTCAGACGCCAATCCATCCCTAACCGACTTCAAGGTATGATCCCCAATTTGTGGAGCTCACTACACGCCATTAAGCGGTTTCTTTGAAGTTCACTATGGTAAACAACGCCGAAAGGTTTCTTGATGAGTGTATATTGAGATAGTGGTTGAGATGCGGAAGAGTAAGCGTTGGAGGAGTGAGGTTGACAGCGTCGATAAGATTCAACGACCATCGGATATCTTCAACACGTTCTTTGATCACGATCGTCTAATGAAGATGAGGGTGACTTGATAAATTCCGTTGAACTTGATCGAGAATTGTCTCATACGACCCATGTACTTTGGCAAGGTACATGTCTTCGATGTCGTTGAGGACAAGTTCTCAAAGTTAGCCTCGGAGAATCCATAGTCCAGTTCATCTTGTCGTTTGACTATGATATTCTTCAAGAATGTGTAGTCCCACTTAGACTTGAGATCAATGTGTTTGATGGCCACGATGTCCTTAGAACTATACACCGCATGTTAAGACTTACGAACCAGCGACACGTAGTAGATTCTTCGCGTTCGGGCCAATGATGAATCCCATACAATGCATCTTGGTCGTATGCTTGCGTTGTTAGAAAACAAGTGATTTGACGTTCCTCGATAGCTATGCGATTAGAGTAAATAGTCATTGGGAATGGAAGAGTCAATGATGTAGCGTATTTTCGTGAACCATCGCTTGTGTAAGAGAAAATCCAGTCTCGTTAAAGAAGTATCGGAATGGAATCCGTGGTTCGTCTGTTTGGCCAATGGTCGGTAGGGTTTGGTCCGATCGGTGTAGTATGGAGGTTGTCCCTTTGTGTGAAGTCAATGTTTGCTTCGGATTGAGCCAATCCATGTTGTTAGACATAGCTCGAGCGATGTTCTCAAGATGATATTCGACCTCGGGCGCTTTCGAGGCTGTCTTGTAGAAGTTGAAATGCTTCATTCTTGATTCGCTTCAACTTAGATTTCGTCATTTTCTTCACATGGAACTTTTCTTGCGAAGTTTTGCGTGCTCCAATGTAGAACCATCTACCAATTCTTGACCTTCATCGGGTAGGGAGTTTGATTGACAAGTGTGGAGAACCATTCAAACTCTTGGTTTTATCGTCATCTAGCCATGATCGACTCGGTGAGTCGTCTTTTTCTTCTTTTGGAAGGCCTTGATGATGATCTTGGTTTATGCACTTGTTTGGGTGAGGTGGGTTGTTGTCGGGCTCAGGACCTCTTCATCGTCACCACCCGTATACTCAAAGTAATCACTGTTTTATGAGTCGGGGTGGTAACTCGGAATCGTCCCGAGGTTTATCGATGAAGACCGAGGTGGAGGAGACTTTGTTGAGAAGAAGTCCGTGGTGGAGGAGGTGGCATCAAGTAGATTTACCGAATGCTTCCGACGTTTAGGTGCGAGTCCTTGTCCTTATCATCGTCATCTCTTGGTCGTTTGAGTTGATCGGTGACTCCTTGCATGAAGATCGAGTTGAAAATCAAGTAGATTTTCGAAAATTTAGCTTCATCCGAGTAAACATTCGGATCGCTTTGACATTTGCATCACTAGTTTAGCGATTAACTTTCAGTTCGAGAGATCGACTTCTTTGGCCATTGTATGTTTAACCAATGCGGCGATGTTAGGGGTGAGTTGTGCGGAAAATACTTCTCTAGTCACACCGGGACGATGTCGAGAAGAAATTTGTGGGTATGATCTCTTCGTCTTTTCCGGTTCCTTTTGGACTTTAGGGCGATATCCCGAAGGTACTTGTTAGTGTAACCTTTGATCATTTCGTTCGGTTCCTCTTACGATGACTCTTCATGAACTTCGAACAAATTCCTTTCTTTCTCCATCTTGTCTTTCTCATCATTTAAGTCTTGAATCGTTGACAAACCAATTCGGTTTTACGTAAAGTATGTCCTTCTTTCGACTTGTTGGATGACTTTCACAATCTTTGCATGAGTCCGAGAAATCCAAGATTTAGGTGGTTTCTTCACCGATTTGGATGATGATCGGTTGACTTCGTTGATGGTGGTTGTGATGAATGAGCGAAGAATCCGATGATGATGAGATGTGAGGAGATTCGGGTCCTTTGGTGGTTGAAGTTTCCTTACGTGAGCGTGTAGGACTATCCGAAGCAACTTGTCATAATCATCATCTTTATCTTTCTCCGTCTTCTCGGTTTCGGTTTCTTAAAATCATATACAATAGTATCCTCTGCGAGGCTTTTGTTGTTGCGAAGAGTGGTGGCACGGATCCCTTATCGGGTCGATTAACCGCATCGGGATGCGGAGAGGAGGGCGACACCACTTGATCTTCGGGGCCACCCATTTGATCTTTAGCAAATTCTTCACCTTTTGACGATGTCGGACGATTTTGAACTTCTTCTGTATGATTTATCCGATTGTTTTCTTCTTCTTCATCGAGCTCTCATCATAGGGTACAATTCTTTGAGTCTTCCCTTTTCTTGGACAAATGGAGGACTTGGAGGTTTTGCTCTTGAGGATTATCATCCTTTGCGGTTTGAGTATGTGATCTCTTCATACGTGTCGGTAGCATCGAGTCCTCGCCCCGAGCTGTCTTTGCGGTTCGGTGAAAGGATCGGAGTGGCTTCACGAGAAGGAACTTTTTCTTAGGGGTAGGTTTCCTCTTTGGAATAGGTTTCTTCTTTGGAACATTCCTCGACTATCGAACTTGTGACACTTCCAAGACTTCCTTTTCGGTTCTCCTTACAGGTGTTCGGAAGATTTTTCGTCGAGATGACCAACTTTGCCTTGTCGACTACTTCCGGATACCTTTTATGCGTTTGAGCTTTCGACATCTTGATTAGAAGGAAATCGGTAGCACAAACACCTTGTTTCTTTGTAGACGTTTCCTTGATTCTTACAGATAGAATAGGTTCCGTCAACATATCGTGATTGTCGGGGTCATTGAGCCTCTTGGGAATATCGGGATGAAGTCAAGTGCTCTCGGATCAACAATTTAGTATATCCGATGTAGGAATCTTTGAGCCAAGTTTGTTGAGAAATGACATCATGTCATCCCAAATCGAGCTTCGATAGCGATGTGTTTCTGTTGACCATTGCCCGAATATTTGCGTTCCATGAGCTTAGGGTGCTCATAGGCACGTATCACGACCGTAGCAGACTTGGTGATGATCATGTAGAGAGTTCTCGGGGTTGAGGAATACTCTTAAGCTCTACGTGAGAATGCTTGGTGATTACTCACGTAGCCTCGTCATAAACGATATCGATTAAGAATTGGAGAGTGAGCTCTTGTTGGTGTGGCATATAGTTTGGTTGGATCGACTTGTGAATTGGGAGAGCGAGCCTTAAGTCTGCGGTGTAATGGTGACTTGTTTGTGATTCGAGTCACCGTCACGTGATCCGTCCTGACCCTTTCCATAGTGTTCCAGGCTGTTGGATATAGATCTCGAGAGCGGTTGCGAGAGAGTGAGCATATTACGACACGGATTAGTCCTCGAATATCAATAGCAATTAGACACGAAGATTACGAGCAAGTGAGGGTCTCAAAGTCAACACGGAGATTATTCTTTCCTATCTTCATTGGATAGCCATGAGGATAGATATCGCAATGGAGAGAACTTGGATGCATCCACATTCATTTTTCGACCATGTTGTGATCGAAATAACATTAGCCAAAAGAACCAACATATTGAAAGACATAATGTTAGTCAACAGAAGGTCTTAATGTCTAGTTATTGAATGTACAGTGTCAATGATTGTTACGAGTCCTAAGTCACTTGTATGTCCAATAGTCTAATGACGTCGTGAAAAGTTTCGTGAGTTAGTTAACTTTAAGTTTTAAAGTTTATGTTATCACTTATTGTTCACAGCATATTAGACGATTAAGTTTATTAGTGACATTATTGGATTCGTGACGTTATGATAGGTTTATTTACAAGTTTGTACACGTAACAATTCATAACGAAGGTATGATCTCGGCTTATGCGTAGGATTGGTAAAGTTATGCGTAGACAGGAATGATATATGCTTAGGCGTAAACTTACGCGTAGGATCCTAACTACGCGTGAAGAAATGTTACAGCGTGGGAAGGGGACCTTATCGTGGGGTTTATCGCGAGGCAAATATTAACCTTGCACGCGTAAGGCTACTCGTAAGAGTTGACCTTATGCTTAGAGGTCCATTGTTCGCATATCCTTCACGGGATACGCGTAGTCCCATATGTAGAACCTTATGCGTAGAAGCTACGCGTAAGACTAATCTTACGCATAACAAGCTACGCGTAAGGTGATCCTTATCGCGAAGTAACAACAACCTTGATTCGAATATTAAGTGTAGCAAGCACGAAACAAAGCATCATATCATCAATGTTTAACACATAACATTCATTTTATGACAGATCAAAACACATTTGGACAGTTTGTCAGTTACGCGTAGACTAAGCCCTAATTCTACGCGTATGAGATCTAGCCATGGAATATGCATAAAACTGATTCTGGTAGTCCTAAGATGTGTTGAGAGTCTATAGGCCAAGTTATAACACTTAGTTTGCTGAGAATCAAAAATACCCAAAAGTTATGAACATTAAACCCTAATTTCAAATTGTTAGTCAATTCGTGTATCTGGGTGGTTAGAAACCTTGGAAATCATTAATTCAACAACACAAGAGCATAACCCAACAATATTTTTGACCCAAAATATTCACATTTGAAAATACCCAAAACCACGCATAAACCCTAATTTTCAAACTCATTTAATTCGTGAATTTGGGTTCGTTTTGAGGATAGAAAAAGTATCATTGATGTTATTAAAACATTTTGACACTATCGTTTTAGCCACAAACACATAAACAAGATTATGTGTTCATACGCATACGCGTAGAACACAAGATCGACCATAGGTTAATATCTAACCGTTAACATTTAAAACGATTTGAAACCATTGTTTGTAATCTTGTTAGGAACACAAAAACACTTACAAATTGAGGATCTGAAACACGGATTTGATGAGCGCATTTTAGGCGTAGGATTAGTTTGATGATAATAAATGTGAGTTGTAAGTTAGGTGGAGGTGTATTTTATTAAAATGACTTTTATCATTTTGACAGTTTTGGTCCCTCCACCTTTTCCATTTTCAAACAAAGCCATTTAACTTCCATTTTGGTTACCAAATAAAGATTTTAGGAAAGAAACTTGACGACACTCCCCCTCGACTTGAGAAAATAATGAAAGGTTAGTAATTTAAGTCCGAGGAGTGTCTTTGAACCAGAAAATGTACCACCATTTGTAAAAGAATCAACCGAGATATGATAACATGCAAGTACACAAATGTTTTGAAACAGTTAATAGATTATTTTCTCCCCTCAACACTTGATCGGAAAAATCTTGAATTTTGAAAGATTAAAGTGTTGTGGAAGAGATGTACTTGCCATGTTGAAAGAAAGATAGATTAGGAGAATATTTTTGTTGTTTTATCGGATTTTATATTTTTGTATTTTGTTTTGAAAATTTATTTACAAAAGATGTTTTGGTGTTTGATGTGTTTTAAGGCTGTTTTAAGAGGTCATCCAATTCCTCTTGAGTCAAACACCTCATACCAATTCGTGGACCAACTCATTTAACCGAAAGGTGAGTCAAGGCTTTGGTGAGCGGATCGCCAATTGGTATTCGTACCCAAAGTATAATTCAACGGTACCACTTCCACGTGGTCCTTGATGAAATGATAGCGAAGATCGATGTGCTTTGATTTAGTCTTTGGCCGAGTTGCGAGATTGCAATGGCACTCCGATTGTCATGATACATCGAGGATTACATCAAATACGTAACCATAGTCTTTGAGTTGTGTTCTCATCCGATGACTTGAGCACAACATGCGGACATGGCTACATATTCTTCTTCGTTGATGACAATGATGTACAATCCTCGCTTCTTTGATTGCCAAGACACCAGTTTATCACCAAGAAATTGTAGAGCTCTCAAGTACTTTTCCTTGAGTCTAAGCATCCTGCGTGGTCGGCATCGAAAAAGCGATTAGTTCAAAACCGAATCCTTCGGATACGGATCCCAAATTAATGGTTCCTTGATGTATCGGAGGATTCTTTTAGCCTCGAGAGGTGGGTTTGATTGGTCGCGATCGATAGCGGGAGCATAGATAAACGGCAAAGACAATATCAGTCTCGCTAGTCGTTAGATACATGAGAGACCCAATAATACTTGGTATTTGGTAGGGTCAACTAATTTCCCATGTAAATCAAACATCTAGCTTCTTGGTATGAGCCATTGGTGTGGCATAAGTGTCACGAGTTGTCATTCCAAATTTGTTTAACAATTCAAGGGCATATGTGGGTGACTCAGAAAATACCACGGGAGATTGATGAACTTGCGGTCCTAGAAAGAGCGTAAGTTCACCCATCATGGACATTTCAAAATTTTTCTTCTTTAGTTTTGCAAAGCGGTTGAAAACTTTTTATGTGTAGACCCAAAATGATGTCATCCACGTAAATTTGAACAATTAAGATATGTGCCCGTGATATTGTATAAAAGAGTTGGGTCAACCGAGCCTTTGGTGAAATTATTGGCAATGAGGAAAGATGATAGCTTATCGTACCATGCCCGGGGCTTGATTGAGACCATCTGAGCTTTGTTCGGTTTGTAGACATGGTTCGGGAACTCGGGATCAACGAATCCATCGGTTGGTGACAAAGACCGTTTCTTTAAGTTGCCCATTGAGAAGCGCCGTTTTGACATCCATCGATGAGACCGTCATGTTCATATGAGCGTGACGAGAAATATCCGAACGACCTCAAGGCGAACAACCGGAGCAAAAGATTCTTCAAAGTCTATTCCTCTTCCCGACGATAACCCTTTGCAACAAGGCGTGACTTGTTTGGATAACATTCCTTGACATCAATTTGTTTTCCAAATCCATTTTAGACCAATGACGTAGACCCACTGGTCTTTCAACCGATTCCCATACTTCAAGACGTTTGAATTGGTTGAGTTCTTCTGCATGGATTCAATCCAGTTGTCTTTTGTCATTGCGTCTTTAATGTTTTTAGGCTCAGTTAGCGACGGTGAGAGCATAGATGCAATGTTCACCATCTCGTGTGAAGACGTTGTCTCATAATGATTTGGTTGATTCGGGTTGCCAATAATGTTAGATGAGGATGGTCTTTTGTCCATCTATGTGTAGAGGGTTGATGTTGGTATACATTGTGCGATTACGAGGATTCAAATGGTTTGTTGAAGATTCCGCGACATCGGTGCGGTGATCTCATTAACAAGCGGGTTGAAGAACGATTTGGATCAAAATCAGGTGGGGTACTTCATTGAGAATATCATCATTTGGTTCATCATTGTTGGAAGCGGTGTGTTCAAGCTGTTGTTTGGGAGTCAAGCGGGTGTAGGTGCATCTTCAACGAGAGTTGTTGTAGCAGTGTATCGGTATAGGAGTATTATCGGGTTGTGCGGTGAGCAATGGATACACCAGAGCACGTTCATCAATATCGTCACGCGAATGAGGAGCAAATAACCTTTCCATTTGTTGACGAGTTAGTTGGGGCTTTGTTCGGTGATGATGGGGTTGAGGAAGTTTAAGCGGTTGTGTCCGGTTCTAAGTCGTTATACTCGAAGCCATTTCAGTGAGTTCATCTAAATGAGCATGAATCGTTTCCATTACCTCCTTGGTTCGACGATTCAGATTCGAAACCTTTAGAATTGTCACGGTATCAATGAAGACTCCAATATCGACTTTGGCTTTGAGCTTTCCAAAATCATCACGATCATTATTCGGATAGCAAAGGGATCCAAATACATGAAAGTGTTTGAGATTCGGTTTGTAGTTGTGGACAAGCTCGAAGGTGTTTTGTTGTGGCGTTTTGTGATCATAGAGCGGTTTTGAGTATAGCATGCGGTAGATCTGACACGCCCATAAGTGTCTGGAAGTTTAGCATTGATTAACATTGTTCTTGCAGCTTCCACTAACGTTCGGTTTCGTCTTTCAACAACTCCGTTTTGTTCGTGTGTCGTGCAATAGATGTTTGATCTTTGAATTCCCACTTTCTCATAGAATTCACGAAGGGTTTTGTTAACAAATTCGGTTCCTTTGTCATTACGATTATCCCGACGGTGTTGCGGAGTCGAACTCAGTATCTTTATGAGAAAGGTGATGATCATTTGTGGAGCTTGGTCTTTGCTACGAAGAAAGTAGACCCAAGTCCATCGTGAGTAGTCATCAACAATTACTAAGATGTGGCGTTTGCCATTGATCGTTTGACGCGCGATCGGGCCACACAAATCCATGTGAAGAAGATGTAGCACATCTTTGAGGCGTGTTCCACCTTTGAAGGAAAATGAGCACGAGTGCTTTTCCCTTGTTCACGGTGAGCAAAGGTGATCTTTTGAATACCGAATCGTGGGAGTCCTTCAACTAGTTTGTGTCGAGCAAGGTTGGTGATGGTTTGAAAGTTTAGATGTGAGAGACAGCGGTGCCATAGCGTAATTTTGTAGAAGTTGCCTTTGAAAGTAAGCAAATGGGAGAGGAAGCAACCATGTCTTGCATAGAGATAGTGTAGGGACTAGAATTATGCGAGCCGGACATAAGGTCATTTCCTTGTAGATCACGAATGAAACAAGTTTTCTCCTGAAAGCAACCTCCAAATCTCCATCACAAAATTGACCCATCGAAAGCAGTTGTGACCGAGGCCTTCCACATAGTAAACCCTGCTGATTTCGATGTTCCCATTGACATAATCTCCGTAGCCCATGATAGTCGCGAGTGATCGTTCCCGAATCGGCGGTGCCAATGAACTTTGCAATAAAGTTTGATAACAGTTTAAGGTTGCTGTCATGTGTCGGGAACATCCGCTATCAACAATCCAGAGAATGATCGTATCACTGCATTACACACAGACAACACGGATGGAATAGAAGTAGATGTGGAACCCGAAATGTTAGAGGGTTCAAGCGAATGTTAGACATACCCACATTGATAATTTTAGGCATCCATTTAAATCCTAGTGTGTTGTATATCCATTTACGCCATCTATAACTACTCTTTGCTTTAGTCTTAGTGAAAGCACTAGGTTGTACTTCATTCTTGGGAGGTGAAGCGGGAGCTCTTGTGATAGCAATGGTTGCCTTAGAATTTAAAGAAGCGGTCTACCAAGCATGGACTTAGAATGATTAGTGGGCCTAGAGGTATTCCGATTCTTAGGATTTCGTAATCGAGAGATTATAGCTTTAGCAACACATTTGTCATGACAATAAGAATTCATACTCTTCGACAAATAACACATGGTGCATCGATGAATATCAAAAGTACTTAACGGTTTAGCATTCGTTACATCACTATTTGTATTACATTTGCCGACGCAACATCTATAGTGGAAGCAACATGAGTTTTATTCGAGTCCTAGGGTGTTCTTCTACTTTAGCATTCCTTATTGATCTTTTCTTAGGTCGCAACTTCCTATTCTTGATTGAGTGCTCTAAGGTCGTGAAGTGCGGACGTTTGGAAAGATGCAACTATTCTGTTCGAGAGGAAACACATTAGCAACTTGTGATTTGGCGGTGGAATTCTAGGTTCACGATTACTAAGTGTGGTGGTGTTAATCTCTTAATCACCGTGGCGGAAGTTTTCATACTTTCCTAACATTTCCGTAACTTAGAGATAGTGTGAATCGGATCTTGATTTTCGAGCGAATATTTCAAGAAAATTCATTACATCTCTAGTGTGAGCAAGATAGTGATCAAGTTCGTTTGATGCTTCAAGTCGAGTCTTTTGAGTAAATCAAATATGACACCATATTCTGTTTAACTTTTAAAAGTTCTTGTTCATATTTTGAGATTTGACTTTTCAAAGACACGCTTTGATCATCCAGTTGTTCAATTTTAGGATCGAAGATTTAGCACTCAACCGGCGATTTTCTTTTTGAAAACTAAGTTGATGATTGTGAATATCTTTTTCACACCAATGAAGACGACGTTTTGCATTGTAAATTTGGTGAGTAATCGTTTATTTTCGCTTTTAAAGACTCGATCCGAAGCACATTATCGGTGTTCTCCAGATTTTAACAGTTTCAACAATATCGCAGAGATGTAATCGGATGCAAATGGCAAGGCATGAAGTAACACAACATTATGGATATCAAGACAGATAACATCTTCAAGAGTCGATCAACATCTTTTCTCAACAGTTTCTTTTTGCGTTTAGTGTTAGAAATAGATGTTTCATTTTCTAAAACGTTTTCATTACCCCAAGTTCCTTATGAAAATCCTTTTCCTGTGCAATTGCACAACTTTTCAAGTTTTAACATTAGGTAAAGATTTTTCTAAAAATGTCTCTTTGTTCTCGCGCGAGGCGATTGAAAATGTTCAACTTTGATTTGGGCGATATTCTATCTCATGTTGTAAAATTTTGAGGTCACCATGAAAATGTCAAAATATCGAAGGATTTTTCGATTTTCGGGTTTTGAGTTTACTTCACTAATGGAAGGTAAAGGACCATAAGTTTGTGCAAATTTTGTTTTGGGATTAACATTAGAAGACTCGGTGTTTTGATGATAACCCTTGGTGTGTTTGAAGAATCCGTTGGTGTGACGAAAGTGACCGCGTTTTATAATTAAAAGGTTTGTTGTAAACAACGTGTTTTAATTTTGATCGACTCGCCTCTTCGCATCTAATTCCTCTTGACGATGATATTAAACAACACTCATGACAATATTATCAATTTTGTATTACCTTGACGGAAACTTGTGAGTTGGTTTGAATGTTTTAGTGACGACTTTGGTTTGTAATCGCCTAGATTTTTCCATATCCTTTTGGATTGGGTTTTAAGGTAAACTTTTCAATAGTCATTCTCGATTCACCATGTTTGTAAACAACAGTTTTAAACTCTTTAAGTTTGTTTTGCAAGCGATAATTTCTTCAAGAAGGTCATCTACCCGATTCGTTGAATGCTTTTGTATCACGGATAACTGTTTTGACAATTTAACAACTCGACCTTAGCTTTTGATTTTCCAAGGTGAGAGTTAATTTTCTTTTATATTCGTGTTTCAGTTGTTCTAATTGAGACAACA
The DNA here is from genome assembly GCA_022545495.1 of Chrysanthemum lavandulifolium. Taxonomy (NCBI): domain Eukaryota; kingdom Viridiplantae; phylum Streptophyta; class Magnoliopsida; order Asterales; family Asteraceae; genus Chrysanthemum; species Chrysanthemum lavandulifolium. The sequence continues at coordinate 253,572,432 of CM040241.1, read as the reverse complement.
AAGCATTCTTCGAGGCGGCTAGATCACGATCTGTCTCTAAATATTTTTCATTTTGATGAGATTTTGCAAAGCGGCTTCAAAACCTTTTTCACGGTTTTCTTGAGTTTTGAAAAGTTGAGTTGCATTTGTAAGCATTCAAAATCCTTGGTTAATGAGTGCATTTTACTTTTAAGGACCGATTTAATGCATAACATTCCTCCATTTTGATTTTATGGTCTTGAATTAACCGAGCAAAATCCGGATGAGGCACAGATCATCTTGTTCAACGTGAGTCTTAACATGATCATTCTTTAGATCCTCAAGTACGACCACGGAGTCAATTTGATTATCAAAGGAAACCATAAGGTCATCTTGATCGTCAAATGTAACTACTGAGGTTAACTTGAAAATCATCGAAAAGAGATGTAGAAGACTCATTTGAGCGATCGATCCGTGCGGATTCGAATATTGGCGGAGATATTAGTTCGATATGATGATGGTTTGTTTGGTACTGAGACAAGCCATCGATGTCATACACTGGGCTGTATCACTCATGTGCGGCTCATGCATATTAGCCATCAACATTACAATTTGCATTAGCCTGCAAGTCCTCCATATCATCATCACAGTCGCATCCGCCATAAAGCTCGTTCTTTGTGCGTGAGAGATCCACTGACTTCATCCTTAAGAGCCAAAAGTAAAGCCTCTTTGAAATAAGCACGCCCCTAGTTCTTGGCTTTGGGCATGCATTAGCCAGTGTCCCTTCTCATTGCGGTTGTAGCATCTAAGACCATTTAACCGATTCTCGAGCATTTCCTGTTCCACCACTTGAGCTCTGTTGTTATTCCTACCCACAACATTAAGCCCTTGACCACCGGCCATCGGCGACCATAATCACGATTTCGAACTTCAACACGTCCATTGTTCACAACGACTTGAGTCCGTGTGTTAGATGAGGGCGAATCGATTGTTGGATTTGTTGGTGTAACGGCCAAAGCATTAGCAATCATCACAAATCCTTGTTGCAATGCTTGAATGGATCGATTTCCTCGGTAGCTTCAACGACATATGCTTGAGCATTGTTGATGTATGGAACCAATTGATTTTGTTGAGGTTGTGGTGTGAAGGTGTGTTAGAAGCGATTGGTTGAGTTCTTTGGTTGAGAGGATAATTTCATTGAGCATACAAGGCAAGTTGTTGATTATCCGGATGTATTTGTTTAGCCATTTGAGCACGGAGAATCCTTTCCCGATCAACTTCCTTTTCATGAGGCTTCAAGTAATCGTACAACAATCCATAAGTAGAATGGTGCATATTCTTCGCAGCGGAGAAAATGACATACTTCTCCCATTACGGACCAAGACTACTCGGGAACTTAGTATTCACCGCAATTCTTAGCATGATGATGTTGTGTTTATCCAAATCATTGATGATGTCCGAAAATCGATGATGATAGGACTCTAGTGTCTCTCCGTGTTCAATCATGAAGTGTTCATAAGCCAAGTAAATTTTGGATTCCAAATCCTCCCGATTGAGTCTGATCCTTACATAAGAAGACGAATATGATCCCACATTTTTTGTGTAGTCTTTTGAGCATCAACTTCGCGAAGAATTGGGTTTGGTAATCCTAAGAGGATGTATTCCATTGCAAGTTCATCGACTTCATAGTGTAGAAGTTACATTGGATTTAGATGCTTGATAGCAATGTTGGTTTGTTCATCTCTTGGTGGAACATAAGTTGGATCTCCGGGTACAATGACAAGAGGGCATCTCAAATGGACCTTCCAAGATAACCTTCTTTAAGAACTTTCCATGTGGCTTCTTTAGATCACAAAACCTAAAGAACCTTATCACCAATTGATCGTAGTTTCTGGAGTGAGCATTGGAGGTCTATCAGTGATCCGACTTCATGAATTGATTGTTGGTCGCTTAAAGCTTCACACATCTTTGCAAACCAAGTGGGTTCCTTCATAGTGGTCCGTGATGGATGTTGATTGAAATCGGTTGTGTAGGGTTGAACTTGAAGGCTTGGTGGTGGTTGAACCATTTGTGGTTGTGGAAGTGCACCAAGTTGTGGAGTATGTTCTTGATTAAATTGTTGTTGATAAATAGCTTGTTGTTGATTCCATTGTTGATGTTGTGGAGTTAATTGTTGTTGTTGTTGATGATTATAAGTGTGAGGAAATAGTTAGAGTATGGTGGTTGAGACATGATGATAAACTTGTGTGGTAAAATGGATCTTTGTAGTCGAATGAACCTTTGTTGATGAAGTGTCCTTAGGCATAGAAAAGACAAGAACCAAGTAGCACTTATGCGTAAAACACCAAAAGTTACGCGTAACAATGAGGAGTTCTGCGAGGTTTTAGCTTCTGCGTAAGTAGGATAAAAGCACTAAAGTTAGCGAGACAAAAGTTAGGCGTGAAAGTTAGGCGTGGGATTACCTTGTCGTAGACCTAAGTTTACGTAAAGTGAATCTTATGCGTAGAATTGCTACGTAAGCTTATGCTTATGCGTAATTTTAGGGTTTTTTGCCCAAATGATCTTTTACACTTCACGGTGCAAAAGATATCCAAAGTCGACGTATTTTCGGACTTATCCAAGTAAGAAAACACGGAATAAACCAGAAAATGAAGATCAAACCAAGGAAAATCTTCTGGCGTAATTTTAGGGTTTTGATACGCGTAGGATTACTCGTAACTTTGATTTTGCCCAAGTGTGTTTCTAAACCGATTTTGTTATGGAATAGCTTCAATAGTACCAAAAGAACACAAAATGTGAATTTTGATGTACCAAACTGCTAAGCAGTTCTGGCGTGAAACGACACCCACGAACAAAACAAGCTTAAAAGCGTAGATCCACGCGTAAAGTTTGAAACTTTTGCTAAAACCAGTATTTTAACACCTCAAAACATTGAAAGTACAAGAATCTTGGATTAAAAGTGTAAAAACGAGTTTTAAGAGAACCAAAGATTGCGTTATCTTTACGCGTAAGACCCAAAACCAAAACTTTAAAAACAAAGTGTACACCCAACTATTTGGCGATTGATACCTTTGTTAGGTCACTAGTTTTACAAACACAAGTTATGGAGAAAGAGATAAGGCGATTGAACAAGTAAGCAAGCACACACACACGATATACTAAAGGCGGTTTAGGCGTGAGGCATATATGAAAGGAAAACTTGAACAACCAACCCTCAAATGAGGGTTTACATGAGTATTTATAGGAGGAAGCTAGGGCAACACTCCTATATCCCATCCTTTCTTATGTGGGCTTGGGCCTAAGCTTATGGGCCTTCTACATAAGCTTGACCTTAAACAAACATAAAGGCCATAATAAAGCTACCTATTACATATGAAATATAAATACTTGAAATACATTTTAGGAGTGATTCCAACAAGAATAGTTGATGGGTTTTGTGTTTAGTTAGTGTTTGGAGCTTTAATGATTGGATTTGAGTGTTGAGGATTGGATTTGGTTGTGTTTGGATGGTGTTGGAGAGGCGTACGCACCACCTAGGTCACGTACGTGACCCATGGTTGGTGTATGTGGCTTATGTTGGTCTTGGGTCCGAGTCGGGTCGATTTGGTAGCTTACTGATTGGTTTAGTTGAGGTTTGGATGAGACGCGTGGAGCCGAAAAGCTTTAGAAGCTTGTTTGGTTCACGTGGTCTTGATCATGACCGTGTCATGACCATTAGGTCATAACATTGGTTTCGAGTATAATTGGTTGATTGATTGGTTGGTAGATTGTTTTGAGTTGGTTTGGGATTGAATTGACGTTATGACTATTAATTATAGACTTGATATATATTGTGACTTTGAGCTACGTCGGCGTCACTTTGACTTTTTAGTCAATAGTTGACTCCGACAAAGCCGTAACATGGACTTTAGTATAATTTGGACAATTGATTGATTAAAAGCCGAGAAGTTATGACTCGTGCTTGTGGACTCGAAACGAATAACGTTATGAAACTAATAATGGATTTGTGAAATATATATTGTATATGAAAATGATAATAAAACTATGAAATGTAAATAATAATGGGCTTTTTATTAAAAATATCAATAACAAGATTTATCTTGTTATTTACTAGTTTTAAACGGAAACTAACGACTAAATTGGAAAGGTTTTGTAATAAATAAGTAATTATGCTTTCGAGTACACGTTTATCAATAAATGTCAATTGTGGACATTTAATAGTGGATAAGTAGTTATTTATTTGCGTTATGTGTGCATGGGTTATGGATAACCTAGCATTAATAGTGTTGATCCATGTGGGTAGCGGACTTATTAGGTTGACGAATCTAATAAGAGCCCGCTAAGTACGTTGGGTAACCCTATTAATGGGTGACTTATCCTTATGACTCGTTAGGATACGATTGGTTTATGGGATAATAAGTGACACGAATAAAAGAATGAGTTTATCGAGTTGACGAATTCGATAAGGTCTACTATTTATTCCGAAACTTATTGAACTATTGAGTTTATCGTTTAGAGGTCTCATTGTGTCGCATTGAGTTATATATTGGTTGTTTAAGTGCATTCATGGCATCATATTGAGTCGATACACCCACATGAGGATACCAAACACTAGGATTAAATGGTGAAACGAGACGTTTTTGGAAATAAAGAAATGGAATATATTGGGGTAGATAACGTTGATTTTGAGGAATATGTGTATTAAAGTTGGTCTACATTAATAGGTTGTGCCGAGTCGATAGTTGCTGTGCTGTGATTTCTGTTATCTTCTTCTAGTGATATTTGTGCGTTGATTGCTTGAGGTGAGTTTCATAGCCCCACTTTTATATACGTTTTAACTACGTTTTGAACTATTTTGGGGTGAGAATCATGCTGTTGTTTTTGGACCGTGAAAACTATTTTGGATTTGCTTATATGCTTGATTGTTTAGATAGATGTGTGGTAGTTGTTGCCTTAGTTTAGGTTAGCCGTGCCTAACTAAGAATAGACTTCTACATCGACCTAGTCCGGGGTTGGCAATTGTTCTAGATTTTGCCACGACAGTGCTGGACTAGAGTCGCTAGCTCGAGTTGTCCCTGGATGTGGGACGTGTGTTATGATTGGTGATCCGGCATGGATCGGTGTGAGAACGGTGTTTATCTATCTTAGGTCTTGCATAGCAAATCAACTCTTATTGGTCCACTATGATTTTGTTGAACTTAAACCTATGAACTCACCAGCGTTAGCTAACCTTTTAGCATGATTTCTCAGGTAATTGAAAGACGTTTGGATTATGTGGATTGTGGAGCTTGGCAAGAAGGCGGGGTTCAAGGATCATTTCTGACTCTGATAAACTATGGGGACCTATTTTACTAAACTACGTTTTGGGCCTAATATTTATATTTTGGATTAAATGTTTTGAATATCTAAATTTGGGATTGGTTTTGAATAGTTAAATGGTTATGTTTTATTATACTTGTGTGCGATACCAATCCAATAGTAACGCCCCAAAAACTTGATTAAGTCTTCTGCTGTACCGAGATTTGGGGGTGTTACAAAAGGTACTTGAGTACTTCCATGAGGATAGAACCATTCACTCCTCCTTTTTCGACGGAACCAATCTCCGTCAAGAACTAGCCGCCATTCACTTCGATTGTCTCCTTGACATCGATGAACCAATTTGTCCTAGGTTTGTGTTAGAGTTCTATGCTAGTGTCACCGGTTTCATTGATGAGGACGATGAATTTAGCCTTAGGTTTAGGATCAATCAAAACGACTACACCATCTCCTTAACCCAATTTGCTCAAGTGCTAGGAATTCCCAACCGAGGGACATGTGTCTACTCGGATAAGTGGTCACTCACTATCCTTGATGCAATCAATGACCGCTCTCTTCCTACTAAACTCCTTTAGCGGATAAGGATGTCATCCGTGAGCACCTTTAATGCAAGGCCGCCCAACCCGTGTCACCCGAAAGGGAAAGGAGGTGAATCGAGATCCATATGGAATGGAGCTCAATGAACTTAAGCCTGAATTTAAGAAATGGGAGGAACTACTTAGAGCCAATGTCATTAGCACCATAGGAAATAGGGACCATATCAATGCTTGCCTTTGTCACATGCTCTACAACTTGTCCACCCGTCAACCATTCAATTTAGCCTACTACATTGATAGGAGAATGATTGACATTCCAACTCAAGGATCGGTCGCTCTTTCCTACGGGATGCTTCTCACCCGTCTCTATAGAGCCTTTGCACCCATTCCACCAAGCCCAAAAGGGTTGAAGCTTGACTATGAGCTCATCCCTCACATTTTTGTGCCCTTGAGTGACGAGCGAGTGGCTAAGACTAAAGGCAAAAGAGCAAAACTTCCAACTCCATCATCATCATCAAATAGCTCCGAGGACGGTCTTCCAAATTCTCGCCTTCCACCTCATGAGTATTATGCATCTCTCCCCGAGATTGAGAATGAATCGGCGGAGTTCAAGCAAACCAAGGGGATGTTCAAGTGCCTTGGTAGGAGGATGAACAAGATTTACAAGAAGTTGGATAAGTGAGGTTCATTTGAACGAGTGTTTGGAACAAGACAATAAATTTGTTGTATGATACAATTTGGTTGCTTTTAATTTGTAGGATGATAATATGACTTAAAACAATGATGTATGCTAACAATTTCATGCAGGGGGATAGCACAAGTGTGTTATCAAATTTTACCCATTTTCACTTTTATGTGAAAATCGTTAGCCCTTAGTCAAAGTCTATGCTCCACTATGTTTGTATATGTGTTATTTACTTTTCCTAACTAGAAATGATTAATGTCACATGTTTTGAGCAAAATTTCAGGTTTCGGAAAAGTCCACGACACCTAAAAAATGTTATGTGTTGATTTCTGGTGTCCACGGATCAGACGGCACCAAAAATTTGGTACCGTCTGTTAAGAATTTTGGTACCACCGTACCTGTACGGGCGGACCAGGCGGTACCATTTTTTTGGTTCCGCCTGTGTTAAATTTTGGTGTCGTGGATCCTACAGGTAATTTTCTGAATTTCGCTTATTTCGACATTCCAAATTACCATAATCTTAACTAGTTCTTACCCATATTAGAACTAGTATAACACACTTAGGCACATAGGATATCCATTTCCTACCAAAATTCAAAATTTCAAAATCCACCCAAGGAGCCCTTTCAAGATAAAGGAAGGAACCAAAATTTGGTTCCTTGCAATCCGTGGGTGTCGATGCTTAGGATCTCATAATGATTAGCACACATTTATTGCAAATCTTTGTCTCTTCACTCCATCCTTCTTGTATGGATTGCCTTGGGTGATATGACTAGCATTAAACCCACTTCAGAATCATTAGGAACCTCATATCTTCTATGGTTTAACATCAAATCAAACACATTTCTCCATAATTTTCCATTCCTATAAATTAAGGGCTTTTACCATGATCATCTTCACACGTTCTCAATTCTCATTATCTACTAGCAAAAGCTTAAGTCAAAATGACTAAGTCATCACCATCAACCAAACCTTGCAAAAGAACCGCTAGAATGAGCGTAAGACCTTGTTGCTTTGTCAACATAAGCTCTTCTTCCGAGTCCTCTCCATTAACCATCTCATCACCCATAAGAGATGACACCACTCTCTCTTTGGCTACTCCTACACCACCTCCAAAATCACCTATCACTACCACTACTCCACCACCAACAAAGACTCCTAGCTCACCACCACCGGATCCTATCCAAACATCCAAATCACCATCACCTCCAAAATCTCTAACACTCATCCCATTAGAGTTATTCTCTACACCACCTACATCTCCAAATCCATTTTTGGAAGACTTGGAGGACTTGCCTCCTAGGCCTAATCATTCACCACCACTACCATCTTTGGGTACTATTGAGCGAATAGCTCATGCGTCTCCACGTCCATCATTTGACCCAAACGCCCCGTTAGGGCCAAGACCTCTTCTTTTCCATCTAATCCACAAGGAAATCCATGGTCCTTTGTATGGGGATCAACCACTTCCTACATCAATGCCTCCTCATATAGATGACATTGAGGAATCCATGTGGGAAGATCACCCCACCAAAGAAGAGATTCAAGCTGAACTCCATCATCTCCACCAATTTTCAAATATGGTGGATTCTCATCTTAGTGATGCTATGCAAATGCAAAGTGCTTTGCTAGCCTTCATAATCACCACTCCAAACACCAACACCAACACCTCCACCATTCCACCACCACAAAACCATGAACCATACTACCCCCTAGACATGGTTGTTCTAATTGTGAGCGTACAAATAACCGAAAGGACCAGGGTGATGGTTCATGAGCTTCAAGACGAAATGAGGTTCATCTTCAATCACATCCTAAAGCGCATCAATGCTTTTGCTCATCCACCACCTCAATAGGAAGGTCCTAGCTTATTTTCTTTAAGCATTTTTATTTTTATAGGATTTTTCTTGTAATTTTTTTTAATTTTCTAGGATAATTTTTTTTTTCTTTCTAGGATTTTATTATTGTACTAACACTTCATTGTGTTCCCTTTTCATGATTCTTAAATCATGAAAAATTTTAACAAATGAATGGCGTTTCTTATATGGTTGTGGATTGTTACATGGTGTTTTGGAAATGCTTGTGATGATGCTTTATTACTAACAATTTTTTTTTTGTAGCTTTTTCACAATCCATGTATCTTTCTCTTGGCACCCAATTTAGGGGGAGCATTGGTCAAGGGGGAGATAATGGCTCGGGCTCATTACGCATTCCGCCTCGATCTTCTTTTGTTGAGACAAAATGGGAGAATTATATAGAACTTGGTTATATTTGACTTTTCAAAAGTCAATTGCACACTTTGACTTTACGAAAAAGTCATTTGCATACCTTGACGAAAAGTCAACACAATGTCTAAATTGGACATACTTGCATTATCATCTTTATCTTTCAAGTTCTAAAACTAATATTTTTATAACTCTTGTACAATCTTTACATCTTTTATAAAAATAAAATTTATGTTTTGTCCTCAACGAAAAGGGGGAGATTGTTAATACAAATATCGTCATTAAACGTTATTTATATTTTTGATCTTTATCTAAGTTTTGTTAACGACAAAAGTAAATTTAATTTTTATAAAGCTCAAAGCTTGTCAAGTTTAATAGATATTAAAACAAGCTTTTTCAAATAAAATATTCATCACTCAAGCATTTGCATTGTGATTAATCATATCTTGATATGACTCTAAACCATAATGTATGATAGTAGTTTTAGTTCAAGAATTTTTTGGTTTTTTAAAACAAAACATTACATATGTATTTACATTTTAACATATTTCTAAAAATAGAAAAACAAACACATGACATCATGTGGTGCATCATTGAAATCCTTAGAAGATTTCACTAGATACTTTGTATAGATTTAGACTCTACATATCTTACACAATCTTGGATAGATATGGTTGACTTTGGTAAGATTTTGTGATCTTGCTGTCAGACCTCGGCGGCACCAAAAATTAACACGGGCGGAACCCTTTTGAGGGTTCCGTGGTCCGTGGTGCTTGCTGAACATTTTGGCTATAAATAGCAAAGCCAAACCAAGTTGTTTTCTATCTCTTTCTATCATATTCTCATACATTCCTTCTCTCTAACATTTCTAACTCAGTTTCATATCATATTAGTGATCTCTTTTGTAGCAAAGAAGCTCAAGATAATTTCAAGCTTCAACAAGAAATTGGAAGTCTTGTTTGTTTGTTGTTGTATGATCTTGTGTTGATTCATACATCATTGTTGTAACAAACCATCATAATCTTGTGAGTGTGAGTGGTTAGTATTTTAGTCCTTAAAATACATTGTGTGTGGGAGTGGTTATACCTTGAAAAGAACTCGACATCTAGCTTAGTGTCGGAAATAGTGTGTGGCGAAGTGTAAAGGTTTCTCCACCGATGAAAGGAGCTTATTGACTAGTGAAGTTAAACTCTCGAGTGTGAGACTCGGGAGTGGAGTAGGGCAAGGAAAAGAGTCCTTGTAGATCGAACCACTATAAACAACTTGTTGTGGTTTGATTGTTTTTTTCCTTATCTACTATTTATATATTGTTTGCATATTTCACTAACATATCTAAGATCAATATCAATTGATCTTTCAATAAGTTTCAAAACAAAGTTTTTAATCAGTAAACTATTCAACCCTCCTTCTAGTTTTCCACATAACATATCGAAGCAAACAAATAATAGTTACATACGTAAAAGATGAGTTTTTTCAAGTGCAACTTTAAGAGACCAACGACGAATTAGAAGGTTATAACTCATATTTTGCATTTAAAATTAAAATTGTATTGTTTTAATATGTTAAAGATAGTTCTATTGTTGAAGTTTTATTACTCTCCGGCAAAGAAAAGCCGAAAAAACTTGTATAAAAGAAAATAAATGTTTATTATACTTATAAATTGTTGATGGAGTTAAGAGAAAAAAGATGACATAGCACCAATTCTAGCCATTTGATTGATATAAAAATGCATCCAAACCGTATAAAATAGATTATGTCCTTATTTGTAGCATATAACTCTAAATTGACAAAGTGGGCTGCATATTTTGGCACGTTTACTATATCCAAAATATCGAAACTAACTTACCTTTAATAACGTAACTCACTATAACAATCTCAAGAAGCTATGGATAAGTTTAGAAATTATTATTTATTGATTATCCGTTAATTCAAATTTGTGAATCAGTCAAAGTAAATACTAAATTTTGACTTTGTGTTTTCTTTCTCATTGGATTTTCAAACACTTGCATCACTATTTAAGAGAAAATATTGCATTTTATACCCACACATAATAAATCATATTTCATAAACATATGATTTATTGAGTTAGAGCATCATCTCACAAAACATTTTGTACCATTGAGCATCATCTCACAAGCATGTACATGCATCTGGTATTATTTCGATACAACATAATATCAAAAGGATTATGCACTGTATATGTATCTATCAGTAGATTCCAAAGAAGATCTAGGCTATGTTTGGCGCGCAACATTTTAGAGCTTTTTGGGGCGATAATGATGAAGAATGAAATTTTTGATTTTATTGTTCGTTTAAGAAGGAAGCAATGAGCTTTGCTATTTTTAGGAAAGCTCATTTTTCCAACGCTTCTTTAAGAAGGTGTGGCGGTGGTGTGAGTTGTAGCTCTGCACGCACAACTCACTTCCACTTCATGCTCACCATACCTCTCACGCATTAATTTTACCAAACACACCCCTAATATGTCATCATAGTGTGCACCCAATATCAAATCTGTTTATTTTTAATAGAGTAAACAACACCATTCGTCTTTGTGGTATACGTTGACCATCAAGGATCGTCCTTTGACCAAAAAAATTGCACCGTTAGTCCTTAACTGCGAAACGGCGTTGGTCCCTCGCACTAACGACGGTAAATAATGCTCGTTAAGTCAGTCAACGTAAGGGTATTTTAGTCTTTTTCCCTTCATTTTTTAACTTCATCTTCTTCCTTTATCTATCTTCATCTCCAACTATCATCACCCACCACTATCTCCTCTATTCATTTTTATCACCACCTACCATCATCTATCTTATTTCTAAAAACACATAAAATCCAATTAAATCAAAACAATACTCAGTAATTCTATTTGAGAACCATATATACAAGAAATACACTAGAACCAATAACATTCACTATCACATACATATTCATCTAGACCAAATTCAAAAACAAAATCAATTCCAATAACAAATACATAATCAATTTAAATACATAATCCAGTTTGTAGTTAAGCACCGTACTAAAACAGATCTTCAACGAGTTTCGTCCTGTTTTGGTCTTTTTTCTCCTTTATAACCCATCTTCTTCATCTTCATTGAAATTAACTTCTTTGTCTTTGTCCCCAATTTTTTCCTCGTTATTTCCTTTTTCCAATTTTTACAGAATTTTTTTCTTTTTTTTCTATTTTTTTTTTTTGAATTCATGGGCCGACGGTGTTTTTAATTTATACAGACTGGATTATTGATTAATGATTTTGAAGCAAATGAAGATCGTATTGATTTTTAAGTGGAAATAGTCATTAGGTGGAGGTGTTGGAGGATCTTGGACGGGTGGTGTCTGGATCTTGGTGGTGGTGGTGGCGAGTGTGGGTGTAGATTAGGTGGAGGTGTTGGAGGATGTTGGGCGGATCTTGATAGTGGTAGTAGCGGGTGTAGAGTGGTCGGATCTTGAGAGTGGTTGTCAGAACTTCAGAGTGGTGGTTATTGTGGTTGTGGAATGGCCGGATGTTGGCCAGATCTTGATATGTTTTGTGTGGATTATGGAGGGAGAGAAGAAAAAGATAAATTAATGTGATAGAAAAACGCATTACAGATTATGGGTTCTCAAAATAATGTTATGTATCGATAGTTTAACGATGATGTTCATGATTCAACTACCGCCAGAGTATATAATATCAATATTGAAAAATGGGAAAAGATTGAACATTTCCCATATGTCATCAGTGGAAATTCTCAAGGTGTAATTGTGAATGGGGCCCCACATTGGGTGATGTATCAGGAGCATTCTGCTAATGATCAAGTTATTTTTCCTGTTATTGTTTGCTTTGATCTAGTCGAAGATAGGTTCAAAGAAATCCTTAAACCTGATTGGTTAGATGATTTCATGAGTTTGAATATGGGTAAGGATCATATTGAAGGTTGCACCGAGATAATCATATGATCCATTCGATGGAGTATGTATGTGCTTCTTTCCCATTTTATTGTGGGTGGAAAAGACAAAAGTGGTGTGGGTGGGAAAAGACAAAATACCCTCGACTTAAATAGGTTTAACGCCTGCTACTCACGCCAGCTAAAGTAGGACCAACCGAGTAACGTTTCGCACTTAAGGACTAACGGTGCAATTTTTGGTCAAAGAACGATCCTTGATGGTCAACGTATACAACAAGGACGAATGGTGTAGTTTACTCTTTTTAATATTTTCTTTAATTTTACTCTAGCAAATTCGTTAACTTTTCTACAAGGCTACAAGTGTTTTAATATACTATTCAACGAGAACTCCAACGATGAGATGATACTATACCTCTTAAAAAGAGGAAATTTCTTAAACGAACACTTTCTTCGTTAGATTTCAAAATGAACCTACTTTATATATTTTTCAAAATGAACTTTGAATGTTATACGTTAGATTTCTACCAAATATGTTTTAAACCGTACACGTATAACCAATTTCAGGCGTGAGTTTGGGCGTGATACAAACCGAGAAGAAGTGAGGGCGTGTTCGGGCGTGACTGGGCGAGAGGTCGAGCCGGGCGTGGCTGTGGGCTGGGATGTGTGCGGACTGGGTTGGGCGTGGCAGGGCGTGGAGCTTGGGCGTGGCAGGGTGGAGCTTGGGCGTGGCAGGGTGGAGCTGGGCGTGGAGCTTGGGCGTGGCGGCAGCGGAGCATGGGGGCGGTGGAGGCGTGGCGCTTGAGTTTTCAGTTTTTATCTTTTTTATGAAGATGGTACACTTCATTTTCATAGACACCTAGTATATTATCTGTTTTTTTAAGGTTTTCAACTTGGGTGGCATTTAGTGAAGCTGAAAAAGCCATTGTAAGCAGTAGTGTAGGAATAAAGAATAGGGTCTTCTTGTTGTTCTTCAGAAGATGATGATGATAAAGAAAGTGAGATGGATTGGAGGGTGTTGGAGTACCAGTCATGGTGAGTTCAAAAGGAGTCTGGCTTGGCATGATGGTTCATTTGAACTATGTATGTTTTCTTAGTAGCAAATACAAAGATGAAGTTGCTAATAAGCAAAGCCACCATAGAAAACCGCCATTGGAAAATTTTTGACAGAGAGAGAATGGAAGAGATGAAGGGACTAGTGTGGTTTTGAGATTGACATTATTTTGTTGAGGGCAGTTATTGCATATAAGTTGTAAAAGATATCTTGTGGGCAATGGAAGTTGTAAAAGATAAAGGTATGATGGTGACAGAAAATGGAAAGAGAAGAAAAGGTATGATTGTGACACAAAATGGTCATTTTGGTAAAGCTTAAAAAAAAGGTTCAGTTTGGTATAATCAATATCTATATGGTTTCTTTTCGTAATTTGCTTTCTTAAAAATATAGTAGCTAGGTGCTTTATTATTGTTATGCACGATGGTTGATACTAATATACTATTAATGGAGTGTTTGAAAATATCTCTCTTGAATGCATACATATTTCTAGCATAGTCAGTACTTTATAATCTTACACACATGTTCCTATATATTAAACATGTAAAGAAGCATGCTAATAATTGAACAAAATGTTTAATGGGTGCTATTTTAGAACTAGAAGAAACATCATGGTTTCATAAATTTATTAAAAATAAGTAGATGACAAGCATAACCATTTAATCTACTTATATTCTCGCTTAATGTCATTTTGTTAATTAATTTGTATAATAGTAATAACCTTTTATTATTTGTGTTAATTTACGCAAAACACGAAGAAAGATGATGGTGCAAGTAAACCGAACATTTTCATCTTCTCTTATCATATAAAGCTTAAGGGTGTGTTTGTTCAAAAGTAGCAGTAGCAATGAGCACACCGGTCGCATTAAAGAATTAGTCTTCTTAAAAAATAGTCACACTCACCGTTTTTTTGTTAACGACCACACAAAATCAAAATGCTTATTACTCACCGCTCATCGCCTCAAAAAGTTTCACACCTCCATGTCAAACATAACCTATATATTCGGAATAGTTGAAGGAATATGATAAGTGTTTTTATCTTAAGGATGTGATCCGAGCTACACATATATACTTTTCAATTCGGATTATATCTTATAAATTTTACATATCTTATATACTTACTTAAGAACGATTTTGACTTTAAATTCTCGATTGTTGATATATGATATAGTTTTACGCGACGGTGTTGCTTTCTCATATTTTTTCTTTTGCTAAGGCTTTTATTGTGATTTGTTGCTTTCCAGAACTAAAAATATATATTTATTAACTATGTATTTTCAAAGGCTTTCTAATTTGAACAAATGTTACAACAGAGAAGTTGTATTCGGGCAACGCACGAGTATTGTACTTGTTTTTGAATAGCCAACAAGTCCATTCTGATTAATGGATGACCTTAACAAAAAAAAAATGATATTTTGGTGGTCTTCCCATACAATATTGATATGTTGGATTACTGGCATATAATAGCAACGGACTTTCTGATTTGTTCACATATCATATACGAACAAAAAAAATACCACAATATCCATCCAACTTTCAAATTTTGTTTCATTATTATACGTTTTATAGTCATCTCTTTGCACCGTTAGTCCTTTTGACTAACGATTGTTTGTAATTAACTCAAAAATATGTTTTTCTTATGTTTTTATCCGTGTTCATACATTTTTTATCCGTTTTTATACGCTTTTGCCCGTTTTCTTATGTTTTCAAACTTTTTAGTTCTTTTTTAAACATTTGCGTCCGATTGTATACGTTTTCATCCATTTTTATACGTTTTCATACGTTTTTATCCGTTTTTATATGTTTTCATATGTATTTATCCGTTTTTTTACGTTTGCATCCGTTTTTATACGCTTTCAAACGTTTTTATACGTTTTTGTCCATTTTATACGTTTTTCTTGCGTTTTTATACTTATTCTTACGTTTTCATACGTTCTTAATCGTTTTTTACGGTTGCGTCTGTTTTTTATACGTTTTCGTCCTTTTATACGTTTTTTTATGTTTTCATCCGTTTTTATACGTTTTGCCTGTTTTATACATTTTTATATATTTTTATCCGTTTTATATGGTTTTATCCGTTTTTATAAGTTTTTATACATTTTCCTACGTTTTTATACGTTTTCTTAAAACGTATAAAAACGGATAAAAACGTAAAATATTGTATAAAAATGGACGAAAACGTGTAAAAACAGACGCTAACGTATATAAACGGACGAAAACGTATAAAAATGGACGAAAACGTTTAAAACGTAAGAAAACGGGCGAAAACCCATAAAAACAGATAAATATGTATGAAAACGTAAGAAAACTGATAAAAAAGCATGAAAACGTAAGAAAAACATATTTTTGAGTTAATTACAAATGGTTGTTAGTCAAAAGGACTAACGGTGCAAAGAGATGACTCTATTACATATGATAATGAAACAAAATTTGAAAGTTGGATGTAGATACAGATTTTTTGAGTTCCTATTTAGATATGTGAAAAAATAAAAATAAATCGCTATTATACGCCATTAACCCTAACCCTTATATATTTTGATTATATTTAGGTGCAGTTTTGTTTGATGGTTTGCTTGGGGTTTTTATATGATGTGACCTTTATCAATTGTTTGTTTGATGATGTCACTATCAAATTTGGGATTCATTGCAAAAAAACATGTATTGTGTTGAATCTTGGTTAAATTGGGTGATATGACTAACAATGTGGGGTCAGATTATGCTACCGCTCTTTATCTCTTTTTAAATTATATTACATATTAATAAAATTAATAATTTATTATTAAAATATATTTATTTCTTAATTTAATTATACTACTTTCTATTATCTCATTTTTACATTAAATCTAAATTCAAATCCAAATTTTAATTATAAACTCACCTTTATACCAAATGGGCTCTTAGTTGTTAGAAAATAGCTCATCGAATAGAGTCCAAATATAAGTTCAAAAAAAAATAGAGTCCAAATAAATTCACTTTTTTCGAGATTCACTTCACGTTTATAGGGATCAGTAAGAAGTAATCATGAGAAAAATTACACTTTCGGCCTCTACAGATACCTCAAATAACAACTTTAGTCCCAAATCGCTTTTTATTACACCACGATACCTATTTTTGAAACCTGCACGATTTAATCCCTATTTTGGATGAGCGTTAGTTAAGTCCGTTAAGTATTTTGCTACCGTTAGTCATTCGTTAATAATTTTGCACCGTTAGTCATTATTTTTGCACCGTTAATAATTTTCCACGCTTAGTCCCTCCGTAAATAATAGTTATCGCCCGCTTTTTACGTTTTGTCCGCTTTTATCCGCTTTCCCGGGTTTTTTCGTTTTCGTCCGCTTTTACGTTTTATCCCTTTCGCCCTGCTTTTATATGTTTTCGCCCGCCTTTTTACGTTTTGTCCGCTTTTATCCGTTTTGCCGCTTTTTATCCGCTTTCGACCCTTTTTTACGCTTTAACCGTTGGCCCGCTTTTTTACGCCGCCGCTTTTTACGCTTTTTCTCGCTTTTGTCCGTTTCGCTCGTTTTTATTCGCCGCCGCTTTTTCACGCTTTTGTCGGTTTATATCCGTTCGCTTGTTTTTAATCTTTTTCGCCAGTTCTTTTACGCTTTTGTCCGTTTCGTTCGTTTTTTCCGCTTTCCCCGCTGTTTTACGATTAAATCGTTTTTATACGTTTCGTCCATTTTTACGCTTTGTCCGTTTTTCGCACGCTTTTATCGGTTTTCATCCGTTTTGTCCGCTTTTCTTTCATTTTTGTACTATTTCAACATATTGAAAATTTTTCCAAAAGAAAAAATTTTCCAAAAAAAAATTGGAAAAAAATATTTCCGAAAAAAATTTGAAAAAAATTAAAAAATTCAAATTTCAAAAAATTTTGAATAAAAAGTTTCAAAAAAAATTTGAAAAAAAATTTCAAATATTTTTAAAAAATCTTTAAAAAAAATATGTCCGCTTTTTTTCAATATTTTTGTTCAAATTTTTTTAATTTTTATTCAAAATTTTATTTTTTTCAAAAATATTTTTTCCCAATTTATTTTGTCAAAACTTTTTGAATTTTATTTCAAATTTGTGAAAAATTCCAAATTTTTTGAATTTTTGTGAAAAACAAACGAAAACGGATAAAACAGATAAAACGTAAAAACGAGCTAAAACGGATAAAACGAACACGTATGAAAAACATACAAAACGTAAAACAACGGGCTAAAACGGACAAAACGTAAAAATCGGCGAAACGAATAAACAACGAAGGAAAACGGATAAAACAGATAAAACGAAAAATGGGCGAGAACATAAAAAATGGTCGAAACGGATAAAAAAAAAACAATAAAACGGATAAAAACATAAAAAAGGAAGAAAATATATAAAACATGTATTTAAAAGGGATAAAACGAAAAACGGATTTAAAACGAAAAAAACGGGGAAACGGATAAAACGAAACGAACGGATAAAACGTAAAAAACGGGCGATAACTATTATTAACGGAGGACTAACCTAAAAACTATATTTTAAAAATAAGGACTAACGGTGCAAAAATTATTAACGAAGGACTAACGGCGAAAATACTTAACGGACTTAACTAACGCCCATCCAAAATAGGGACTAAATGCGTGCAAGGTTTCAAAAATAGGTATCTGTGGTGTAATAAAAACGACTTAGGGACTAAAGTTGTATTTGAGTTATACCACAGGGATCAAACGTGTAATTTTTTCTAATCATGAGTAGTTATGTAATAAGAATTATTTGCATAACCACACTCTTAAGCGTTAGGGTTGTCATTGAAAAAAAAAACTAGTTTTTAAATCTTAAAGAATGCATAATAGCTTTGGTTCATTGAATTGTAGAGGTACTAAAAGATCATAAGAACATAAAAATAGGGAATAAGATATATATTCGCAAAAGCTCAAAATTGCATATATATCCAGCTTAAACTTTTAATTGCATATATATCTTTTCAAAGGCTTAAAAATTGCATATATATCCAATCTAAACTTAGAATTACATATATATCCTACGTAAACCTTAAATATGTCATATATATCCAAATAACTATTTAATTTAAATTTGCAACGCTCGAATACATAAAAATTATAAGTATATTAAAAATATGTCTTAAATATATTTTTTCTTTATTATAAACTTGTTGGCGAGTATATACGCTTTCATTGCAAACATATTATTTATCCGTGATGTATATTATATAACAACCATAATATATTTGATAGTTTATTTCATATATTTGTATTAGATATGAGATAAATTGAATTTGTTTCGTGAGGTTAAACGCTTTCTTGATATATTGTTTTTGGTCGTTCATTTGAACCCCGGGACATCGTACCCATAAAACAAATGTGTTTGTTGCCATTTTAAAATTATAATTATCATAATTTAGAGTTTAAAGTTATATTAAATCATTACTTTGATATATATGATATATTAGAGGTTTAGAAGGATATATATGCAATTACGAAGGTTTAGAAACGATATATATGCAATTATTAAGTTAAGTTGGATATATATGCAATTTTTAAGCTTTTGAAAAGATATATATGCAATTATAAGTTTAAGTTGGATATATACGCAATTTTAAGCTTTTGCAGGGATATAACGATTCAAATTTACGTCATATATTTGTTAACTAGTTGAGCTCAGCATGCACGAAGTCTGGGCATATAATAAATTGGGTAATAATATTTCAATAAACAATTACTATCTCCGTCCCATATTAATTGTCCTGTTTTGACTTTTTAAGTCTTTTTTTCTTAACTTTGACCTTAAATATTTTTATTTATATTATATAATATTTAATAAAAATTATACCAATAAAAAAAATACATTTAAAACCCAATCTATTCATATATTTTGCATCAAGTATTATATAACACAATTAAAAATATTTAAGGTCAAAGTTAGAAATGAAAGACTTAGAAAATTCAAAGTGGACAGTTAATATGGGACGGAGGGAGTAAAAAATGTATGGTTTTATAACGTTTAAGATTTTTATATAAAATGATATTAAATCTTTTACATTATGTAGTTATAATAAACATGGGTGCGCTGATTTTTACATAATTTTTTCATAATTTATTAATATTGTGTATAGATTTTTGTCACACGTAGAATTTGATTTTTTTTTAAATGACATGATGTTTAGGTTGATCTTATTTAAATTTAACTATTAATATTATACACATTATACTTGTTTAGTAGCACATAATGACCTTTGAAAACGTATGTGTCGTTGCTATATATACAATTTTGTCTGTTTATTTTCATCACACAATCTGTGAGGTCGTACTTTCTTTTTTATATTTATATTCCTGTTAATAATAACTTGGGTTAATGGTCTAGAAAACATACAAACTTTCCACTTTTTACTATTGTGACAATAAACTTTTTTTTTTTTCCTATTAAAACAAAACAACTTCTTAATGACTGCTATTGTAACCAAATATGCCACGTGGCAACATTAATTAACACTTAACCAAAAAAACGCTTTTATACAAGTTTCATAATTCCGGAGGACCATTTTTGCCAAGTTACAAAAATCGATCAAAACCCTCACCCACCTCACACACATCGATCAAAACCACAAGACACATAACACCAAATACAAAATCTCCAACCTCAATCTAAAACTCAAATTAAACCCGATCCACCAACCGACACACACAATCACAATAATAATAATAATAAAAAAAAAAAAAAAAAAAAAAAAAGGAAACTTACAAAACCCACAACCTTAAAACGCATACCCAAAAAATTTCATCAAAGATGAATACTGATCCCCATTTTCATCAAAAACCACATGAATCAGTAGTTTGGAATTATAAACATTAATCGATTTCTTGTATGATGTTAAATATTGATGGATCTTAGTGAATGATAATGGCTTCGTTATTTCACAACTGGATTAAAGTCGATGGGTTTCGGACTCGATGATGATATCATTATTAATGGCTAGTCCGAACTAAGGTGGTGTCATTTGTACATTTCAGTTGAAGAGGATTTGTTAGGCTTATCGGAGTAGCTTAAAAGGATTTGTCAGTGCATAATGGTGTGAATTAGATTAGAGATGGTTTTGAGGTTGCTATAAAGATATGTTGGGTTTGCTCGCTTTTAAACCTAAATGATGTTGGATTTTACCAGAAGTATTTGTGATTTTCAGTGCGTTTGGTCGGTTAAAACTAACTCGTGGAGTGTAATGAATGTTGTCTCAAGGAATGATGAAGACGAGATTGTGAATATGGTGTTGGTAGCGCCAGCTAAGACCGATATGAATCGATGGATGCTTAAGGTTAAAAGTGAATCAAGAGTGATAGTGAGGTCTTCGATTGAGATTTTACACATCGAATCGTTAACAGAGTTTTCGTGCTAAGCTTTAACATCGCTGAGTTGTCTCGGGGAAGATCAAGTGTTTTCGAGCTGTTTATCATGTGGTGAGAAAATCGGTGAGTGGTGTTTCCGTGGGTTGAACGTGAATGGAGGCGTGGTAAAACTCAAGTGAAATGAGATAGCATGGTGAGCCCATACAACATGCACTCAGAACCCGAGATTTATGGTAACAAACCTGTACTAATCCTCGGAAGGCCGGAACCAAAAGTGACCAAAAGTGATTGTGTGAACTTGAGGAACTCATTGATTAGGGTTTATATCATCGGTGTTAGTAGCAGTTTGGGAAGAACATAAACTTTTAATTTATGTTTTATAAAAAACGTTTTTTGTTTTTATATATTCGTATGTTTTATGAGTGTTAGTCCCCAAGTTTGGTAAGTTGGCAGAAATGGTCCCTCAGACATTATAAACGCGTTTTTTTGGTTAAGTGTTAATTAATGTTGCCACGTGGCATATTTGGTTACAATAGCAGTCATTAAAAAGTTGTTTTGTTTTAATAGGAAAAAAAAAGTTTATTGTCACAATAGTAAAAAGTGGAAAATTTGTATGTTTTCTAGACCATTAACCCTAATAACTTTAGCCGTATTTATTTTAAAACTCGTATGCGCAACTTATAAAGAGAAATAACACGAGTCGTTATTGAATCGCGATAGTTAAGAAAGTACTTTTAGGATATCTAATCGAGAAGGAGTAGTAACATGAGTCGCTCATATATATAATCTTGTGTATTCATTTACATATCACACTATAATTTTGATATTTATAATTTCTTGTAAATACATGAATTTAATATATATGGATAATGTGGTATAAATAACAACAATATATATGTGGTATTTTTCTACAAAATATAACGTACAAAGGGTATAAAATCCATGTGGTATTTATTAAAAGACTAAAATACACCGTTGGTCCCTAAACTTTATTGCTCATCGCGATGGATTTAACCTCGCTCTTTTCATCGCCATCGGTCCAAACAAGAAATTATTAAATGCCAGATTGGTCCTTGACCAAGTCAAAGTCTCGATTTTTGTTTTGTAGTCGAGGGTATTTTAGTCCATACACATTTATACTTTTATAACACATTTATATTTTAGCCCTTCATCTTTCATCTTCACATCATCTCCCCAAATCATTTATCTCCCCAACATCATCTTCTCCTTTTGAGTTTCTAGCTTTAATAGTTTCATCTCCCTGTAACAAATCTTTTGAGTGTGTCTTTTACATACAACAATTTTGATTAGTCGATCCATCAAACAAAAACACAAAATAAAAATAAAAGAGATGCAGATATTGTGAAAACCCTAACTGGGAAAACAATAACTCTTGAAGTCGAAAGTAGCGATACTATCGACAATGTCAAAGCCAAGATCCAGGTTTGCTTTTCTCAGTTATTCTTGTTTTCTATAATTTATATTGTTTAGGCTAGTGTAATTTTATAAATTTATGATTGTTTATACTTTATAAAGTTAATTCTTTTATGTGGGTTTATTATTGCTTAGAAGGGGTTGTTGGTTAAACCTTTTTTGAGGTGCTTGACTGTTTGGAAAATATAACAAGCTTAACCAAACAATCTGGTTAATAGCTTATTGGAGGCTAGAAAATAAAGTTATAAGCTAAACCAAACAGACTCTGAAACTTGCTATTTGCTTATTGTGTTTTTAATTTAAGTTATATTCTATAACAGATAGGAAGTTTTGTTGGTGATTGAGAATTGGGTTTGCTTATTAAAACTGTTTCTTATTATTTGCAAGTTCTAACACAAAGTCATGACATGCCAGTCAAAACAGTCCGATCTCTTCTGGGGCCCACAAAAATCATTGACGTATCATGCAAGACACCAGAGCATGCTCTGAAAGCATGGGAAGATGGTGCTGATTACATAGGATCAGGAGGTGTGTTCCCAACTAACACAAAAGCGAACAACCGAACCATTGGTTTGGATGGTTTGAAAGAGGTTTGTCAGGCATCAAAGCTACCAGTGGTGGCGATTGGTGGCATTAATCTTTCAAACGCGAAGTCTGTTATGGAATTAGGTGTGAAGAACCTTGAAGGGGTAGCCGTTGTTTCCGCCTTGTTTGATAGGGAAAGTGTTGAGGGGGAGACAAAGAAACTGCTTGCTTTGCTGACAGAAACTGTTGCAAATGTATGATCTGCTCAACTGGTATAAACTCTAAGTCTGTTTTGGTTAATAGAGGAAGTTTGGTTTTTGATGAATAATTGTTTGCTCGGGAACATGCAAATGTAAAATAAGATAATACCCCCACCATAATAAGCTTCGCTGGTGTTTAAACAATTAGACATGTATTTTGATGCTCATCGTGTATCAAAATAATCAGTATCATGTATTCATGTACTTGGTGTTCTTTTATATGTTTTGCAAATGATAGTGTTTGTACGTCTATTTTGGTGCTTGAGATAATTATTTATTTGAATTCTTGACATTGTTTATGGTAATATAAGTTTGAAATATGGACAATTAATAGTGACCTTAACTTATTTCGTCATTGTAACAGCATTAGCAGGTGATGACCCGGATGATATTAGGGAGATGAATGATTTGGGGAGATGATGACGAGGATGAAAGATGAAAAGCAGAAACATAAATGTGTTATAAAAATATAAATGTGTATGGACTAAAATACCCCGACTACAAAACAAAAATCGACTTTGACTTGGTCGAGGACCAATCTGGCGTTTAATAATTTCTTGCCACTGCCATGACCACGATGAAAAGGCGAGGTTTCGTCCCATCGCGATCCTCCGATACAAGTTTAGGGACCAACGGTGTATTTTAGTCTTAAATTTATAAAGTTATTAAAAGACATGTAAATTGATAAGTATACTTAAGTATATATAATTTATTTAAAATTAGCAATTAAAATTTTATTAATTACCCATTTCTTTTCTAAGTTATTTTCTTTTACAAGATCGGCAAGTATATTTTATAAATATTTGTTTTATTTGATAAAATTAGATTAGTTTGATCAAATTGAAACTAATTTTGATTTTTATTGGCAATACTTAATTTTAACAAGTAAATGGAATGATACACTCATGTCTATAGAATTTTTCACCGTACCTTTTGCACTTTTTGAAAATCTCGTATCTATGGGTATGTTTGGTAATGATATGAACCTGAGCCTGAAATTTGGGCTGAAATTTGAGTCTTATATTATAAGTCGAAAACTAAAGCTTATATTCTTATAAAGTTGTTTGGCGAATTAGTTGGAGCTAAAACTTATTAATGTAAAATCAAATGAAAGTACATCAAATTAAATTAACATATATTTTCAGTTTTTACGTGACAATTCATTATATTTTTAAGGGTTTTTCTATTATGTGCACAAGATACGTGATAGAAAATGAAAAAGTACGTAAAAGACATGGGATCCACAAAAAATACATAAATACATATAAAAATATATTTTTGTTGATCCCGACGTACTTTAACGTATCTTTTCACTTTTATCGTGCTCTTGTAACATAATAGAAAAACCTTATTAAAAAAAAGTATTTAAGTAATTTAACTACCATAAGTTCTTATAAGCCCTTTCTACGGGGCTTGGGCTTATGGAGGCTTATCATCATTTTATAAGCCCAAGATCCTGTTTTCAAGTGACAAACGTAGGTTATTTTATAAACCGACTTATTTTAAAAGCTCAAGCTTCTATAAGCCCCAGAAGCTCTGTACCAAACACAGCCATGAGAGATTTAAAAGTTTGCAAAGTAAGTTCCAGGTTAATATATAATAGAGTAAACGATACAATGAGCTTGTGAGAGTTCGATAAAGAAAAGCCTAAAGTCAGCCCAACACAATATACAATTTTGAAAGATTTATAATTCTTCAACCTTGCTGATCAAGAAACCAATATATATATATATACTAAATACTGGGAAGAAAACGATGAATACGCAAACATTAAACGAAAGTTTCACAACTCTTGAAAAACAGTCCCGAGATTTAAGTGCCGTCAAGAAGTTAGTCCTGAAGCATTAATTCTATCTATAGCAATTTGGCAAAATAATCCCTAAGGTTCAAGTGGCGTTGCAAGGTAAGTCCGTAGCAAAGCAAACATTAAATGCAAAGTTTCACAACTTGGCAAAAAGCAGGTCCACGAGGTTTAAGTGTCGTTTGCAAAATAAGTCTGTAGCATTAATTGCTATCTATAGCAATTTGGCAAAAATAATCCCTAAGGTTTAAGCGGCGTTGCAAGGTAAGTCTCAGAGAATTAATTGCTATCTATAGCAACTTGGCAAAATTAGTCCCTAAGGTTTAAGTGTCGTCACAAAGTAAGTCCTTTGAAGCCAATCCCGCTGCATCGCGCGGGTTTCCACACTCGTTAAGTCTATATATAGACCTTGTTTTGCATCACTTCCGTATATTCATCATCAACGATCAACACAAATAAAGTTCCCAAAAAATCAAAAGATCAAGCTTTCTTCGAAGATAAGGAGAAAAAAAGATGAATGGTAGTGGTACAAAAACTATAAGCAACATCGTAACTGAACGTTTGAAGGAGCACATCACCCATGAGCTCAATGGTACAAACATTATGCTAGTCATCGAGAAGCAATTGTTCAGAAGTGATCTGGCAGAAAACCAAAACAGGTTAAGCATGCCGTATAACCAACTGCAAACACTTGATTTCCTAACGCCTGAAGAGATCAAACATCTGGACACGTATCGTGAGATTGATGTACCGTTGTTGGGGCCAACGCTTCAGATGTACGAGCAACCAATGAAGTTGGTAAGGTGGAATGTAAATTCAACTCATACTTTTGTTTTAAGGACTGGTTGGAGCAACTTTGTCCAAGAGAACAAGAATGATCTGAAACTAGGGGCAACGATTCAAGTTTGGTCATTTCGCAAGGAGGATCAAAATAAGTTGTGCTTAGCTATTGCAGTTGTTAAGAGAACTGATTAGACGATTGCTAATAAATTCTATGCATCTGCGTTTCTAATTTACTTGTTTTGAACAAACAGCTAAATGCTATCTCATATATCCCTATAGATATAGTAGTCTAGTAGATGTAATTCGTTAACTTTCTTAGATTTTGTTTAAGAGTTGATATTCAGTTTACTCAAAGTAATTTATATTAATTAGCTGGATACCCGGACGGGTACCTTGCAATACAAATTATGGCGAATATAAGTGTTCAATTTTATATTTTTCCATTACAATATCTTTATGGATAACAAGAATTTTATGTTTGAGTAACTTTAAGCAATAAAGTACTTGCATGATGTTGCAGCAATGTAAAGATGGTAGTCCATAAAATTATTGAGGCATGAAGTCAAAGTATATCGAGTGTAGGTAGAATACAATGTGATTTCGTTACATTTATACGGTATAAAATCTACTCATCGTAATCCTTAAAATGTCAAATTTTGTTTTAAATACTTGACTCATTTGCTTTTATATATTAGTCGCATTATTTTCATAGTTTTTCAACTTATGTTTTTTATATTTAAACTAGTTTTGTACATGAATATGGCTAAAGAAAAGCATGAAGTCTTTCTAATATTCCGCTTGTAAAGTTACTAATGAAGTATAAATTTCTATAATGAATAATAAAATTTAAGTAAAAAAGAAAAAAGATGTTCGTAGACATCGGGAGCTCATGAGAAATATGATAATATTTTCGCTAAGTATCCTGCTTGTTGATGAGCCTTGCTCATGGCTGACTTGTTATAAAAGGCCCATTTGTATTTCGGTTTTTATTTTGAGCTAGCCATATAAGTATGAGGCCCGTATGATTAGTAAATGATACGACCCGGTTAGGGGTTGTATCGGGATAAGACACCACTTCAAGCGTGTGCTAGCTCCTTAAGAAATAGAAGAGAAGAACTATAGAATTATTGATCTTAAACTTGATTGCATTATCATAAATGATTGCAGAGTATTTATAAGACAAAGTAGGTAAAACCCTAAGACCTAAATAGGCCGTGGGCTCGGTAGGCGTATCATTCCTCACTCCTTCAAAACCACCTTGCCCTCAAGGTGTTGTCTTAAAACATTCTTAATTGACTTTCCTAAATAAACATGAAAACAATCCTAAACAAAGACACGTAAATAAAGATAGATTATATGACATAATCGTTATGCCATACGTTTGGACTTCTTGAGTCATTTGGGCGGTCCGTCCTCCTGCAACATAAGCGTAATCCGGGATCCCATAATCTTCTTTGAATTGCACCTTCGCCCTTTTCTTCTTCCGTATTCCTTGCCTTGGACATAACACAACACCATTCTTCCATCTTTGCTACCCACGACTTTTCTCGATATACCCACTTCAAACAAACAACCAAACTCTCTCCGAAAACATCTTTACCTCCAACATCTTAGTCACAAACTCCTTGATTAAACCCAAATTTATTTCATCTATACTATCATCGGATATACCACCTCCACCTCCGGCCTTAAGTAGTGATATCACTATATTGACTCATCTTAAATCAACCCTACACGCTTCACCACCACCCACAACAACATCTTCCACACTTTCTTTATTTTCTGAAAATTCGCTAAACTCACTACGAACTTCCATGCTTTCCACATTACTCTCACCAATATAAAAAACATCGTTTATCGCGCTACTAACCTCAACAACACCAATATCTTCATTAGCATCTAAGGACTCTTTAATCACATATGGAGCTTCTTCACTTGGCCATGATAGCATGATATCTATTTTCTCTTCAAAGTTGACTTTTTCCACGCAATTATCTCAAAGCGAGCCTCCATTATACGGGCTATGGAGCAGGCTTCTCCTAAAGTTGTGGCGCTAACCTTAAGAGTGCACATTGTAGAAGCGGTTTAAGTCCCGAGATATACATCGATTTAAGTAAAGATTACGAGATCCCGTTACTTGATTTCCAAGTACCACAAATTCACTCTCATATTCGGCCACCGTACTCATTTGCAAGAGCTTAGATAGTGCGTATTCCGCGTCCCGATCACATCCGCTTGAAGCCATTAACATTAACTCGAAAAACAAAACAAAAAACAAAAAAAAAAAAAAATTTCGATGAACAGTACCCGTGAACAGTACTCCGTGAACAGTACCGTGAATAGTGGTCGATGAACAGTGATTTTTTTTTTTTTTTTTTTTTTTTAATTAATGGAACCCTAATCGTAAGCCCTCTCGACGAGAGCTCTCAATGAAAGCACCAATTGATACGACCCGGTTAAGGGTTGTATCGGGATAAGGCACCACTTCAAGCGTGTGCTAGCTCCTTAAGAAATACTCCCTCCGTCCCATATTAAGTGTCCACTATTCATATGCACAAAGTTTTAGAAAATTCCACTAACTACACTCTCCACCAATCAAATATCATTTTCACCCACTAAAGTCTCATCTCATTAGTTGGAATATTCTATGGACACTTAATTTGGGACATCTAAAGATTCTATTGTGGACACTTAAATTGGGACGGAGGTAGTAGAAGAGAAGAACTATAGAATTATTGATCTTAAACTTGATTGCATTATCATAAATGATTGCAAGAGTATTTATAAGACAAAGTAAGGTAAAACCCTAAGACCTAAATAGGCCATGGGCTCGGGCCCAGGCGTATCAGTAAACCACTATGGTTTGCCATGTGGAGAAGATGATAGAATGGCAGAAACATATTGCAAGTCACCTTTGTTATTCAGGTTTCTACTTTCTAATTTCTCTGTCTTTCAAATTGATATTGATATAGATAATATAGCACAAGGGACCTTGAAACTATATTATTTTAATCTTATTTAAATATTGTTTTTTGCAAGGGATCTTGAAACTATATTATTTTAATTTTATTTAAATATTGTTTTTGGGCCCAATTAGTGTTGGTCTAAAAGGTTGAAGTCCTAAGCATGATTGACTTTCTGCACCACCACTTGCAACCCAATGTTGAAGATTTTGGATAAAGTCGATGGCCAAAACACGTGTTTTCAAATATGGACATCACCTCAGGTTTCACCGCTTGATACCTATCGATTCGGCAACTCGGATGATGAAGAAGATAACGTCCGTTTGTGTTTGTTTCTGCGTTTCCAAAATCATCCGTGCGGAAGATATTTGAATCAATAAATTTGAATCGGAAGGCGAAGAAGAAGAAGAAGAATCATCCGTGAATAGATTAACATGGTATAATTGATTAACTTTTATATAATTTAAAATTTAATCATAAAGGTTGTATTTTTATTGATAAATATACACCGCCACCGCCTTATGAGATAACTTTGATCGGGTTGGCTACAAGATCTTGAAGCTTCTTCCACCCACCCACCGCCTTCTCAAAGTCAATTGTTACCGTAATGTTTAAGATAGAGAAGGGGTATGTGTATATAGACCCGCGCCATATTTGTAAGTTCTAATATTTTTTTCTTGGGTTAAGATTTTTGTATGCGTTCACAAATTTGGTGTTTGTTTACCTTTGCTTTTAGAAGAAGCTAAAGTTCGATATGAAAAGGCTGTGTTTCAAGCAATTGATTTGGTGAGCAATGATTTTTTCTGAGTTCGGATTTAAATTATACTATAATATCGACATATGAGTTTCATATATGTTAAACACTTAGACCGCTACAATTTTATAACTGTAGGATGATTATCTTTCTTTGAAGGCGAAGAGTATGAGGAGAAGTTTAAGAAAGAATCTTTAGCACTTTTCGTTTTAGCCACGTAAGTTGTTATATATGATTGCTACGATGCATAGCGGCATAAATATGTAATAGGTGGTAGTTCACAAGTACTTTATGATTGAATCCGTGTGGTATTTGAATATGTAGATATGGAGATGGTGAGTCGACGATGATAATGCGGCAAGATTTTATAAATGGTTTACAAAGGTAATTGTATTGTACCTATTGGAGTAATTTGGTGATATGCATATTCAAACAGGATATCAGTGTAAAGTAGATTTTACTATATTTTTGTAGGGAGATGACAAAGGAGAATGGCTTAACAAACTTCAATATGGAGTGTTTGGCCTCGACATGAGCGATATGAGCATTTCAACTAGGTAATTATCAATGCCGTTTACTTACTTGACAATTCCTATAAGGACGATTGTGAACTCCGTCTTTGGCGACGATTACATTAATGTATGTTCGTTACATTCACAAATTCTCCAACAAAGGTGATTTCTATTCTCAATTTTTTTGCGTTGGTCTGATAAATAGGTTATTTGAACAGGTTATTTGTTGTACAAAAAAGGGATTCTGGTGCCTCATTTTTATTGTCGTTTTATACCTATTTTTTATTTATATTCTTGGCGATTTTGTATAATGTTACAAGTAAAAGGTTCTGACTTTTATGTATTCATCAGTCCCCTTTTTTCCTATTAAGGCTACTAAATGATTTCGCGGCAAATTCTGAAGGCGCATGTGTTGTGGTTTTGTTGTAGGTGTGGCTCGTCCTCCAACCACGATGCTTCCGTGAGATTTGAGAAAGCAGCTACGCAAGAGTCGGGACTACAGCGTTAAGCTCTATTTAGCGAGGTGTTATTTAGCGTGGCCACAATGAGAAAAGGTACTTTATTTTTGAGCAATGATAAAATGTATTTAAGTGGCCTTAATAACAATCTGGGGCTTAAATTTAACCTAAGGGACCTAAGGAAAATAAGTGGGAATACTTCTAAATAAGCTAAGGCAATTGGAAGGTAATAAAGGAATAAGCCAATGAAGGTATCCTAGGTGTAATGGAAATAAGCTAAGGAGAAGAGCCATAAGCTAATCCTAATGCATGAATAAGCTAAAAGCATACCTAAACATCTAATTTAAGCACTATGGGACGAATTAGTACGGGGAAATAAGCGACTTAGAAACATGAGCGACTAGGCAATAAAGGAATCAAGCAAATAAGCACTATTAAGTCTGTTGTAGGTCATTGGCCAAGGGGGTGAGGCGGTTCTGAGACCTAATATAAGCTCTTAAATAAGCACTAGAAACCATATAAAGGCAAAGCAGTTAAAATCCATACTAGGGCCTACCTAAAGAACCAAAATCATTCAATTAAGCCACGAGAATAAGCGGAAAATCGGTGGAGAAAAAAATGTTTTAGGCGAGAATAGGGAAAATGACAAGATCAAGTGGGACGAGACGGGTGCACAGCGGAAAATAAGCATCAAAACTAAAAGATAATATTAAAACACAAAGGCAGTTATTTCTACCAACTAAACACCTCGGAAAACCAATTTGTATCATTTTTTAAAGATTGAGAGCTAAAAATTGTGAGATGAACATGGCCTATTGGGTGGAAAATGGATTTATCACAGCCTAAGTCCAATTCACAATCACTTTTTAAACTAAATTTTTTTGTCAAAAGGTTCTAAACATACTTCAAATCTGGTACTCTTTAACTTCAAAAGTGCATTAAACCAAATGGGTTTTGACATTAAAATTAAGCGTAAACCAAACACTCCATTAATTCATGAAACCAGTTTCAAAACAAGTGTAACATAAATCTATGATTATCTTATATTTAAAAAGACTTATAAAGACTTAAAACTTTATCTAAACGGATATATCACACCAATCAAGCTGAATTAAAGGTGAAATCAATACTTGACTTTCAGTTGACTTTATTGACTTTTAGCTTTTGAAATAACTTACGATCTGAGATAATCGACATTAAATAACAAAAGGGTATTGATTATTTTTTTGTTTTATTTATTGTGTATTCACGTCAAGCTTCGGTTGTTAGTTTCGATTTTCTTTACATGCAGGGACAAATAGCGCTACGGGTACATCTTCTATTAGGTTTGGCACCGTTACAGCTAATATTTTACATGTTAGCCGGCCACAGGTATGATCTTTTGTGTAAAATCACCAGTTATAATATAGCACAAGGGACCTTGAAACTATATTATTTTAATCTTATTTAAATATTGTTTTTTTGCAAGGGATCTTGAAACTATATTATTTTAATTTTATTTAAATATTGTTTTTTTGGGCCCAATTAGTGTTGGTCTAAAAAGGGTTGAAGTCCTAAGCCGCAATTGACTTTCTGTACCACTTGCAACCCAATGTTGAAGATTTTGGATAAAGTCGATGGCCAAACACGTGTTTTCAAATATGGACATCACCTCGATTTCACCGCTTGATACCTATCGGTTCGGCAACTCGGATGATGAAGAAGATAACGTCCGTTTGTGTTTTTTTTCTGCGTTTCCAAAATCATCCGTGCGGAAGATATTTGAATCAATAAATCTGAATCGGAAGCGAAGAAGAAGAAGAAGAATCATCCGTGAATAGATTAACATGGTATAATTGATTAACTTTTATATAATTTAAAATTTAATCATAAAGGTTGTATTTTTATTGATAAATATACAAGCCGCCTTATGAGATAACTTTGATGCGGGTTGGCTACAAGATCTTGAAGCTTCTTCCACCCACCCACCGCCTTCTCCAAAGTCAATTGTTACCGTAATGTTTAAGATAGAGAAGGGGTATGTATATAGACCAGCGCCATATTTGTAAGTTCTAATATTTTTTCTTGGGTTAAGATTTTTGTACGTTCACAAATTTGGTGTTTGTTTACCTTTGCTTTTAGAAGAAGCTAAAGTTCGATATGAAAAGGCTGTGTTTCAAGCAATTGATTTGGTGAGCAATGATTTTTTACGAGTTGGTTTAAATTATACTATAATATCGACATATGAGTTTCATATATGTTAAACACTTAGACCGCTACAATTTTATAACTGTAGGATGATTATGCTGCTGAAGACGAAGAGTATGAGGAGAAGTTTAAGAAAGAATCTTTAGCACTTTTCGTTTTAGCCACGTAAGTTGTTATATATGATTGCTACGATGCATAGCGACATAAATATGTAATAGGTGGTAGTTCACAAGTACTTTATGATTGAATCCGTGTGGTATTTGAATATGTAGATATGGAGATGGTGAGTCGACGGATAATGCGGCAAGATTTTATAAATGGTTCTGAGAGGTAATTGTATTGTACCTATTGGAGTAATTTGGTGATATGCATATTCAAACGGGATATCGGTGTAAAGTAGATTTTACTATATTTTGTAGGAGATGACAAAGGAGAATGGCTTAACAAACTTCAATATGGAGTGTTTGGCCTCGACAGCGAGCGATATGAGCATTTCAACTAGGTAATTATCAATGTCGTTTTACTTACTTGACAATTCCTATAAGGGATGATTGAACTCCGTCTTTGGCTGGCGATTACATTAATGTATGTTGCGTTACACATTCGCAAATTCTCAACAAAGGTGATTTCTATTCTCAATTTTTTGCGTTGGTCGATAAATAGGTTATTTGAGCAGGTTATTTGTTGTACAAAAAGGATTACGGTGCCTCATTTTTATTGTCGTTTTATACCTATTTTTTATTTATATTCTTGGCGATTTTGTATAATGTTACAAGTAAAAGTACCGACTTTTATGTATTCATCGATCCCTTTTTCCTATTAAGGCTACTAAATGATTTCGCGGCAAATTCTTGAAGGCACATGTGTTGTGGTTTTGTTGTAGGTGTAGGCTCATCCTCCAACCACGATGCTTCGTGAGATTTGAACGGCTACGCAAGAGTCGGGACTACAGCGTTCGCTATTTAGCGAGGTGTTATTTAGCGTGGCCTGATGAGAAAGGTACTTTATTTTTGAGCAATGATAAAATGTATTTAAGTGGCCAATAACAATCTGGGGCTTAAATTTAACCTAAGGGACCTAGGAAAATAAGCTGGGAATACTTCTAAATAAGCTAAGGCAATTGGAAGGTAATAAAGGAATAAGCTAATAAAGGTATCCTAGGCTGTAATGGAAATAAGCTAAGGGAGAAGAGCCATAAGCTAATCCTAATGCATGAATAAGCTAAAAGCATACCTAAACATCTAATTTAAGCACTATGGGGCAGAATTAGCACAGGGAAATAAGCGACTTAGAAACATGAGCAGCTAGGCAATAAAGGAATCAAGCAAATAAGCACTATTAAGTCTGTTGTGGTCATCGCCAAGGGGTGAGGCGGTTCTGAGACCTAATATAAGCTCTTAAATAAGCACTAGAAACCATATAAAGGCAAAACAGTTAAAATCCATACTAGGGCCTACCTAAAGAACCAAAAATCATTCAATTAAGCCACGAGAATAAGCGAAAATCGGTGGAGAAAAAATGTTTTAGGCGGAATAGGAAAATGACAAGATCAAGTGGGACATGACAGGGTACTTTTGGCGGAAAATAAGCATCAAAACTAAAAGATAATATTAAAACACCAAAGATGATTATTTCTACCAACTAAACACCTCGGAAAACCAATTTGTATCATTTTTTAAAGGATTCGGAGCTAAAATTGACAGATGAACATGGCCTATCGGGTGGAAAAATGGATTTATCACGACTAAGTCCAATTCCACAATCACTTTTAAACTAAATTTTTTGTCAAAAGGTTCTAAACATACTTCAAATCTGGTACTCTTTAACTTCAAAAGTGCATTAAACCAATCGAGTTTTGACATTAAAATTAGCGTAAACCAAACACTCCATTAATTCATGAAACCAGATTTCAAAACAAGTGTAACATAAATCTATGATTATCTTATATTTAAAAGACTTATAAAGACTTAAAACTTTATCTAAACAGATATATCACACCAATCAAAGCGAATTAAAGGTGAAATCAATACTTGACTTTCAGTTGACTTTATTTGACTTTTAGCTTTTGAAATAACTTACGACATCTGAGATAATCGACATTAAATAACAAAAGGGTATTGATTATTTTTTGTTTTATTTATTGTGTATTCACGTCAAGCTTGGTTGTTAGTTTCGATTTTCTTTACATGCGGGGACAAATAGCTACTGGTACATCTTCTATTAGGTTTGGCACCGTTCTGACTAATATTTTACATGTTAGCCGGCCACAGGTATGATCTTTTGTGTAAAATCACCAGTTATAATATAGCACAAGGGACCTTGAAACTATATTATTTTAATCTTATTTAAATATTGTTTTTTTGCAAGGGATCTTGAAACTATATTATTTTAATTTTATTTAAATATTGTTTTTTTGGGCCCAATTAGTGTTGGTCTAAAAGGGTTGAAGTCTAAGCCATAATTCGACTTTCTGTACCACTTGCAACCCAATGTTGAAGATTTTGGATAAAGTCGATGGCCAAAACACGTGTTTTCAAATATGGACATCACCTCCGATTTCACCGCTTGATACCTATCGCTCGAAGAACTCCGGATGATGAAGAAGATAACGTCCGTTTGTGTTTGTTTTGCGTTTCCAAAATCATCCGTGCGGAAGATATTTGAATCAATAAATCTGAATCGAAGTCGAAGAAGAAGAAGAAGAATCATCCGTGAATAGATTAACATGGTATAATTGATTAACTTTATATAATTTAAAATTTAATCATAAAGGTTGTATTTTTATTGATAAATATACACCGCCTTTGCCTTATGAGATAACTTTGATGCGGGTTGGCTACAAGATCTTGAAGCTTCTTCCCACCCACCCACCGCCTTCTCCAAAGTCAATTGTTACCGTAATGTTTAAGATAGAAGGGGTATGTGTATATAGACCAGCGCCATATTTGTAAGTTCTAATATTTTTTCTTGGGTTAAGATTTTGTATCGTTCACAAATTTGGTGTTTGTTTACCTTTGCTTTTAGAAGAAGCTAAAGTTCGATATGAAAAGGCGTGTTTCAAGCAATTGATTTGGTGAGCAATGATTTTTTAGAGTTCGGTTTAAATTATACTATAATATCGACATATGAGTTTCATATATGTTAAACATAGACCGCTACAATTTTATAAGCGTAGGATGATTATCTTCTTGAAGACGAAGAGTATGAGGAGAAGTTTAAGAAAGAATCTTTAGCACTTTTCGCTTTAGCCACGTAAGTTGTTATATATGATTGCTACGATGCATAGACATAAATATGTAATAGGTGGTAGTTCACAAGTACTTTATGATTGAATCCGGTGTGGTATTTGAATATGTAGATATGGAGATGGTGAGTCGACAGATAATGCGGCAAGATTTTATAAATGGTTTACAGAGGTAATTGTATTGTACCTATTGGAGTAATTTGGTGATATGCATATTCAAACAGGATATCGATGTAAAGTAGATTTTACTATATTTTTGTAGGAGATGACAAAGGAGAATGGCAACAAACTTCAATATGGAGTGTTTGGCCTCGGCAGCGAGCGATATGAGCATTTCAACTAGGTAATTATCAATGTCGTTTTACTTACTTGACAATTCCTATAAGAATGATTGTGAACTCCGTCTTTGGTAGCGATTACATTAATGTATGTTGCGTTACACATTCACAAATTCTCCAACAAAGGTGATTTCTATTCTCAATTTTTTGCGTTGGTCGATAAATAGGTTATTTGAGCAGGTTATTTGTTGTACAAAAAGGGATTACGGTGCCTCATTTTATTGTCGTTTTATACCTATTTTTTATTTATATTCTTGGCGATTTTGTATAATGTTACAAGTAAAAGTCTTGACTTTTATGTATTCATCGGTCCCCTTTTTCCTATTAAGGCTACTAAATGATTTGCGACAAATTCATCAAGGCACATGTGTTGTGGTTTTGTTGTAGGTGTAGGCTCATCCTCCAACCACGATGCTTAGTGAGATTTCGAAACGGCTACGCAAGAGTCGGGACTACAACGTTCGCTCTATTTAGCGAGGTGTTATTTAGCGTGGCCACAATGAGAAAAGGTACTTTATTTTGAGCAACGATAAAATGTATTTAAGTATGTGATAACAATCTTGGGGCTTAAATTTAACCTAAGGGACCTAAGGAAAATAAGTGGAATACTTCTAAATAAGCTAAGGCAATTGGAAGGTAATAAAGGAATAAGCTAATAAAGGTATCCTAGGTCAGTAATGGAAATAAGCTAAGGAGAAGAGCCATAAGCTAATCCTAATGCATGAATAAGCTAAAAGCATACCTAAACATCTAATTTAAGCACTATGGGGCGAATTAGCACGAAATAAGCGACTTAGAAACATGAGCGGCTAGGCAATAAAGGAATCAAGCAAATAAGCACTATTAAGTCATTGTGGTCACGGCCAAGGGGCGAGGCGGTTCTGAGACCTAATATAAGCTCTTAAATAAGCACTAGAAACCATATAAAGGCAAAAGCATTTAAAATCCATACTAGGGCCTACCTAAAGAACCAAAATCATTCAATTAAGCCACGAGAATAAGCGAAAATCGGTGGAGAAAAAATGTTTTAGGCGAGAATAGGAAAATGACAAGATCAAGTGGGACGGACGGGGTACTTTTGGCGGAAAAATAAGCATCAAAACTAAAAGATAATATTAAAACACCAAAGATGCATTATTTCTACCAACTAAACACCTCGAAAACCAATTTGTATCATTTTTTAAAGGATTCGGAGCTAAAAATTGACAGATGAACATGGCTATTGGGTGGAAAAATGGATTTATCGACTAAGTCCAATTCCACAATCACTTTTTAAACTAAATTTTTTGTCAAAAGGTTCTAAACATACTTCAAATCTGGTACTCTTTAACTTCAAAAGTGCATTAAACCAAATCGGTTTTGACATTAAAATTAAGCGTAAACCAAACACTCCATTAATTCATGAAACCAGATTTCAAAACAAGTGTAACATAAATCTATGATTATCTTATATTTAAAAAGACTTATAAAGACTTAAAACTTTATCTAAGCGGATATATCACACCAATCAAAGCGAATTAAAGGTGAAATCAATACTTGACTTTCGATTGACTTTATTTGACTTTTAGCTTTTGAAATAACTTACGATCTGGATAATCGACATTAAATAACAAAGGGTATTGATTATTTTTGTTTTATTTATTGTGTATTCACGTCAAGCTTGGTTGTTAGTTTGATTTTCTTTACATGCGAGGACAAATAGCGCTACTGGTACATCTTCTATTAGGTTTGGCAGATTCTGACTAATATTTTACATGTTAGCCGACCACGGTATGATCTTTTGTGTAAAATCACGGTTATGAAATTGTTTCGATCTGCCGATATCTCATTGTCCATTGTGCACATGGTATTACTAGGTGAAGTCCCCTCGTATGCGGAGCAGAGTTGATGCCTAAGGCCGCATCCACGGTATCTAATCTATATGTATTGATGTTCGATCGGTAAAGGTATGACTTTCATCCGAGTTTGTAAACATGCATTTAGGTGTTCACATTTCGTGGTGATCGAGTAATCATAACACGGTTGTCATATTATCTTGGCATGCATGTCGTGGACCATTAAACACGGATTTTGTCATAGGAACCATCGCACACCAACAGAGAGGCAGACCTTTTATGGAGAATTTGATTACATGTGTACCTGCTCATGCATATCGTAGTCGGAAGAGGAGCTCACAAGAGATGAATGCGGGTGCTCTTCAATAACCGATGAATGTGATATCTTATTTTGGACAACTTATGGACAACGACTAGCTCATATATATACGCATTTGTTTGGTTGTAGCTTATGACAATTTGGTTTTGGTGTACATGGTACATGTATTATAAGCTGTCTTGTCTTGACTACATTCACTTGTTTCAAATATTAATTAGCAATTAGACATCAATCTACTTTTGACATTTTAATAAAAATAACGGTATCAAACCACCTACATCAATATAGCATAGTCTTGGATAGGAATTTGTAAATGAACAGGACGAACACGAGCGGACTTTGTTCATGTTCGTTCATTTAACTTTAACCGGCAAATAAAGCGAACACGAGCGGCAAGCGAGCGAATTTTCTTGTTCATGTTCGTTTATTAAGAAAATTAGTTGTTCATGTTCGTTTATGTTCGTTTATTAAGACACTAAGCGAGCGTTAAGCGAACATAAACGATCGAACATAAATGAGCATATGCAAACAAACATAAAATTTCTTAATATATGCACAATATATTGTTTTACAAGTGTCGTTTTGTTTAAACAAGCCAATTTTAAAATTATAGAATTAAAAGATATAATATCGAACATAAATAAATAAATGAACATAAGCGAGCGTTAACGAACACATAATCGAGCGTTCACGAACATAAATGAGCAGACGCGACTATTGTTCATGTTCGTTCATTTAACTAAGCGAGCGTAAAATATTGTTCGTGTTCGTTCATTTAATAAATAAGCGAACATAAACGAACTTTTACCGAGCAGTTCATGAAATGTTATTTGAGCGTTCGATTCGCTTTCTAACCCTAATCTTGGAATGACTATGAATCGTAATATCATAGACATTAATGCATTTTCACACGCCATATCTTTTTATAATAAAACAAAATCGTAGTCGAATTTTTATTTTAAAAATTAATTCATACCTTATTAAGTAATAATTTCTTGTTAAGTAATAATTGTATTATTATTTGTTTTTTTTACATAATTTTGGAGATATAATATATATGCCTAATTAAATAGACCTAATTATAGGCCTACAAATCTTATTGGTGCATTTGTTAATGTAAGTAATGACTAGGTCACTCTATTATAGTATTCGAAAACATTACGTTTCGTCTTATAGTATCACGAATAACAACTTTATTTACTAAGTCGTTTTATTCACCACGGATACCTATTTTGAAACTTTGGACGCATTTAGTCCCTATTTTGGATGGGCGTTAGTTAAGTCCGTTAAGTATTTTTTGCTGTTAGTCCTTCGTTAATAATTTTTGCACGTTAGTCCTTATTTTTTAAAATATAGTTGTCCCGATTAGTCCTCCGTTAATAATAGTTATCGCCGTTTTTTACGTTTTGTCCGTTTTATCCGTTTTAGTTCGTTTTATCCGTTTTCCCCGTTTTTCGTTTTAAATGCGTTTTACGTTTTATCCTTTTAAATACATTTTTATATGTTTCGTCCTTTTTTACGTTTTGTCCGTTTTGTTAGTTTTTATCCGCCGACCGTTTTCACGTTTTAATCCGTTTTCGTCCGTTTTTACGTTTCGCCCATTTCCTTTTAGATTCGTTTTTATCCGTTTCGCTTTGTTTATTACGTTTTTCTGTTTTTATCCGTTTTGTTCGTTTTTTCACAAAATTTTCCAAAAAAAATTGGAATTTTTCACAAATTTGAAAAAAATTCCAAAAATTTTGAAAAATAAATTGGGAAAAATATTTTGAAAAAATAAAAATTTGAATAAAAATTTGAATAAAAATATTGAAAAAAAACGGACATATTTTTTAAAAAATATATTTGAAATTTTTTATTCAATTTTTTAAAATTTTTTCAAATTTTTTGGAAAATTTTTTTCAATTTTTTTTGGAAATTTTTTCCAAATTTTGTTCTTTTGGAAAAAATTTCAATATGTTGAAATAGTACAAAAGCGAAACAAAAGCGGACAAAATGTAAGAAAAGCGGACAAAATGGATGAAAACCGCTAAAAGCGTCTAAAACGGACAAAGCGTAAAAAATGGACGAAACATATAAAAACGAGACGGCGTAAAACAACGGGGAAAGCGGTAAAAATAAACAAAAGCAGACAAAAGCGTAAAAGAACTGGCGAAAAAGATTAAAAAGCGAGCAACGGATAAAAGAGACAAAAGCGTAAAAAAAAGGCGAAAGCGGATAAAAAACAAAGCGAAAAGGAAAAAAGCAGACAAAAAGCGTAAAACAGCGGCGGCGGAAAAAAAGCGGACAAAAGCGTAAAAATCTTGCGGCGAATAAACAACGAGCGAAAGCGAATAAAGCAGACAAAAGCGTTAAAAAGTGGGCGGCGTAAAAAGCGGACGAAAGCGGATTATAACTTAAAAAGCGGTCGAAAGCGGATAAAAGCGGACAAAAGCGTAAAAAGCGGATGAAAACATATAAAACATACGAAAATGGATAAAAGCGTAAAAAGCGAAAAACGTAAAAAAAAGGGAAAGCGGATGAGAACGAGCGAAAGCGGATAAAAGCGGACAAAAGCGAAAAAAGCGGGCGATAACTATTATTAACGGAGGGAGATGGCGGGGAAAACTATATTTTAAAATAAGGACTAACGGTGCAAAATTATTAACGAAGGACTAACAGCGCAAAATACTTAACGGACTTAACTAACGCCCATCAAATTAGGGACTAAATCGTGCGAGGTTTCAAAAATAAGTATCGTGGTGTAATAAAAGCACTTAAGAACTAAAGTTGTTATTTGAGATATCTGTGGGGCCAAAGCGTGTAATTTTTCTAGTATTCCTAATATATACCCCTTTCCAAATACAGTAACTTACTTTTTGTTGCAACATCTTCCTAATTTCCGACTACTTTCTCACAAAAGATTTAAAAGTCGCTGATACTTTTTTTCTTTTTCTTTGGTGAAGTCATACCTTGCCACGACTTTGCACCATAATCTCTACACCCACTAGAAACATGTAATAACTGATTAATGATTTAATTCCTTTGAGACAAGCTATGTATTACTTATTACGGAGACACGGAGTAATGTTTATATTTCTATCGTTGATGGACTGATGCCATGGGCAAGAGTCCTACAAAATATAATCATATATATTAGTTTTCATTGATGTACCCACCTATGATTTTATTAAAATAATTTCTTAAAACTGAACAGTGGAGAGATTTTGTGATGTTTTAATATATTTTTGATGCATCATGTCCAAACTATCAGTATGTCTGTGTCACATTGTCACTGCTAAAACTAAAGTGTGAATTAGTTTTCTTAATGACTATTAAATAAGTTATATGAGACGTTATGCAGGGCCAGAAGGAAAAGAAAATTTAGATTTATTTTGCTAATCATAAGGGTATATTAGGGATAATATAAGACTTTCACTTGGTTATTAAATGCATGGACAAATAAGCCAATTAAATTTTTAGGCCTATATTTAGGTATTTTTAACTAGTTATAATACGTGTGTATGCTGTGACGGTTTGACAAAAAAAATTATTTTATATCAATCTTTGAATATTGTGTCTTTAAAGGTAATTACATATAATTATATACTTATCATGTGAGTTTTCATTAATATCCATTAAATTTTGTATAATCAAATTTTGTAAAAAATTTTAGATAACTCAAAATTCAACTATATTTAGGCGATATACGTGTTGATGTTCTATTTAAATTTCACACACAAGATCGAGTTTAGTTGCGCATAATAAACGTTGATAATGTTAAAATATACTCCTTAAAGTTTTTTTAAAAATGTTTTCTACATATCCTTATATAAATAAATAAAAATTACATGAGTAGTTGTTATAAGTCAATCACCTTTTTTTCTCTTCATATTACTGATATTTCGTCTTACAGTTTGATAATTATATTCTCGTTTTCAATAATTTAGCCATATTTAATATACAAATTCGTGTCCACATTTGTCATACTTTTAATATGAAATAAATGAGTCCTTAGTAAACATATATAGTAAAAAAAATGATATTTATAATCTTATGTATATTTATATGTTGGAGTTTTAAAACAACATATATCTGTATTTTCAAGTTATAAAGTATAAGGTGTATAAAGTATAAAGGAATATTTGTTTAATTTTCAAAGTTATTAAAAATATGAAACTTATAATATTACACTTAACTCTATACAATTTTTAAAATTTAACCACTAAAGTTTTATTAATTACCCCTTATTTTTAAGTTTTTGTTTTCACATATTTGTACTTTATGTTTTTATGTGTTTTCTTGTAACCTAAATTTTCTCCACCAAATTAATTAAAGGTTGTTAAAATCTATTTAATTTTGACTTTATTAACAAATCATCGCGATTTTGCTTACGTGGCAAAATCAAGCTTTTCTATTTGTTAAATTTTTTTCAATGAGAAGGGTTTTGCAAAATTTCAAAATGATGTAATTCTTTATTATATAAAAGAATAGGCCTACATATCATTTCTCTAACTTTTAATAAGAAAAGCCTAAATACTTCCAATTTTATCCATATTTTATAAAAATCGAATTTGATTTGTGAGCATTGAAAAAAACATTATAAAAGTATATGTGTCAAAAACTAGAAAAAGAAAACATAAAAAAAGCGGAGCAAGTTTTCAAAGTTTTAGGCTGAAACTTAAAATTCTCAAATTCCTCCTCGATCAATCAAACTCGATCTTTTATCATTCGTCCGCACAAATCATCCACACACACAAACTTACATTCCCAAAACCCTAAATTAATATTTTTGAAATAATTGAAGAAATCTACAATTTAAAGTTAACTTGTCGGATACCCGCGCTCAGAGGCGGCTATAAATATAGTTATATGTGTTTGCTTATACGTTTAGTGAATTCGTTTCATAACACTTCGAATGTATATGTGTTAGTTGTATGTGTTTGTTTGGGTTACCGTAGATTTCTCGTGACATCCTTATTCCGCATATAAATACCCCGCAATCTCTTACCGTCAAACACTCCCCCAAAAGAATATGATTTTGACGAATAAAGATTGTATTAATTGAGATAAATGTTAAAGTTGTAAAAATTTGAATTAAAATAAAATAAACCCACTAAAAATATAAAAACTAAAAACTCATAAAAATATATCAAAATGAATGTTGAATTAAAGAGCATAAAATTTTAAAAAATATGGTGAAATTAGATTATAAAAAAAATAAGTAGATAAAAAGATATTTCAATTTGAAAATAAAAATGAATTTTTAGTTGAGAAGTGACACATGTCACTTTATAATTGGAGCTCCT
Source organism: Chrysanthemum lavandulifolium (assembly GCA_022545495.1). NCBI lineage: Eukaryota > Viridiplantae > Streptophyta > Magnoliopsida > Asterales > Asteraceae > Chrysanthemum > Chrysanthemum lavandulifolium. The sequence goes on along the minus strand of CM040241.1, from coordinate 253,528,757 downwards.
TATCTTACTTTTTAGTGGTTAGGAGTTAGGCTTGAAATTTGTTAAAAGTGACACATGTCATCTCGACTCCTTATCTTAATTTTTGGTTAAGAGTTAGGCTTGGAATGAGGTTTGGCTTTACATGCATTATAATATAGTATAGATTACATGCGGTTTTCGCGAGAAATCAAGTGATGAATATTTGATTTTGTAAATAAGCGGTGGGGCTTTCATAATTACCCATTGAATCATTAGGTTTGTTGGTGGAGGAAGAAGGTGCCCGATTCCCGAGCATATCAAATCGATGCAGGGTGTTTGAAGGTGTTGAAAACAATAACAATATATCATAATAAAAAAATTATCTTCTTTGCCATTCTTTATTAGGTTTCGTTTACAATCATCTTTAGTTGATACATAATGGATGCCTATAGTGAAGATGATATGCAATATACATCAAAGCTGTTTACACCTTATTGCGTTTTGATATGGCATATATGCATTAGGAGATGTGTAGTGGTTTCTCTTCTTTGTTGTGGCGGCAATGTAGCAACCTCTTTGGTTGTCAAAGGAGCACCGTCAGCATCCAAAAAAGACAAACACGTGGCAAGAACAAACATGGCTGTTGTCTCAGCTGCCACCTTCATTGCGGCCCAATGTGTCAATGTTGCAGAGGCTACGGGAGTTGCACGCGAGCATCTAATTGCTGCAAAAGGGTGAGTTCCTTTATAATTTTCAAATAAAGGGCACTACTCAGAATTGTAGAATATACATTTACCACTTTTTAATTCCACTGCCCTTTTTTTGTAGAATCTCATAAATTAATTTTTAATGCACTATATCCTGCGAAAGATCAATCTTTTGAGTCATGAAACATTTCACCAATGTATTTTGTTGGGAATTACGGTAAACCACTGGATCTGCTGAAGAGTATACGCGAAAGTTTTGCAAAGGCGAAATGGATTTTCTTGAAGTCATACTTGACGAGTGTTCGAAATCGTGTTTCTGCTGAAAGTGCGAATCGCGTGGGAGATAAGCTCGATTATGTAGTAAAAGTCGGTGGCAGTATGAAAGATAGGTTGGCGCCGTATTGTATAGAGCTTACTCGGAATAAACAATATGATTAGTAAAACAATATGATTAGTTGCATGCTTGTCTAGATGCATGGGTTTGTATTAGGAGCGTCTGATTATAAGCGCTCGTGATTCGTTGGGGTTTCTTGCCTATAAAAGAAACCATAATAGTTTGTAATAGATAAGCTTTTACGAAGTCTTTGAGTCTTAAAACTATCCGAAACATAGAGTTTCTATAATCAAAAGATCCATAGAGGATCAAAGAGTTCTTAGTTACAATAACTTGTATTTACTTTCCGCTATATAATACAAGTTGTAGAGATCTTCTATTAGTTTGCTTGTGATTACATAAGGCAACTAACGATCTCCAGAGTGCTTAAGATCTATCAAGGTCTTTGTGTATTCAACAAGTGGTATCGGCATGTTGGAGTGAGATGTCCCAACAAAATGCATGGCGAGAAGAAGATGTCACGGTAGGGAGTTCGACATCGGGTTCAAGGTTTCGAGTCGTTATGCGACTCATCAAAGGTGAGCATGTCCAACCGCGCTTTAGCCTCGAGGGCAATGCCACATGTAACCATGATGGGCAAAGATCGAAGGAACTTTGAATTGCGGTCATCATTATCGGTTTTGCATTCGGTGGTTTAGGCGACTCAAAATCCTATGGAACTGTCGTATCCTTGTGGATACCTTCTTCGGAGATATTAAAGTCACGAAATTGTTGTCTCGGCATGGACTTCCTCATTCTCTTTGATTCTTCATTTCCACGAACCTTGCTTTGAGAGCCATCCATATGTCCTTTGCATCATCCATATGGTGAAAATCACACGAGATGATCTTGAGGAATGGCTTGAAGCGAGAATAGTTTTACCTTATGCTCTCTCTGCATAGCCGGCACCTCTTGGCCATTTTGGGATGAGCCATGATAAACTTCCCATCCACATCGGGAATCATTTTCTTTAGGCTGTTTCCTTTCTTCACTACCTCCACAGATTCCAATCAATATTGGAAATCGGTTTCCATCTTCATAGTCCAAAGATCATACTCTTCCCTTTTTAATATAAAATTTACCATTCTTTGTTTGAGAGACTAAGTCGGCATTCCATGGAAGTGGTGTTGGTGTTGTTTGTGTTGGTGACTTCATTTCATTATCGGATCCGGGCATGGTGAATGAGTGTTTGATTGTATGGGGTGAGAATGGTTCTTAGTATCGTAGAGACTTTCCAGGGCTACGATACCACTTGTTGAATACAAAGACCTTGATGATCTTAAGCACTCGGAGATCGTTAGTGTTGCCTATGTAATCACAAGCAAACTAATAGAAGATCTCTACAACTTGTATTATATAGCGGAAAGTAAATACAAGTTATTGTAACTAAGAACTTTTTGATCCTCTATGGATCTTTTGATTATAGAAACTCTATGTTTCGGATAGTTTTAAGACTTGAAAGACTTGAGAAAAGCTTATCTATTACAAACTATTATGGTTTCTTTTATAGGCAAGAAACCTAATGAATCACGACGTTTACTTTATGCGCTCTAATACAAACCCATGCATCTAGACAAGCATGCAACTAATCATATTGTTTTACTAATCATATTGTTTATTACGAGTAAGCTCTATACAATCGGCGCCAACCTATCTTTCATCAGTGGTGACTTTTACTACATCTTGAGCTTATCTCTCCTCATGGATTCGCACTTCAGTGAAACGATTTACCTTAACACTTACCATGAGTATGACTTAGTGAATCCATTCTGCCGGCGAAACTCTTTAGCGAATACTCTTGACGATCGGTGGTTTAGTAATTCCGACAATTGGTATCGATTGACATCATAAGAGGGTGAAGTGAAAATGCCGACTTTGGGTTGATGATTTCAAGATCGGAGGGTTTTGGAAGCGTGTATGAGGTTCTCCAGCGTGCGAAGACACTTGAGAAGGAGCAGGGGAAGAAAGCGGCATAGCCTTGGTGATTTGTGGATGGTAGGTGTGTGAGTCAACCGGAAGATACATGGTTTCTTGACTCCTTGTAGCAACCTCTCCATTCGATTTCTCTGCTTCAAGCTTAGCGGCAAATTCTTGAGTGCGAAGCCTAGCAAGGTCCTCGACATAATGAGAGTCATCTTCATCACTCTTATCGACAATCTCCTTGGAGGTGGTACACCGCAATATTGTTGGGGAAAAGAAGGCACAAGTATAGGTTGCTCATCATCTTGAACTCATTTCAGTCATCATCGAAGGGACTGCATTGCGAGTGGGAGAAGCTTGAGGACTGCATTTTGGTTAGCCAAGTGTCTAGTGTAACCCAAAGAATCGAGTTAAGTAGTCAAGGTCAAAGACCACGTATGACCACAATCCTTGAGCGTATGCCTTACTTAATTTGAATAACCCAATATAACCATCATGACCTTTTCATCAAACTTGCCCAACGGATCTTGGTGTTCGAATAGTCCTTAACAACCAAAAGGTTTTAGGTAGTGAATGGCGGGAACCTTCCCAAAGAAGTTCATATGGTGTTTTGAGTTGAGGTCTAGTAATGGACACTTTGTTTAGCACATAGCAGCGTGTTGTGTGACTTCGATCCGAACATAGTGGGCGGTTTAGAGTCTACAAGCATTGATCTTGCGGCCTCTATTAAGGTCCTATTCTTTCTTTCGGCCACCCATTTTGTTGTGGGGTTCTTGGATTACTATAGTCCCTTTTTATACCTTTTGACCAGAGTTCTATTAGAATAGCATTTTTGAACTTTGTCCCATTATCACCGAATTCCCTTAACCTTTTGTTCGGTGATTTTCAACGAGAGTGATGAATTCGATCGACGCGAGATGTTTCATCTTTGGTTACGAAGAAAACCCAACAAAATCATTATAGCCATCGATAATAACCAAGCAAGTACTTATGATCAATGCTTGACTTGAGTTGGACAAGCAGATCCATGTGAAACAAGCGAAGAGGTTCGATAATGATGCTCATAGCATTGATAGCTTTGTAAGAGGCTACTGTGTTGTTTTCCTTTGTTGCAGCGACACAATTATGATCATTGGTGAAAACTTTGGTGGGAAGACCTTCAACAAGACCCATTTAGAGTTTGTTTATGGTTTTGAAATTCATGAGCCATCCTCTATGCCATTTAGTAGACTCATCAAGGATGCTTTAGCCACAGGACAAGTGAGGTCACCACCAGGTTGAACTTCATTAAGGTTGAATGTATAAGTTGTGAGTTCGAGGAACTTCAGTGAGAATTGAAGTGTCTTACAGGATTTTGAAGTCTTTAGGCGACACAAGACATTCATTTTCGAGAAGAGTACTTTGTTCTTGGTGTCTGATTTGTGAAGCGGAGAACAAGTTGAAGTGTTGAAGTTCCTTAACATAGTACACATTTTCAAAGTCCGGATGAGGTGTCTTTATGGTGCCCTTCCTGTGATACTCCATCACTTCCTCCAAAGTTACATTTCCTCCACTTACATAGGAACAAAGTTGTGCATCATATCTACCGTTCCCGGACATATACAGGAACAACCACTATCAACAATACCAATATTCTTATGCTTAAGGGGATGATCCTACAAACAACAACAAAATATATACAAATGGTTAGTATTCGATGGAGGTTCAAGTCATTCTTGACTTGAACACATATCAGATCTGGGTTTAGGACATGAAGATTTAGGATCCACCATTGTTCTTGGTCCTCCATTGATGATTGGGTCCCTTGTTGGTCCAAGAACAACTTCTTGAGGACTTCATGGTGCTCCATATCCATCCCGGCATTCATAGAGTCAACATATGTAGGCCAATAGCTACGATTAAAGTATGGGGTTGGTTGGTTGCACATAGGTCGCGGTTGAACTTCTCCAATGAGAGTCGATGTAAATTAGTCGCTTGTGGGACATAAGGTGGAATATTATCAACATTGGTCCACTTAGATTTGTGTTTACGGTGAGTAGCACATGCACCCAATCTTTGCTCATAAAAATCACAATCCTTAATTAAATGAAATTTACTTCCGCATCAAAACATGTCTTCTTGGAAGATTTATTCAAATAGGGAGATGTTTGATTACATGAAGAAGTACTTAAATTAGAAGCATTCAAGGAATTGTTTTAACGGTGATTATTCAAAGATTTAAAGACAAGTCTTGGAAGAAAGCATCTTGGAAGTTGATTCCTCGTGACTTCCACTAGAAGGCTTGTAAGTAGGCGGGGTTCGAGGCTTGGGTGTAGGATCGAGGCTTGGGAAGGTCGGACTTCTCATTTGAATCACGGCTCTCAGGAAGTAGACCCTTGATCCGATGAATTGTCCTTTGTCGGAGCAAGAGACAAAGTCATTAGATGAGGTATCGAGTGCTGGCAAGTCTTTGACTTTACGCCATATAGATGATGTGATCCATCAAAGTCAGCGATGATGGAAAGGTCAATGGGCATAAATTCACCTCTAATAGGTCGAGGGACGACATGCATTTCACCTTCTTTAACAAAGTTAGCTAACTTTCTTTGGTGTGGATTCGACCATCATACTTAGCTACTCCTACATACTTTTGAAGCTAATCCTAAGCCGAGGTTCTTGATTGGTATTATAGATTTCTCTAGCAGATTATCACAAATTAACCATTCCTTATGCCTAGCTATTTCCTCATTAGTTTTTCTTTAAGTTCTAGGTTCTCGAGACACTACTTCATCCTTTGCTTTCTCGACGGTTTAAGTAATTATTTGCAACTTCTAGATCAAGCTGTAATACCTTAATCTTTTCTTCATAAGCTATTTGATTCTTTTGAAACCATACTTTTTGTCTTTTCTTGTTTTTAATGCTAGTTTATGAGCTTCATTTTCAACATAGCATTCATCAAACTTAGGTTTCATAGCATCATATTCTTCTTTAAGTTCATTGTATCTTAGACTACAACCAAATATCTGAGTTGTGTACACGAGATAGTCCCATCAAGGCAAGCGATCATGCCTTTCATCCGAAGTGCACCTTGCTAGCAATCCGAGCTTATCGGTATCATGAGCTTCCTCATTCACGAGGTTCATGTCTTGTCCGGTTGACTGTTCATCCATGGTGAGAAGAGGCATTGAGCTCCGACTTCTCGCTGTTTCTTTGATAGGAAATGTAGTTAGCTCCATCTCACTCTTCACATCTTTGCATTCCCTGAGAAATGCCCCATCACGGTGGCAAGTGAAACACTTGACTTTTCTCCTATCAAAGCGAGCTGGTTCCTTTCCTTTGAAAGCAAACTTCCTCCAGACTTCTCTTCAAACCGTTTGATGTCCGCGTGGCAATGCCACTGCATTTTCGGTTCATCTCCTCCATTTCAAGTGGGTCCAATGATCAAAGTCTTCATATGCAAGATCTGCTTGAGTATCATAGTGACAACAAATGAATGAAGAACATCCTCCATCACACTACTAGTCTTACTTTGAGAAGATGGTGGAGTGGGACGAGTGTTATGTGGTGGAGTGGGAGTACAAGATGATGGTACACGAGTGTTATTTGGTGTAGCCATTGTGAGATCTATGATCTCAGGTTTGGTATTCATAGTGCAATTTGGTTAATTGGAGTTTGGTTTTTACATCTAGGGTTTGTGGTAAATATTTGGGGATCTTGTTGAAGAGATAAGTAGCATTGGGATCATTTTATAGACGGGTTCGAGGTTCAATGAAAATTAATGCAGTGGGTGGCACAGATAATTCTAGAAACTTACCGAAGATATTCTTATCTTTGATGCATTCTCTTTGAGTTATAACTTCACATGATTGACCATGTTCTTCTTGAAGTGTTAATTTGGGTTGGGTCGAAGATGCAATACACGTCGTGACGGTCGACCAAACGGTCCATTTTCTTTGACCATAATTTGGGCAAAACTATCAATCCACCATCACTCTCTTAAATCAATTCAATTCCCTCTCATCCTGCATCCACAAACACTCACCACTTCAAGAAACTTAACCCTAAAAACTCATTTCCTCATGGCTCTTGAATTTAAACATGATCGCAACAAAGTTGCATTTACGGGAAAGGGTAGGGATATGAATTGTCAGAACCAATGGTGGAATTCTTGAAAGGTCCAAGATTTGCTATGCTCAACCCATGCTCCAAATGAGATTTTTGAATCCTTGGTTACTCGGTTTGGGAATCTGTGACAGAGGAATGAGGAGACGAGATTAGGGTACGTGATTGTGGAACATAGCACATAGTGACGAGAGGACCTAATTCGAGGAAGCTTCACTTGGAAGATCTTGATGGAGCATTTCTATCTAATCGGGAAGGCGTGCTTCTTGGGGTGAGGGCAATTGGCTATCGTGGTACAGGAGGCGATATGTGGTGAAAAAGGAACTTTGCGAAATGGAGGTTCTGGTTCACCCCTCAATGCATAAGCAACAAGTCGGGAGGATGGGACAGTTCTCTACCCAGCTGGATATGGTATTGTGTGTCTTTCCCGAGGATAACTTTCAATTTTCTAAGTATATTTTTGAAAACATGGTTGAAAATATTCAAAAGAAAGGGCTAAGTTTTAATGTACCCAAGGTTTTGCAAATGATTTTAGACACCTCTACAAGCCCGATCCTTCTATCCATGGGTGCTTTAAGCGCTAAATTATTTGCAACTATGAGAACTCACTTCGGGGGAACATCATCCTTTGCTTGCGACCATGTTGCCCCAAGGCAATGAAGGCTGCGATGAGGAGAATGTGGCTAATATTCCTCTGCTTCACTGTTGCTCTTGATGGTAATCCATTAGTTAACATCAATGAGGGACCTCATCAACTATTGAAGCAACTCATATTGCTCGGACCGACCACCTTGTCGATCCAACACCCACACGGGTTACCAATGATGAGTCCGATCATAATAGACTACCCACACTAAGTCTGTGAGGGATCCTCTCAATGAAGATCTCCTACCTTGAGCATGACCATGATTCTCTTTGAAGGTCAATGAAGCTCCACACCACGCAGCAATCTGCTGGTGGAGTGAGGACCTAATACACTCTCATCTGTTTATGCTCTTGTCAGCGGGTATGCTCTTGAGGTGACTAGTGCGAAAAAGGAGCTTGCGAGACCAAGTCTTCTCTTAGAAGTAAGATTGAAGATCTGAGAATCAAGTCAAGGAATTAGAGGACAAAGCGAAGGAACCTTCAAAAGGAAGCTTGTGGTTTCTTCGATGAAGAACAAGAAGTACCTCATTTGAGTCTACGGATATGTTGGTGATGTTTCTCTCAATGATCCTTCATCATCGGTGGTTGCTTCCTCTAAGAAGAAGGAACATGTCCTTTACAAAAGAAGAAAGAGATCTTATATTCATAAGGTATCTTGAAGCTTCAAAGGAACACGATGTTGACAAGGGCGTGGTATGTGCTAAAACACATACCTTTTCTTTATCAAAATAGACCCAAAACAACCAAGAAAGAGCCGTTTATTGCTAATATTTGTGGTTTCTTGAGTTTGTGCTTATGCGAGTATGGATATGTAAAAGCACGCAAAGGAACCAATCGGAGCGTAAATCAGAGCACGAGATTAAGAGAGCTTAAAATGGTAGGAAAGTCGAATTATGCATTTATGAAGATTTCTAATCTCGAGGATGATTTGTGAAGATTTGATCAAAGTTTGAAGAAATGTCGAAATGGCCCCTCAGTTTGACATTTGGCGAGAGATGGCCCTTGAAGATTTGAAATTTGCAAATTAGTCCACAGTCTATTGAAGAATGGCAATTCAGTCCTTGGAAGACAATGTCGAAATTACACTTTCAATCCCTACACTTTCACAATATACACTTTTGGTCCTTTTAATATCACTTGTACCATTTACTAAATCGAGTTAACAAACCCGTTTATCCAATAAACAACCGCGCCCAACTAAAATCCACTATCGATCCGGTATACCAAGACCCGCCACATTTAAATAACACCCCAAGACCGAAATAAACCCTCGACCCGTATTAAACCCAAGTCAACTCTAACTTACCGGTCGAACCTTTTGAGTTATAATTAAATAACCAAAGCATACTTATTGCTCTGTATCTCCTTCCCACCAAACACTACTATTCACCACCACACCCGAACATAGAACTTGGTACTAAGAATCTACCCAATCCTTATCCAACTCGACTGTCGGAGAATGGCATACGTGGACAAATGGAGCCTCTTGATTGGTGCGACACCTCATCAAGACAATTAGAGCCCTACGATTGGTACAAGTGACATGGATAGAATGAGTGGCTAAAATGAGTTTCTAGGCTCTTACGAATGGGATCCCATGGCCTCTCCATCTCTACGCTATTTAAAGACCCTGAGCTCGCATTATTTCTTGTCCAATCTCTTGGGTTTTAGAGATTTTGACCTTACATTTCTGTCATTTTAATTGTTTTCGATAGTGTAATTGTTACTTTAAAATGTAATTTCATCTTGATTAATGCAAATTTACTTTTCAACTCTTCCATGAATTTACGCTAAATCTCATTTGATTGATAAACTTGTTTTGAAGCTTGTTATTTCAGTCATTTAAACTCATGAAGCTTTTTAAGCTTACATGAGTTATAATATTCGATTTTCTCTCAAATCCCATTTTAAAAAGTCAATAAAAGTCAAAGCGGGTCAAGGATTTGAGAGTCAAATTTGTTTGGGTTGATTTATGGTTCCAATCTGTTTAATAGCTTAATAATGTGTTAATTAGTAAGTTTGAATTGCTTGTGGTCGACTTTCATCTAGATTAGTGGTTTAATGCATTTTCATGAATCTTAAAGTAGTGTTTGGTTTAGCCTAGAAATCTGTGTTAGAGGGTATTGTAATGGGTTAGATCAATTGCTTTAAGCTTGTTACATGTTATTTATGTCATATCTGTCTTTGGTTTACTGAAATCTGTGCTCTAAGTCAACTTTTTATAAAATCTGTTCTTAAGCTCCATCACTGTTGAAATCAGTGATAGTAATCTGTTCATTTAGGCTTAGATTTGATTAAGCTAGCTTATTTCAGTTGGATTTTGGTTTATTACATCTTTATCAGTCCATAATTTGCTTCCAAATCTCATTTTAGTCAACCTCATTCTTGTTTTTCAAAAGTGAAACCATGTCGATTAGTGTTTCTGATCTTTCGGTGACTGTCTTATTTTGTAGCCACTTTTGTTTAGCTCTAGCTTCTTCATTACTAGTCATCATTAGCTGAAACTTTGGATTTATGCTCTTTGCTAGGTTATCTTGAGAACCCTACCTTTGGTTTTCCCTTTTGCTTTTTGGATAAGCCAATGCAAGTGCTCAAACAGTGGGTTCAGAACCATGTTTAGCTTATTATGGCAGTTGGCTTAATCCTTGGTATTCTGCTCATTAGGTGTTAGGAGTAGGTGCTTTAAGTTCTGTAGAGTAGACTTAGTGTTATTTAGCCACGGTATCATTTGGTTCACTCTTGTGCTTATTAGCTTATTAAAAAGTGCTTATTTCCCCTAGTTTACACTCTGACTCTATATTCTTCCACATAGGCCCTAGTTTTATATTTTTCTCAGCTTTAGAATAATATTTTAGTATTTCCCTGAAGTTTTCATAATTTTTGGTCCTTTGTTTAGTATTTTTCATTATTAAATTCGGTTTTAATCACTTTTAATTAGCTTTTATTGCAATTATTTGAGAAAAGTTCCAAAAATAGTTTTTCAATTTTATCAGTTTTAGATAAATATAAAAAGCATAAAAATATTTTCCTTATTTTTCTCCTTTTATTTGGTATTTTTCATAAATTAAATTAGATTAAATAGTATTAAATTCATAGAAAATAGAAAATTAATCTGAAAATTACAAAAAATAGTTTTTAAAAGTCTTTTATGTTATTTTAGATTTTTAGAAAGTAATTCCACATTTTTCCCTCTCTCTTTGATAATTTTTAGTTAATTAGTTTTATTTTTAAAGTTAATAATTAGTTTTTAATTAAAACAAAATCAAGAAAATTCCTAAAAAAATAATTTTAATTCATAATTAGTTTTATAATATCATTTTTAGCATAAAAGTAATTTTAGGTTATTTTTAGGAGTTAGATTAGTCGTTATTGCTTTTTATTCGCGTTTCGTTTAATTCCGTTTTGCGTTTTAGCGTAGAATTATGTAGTTTGCCTTAGTTCTTAGGATTTCCGTAGATTATATGTTCCATTTTCTTTCCTTATCCGTAGTTTAGATAATATCATCTTATGCCCTTATATTATTGAATCCCGATTATTGAGGCGTGAGTTGGAAATTCCATTCAACCTCGTTCGAACGATCTCGGTGCTCAAACCTAATCGTTTGAGTTACCCATATACTACACTTCTATTATTGATCGATTATGTCGAGCCGTTTAAGTTTCTTACGGTTAGCCATTCACAGTGGCTAGCTTGTGTGAGTTAAACTTAGCGTGTCTCTTTCGGCGCATATCAGGTGCATCTGGCGATGTGAAATGGAGGATGTATCTTGGATCATGGTCAATCTTCCTCTGTTCAAGAACCGTCGAGCCCTTCACACTCAGCAGTTTTTCGATGTTGTTGCCATGACCACTCCATATGATAATGTGCATCAACATGTTGGCTTGGATCTGCTATCTTTGAAGTTCTGTCGTTGATTTATCAAGATGAGTGTGCTAAGAAGCACGATGATAAAGGAAAAATGTAATAACGAAAATGAGCTTGGTCGGACACGGTAAGTGAGGAGGAAAGACTAGGACAAGCAAGTAGATTGGCGAGTTTGAGAAGTCAAAGGAAAGTGAAATATTGGCTCATCGACTTAACACTGAGGACTTTTCATCTTTAACTCCCGAGAAGAAGAAGCTGGATGCTATGAGGTTCGGATGCTCTTTGAACATGGGATATTCTAACTTCGACAAGTCATTTCAAGACCTTCTCTTTTCAAGTATACTAGGTGGAGATTTTCGGTGACAATTATGTGGGCGAATGATGGCTCGGGAAGACAAAGGAAGCGAGAAGCTATCGCACAAAAGAGGCCATCAAAGCTCGGAAGGACAAGAGAAACCTCCTACTAAAGATGAAATGAGAAGGGTGGTGAAAATCAATGCTCGATGTACAACTCGGCTTAACGATGAAACAAGTCAAGGCTTTTCTGATCATGTCTGTTTTAAATACAATCGGATCATGAGGACAAATCATCATCTTGACACATTCTACCCACTTGAGAAGGATTACGGAGAATGAAGGCTGCCGAAGCCAAAAGACTCAAGTCCGATGATGCTCAGGTCGAGGAATCATCTCGGTCATTCTCGCTTGACAACTTCAAGTTGCTTCTTCTACTAACAAGAGTCCATCTATTGAACCATCTACCAATTCTCCACGAAGCACACGATATATCAGCCCCACTTCATCGATGTAGCAATCATTGACACAAGAAGCTTCTAAAGTCAAGGAAGGCGATCTCATGAAACAAAAAGCGAAAGGCGATAAAGATGCTTCACGGGATGAATGCACTACGTGAAGGTGTTTCAACTAACTCTCTCTCTGCCTCTTCAAGTCTTTCCACACATGTTCAAGTCGAAAATGCTCCTCCGGGAACATCCATAAGGCGGTGGAAGGAAGAAGAGAATGGCCAAAAGATCTCCTTTGGATCTTGAAGTCGATGACTCAACTTTCATTATAGAGGGTCTGCTGCCGATTTTCGATGGAGATTCAAATGAGTTGGTCGATTGAAATTGAAGGATGATGAGATGAATGTCATTCATCGAAGGACTCCACTTTAATGGAATTCACCTTCTAAAGGAAATTCTACACTTGGTAGTGAGCGGACTTACTTTCTCTGCTCACTCATGTTACCTCCTATTATCGCAACAAGGAACCTCAAGGTTCGGGATGTTCTTACCAGAGATCTTCAAGTCTGTTAAAATCTCATTCTCCCAATAGTAAAGCTCATTCCATTTGGAAGAACTCGCATCGGTGGAAGGTTGCGTCCGGAGATTCTATCCTCACCTCGTGTGCATGTATTGGAGACTAAGTGGGATCCTTTGTCGCATGTTTTCGAAAAGAAAGTATCCTTTGCCCAAAGACTTATGGAAAAGATCTTTGAGTCGAAATTGAAATTCCTCCGGATCCGATGGGCAATGAAAGGCAGTCTGCTTTAACATTGGTGGGTTTGATCAAGACTCAACTTCAACAAATGCAATAAGCCTCATCCTCATCCTTATCATGACACTTGGTACTCTGCACTACCTTGTTTGTTACATTTAGTGTGTGTTATTTGTGTTATTTTTCAATTTATTTGTAAAAAAAAAAAAAAAAAAAAAAAAAAAAAAAAACTAACTTTCATGCGAGTTTGTTTGTTGTCCATTCGATGGTTCTCAACTCACTGATGTACCTTGTGTATGTCAAAGAGTTGGCTAGTCCAAAGGGTACGACTTTGGTAAAACACAACAAATCTGTTAATAATTGTAATGGTTTGCTCAAAATCATAGGGTGCAAACCACCCATGCTTAAGCTTCTTTGAGGGTTGTATGGTCATCAATTCACCATGGTCTATTCCTTTTGGAATCCAAGAATTGGCTAGCCCACATGTATATGGCATGTGGTAAAGGCAACTGAATCCATATTTGGTTCTCGATTCACAATTCTAAGAATTGACTAGTCCCGAGCAAGCGGCTACGGTGTAAAGACAAGTCAAATCCGTTTATATGGTTGTTGGTTTGCCAATATATCGATGGTCATCAATGTACCATAGTTTTGAACTCAAACATGTGGCTACTCCGGTAGTGATGGCTATTGAGAAAAGACATCAAACCCATTAATTTCAATGATTCACCTCTCGGGAGTTAACACACCGGAAGTGATGAGAATAGTATGAAACTTATATGTTTTGATGTACCTAATGTCATATGTTCTTGCAAAGATTTGGTGTATCACAGCATTCAATCATCATAGAGATGTTCTTCTTCCGAATCTTTGTTGTCGATCCTCAAGAACCGGCCTTCATAGCTCGAAGTGTTTAAGATATGGGAGGATCTTGTTTGGAAATTTCTTCATAAAATGGTACAATCCTCAACAAAGATTATCGATCTATCAAGGCTGGAACTTAACCTAGTCAAATTCCGGTTTAGGGAGGATTGTTGGGAATTACGTGAACTCTTGGATCTGTGAAGAGTATCGCTAAAGAGTTTAAGGCGAAATGGATTCTCTTTGAAGTCATACTTGAGCTTGAAGTGTTAGCGTAAATCGTGTTTCTGCTTTGAAAGTCTGAATCCACGTGGAGAGATAAGCTCATTATGTAGTAAAAGTCGTGTGCCGTATGAAAGATAGGTTGGCCTGTATTGTATAGAGCTTACTCGGAATAAACAATATGATTAGTAAAACAATATGATTAGTTGCATGCTTGTCTAGATGCATGGGTTTGTATTAGGGCGTCTGATGTAAACGCCGTGATTCATTGGGGTTTCTTGCCTATAAAAGAAACCATAATAGTTTGTAATAGATAAGCTTTTTCAAGTCTTTCAAGTCTTAAAACTATCCGAAACATAGGTTTCTATAATCAAAGATCCATAGAGGATCAAAGAGTTCTTAGTTACAATAACTTGTATTTACTTTCCGCTATATAATACAAGTTGTAGAGATCTTCTATTAGTTTGCTTGTGATTACATAGGCAACACTAACGATCTCCGAGTGCTTAAGATCTATCAAGGTCTTTGTGTATTCAACATATTTTAATGTTAGTTAGGTATGTTTAAGATACATGGCCATCAATGAGAAACAAATCGGTTATTATTATTAACTATGCACACCAAAGACATAAAATTTAGTTGTGGATTATTATGTATATTGCGAATATATTGTTGAAAGACAAAAAGAGTTATCTCAAAACGATGGCATCCGTTTCAGTATGCATATTAAGCAGTTTGTATTAATGAAAGTTTCCAATCTGAAAAGGAAAGTTGCCCTTTATCTGATGACTTTGAGCTAATGAAACTACTTGAAAAGATTAAACTTTTATTCACTTGCTTTCTTGCGGCAAGTCATCTTACCAAGGATTTTGTTTGGAAAAATATATGGCGAATATAGCGCCTTTAGGTTTTCTTATCGCCTTTGTTTCTCGCTCACAAGCCGAGTATAGCTTTTCCTTTAGAACTGGAAAATGAACACGAGGCTTTGAAAGTCTTACGGTGCTCTGTCCAAAGTATACAAAAATTAGGTTGTCATACTTTCTTATGGACTATTTTGAGCTTAATTTATTTGTTTGTGGATGGGTCAAAATAAGGTAATGTTTGATTTGTATCAAAGCAGGTTTATTTACCTAAAAATATTTTAGCTATTGCTCTTAAGGTACACGGTTGTTTATATAAATATGGTTCAAATAGGCCGATTTACATCTCTTTTATGGAGGTGCCATTTTTTAGTGCTCTTAAGGTACACGGTTGTTTATATATTGCGAATCAAGCTCAAAAGCGAGAATTCCGTGTTTATGTCGTGAAACATTGCACTACTAATGTAACATTTTAAATAATTATGGGTGGTAGAAATTTGAAGGAGTCACAAGATAACTCTGGAAAATATCTTAATGAGTGGTGGCCATAAATGGTAAAAAATGGACTAATCATTAATTTTGTAATTTGAAATTAGCATCTGAAATATATGTTGTCGAAAGGACTTTGAAAGACTTAAACAAATAAGCTTGATACAAAAGTTTGAACTTAGAAATTTTGAAGACTTGCTAAAAGCTATTAAAACTTGTTAAAATTGCTTTAAATTACTAAAATTCTACTAAATAAACTAAATAAGAGCTAAACAAATCGATTTGAGAACCAAAACAAGTTAAGACGCAGTCTTATACTAATGCTAAAACTTGAATCAAACACCCTTCAAATCGAAAATGACCTTTTAAATCGATTTTGTTATGAAACTTATAAATCTTTGATAAAAACTTATTATAAAAACTAAATGACTAAATTAAAGCAGTTTTGACCCAGAAATAAGCACTCTCCAATAAGCTACTGCTAATTGGTGATTTAACACATCTTAAGTAAATAAAGGTAAATGAGTTCTAAACTAGGAAACAAGCAATAAGGCGGAAAGAAAAGGCATAAATAAGCATAAAGTAACGATAAATAAGCGATATTAAGAAGAAATTAGCAATAAGCGGTTTGAACTTAACGGATGGAATTTGAACTTACAAAGACCATTTGCTCGAAACAAGCGATATAATGCTCTTTAGAGCTTATCTACAAGCTCGACTTGTTTAAAACAAGTGGTAAACACCCATAAGCCCATCCAATCACGCTTATCATCCAAATAGCTTTTGAGTGATTTTTTGGTAAAAGAACTTAAACTTTACAAACTATGGAAGAAGCTTGCAAAGTTTAAGCAAACAACTTATATGAGCTTATAACGACTATGAAACACTTTTGAAAGCAATAGAACATAAAAATTAACAATGGCGGTTTAAAACATAAAAACTCAAATTTTCATTAAATATAAAAAAGGTTACAATACTTTGAAAATAAAATGCTTTTACACTAATAGTGAGATAAACTTAACTAGACTACTAAAAACTAAAAATGGACTTAAACTAAAAACTACACTAACTATTAAGCGCTTCGAAACACAAAAGTCCTATTTATAAGAGAAATAAGTCTAGGGTTTCTTCTCTTTGTGCTTGTTACGTGAGAGAGTGAGAGTGTGTGTTTCATGTGTGAGTGAGTTAAAGTCACATGTCGACCCTTGATCTTTCTTGGTCACAAGTTGTTTGATCTCAACCTTCATCTTGGTCTTCATCTCGGCATCAATGGGATATCATGGGATTGCCAAGGTGGATTGGCATGTGATGATGGTGGGGTTATGTTGTGTCGTTTACTAGTGAGGTGACGGAAATGAATAGGATTTGGCGCCTTTTTATTTGTTACAATTGGGGTTTGACGGTTTGAGGTTTGACATGGGTTAAGATTGGGCTAGGATAAGTTATGGATTGGATTTGGTTTTAAGGAATTGGGCTAGGTAAGT
Source organism: Chrysanthemum lavandulifolium (assembly GCA_022545495.1). NCBI lineage: Eukaryota > Viridiplantae > Streptophyta > Magnoliopsida > Asterales > Asteraceae > Chrysanthemum > Chrysanthemum lavandulifolium. The sequence continues at coordinate 253,511,776 of CM040241.1, read as the reverse complement.
GTTTTAGGATCCGGGTATGATTTAAGGTTTAGGATTTAGTTTAGATAAAAGGATTTAGGATTAATGGTATAAATGGATTTAGGTTTTATGATGATGGGTGGGTTGGCCCATAAAATGTGAATCTGGTTTCGGGTTCATTTTTCCATGCTCATTCCAATGCTATGTCTTGGGGTTGACTTTGACTTTGTCTTGACGTGCTTAAATGCATAAATGTTGTCGAGTTGATCCAAAAATTGTCCGTTTTCGCTCCGTTTTTAATCCTTTTGTACCTATAAGACATAAAACACAATCCAAGGATATTTGCATTTGATATAATTGGTTGTTTTTAATCATTTTTGCGGGTTTAATGGGTATAAAATGATGAGTAAATAGGCACTCATCAGCTAGTTCTCACTTTCGAGCTCTAACTCATTACTTTCTTTCCCACCGTAGAACTCCAATCGAAAAGGGAATCTCCCCTTGGTCCGCTTTCTCTATCTGGGTTTCATTCTGTTCGTACACATCATTCTTGATGATGGACTTTCCGGCAACTTTAGAAGCCTTGGTTCGTAAGGGCTCTTATCTTGAACTAACATTCAGTCTTACCAAACAAGAGTGACTTCTTACCAACCCGCGAAGGCTTGTGAGGCTGGACCAGAGGTGTGAAGAATGAATCTATATCTCATGCGGAAGAGCCGACGGACGCTCAAGCTGCTCGAAGCGCAATGCAATGGTCATCCGTCATCGTAAATTAGTCCCATGAAGCATTCGAGAAGAGGGTAGTCTTGTGTGTAAGCATAGCATTTCGGTCGAACCGCTAACCTAACTAAGAAGAACCGAACTTAACAACACATCTTTTCATTTGGGGAGGGTCCTCCGGTAGTGACCCGCCTACTCGTGTCTTGTATGGATATGCGGAAGGGTGCTCCTAGGTGCGACGCCATCTGTTACCATAGTAGCTACATGAATCAAAGAGGATCTTGGAGTTGGACCTCCATAGCATCGGGTGACCAAGTATGCAACTTCATGATTTCATGCCGCGATGAACAAAAAAAATAGGGCCATCTCGGTGGAAGGAGAAGTCGGTGGTGGCGGGGCCGGGCCGGCATGTTCGCTCGTGGGCGAGTAACCTTCAATATCGAACTTCTACGGCGGTTCTAATGTCGTGCCGATGGAACTCCTATCCGGTAGTAAACTTGATAGCAAATACCGTTTCACTTGTCTAGATGGCCACATCTAAACTTACACGCATGGGAACCGAACAAAAGAAGGAGATACACCGCACGCCCGAAAAGAACCAAGACCAAGAAGTTGCATTTGGCCGAGTTGAAGCAAAGCAGATCCAAGCAATCACGGGTTCCGTTGACCAAGTGAAGGTGCATATCGAGGCACTAGTCACGACGTCCACCTCGAGCGATGCTTGAAGTTTTCTTTTGCAATTTAAAACCATGTTTGTTTAACTTTTTTCTTGCAAATGAATTTAACCAATTTTGATCAAATGAATGTTCAACTTGACCTTTATTAACCAATCACGTGGCTCAATTTTGCTACATGGTAAAATTATGATTTTCTATTAGTCCGTTTTGGTTTGTTGTCAACTAATTTTAGATCCTTCCATGCAAAAGGCTTTGACATACATCATACTAAAGAAGTTGTAACAAAGTTGTACTAACAGGGTTCAACATAGTTCGATCTACTTGTTTAATCGACATCTAAATAAAAATATTAATAACGACAAATATTTTTTATAAAAAAGCAAAATATAAAGTTTATGGGGATATTTGCTATATAATATTAAAGATTATATATTCTATAATGTTTTGGGTTTAAATGTCTATTATTTTAACCAATCGTATAATATTATTCCAGATTTAACTCTTTAAGTTTATAGTAATTACCCGCACTTTTTTAAGAGTCTTGTCAGTTTACACAAGTTCTGATATAGTTTATTACTTTATTTTCTACATCAAATTAAAGAATCGATTTTATTTAAAGTAGAAGCTTAACCACTAAACTTTAAACCCCTTCTGTTTTTAGTTTTTCTTACAACTTTGACACATATCTTTTATGCATTTCTGAACTATAAATTAAGCGATATTGATAATAATAATAATAATAATAATAATAATAATAATAATAATAATAATAATAATAATAATAATAATAATAATAATAATAATAAGTTGGTTTCGAGGCTTCTCACTAATTTTTGTAATCCCATGAGTTTTTAATAAAAGTATTGTTTACGGGTTCCTCGCCTTTGACGCAATCCGGGTTGATTGATTTTATACAGGCGGCGATTAGTGATCTTGCACGTAAGCGGGTCAAGTACGATGCTAAATGTCGGATCTTGGATATGGGTTTCTCCCTTCTTTTCTTCTTTGAGAAGCTTGAGAAAGATCGATCCTTACTTAAGCGATTCGACGATCTTCTATGACCCGGGACGTTGGAGCATCGTGCGTGATTCATATCTTTAATAGGATTGGTTTTACCATTCTTTAGAGGTGTGGGGGCTCGATTGATTTCGAGGCTCACTAATTTTTTGTAATCCTATGAGTTTTAATAAAAAAAAAAAATAATAATAATAATAATAATAATAATAATAATAATAACAATAAAACAAAAACTTAATTTTGACTTTTCAATTGGCTAATAAAATGCCTCAATTTTGAAATTGAGTTCTTCTATTGATCGATGGTATACAACCATTTTCAAAAATAAAAATAAAAATAATAATAATAAAAAAAATTATTTTACATCAAACTTTTTTACATACTCTGGACTCATCTCATATATATCTAAAAGAAATCAATAATGAGATTAAAACATTTTATTATTTCACCTATTTTTATAATTTAAATATCTCTTAAACCGTTAATCGTTAAGCAAAAATATTATACGATCGCGAGCATTTAATTATCTTTCATAGGCGGACACTTTGATATAATTTCGAAAAAGAAAAAAATCATATATGATTTAACACTAATTTGAAGAAGCTGAATTTAAGTGAAATATCGTATATGATTTAACACTAATTTGAAGATCACGTGTGATATTAGTGTTAAATCACATATGATATGTAATATCATATGTGATACTAGTGTTAAATAATATATGATAATCACATATCATATATGATTTAACATTAATATCGCGTGTGGTATTAATTAGTGTTAAATCGTATATGATTTTCATCTGCAAATTCGATGAACGTGAAAACGAAAAAAACTTTAATAAAAAGTGAAAATACGGAGGAAAAAATTGTCGAAAGGATATCGAGTGTCTATCATAGAAGATAGTTAAATCTTCGTCAGTAATTGTATATTTTTTTTTTAGATTAACGGTTTGAAAGATATTTATATTTGAAAAAAAAACGAAAATGGTTTTTAATTGTTGGGATTAATCTCATCTATTAGATTTAATAAAAATGGATGGTGGAGATTGATTGTCTTGAATGATCTTAAATGAAAAAAATAATAATAATAATACTTATTCTATAAGATATATACTTAGTATTTTAAAATGACTTCATAAAACAGTTTTCTTTATTAAATATAAAGTTATTAAAAAATTAAGAAATATTAATTAATTAATCAATAGTAAAACTGTTATTTAAAAAAAAAAAAAAAAGTTAAACCATAGTAGTTCTTTTTCCTAGCGGATTGTTCTAGGACGTAGGGTTGTATGATAAATTAGTAATTACTACAACATTTTCTATTTTAACTAATAAAAACACGGATTCCTAAATTTTATACGACAGCTTTCCCATCAAGTTAACTTCATACGATCCTTATTTCTTTTCTATTAAGCTAGGGTGTGTTTTGCAAATGCACAAACTTGGTCACCAAGGCAACAAGTACCACACGGTCATCTCTTTATATATATCAATAATCACACATCAAATATACCATTTCATATTTCTACTTTTTCAGAGATTGTTTAAAAGTTCATTCTGCACTAAAATAACACAATGGAGGTTCTTCCAAGCCACAATAGTATTGAAGAACAAGTCCCAAAAAGTCTTCACTCCCGGCCTCTACACTGGAAAGATTTGCCAATAAAGAAAAGGTACAAACATCAAGCAGATATATATATTGTTTTTACGTATTTCGCCAACCGAGTTGCAAAATTCCATATTTTCACTAAAAGCATCGAACTTTATGCATTAAAAGGGGTGTTTGACAAAGCTTATATAGTGAGCTTATGAGCTTATTAGCTTATATTTGTCAAATAAGCTTAAACTAAGTATTTGGCTAAGTTTATATGAGTGTGTTTATGATCTTATATAAGAGGTTTTTCATAAGCCCTAAAAGTGTGGCTTTTTCTTAAGAGTTTGGCTTATAACATGCTTCTTGACAAATTACAATTTTAACCTTAATCATATATCTAATATGACATTAATATATTTCAACCTATGTCCTTTTTAGTCATTTACCAATCTAAGCTAAAGCCAACACTTGAGCTTATTAGCTTATTAAACATAAGCTAATCCAAACATCCAAAATGGGCTCATGACCGATGATATATAAGCAATAAGTTGCAGAAGCCCAATTCATAAGCTTAGCCAAACACCCCCAAAACTTGTAAAGTATGATTTTGTTTTTTTTTTTTTTTTTTTAGGTTAGGTTGGGGAAGTATCGAATTCCCTGTTTTGGGGTTCACGTATTATTGATTTATCAAGAAACTATATGAAAATTTTAGTTCTGAATGTTGCTTTTATTTATGATCTCAGGAGGTATCCATCACAGGATGAAACATTCTATCAAAAGATGCAACCAATGTATACGACGGAGGTAGTGGAAAGTTGGCGTGGATTTGCAACAAAGGCAGCTAAAATGAGATGTTCATGCATGATATGTGAAGCGAAAAGATAAAGAAGAGGAAGATATCAAATAAAATGAACTGTGAGCCCATGATGAGTAACGAAGTAACTGAACAGCTGTTGAAGGAGTACTTCAAAACTGGTGATTACAGTAAGTTGATTCCACCACAAGATTTGTCGAAAGATACTAAAAATGTTCTTTCTCGTACACCTGAAGATGAAGGTAAGTATATTGGAAAGTTAGCTGCACAACTTGAAGAAGAAGAAAAGAAGAAGACCAGGAAGATAACAAAAAGGATCGAGTGTGGGCCTCTGGTGAGTAATGAGGTAACCGAGAGGTTAAAAGAGTTTATAACCAGTGATGAGATGAATGGTTCAGATATGAAATTGGTGATTCAAAAAACCTTGCATAAGAGTGATTTGAAATCTGACCAGAATAGATTAAACTTGCCATTTAAGCAGCTAGAGACTCATGAATTCTTGACGGATGAAGAAAAGGGAACTGGAGGACAACAAGGCTATTGAGGTTCGATTGGTGGGGCCAACACTGCAAATGTACAAGGAACCGATGACATTGAAGATTTGGAGTATGTCGTGCACCAAAAATTATGTGTTGATAACAAACTGGAACCACTTCGTCGCAGATAACATTAAGGATTTGAAGAAACACTCGAAGATTCAATTGTGGGCGTTTCGTAAAGACCAGCAATTGTGTTTTGCCCTTGCAGTTGTGGAGACACCTGATGTCGTGTTAAACAAAGTCAAATGATGATCTTGGAATTTGTCTATCGTAGTTAATTTAGCTATCTGGGTATAAATAGAAGATGAATGACATTGTCCTTTTGAGAATGAATATATGTTAGTTTCTTCTATTCATAATGTTTGATGTTTAACCCCTTATTTCAGCAGTGGTTTCGCCCCTTAACTATTTTTGTTAATCAGATTAATAAATGATTAAAATCATAAAATAAAGTCACCTCATAAATTTGTTCACATTGGATCCATGTCGTCACATTTTTCTACACTTGGGAGTCCAAATAAGCATTTCATATAGGTTAAATGGCATGTGTGAAAATTCAAAAAAAAAAAAAAAGGGCTTATAGCCAGAAGCCCAGAATCACTGTCCAAAACATGTTAATAATCAAACCAAGAATAGACTAACCTCTAATTTCTCCTTAATATACTCTGTTTTTCTTACAGAATTAGAAAAAATGAGTCAAAATGAAATGACAGATTGGTATTCACTAATCAGCTCATCATGAATATGTCTAACCTTTGAATTGTTTGGTTGTAATGCCAATTACGCATATCCATAGACAACTCGAGTATGCTGAGTTGCTGAGTATCAACAGATATGTGGCAGCTTCCAATATTCGAGTCTGCAAATAAGATAAAAACATTAAAATAAAACTACATGTTAATAACCAAAGACCACACAAGCATTATAATAATACAGCAAGTTACACAAACAAACTTACATCCATCAAGACAAAGATCTACGTCTTCTGCTCACCAAAAATCACCACAAGAACACTTTCCGTCTTTGAATAAATGAAACCTAACAGCGTCTCTTACAAGTATTTCTCTATTTGCTATCTTAGAAATAAACTTGGTAGCAGTATGACAATCCCCACACACCCTAAGGTTTTTCACCACTTTTATAGGCATACTTTCAGGAACAAATAACAATCCAAACGCAATAGCAAGTTTCTCACTATGATGATTAAGCATCATTATCTTTTCAGACTCATCAACATTATGAAGAGCAAATCTCATATCCGGTACATACCCTTCACGTAACATCTTACTATTCAAACTTTCAAGCTTTTCATATATCTGATCTGAATAAGGACTTGTTCTGTCATCAGCTGAAAAAGCATAAACTTTATTCTTATATTTAATCCAACTGAAACCCGTTTCTTTTCTTATATCTTTGTGTCTCATTTCAGATCTTAACCTAGCTACATCATCCCATTTTCCTTTAGCAGCATACATACTCAATAACAAGACATAGCTTGCAGGGTTATTAGGCTCTAATTCTTGTAAAGATTTTGCAGCCCATTCACCAATATCCAAATTGCCATGTGACCTACATGAGCTTAGTAATGTAGACCAACCAAATGCATCAGGGCTAAAAGGCATATCATTTATGAAAAGCTTAGCTTCCTCAAGCTGACCCGCCCTGCTAAATAAATCAATCATACAGCTATAATGATCAGAGACAGGAATAATTCCATGTTCTTCAACCATTGATTTGAAACACGCACGCGTCCTTTGTCTACTAATCCCGCCTACTACAAGCTGAAAGTACACCAATGAAAGTTACTCCATCAGGCTTTAATTGACTAGTCAACATCTGGTCAAACAGATCAATTGTTTTATTAGCTTCACCAAATTGGGAATATCCGAAATCAAAGCAGTATAAGATACTTCATCTTTTATATTCATTTCATTAAACAACTGACTTGACTTATCGATGGTCCCGCATTTACCATATAAAGTCACGAGTGCATTTGAGACGGTGATAAATGAAATTAAACCTGAGACAAGTGCTTGACCATGAAACTGAGCACCTTCTTCTATACTGGCTAAATTTGCACATGAACTTATTATACTTCCGAGTGTATATTCATCTGCCTCGACACCATTTCTTTGCATTTCACAATAGATTCTTACAGCTTCTTCACTATGCCCATTTTGACCATACCCGACTATCAACGCAGTCCAAGATACGATATTTTTATCGTCATCCTACTAAAGACTCCTTCAGCATAATTAACACGCTTACACTTCAAATACATGTCAACGAGTGAACTTCCGACAAAACATTATCTATAATATCAGTCCTAATAATATCGCATGGATTTGGCTACCTTCTTTCAGAGCCAAACTTGCTCCACAGGCTGTCAATATACTTCCAAGCGTAAACTGATCTATACCCATTCCACATGTACTCATTTCCTAAATACATCTATTGCTTTTTATGTAAACCATTCTCATGTAAACCCTGTAACCATAGTCGTCAAGTGATGGAATCTTTCTCAGTCATAGAATAAAACAACTCCTCAGAAGCTTCAATCTTCCCACAACGAAGAAGACCCATAATCATCGTATTATACATCACCACATTCTTTTCAGCCAAATCATCAAAAACTCGTTTCGCCTCATCTATCAACCCTCCTTTTGCATACATTTCCACCAACGGACTACCCACAAACACATAATCTCCAAACCCATATCTCACAATCTGTCCATGTACCTGCTTACCCAACCCAACCAACTCATTACTCGACGCCAGACTAACCATAGTCGAAAACGTAATCCTATTCAAACTCACCCCTCTTCCCTCCCTCAACATCATCTTATAACAGTCAACACTTTTCTCCCAAAAACCAACGCCACCATAACCAGCAATAATCGCATTCCACGACACCCCATCTCGTCTCGGCATCCTATTAAACACCCTCTCCATTTCCAACATGTTCCCGGATTTCGAATAAGCAGATAAAATGTTGTTCCATGAAAAAAGATTTGGTTGAGGAATTTCATCGAACACCTTGCGTGCATATGTAATGTTGCCTAGTTTAAAGTAGCTGCTAATGAGATTGTTTAGTAAAAAAGTTTCGGTTTCGATAAGGGTTTTGATTATGAAGCAATGTAGCTTCTTTATTTGATATTGATTATGGATTTCACAGTAGGTTTTTAGTAAGGCACAATAATGGTTTGATATGTTGTAAGACATGGTTTAATTTTTGGCGGGTAAATTAGTTTGTGATTGTGTAAAAGTCTTTAAAAAGTTAAAAGTAAAAAATTAAAGGGTGTTTGGGTGAAGAAACATGTTTGTGTTTGTTTGGTTTTGTATGTTCAGATAATTAGAGAGCTAAATATAGAGCAATTGAATAATATGTTATTGGGTTGTCACACCAAAGATACATCTAATAATGTCATTCTAACTAAAATATCATTCTCGGTTATAAATGTTATAGGCGCAGACGTAGATCCTATAACATACGATAAAAATACCCATTTCACTAAAAAAGCTTTCGTTAATAGCGGGACGAATGGCGAAAAGAATGTCGCACCAACGATGCGGTTTGGCGACACCATTGAGGAAAAAAGCCCAATAACGTGTGATACACTACTACATCGGACACTTTTAGTATTGAGTATGATTTTCTAACAAGTAACTTCCAATTCGGTATTAATTTTCCGTTCCAAATCATATATGTTTTTCCAACTTTTTTTTTATAAAATAAATTATTATCTTTATACTTTAATCAATCAAAATTGTTTTAGGAGGTCAAGATGAAACTTTATTAGAAAATACTAAATGTACCACTTTTTTTTTAAAACTGTGTGTAGTTTAAAAGTGAACATGTAAGTTCGGAGACGAAACATAAAACATAAATAATGTATCATTTTGTAAAAATAAGTGCTTAAGTAGTTATGCGGTAAGTTAGTGCACAAAATGAATGTCTAAGTATATAAATATCTAATATATAAAGCATTTGAGATATTTTTATAGAAGATTTAAAATTGTTAAGTTACACACTTTTATTTAATGGCATGATATATAAACTTGTAATATTAAGGTGGTGTTTTTTTTTTGTTAGTTAAGAGAATTATTCACAAACCCATTTAATATTATTTCTTTTTAAGTGGACTCATTATTTCTCTTAATTGGTTTATATCCACAAGTCATAAATTATACTTCCTCCGTCTCAATTTAATCGTCTATATTTCTATTTTGGATGTCTCAAAAATTGTCAAACTTTCCTTTTAGTAAAAACTAGGAATATAAAGGGGAATATTCTATTTGTGGTTGAAAATTAAAGTCTTTCCACTTTTATTAAACTTTGTCTTTCTCTCCACGACAATTAAATTGAGACGGAGGAGAATCTTTCTCCAATAAGTCGCCGTATAGATGTGAACCCGGACCACCTAAGTGTATTGTAAATAAACTTGTAACAATAATTGTAATGCTAAAACTTAACTTGTATAGTAACATTCAATTAGTTTGTAACATCTTTAAACTTTTAATGCAAAAATTAATAATAACAAGAAGAAACAAATACCACAAGAACCAACTGATTTTGCATACTTCAACTAATTACCACGACATCGATCTTGACTATAAAGGTAAAGTGTTGCCCTCTCTAAAAGATGGGTTCAAAATTATGCAGGTAACTTTGTAACAAGTTGTGTAAAAAGCAAAAAGTAAAATTTAAGGCAATGGAATATGTTGGCCTTCAAGTATTCTTTGTTCGCACAACTTCTTAAGGTCACCCTTGCATCTAGCATCCAAGCCTGTTAGTTTAATGTTTATATGTTTTGTGTATTAACGAATTACATTATGATTATCTCTACTAAAAGTTTAAAATCGTGACATTCAATCAGTTTGTAAAAGTCATGAACAACCATATTGTAACAACCTGCTGATTATAAGGTTGATATTTTATTAAGTCTAAAAATGATCATTTTATATGATCAAATTATTAAATGCTTGAAAATGTAAATATTTGTTCACCGAAAAATTTCGCTTTATAGGTGTCCAGAACGAATGACTAGCATCTGCCTAATGACTATAAAAATATATGACTAATGTTTGTGGGCTTTTATGTGAAGAATCTACTTCTTTTGGCTAATAATGTACATTGACTATTATTATGTCCTTAGTTTCACTTACTCTTTATATTTATGTCAATATTTGTTGGATATTTATTGTGAAAATTACTGTCGGCGCTTTTAGGAAGAGTTGTCTTTCGAAGGATCAATTTTATGGTACTTCAAAAGGTCACTTGTTCACCGACTATTAACAACGATGTCAAAAGCAAACACGTGTTCAAACCCATATTAATCGTAAGTCAAACGTATCGTTATTTCACGCTTATAAAGCAGCGATTTCTTAAAAAATAAGTCCACTATACAAAATTTAGACAATCACTTGCATTTATTAAATGACATATAAAAATGTGCAAAACTCACCCTTGAAACTTTTAATATTTATAACTTTTTAATATAACAAACTTTATTCATCAAATATCTAGCGAATTTGCTAATGAAAATGTACCGTTATGAAGAGCTACAGATTACGAACAAAACGAGCCGAATATTGATATCTTTTTTCACGTGCGATTTTATAAAAATGTTGAAGTTGGTACATTTAAAAAAAAAAAAAAAAAAAAAAAAAAACTCTTAAACCTCGGGGCCAAAAGCGTGCAATTCTACAAAATAGGAAAATCGTTTGAAATGACCGAATATCGTTTGAAAATAAAAGCGTAAAATTTATAAACCAAAACTAGTATCCTTTTATTCATAAACTACAAGCGCCAACTTTTTCTATATTTAAAACTAAACTTTTATTCATAATTTATAACTCATACCTATCGTAACTTTATTATCAAAACTCATACTCATCGCAGACCATATGAAACTAAAACTTTATTCATAAACTAAAATATTACGATCAAAGACTTAATCATCGCAACCATATGAAGCGAGGTTGTGTTTGATGCTCATCTAAACACAATCTTGCTTATATGGTTATGATGGTATGAGTTTTGATCGTATGGTCATGATGGGTATGTGTTTTTTCATATAATTGTGATGGGTATGACTTTTGATCATAAGGTTGGGATGGGTATGTGTTATAATTTATGAATAAAAGTTTTAGTTTTATATTAAAAAATGGTTAATTCCATATACGTCCAATTTAAACCTTATAATGACATATTTACCAACTAAAATTTATAATGCCATATATACCCAAGTAAAACAACATATTTGTCATATATACCCATTCGATTATAAAATTTATTTAAAAATGTATTTTCATTATTAAATTCCATTATACCCTAAAATTCTATAAATTTTGCTTGGTTTCTCTACTGCAACTATTCTATTGCCTTGGTTGATCTTTTGTAATGTCAAATCATTTGTATCAAGGGCAATTCTTTGACTAGGAGATTGAAAGTTAATCGTAGTGTGAACCTTACAGTGCATGACTCATGAGGACGAAATATCTATGTGTCTAGCTTATACATTTCCATTCCCAGTTTCCTATAATTCAATTTCCATTTCCAACCCTTTGCCAAAAAAAGTAGCAAGTGTTTCCATGCATGGTACCCAATTACAGTATATCATACACGAAAGTAGCAAGCATCACAAAACCAGTGTTTCATTAAATTATTATCTTGGAGTCTTGGAATCTTCAAATAAGTAACAACAATTTTCAATTATAAGTCCTTAAATCATTATCTTGCATATCATGTACTCAACAATTGAGGAATCATACTTATTTATTTATAGGTGAAAAATTAAAGGTGCATGACGCATTTTTCGATTCACACATCCATTAATATATTTTGTTAAAGTGTCAAATTTATACATCTTTCAATTTCACTCGATCTGCTAATATGACCGTTGGTAGTAGGTTACTGTGTCACCTGGCGAAAAATTTGTGCGATTAGTCCTCAGGACTAACGACCGCTAACTAGATGATATGACCGTTAAAAAAAAAAAAAAAAAAAAAAAACTTAAAAAATTTTCAAAAATTTTACGTTTTTTAAATTTAAAAAAATTAAAAATTTTACGTTTTTTATAAAAAAATCTTACGTTTTAAATTTTTTTTAAATTTAAAAAAATTAAAAAATTTTAACGTTTTTTTTTTTAAATTTTTACGTTTTTTTTTTTTTTTTTTTTTTTAATTTTAATTTTAATTTTTTTTTAAAAAAATTACATTTTTAAAAATTAATTTTTTTTTATATTTTATGTTTTTTTTTTATAAAGTTTACGTTTTTAAAAAAAATTTTAAAGTTTTTTTTTTTTTTTTTTTTTTTTTTTTTTTAACGGTCGTTATCATCTAGTTAACGGTCGTTAGTCCAGAGGACTAAGCTGCATAAATTTTTCGCAAGGTGACCAGTAACCTACTACCAACGGTCATATTAATTAGATCGGTGAAATTGAAACTATGTTACTAGCTTTGACCTTCACAAAATATATTAATTTAGATGCAGATTCGAAAAGACGTCGTTCTTTAAATTTTCACCCTTATTTATATTCTTAAAGGGTAGAATTGGGATTTAATGATGTAATTTCATTTTAAATTAGTTTTATTATGAAACGGGTAAATATGACAAATATGATACTTTAGTTGGGTATATATGACATTATGAAATTTGATTGGGTAAATAAGGTATTTTAAGGTTTAAATTGGACATATATGGAATTAACCCTTAAAAGAAGTTGGCATTTGTAGTTTATGAATAAAAGGGCACTGCTTTTAGTTTAAAATGTTTACGTCGCTTTTATTTCCAAACGATATTCGGTCATTCCAAACGATTTTCCTATTTTGTAGAATTGCACGTCTTTGGCCCCTGTGGTTTAAGAGAGTTTTAATAGGTTTTTTTTTTTTTTTTTTTTTTATTTTTAATGTATAAAACTTAACATTTTTATAAAATCGTCACTTACGTCAGCATATCGATGTTGAAACCGTTTTGTTCGTAATCCGAGCTCTTTCTGTGATATATATGTTGTTAGCATCATTCGCTAGATATTTGTGAATAAAGTTTGTTATATTAAAAGTTGGGTTCAAGGGTGATTTTTGAACATTTTTATATTTTATTTAATAAATGCAAGTGATTGTCTAAATTTTGTACAGTGGGCTTATTTTTTAAGAAATTGATGCCTATAGACAACGAAATGGTGATGTGGCCAACACGTGTTGGTTTTTGACATCGCTGCTAATAGACAGCGAACAAAATGGCCTTTTTGGAGATACTCATAAAGTTGGTCCTCTGCAAGATAACTTTTTCCCAAAACAGCCTCTGTAGTAACTTTCGCATATTTATTTGTGTAGAAGACTTGCAATAATCAATAATCGTTGGATAACTTTGAATTCCGTTGAGTGTTGAATATACTGAAAGTATGTTGACTTAATTGGGCTTAAGAGGTGAGTTTTGGAGTTAAAAGAAGTACTCCCTCCGTCTCAAAATTATTGTCAGGAGACAAGAAGCACAAAGATTAATAAAAGTGGGACCACTATAACTCTCAACCACTCAAATAGAATATTCTCTCATTATATTCTCTTTTTAACTACTAAAATGGAAAGTGACAATTAATTTGAGGACATCCATAAAAGGAAATATGAATGATAAATATGAGGGCGGAGGAGTATATAATTGATTGAATAACTTGTGGTCACATTTTAGACGCATATCGAGCAATTTATGATAAGAAATTTAGTGTTTTTGTATTTTCTCTAAGACAAAAGTTATTCCCATTATCCATTTTAGACGAAGTATTGATAGCCACAAACGAATAACAGTCAACTCGATTAGTTGTTGATGAAACTCATGAGTTTTTCTTATGTTGTCAAGTAGTTACGACGCATATTGCGTTACCATTTGCAATCAAAGTGCCAGAGTCTCAAATTTTAAGTTTAAGAGGCCACTTTTCTTAACTGCTATCAGAAATTCTCTCTTAGAACCAATATGCGTTATGATTTCGTGCCATGTTAGTCGCTTGTATTATGTCGTGTTTAATACAACTCTTGTTGTTAATCAAAACTATCTTGACAAAACTAACAACAGAGTTGAAGTTGAAGAATGAAATTGCATATATGCTATATGCAGGGTCTTAATTAGAAATTGTTTTCAGCAAACGTGTCTAAAATATTTGGGGATAATGCGAATGGTGCTCGATGGCCCCGTGGGAGTAGGTAGGTAGGGGTGAAGCAATGAGGCGGAACCGAGCTCGTTCAAGCTCAGCTCTACTGCTTATATATATAAGGCTCGTTCTGCTGAGCTCGTTCGAGCCTTATACTTTGAGCCAGGCTCGGCTCGTGAAAATTTCATGCTCGAGCCTCGGCCTGCCTCGACTAATTTTATGATGTTTTGAGCTCGGCTCGTTAATTACATAAAGCTCGAGCTCGCTTACTACTTTTAAGCTCGTTTATACGTGATAGGCGATATATTCACGTATATAATTCTAGGCTCGTTTAGGTCATGAGCCTCTTCGAGCTTTTTGACAGAGTTCTACCGAGTTCGATTATTAAATGAGCCAAAATTAGGCTCGATTTGCCTGCTCAGTTCGTTTAATTTCATTTCGTTCGAACTTTTTACCGATCCGATCCGAAACTTTTCACGGAAATGGCCAGGCCGTTACACCCCTAGGTAGGGCGTACTTTGATTCTTGTCCATTAAATGGTAGTTTAGGATTCTTTTGGTTGCTAACGTACGCAATGGGGCACAAATATTAATTTAAATTTAAAAACTAGATAAATGACAAAAAAATTGAATCTCAACATACCTGCATATTTTATCGCATTTGAACAAATATATCCAGAGTATTTTGTGTACACCATTGTTTTGGTGAGTAATAGTCTAAAAAAAATAATACTCTTCAACAAATGTAAGATCATGACATATTGACATCTATTAGTTTTGGAAATTTGAGATAAACTGATTTCTAGGACAAACATGAGGAAATTGATGCTAAAAATGTATGTCCACTTCAACAAATGGACATAACTTCAACAAAAGGTGGTTTCCCATAATAAAGTTGCACTTTGCACTAATGTTTGTCTCCAATGGGGTCACAAGTCAAAGTAAGGAGCCTTTAAAGTATCGTGGAATAGAACTTTATAAAGGTTTGGTCATTGGTGGATGGAATTTTGCATAATTTGATTTTAATTAAAATTTACTTTCGGTTGGTCCTTGGAGTCTTGAGCTTTAGGAGAGGAGGTCTTGAGTTCAATCCTGCGAGGATTTGAATGAGAGATTCCTTCAAGATAGTCGCTTTAATGAAGGGTTTTGGCCCCAGTAACCTCGGGTTGAATCTTGGAAAAGCGAGGTTTACCCTATTAATTGTCGTGCCTTCGGGCGGATTAGTAGGGGTTTTCCCATCGGGTATTTGAAATAGGCATTTCGCTTGAGGAGCTTTCTAAGCGGACCGGTTTAGACAACGTAGTCAGGCCTCCATTGTTGACCGCGACACAAAGACTTTATAAAATTCACCTTCAAAAAAAAAAAAAAAAAAATTAAGCTATAGATTCAAGCTTAGATCTATGACTACTCTATTATATTCACTAAACCGATTATTTTCATATCGGTCACATTTTCATTCTGATACCATCAAACACATCATCTTTTATATTCTGTGATCACTACCTAACCAACCATCAAACAATAAATATATAAAAACTTCACTTTATAAAAGGGTTTTTTATGCCTGCAAGATACGATGATAAGTGAAAAAGATACGTGGGATCCGAAAAGGACACAAGTATATATAAAATGTATTTTTTGGATCCCCACGTATCTTTTTTTACTTATCATTCTTCTATACTCAATATAACGTCACGCACTCACAAACCAAATAAATACAGTAATAATAAAAACACCTTTTTTTTTTTTTTTTGAACTGAATAAAAACACCGGTGGCCCACAATTTTGGACCGTTTGTGTTTTTGTCTTGGTTTTGTTGGTGTCAAAACCTCACCATCGCGTGGTAATACTTTGCTTTTATGGGAGCGCGTCTTAAAGGATGAGGTGGTTGTGATGAGACCACCCATCATAAAACTAAACAAGAACGTAGTTTTTCCGTCCTCGTTTATTCGAATGAGTGAGTTTTGACTCGTTTATACACGGCTTAATAGATGTTTCCTCGTGATACTTTTCGACCTTTTCATGATCACCTCCAAGATATGTATATATTTTAATGATTATTTTATTAATAAAATTTAGTAAGAAGAGGGATTTAAACTTGAGCATCGGATCACTAAGTCATCTTAGCGGTGGTTCAAGATGTAAATTGAAACTATCAAAATGGTTGACCCTTGCATCTTAAATGTACATAGCCTCAAATGATAATGCACTTCATGTAAAATCCATGACAGTTTTGTATTTGTTGTACATCCCTTGTACAAGTATTTGTTGCCCAAAGAACCACCCATCATACCTCATTAAATAAAACTAGCTCAACCAATTGGACATGCATTTGTAATGTGAAATCAAGTTAATTATGAAAACTTAACTAGATCACCTTTAAATGGCTGATTTGTGTTAAGTTTGATTAAAAGCATTAAACGATTTAAATCGAAATGTAACCAAAATAAAATGATCAAAATGTCAGAAAGTCGTGTGAAATCTTTCTAAATACACATGGCTTTTAAATCATTATTTTAGACGTTTAGTTACTTAATGTATAGTGCTAATTAGTAATCATGCTAAACGCATACTCATATGACCTACAACCAACTAATTTGATCAAACATTGTCAAAAGCAACTCGACCATAAAGCACTAAGTCATAAGCTTTTAGGCCCTAATTAAGTGTCAAATATAAAAGTCTCAAAGGGAAAACAAAAGTTAACAATTTTAAGGCCGTAACTTTGAGATCTTACTTTAGACCACCATTAAGCCAAAACTTTTGCCAAAACAACATACGTTAAAATTTCATATCACACCCTCCTCCAACTCACTAAAACTATTTGTTATCACTTTCAATCTATATTGACATGTTATTCTAAGAAGATCCATGATGAAATGATATGAAAGAGTTCATACATAGAACAAGGTACGGTGAAAGGGGCCAAACCCATTGTGAAGATCCCAGATCGTTGAACATTTCATAAAAGTCCCGCTCTAATACAACTCCTATATTAACTCTCTTAACAAGATTAGTTCTAAGGTCTTGTTTAATATACATAACAATAAATACTAGACATTGAGATTTGAGTTATTTAATTGCATAAAGCTTTGCGTTATAAATACAGATCCGATTATGTTTACGTTTTTATCTTTTTCAACTTCTGAAAAAATAGTTAAAAACGTAGTTAGTGATAATTTATAAATTTAGCTATATTTTGGCTTTTAATTTTGTTGAAAGTTAAGATTTTATTAAAAACAACTGCAAGAATGCTATATACAAAAAAACACTAGCGAACTTAAAGCTCAAAACCACAAAGAAAAAAAAGAAAAGAACAGCAGGAAATATTGTCTCACAAACAAATCAAACGGCCTAGAAATCCAAAGGTTCCAATTTGCTGTCTTTGAAGGACGACGAGCCAAAATCCACGTCTTTGACAATCTCTGGATAGAAGAAAATACGTCCTCCTCCTTAATACTAGCGATAGAGATAAGAGGAGAGTTGATAATCTTATTCCTCCATTTCCATATTCCCCACAACGTGCTTTGCAAAACCCCATGGATAGCCTTTTTAAGGCGAGAACAACCTTTGGAATCAAAAATTTTCCTAAAGCAATATCTTTGATGGAGAACGAAGGGAGTGAAGTGGGAGTCAAATTCCACCAACTTCATATTTTTTTTTCCATATCGGCAACACCTGAGGACAACCAATTAGGTAGTGATCAATGTCTTCCACCACCTGATTGCAAAAAGGACAAATAGTATAATCTAAAGGCACGCCCCTTGGAACAAGGTTAATCCGAGTGGGGAGTCTATTTAACTAGGTTCTCCAAACACATATATTTACCTTTCGGGGGTCCATGAATTCCAAGAGTGGTGTTCACCGAGATTATAGTTCGCAAGAGATATAGACTGAATGACATTCTAGAGAGAACTAACCTTGCATATCCCCGATGCATCATGAGACCATATCCATTTATCAACACAATTTGTGTAGAAGGTCAGGTAACCGACCAGAGAAAACAAAGTTAAAATATCAGTTAACGCCCTATCACGAAAGGAATATCTCTGGTCCCAGTTTCCACCCCAAACACCATCAACGATATGCCATCGATCAATAATTTTACAGTCTTGGTTTGAATCGAGAGCATAAAGTCTTAGGAATAGTCCATGAGTCTAGCACCATTTACACATCAAGGATCTTTCCAAGAACAAAATATTAGAACCGTTTGAGACTTTTAGCCCATTTTATCTGAGGTTTTTAACTTGTGTCTTGGGAAGACAAATCGTAATCTGTGAGATTTACAAAAAATACGTTTATCTATACTTTTATTGTGGATCCCGTGTCTTTTTACGCCTTGTGTCTTATGGTGTCTTAATTTATCTTTACGATGTGAGTTAAGAAACACTTTTATGTATATAATAATTTATAAGTGATCAAAATAAGATGTGAAAAATCATCAACCATATAAAGTTCATTGCATTTTGGGTATTTTTGTATATATAAAAATAAAGTTCATGTGACAAAGCTTTGAATCAGTAAAGTTCTATGCATAAGAGATGCTCTACGTTTCTTACCCTATATTTTGCCACTTACACTAAAACTTGCAAAAAATCATAATTTGAGGTTGAGTGCAACACCGTCCAAGAATAGATTAGAAAACCACTAGACCAAAATGGTTAAAAACTAAAGTTGGGTCACACATAATCATCACCTTAAACTTACTAATCATCAACCAAATGACATGTCACTTTCTCATTAGCCAACACACCCAAGTGGACCCCACATCAAGACAGCCCTACAGTCCATAGCCGCTACATTTCTCCAATCGTCCAAAAGTTGACTCTTCTCATTACTATTCTTTAAATCTCAAAATATATAAATAAAAAAGACATTTCATAACTTCATATGGCGCACGTTAGCATACTAAGGGCCCGTTTGGTGTGAGGTATTAGGTATTGGGATTTGGTACCAAAGTAAAAATAATTGTTTGGTTAAGGTTTTCGGATATCAAACAGTATCTTCAAGCCTAAATATTTGGATTGTACAAATCCTACCTCATTTGTTGGCTTTTCTGACAAATGTGAAGGTTTTCTGACATTAAATTTGTCTTCTTTCAAACTAAAGTGGGTCAGCTCCGAATTTTAGCTTCTATCTTCCTTTTTTAATACATATAATTACTTGGAGTATTTAATATTGAAACAAAATTTTAAAATAATTTATATTATACCATATATATATTTTCTCTCTCTACTTTTTTCTAAAACTTATACCAAATCCAAATCCAAATTCTAATCCAACCAAATCATAATCCTAAACCCACCTACAAACCAAACGCCCTAAACAAATTTTGCTAACTTATATAGGTAAGATCCATTTTGCTCAACTAACGGTCAACAAAGAAAAACATGTTGGTTGGATTAAGATTCAGACCCGTGAGTACATAGTTTGGCCCGACCCGACTTGAATTGTGAGTTCTTTTGGTAGGTATGCTCTGTTTTATATTTTTTGGTTTGTTTTGATAATTTGGATGTGAATATGGTGATTTGATGCAAGATTTTGATAAATATTTTTGGGTTTTGTGTAATTGAGCTTAAAGTTTGGTGCTTTTTTGTTGGTTAATGTAAATAAGTTGGAAATTGTGGAAATTTGAGTGCTTTATATGGCTTTTTTTTGTTAACCATGGTTTCCGACCTTTTGACAGACTAATCCGCGAGTTTATATGTTTTTTTTCTTGTGTTTGACAATTTTTGAGGGGAATTGGGTTTAGGGTTTATGTGAAATTGATGAATTTGAGGTTGTGAGTAAATCAAAAAGGACTTAATTTTTATGTCGTGGGAATTTAATGTCTATACACCATCATTTCAAATCAAGAATTTAACTTTGACTTTTTAGGTCAATGGTATGTATAATGAGTTCCGAAATATAGATATCTGCTTGTAGTAAGCTTATACAGTTTAATATAACTTGATAAGGTTTTTTCTACTAATCATGAATCTGTGTCAATTCTAGATGACAATTAGTATGTTGATTGTTGAAAAACAAAAAAGATTTTTGCATTTGACCCGAAAGTCAAACGAATGGTCTTTAGGAATAAAAATTGAACTAGACTACTAGTTTCATTTGTAATCCATAAATGCCACCAAACTCATCTATCAAGTGTCAAGTCATACATAATATGTTTCATGTTGCTTTTTTTGAGTTTTTAGTTCTCATTTACTGTGCAGGGTTGTCAGCGGTAAAAAGTTAGGTGCAATGGATCCTATTACAGCTTATAACAGTAATGTTGTTAACCCGGAGTTAGTGCGTTTTCATGAGGGTACTACTTCTGATACCAAGGATATGGGAGAAATACGATTCTCGATGGAGACTTTGACAAAAGTTGATTTAGAGTTAGCTTACTCATCAGAGAAGTTACTAAATTTAGAAAATCTTTTACTCTACGTATTGCAATGGGAAAATGACTTTGAAGCAATGGCCGCTGATGATGTCCCGGTGGAGTTTGTTGAGAAGTCATTAAAAGTCGATCTTTTATTTAGTTTCTTGGATTCCGAAGTTAAGGAACTTGACGGGTCAATGGATTCCATTCGAGTTGACCTTGTTGAGACCTGTCAAAGACTGTCGTCATGTAAAAATCTAGGAGAATTGTTCTCTGTTGTTGAAGGGAAATTGCATGATTCTGAGGACTCGTTGAAGCAATCAGAAGAACATGTTCTTGAGATGAAGATGAAGTTGGCTAAACTTCAAATGACATCGTTAGCTTTCAACAACAATGAATGTAAGTCAAACTCGTTTGATTTTCAACATATAGTTTAACTTCCTAGATTAAACATATTACTTCTATAGCTCAATATACCTATAGATCAAATATTGGAGAAAGTGACATGTCATTTATTTGATGATTAGTAGTTTAAAGTGATGACTATATCTGTTTTTTTCAAGACGGCCCTATACACCATATATTTTTCTTTTCTAGTATTCACCATAAATCTTGAGTTGTACACTTGTAATTATATCTGTTTTTTCCATGAATATCTGAAGTACTTTCCTTAAACCAAATATGAAAAGTATAACTTTTTTTTTTTTTTTTTTTTTTTTTTTGCGGGCAAATTGCATAAAAGTGACGCACTTTGGCCTAATTTCTGTTTTCAGTAACCACAAAGAAAGCTAAAACATTCAAAAATCTTGATAAAGAACCTGAAACTTTCAAGAAATTTAATGTGAGGTAATCTAACCACGTTACCATGTCATAATGATAGCGGTAGCTCACGTGTCTGTAAGTTTGACCATGTTGACTTTTATCTTAACATGGTTTGATATGCCATTGAGGTGACCATTCATCTTAAAATACCCAAAGTGAAAACTTCTTGAAAGTTTGAGCCTTTTTGCAACTGCAAATGTATTTAGTTACTCAAAACTAAGATCCGATCAAAGTTGGTACTTGTATTGCTCTTGTGTATATATAGTGGAAGGAATTGTGTGAATTTGAGTTGTTTCGTGACAATTTCTTGTTTCTTTGCATCGAAATATAAAGGTTTTCAGGAGATTATCAATTTAGAGAAGCAAAACCAAGACTACAAACAATAGATAAAGTACACGTTCTCAGAATGCTGGAAAAATCCTTATCAAGAGAACTTGATCTCGAGAAGAAATTAACAGAATCAAAGCAAGATGAAGAAGATCTAAAAATAAAGCTAAGGTTAACAGAACAAGTAGCATTCATTATGGAAGAAGCAGCAGAGGTTGTGTGGGGTCGGTTTTTAGAAGCAGAGAATGCTTCCGTTGTATTAATGGGAGTTTCACGAGACCTCATAGCTCAACATCAACTTGTTCAGTTTAATCTTGGTGGTTTTAATCAAAGAGAAGATGGGTTTAGATTAAAACTCGAAAACTGCATAAAACTTTTGAATACAAAAGACGCCTCAATCGAAAAATTGAATAGCAGGATCACACAACTTGTTGCAGATAATCTTGAAGTATCAACCTTGCGGGAAAAGGTCAAACTTTTAGAAGAAAAAGTGAACGTATCCGAAGCTAACTTAAGGAAAGCGAATGCTGCAAACGATTCACTTCAAGAACGTGTAACAGAAATGGAAAATATGATAGAATCATTAAAAGATGACATATACACGGCAGAAACTAGAGCTGAAACAGCCGAAGGGAAGGTAGCCCAGTTGACCGAGTCAAACATTGAATTAAGTGAAGAATTAGGATTTATTAAAGGAAGCCACGAAAATAGTTCTAAAAAGATGAGTTTACTCGAGAAGCAATCAAGGGACCTTGAGCTTCAATTGCAGCATTCTAAGGCGTCTTCAGAAGCTGGTCAAGAGCAACAAAACATGTTGTATTCTGCAATATGGGATATGGAGACTTTAATAGATGAACTGAAGCAAAAGGTTTCAACAGCTGAAATAAAGGCAGAAAATGCCGAGGAACAGTGTTTGTTGTTGACTGATACTAACTTGGAGTTGACTAAAGAAAATGACTTTTTGAGATGTGAAGTTGAATCACTTGAAACTTCGTTGAGTCGTGCTAATCTTGATAAGATGGCTAGTGTGGAGGATATCGGTATCAAGACGAAGCTTATTATGGACACGGTCATGGAACTTGCCTCAGAACGTGAACGGATAACGAAGCAGGTACACTTACTTTTGTGTATTAGATATCACAACTTTGACCAGTTTACTTGGGGTGTTTGGATTTCTCTTTTTTTAAGCTGCTTATCTACTTCTGCCTATCGATAATTGATTATTTACCATCTCATAAATGAGTAGGGTTGAGTTACATTGTTACATCAGATGGGTCAAATGGGTCCTTTATAAATAATGAAGATAAGAGAATAGGTCAATCTTTTTTAAAGTCACCCAAAGTGTATTTTTTATCCACACAACTTTTCTAATAATTTTACTACAAAATTAGATTGTCACTGTAATAATACATTTTCGTTTTGTAATTATAACTAACATATCAATAAGAGCATAGAAAATGCATCTGATATGCGTTCTCTTCTCTTGCAGTTGCGTTCTCAAACGGAGGAGAAAAAGATTTTGATGGAAACACTACAAAAAGTTAATAACACAAGTATGTATCCAAAAGGAGGCATACAAGACAAAAACTCAATATATTCTGTTCAAGAACTAAAAGATGCAACATTCAGCGAAAAGTTACAACAAAACTTAACAATGTCCTCATCAGAATGTATAAAGGCAGGTATTATTCTTATCTTTACCGAATTTAGCATGCTTCAATATCTATATATCATGATTTTATCGCTTGTCTTACACAGGCTGATGAAATACAAGTTTTAGACGACCCTGAACCAGAGTCATCTATTACTGATTCAGACCCGAGTTTGGATGAAGTAGAACTGGAAGAACATAGCGAGAACTAAAGAATGATTTTGTTTAGAGCAATTTTTGTGTTATTCATCTCCGTGTTGGCGGTGAACTTTGTAAACTGGAACCAGCTCGGGTTTGATGTAAATGTAGGTTGATTTTGACTTTTTTTTTTTTTTTTTTTTTTTTTTTTTTTTTTCGTGAGAGACATTGTTTTTGTTGGTAGCATTTTTTGAGTGCGACAATCATTTAATTTGTGTATATGTTGATCATTGTTTTTCATAGCCGATTGTGAATATAGTGTACACGAATCTTTGCTTTGTTAGATTAAAATTGCAAGTGAAAAAGTAAAGCATGCCTCATTAATAAATGATAAACAAATGCTTGGATGTGCGTTTCCTGAACTAAAACAAAGTTCTTAAAGGAAACATACATCCAAACACCCCTTTATTTTTTTGTCGCATGAAGGTATTCTAATAAGTGACAAGTGTTAGAAGAGATGTGGCCGATAAACCAATAACTAATAACTTAACAAAACTATAACAAGGTAATGGTTCTTTTTAGGAAGAAGAAGAAGATTTCAAGTGCCATGTTGAAGTTACATTTGAAGAAAGGGCACGATACAAAATTACGTCAGTTCATAATTCATTGGCTGCAAGAGACGGGGTTTGGCACAGGATTCATCAATAGGATTAATTCTTCCTTTATGAGTGTCTCATTCTCTGTAATTGGTAATGGTTGCCCGACAAGTGAAGGAAAGATAGAAAGACAGTTAAGGGGAAAAGGACTGTGTTTACCCCCCATTTCATTTTGTTTTTAGCAACATAGATTCTAAGAAAAGATGATAGGCAAGGCTATCTCATAAGGGTTGTGACAGGAATTAAGATTGATGATGGTTTGATAACATCTGGTAGCCAGCCGACACTGGCCTTATGGTGTCTCTGCCTCCACTTAGACTACATATTGTTGTAGACTACATGTTGTACTCGCGATAGTAGCCTGATGACGGTAACACGTAGCCTAAAGGGAAGATCGCTAGTAAGTTTTGTCTGTGACTTCAATTTTCTTTTTCTTCATAAAATGATGTGATATTTTCACATGTTGGTCGTGAAACATGTCGATGGAAACCGCTAGTCAATCTGTCTGCCACTACAAGAATAGATTTGAAGTTTATATAAGAAAACACTAAGAAGTAAGTCTATCGATCAATATCATTCAGCGGTGGATAAGCGGGAAAAGGATTTGTAATTATCATATCACTAACATGTGGGAGATCTCAAACTCAATATGCTCGGTGCAAACAACTCAGAAAATGACCAAAACCTTAAGAAAAAGCAAACCTTATTCGGCCAATGTTTATGTGAATGTAAGCTTAAATCTTGGCAAAATGTCAAAAGTCATAGGTTAAAAACAAAAGTATACAATGATATTATCTATATGTAAAATGATCAAGAACAATAATTACACCCACCAACCACCCCCCCATTTTATTATATGAATATCAAGAAGATAAGTCCCCAAATAGGTGCTTACCAATACAAATACAAAGAAACAATAATCGATCTCTACTAGGTAGACACCAATGATCTCACCACAAGATTCACTCAACATCAGACTTAACAAGATCAAACAAGATTGATCTTATACAAAGAAACAACCAATACCGGATCGATATCAAGATTGATATCACAAGAGAAAGACAACATCTTGTATGAAAGATTGAAAGAGGCAAAGACTAAACAGATGAAGATATGAAACCCTAAACCGAAAGATAGATTATATACTCTACCATGTTTCACTTTAGCCCCGAACTTTCTTTTCTTTACTTTCAAAGACAAACTTTACTTAGACTTTGAAACTTGACACTCTTGGTCCTTCACATTATTTAACACCCCTCCACAAGTTGATAAGTCTGCATCTTGTAGATTGCTTCCATCTTTTCCAAGACAACTATTCTTTTCACAATTGTTAATACCTGCAAACAAATCAAACATACCAAGATTTTTGCAAAACAAAGAATGTTGTCTTTGCCCAAGACATTTAGTAAAAATATCTGCAACTTGCATATCTGTATGAATCTTAACAGTTTTAATCACTCCAGCAGAAACCTTCTCTCTGACCAAATGCACATCCAACTCAAAATGTTTAGTTTTTTCATGAAACACAGGATTAGCTGCAATCTGGATTGCAGCACTATTATCACAAAAAATGTTAATAGGTAACAACTCTTTAAGACCAAAACTGTGTAACATGTTACTCAACCAAATCACTTCACATGTAGTAGAAGCCATGCTTCTATACTCAGCTTCTGCAGAACTTCTAGACAAAGTAGCTTGTTTTTTACTTTTCCAAGAAATAAGAGAATTACCCAAGAATACACAAAAACCAGTTACAGATTTCCTAGTTAGAGGACATTTAGCCCAATCAGAATCTGCATAAGCTTTTAGCTTGAGATCAGACTCTTTATTAAACTGCAGACCTAAACCAGGAGACTTTTTTAGATATTTTAAAACTCTTAGAGCAGCCTTAAGATGAGATTGTAAAGGTTTGTGCATGTGTTGACTTAAACAGTGAACAGCATAACTAATATCAGGTCTGGTATTAGTTAAGTAAATCAATTTACCAACCAATTTTTGATAGTTATTTATATTGCTCAACACTTTATCTTTACTAGTTTCAACACAACTCAAAATGTAATTTTCAGCAAGGGTGTATCAAGAGCTTAATGCTAGCGCACCATACTCATATAACAATTCCAAACAATATTTTCTTTGGGTCATACAAATACCATAATCATTTTTCAATACTTCAATCCCAAGAAAATATTTTAACTCTCCTAAATCTTTGATCATAAATTTAGAACTCAAAACTTTTAAAGTTATTGATTTCTACTTCATCATTACCATGATAACAATATCATCAACATACACAAGCGAGCAACAAACACGTAACCTTTTTGTTTAACATACAAAGAATAATCCAGGTTTACTTTGTTCAAAACCATGTTCAACTAAAGCATTAGTAAGCTTAGCATTCCATTGCCTAGAGCTTGTTTAAGTCCATATAAAGATTTATTAAGCTTACATACTTTAGTATCATCACCACCATTGAAGCCTTTAGGTAATTGCATATAGACATCTTCATCAAGATCACCATATAAAAAGCATTATTAACATCTAACCGATATAAAGGCCAATTTTGCAAACAAGAATGCTTATCGACATCTAACAGCTACCATTTTCACAAGGACTAAAGGTTTCATCATAATCAAAACCTTTCTTTGATTAAAACCTTTAGCAACTAATCGGCTTTATATCTATCTATTTCTCCTGTAGATTTATACTTGATTTTCCATATCCATTTATATCCAATAGCATGTCTACCCAAAGGTAACTCACATTCATCGTGTATTATTTCTATTAAGAGCTTCAATTTCATTGTTCATAGCTTCGCACCAATTAGAATTATTAATGACTTCTTCATAACTTTTAGGTTCAACAGACTTATTCAATGTGAAGCAAAGCACATATTAGTCCTACTCAAACTAGCATAACTCACATATTTCTCAATACCATATCTCACTTTAGAGTGCATCACATAATCATTAAACCTAATAGGAGTTTTAGACTCTACTAGACCTTCTTAATACTGTGTGTCGCACATCTTCATTAACATTTTCGACCGATTAAAAACTAAACCAAGATTTTCAAGACTAGAATTGCCCTCGCACGGTGTTGGTCACCAAAGTAGGTTGCAGATTGCCCATCTTCATGATGCATATGAGTAGTATCTATTTCATTATCACTAGCATCATGTGAAGATAGCATACTACCATCCTCAACCGGTGTATCTTCCCTTCATCATTGGGTCTTTGAGATTTTGAACTATCAAAAACTTCAAGTGTTCAACTTCATTTACATAGTTTGTATCGTTGACTCACGTGTTTTCATTTTCAAAGGAAAACATTTTCATAAAACCTTACATCTACGGCAAAAACACATTTCTAGTATCCAAACTTAAAAGTTTATATGCTTTCTTAGTAGAAGAAAACCAATTAGAACACATTTTTCGACCTATAAGACAACTTATCATGGTTATTTAAAATGGTAGCAAAACACGACATCCAAAAGACCTCAAATGGGAAAGATTAGGTTTAGTTTTGTATAACAACTCATAGGGACATTTACCATTTAGAATCAAGATGGCAAACTGTTTATAAGATACACAAAGCATTAGAACACAATCGGACCAAAACCTTAAAGGAATCCCCTTGAAACATAAGACTCCTAGCTACATTGAGTAGGTGTCTATGTTTCCTTCAAAGAATCCCATTTTGTCGAGGTGTATGAGTACAAGATGTTTGATGTATTATACCAAGATCGAAAACATTCCACTCATTTTCTTATTAACAAATTCAAGACCATTATCGATCTAACAGCTTTAATTTTAATACCAAATTGATTAGATATTAAGTGAATAAAAGAGCAAAATACATCAAACACCTCATCTTTAGTTTTAATCATATAAGTCCACACACTCTAGAATAATCATCAACAATAGTGAGAAAATACTTATATCCTTCTACTTGTTACTCAGAAAGACCCCATAAGTCAAGATGAACAAGTTCACCAAGATTCTTAGACTTATGATCGACAAAGGAAAAGGTTCCCTTGTCTGCTTAGCCCCATGATGATTTCACAAATGAAATAGAGGAATTCTTGGAAATACCAAGATCCTTTTGAAGAATGTATAAGATCGATCAAGCAGGATGACCCAATCTATTATGCCGCACAAGTTTAGACACATTATAAGACATAACCATATTGCACTCACCCAAAGTATTACTAGGTCGCATATCAAACAAATACAATCCATCGACCGACTACGGTCCCCGAACATTCTCCTTTTCAAATCTCGAATATAACAAGTATCTTCATCAAAACCAACAAACATTTTGCTATCTCTAATCGCTTTATTAACAGACAACAAACTCACACAATAACTGTGAACAACTAAGACATCATAAAGAGTCACATTATTAGTTAATCTTAGATTTCCAACATGACTTATAGTAGCAAGAGTACCATTGGGATGTCCAACAATAATCTTAAGACTAGAAATATCTACAACATTAAACATACCAACAAGAGAAAAGCGATTAAGTGTCGATTAGCACCTGAATCAATGATCCATCCCAAGGATATAGTTTTAACATAAAGACTAGAATTCCCAAAGAAATACTTAGAAAAATTAATATTAAACCAAACATTTCCATTAAAGAATGAAGCCTTACCTGCCATGTTGGCATGTATGCTTCCAGAAGAACTATCATTGATCAAAGACAAGAGTTTCTTCATCTGCTCAGAAGTAAAACCAGAAGATGTATTTGCAGATGAAGTAGTAGAAGATTTTTCAGACATTTTCTCAATATTAGCATTATAGTTTTGTCTCGAAAGCATTTTGTTTAGTGGATTATTATTCTTGACAAATCCGGTGGAAAACCAATAAGTTCATAGCATCTTTCAATAGTATGTCCAATCTTACCACGCTTTTACAATTCAAATTAGGATTAGGACCTCTATTAGCAGATTAGTATTGAACCGGTTCCTCTAGTGTTATTACTATTGTTATACAATCTTCTATTGTTATTAAATGACTTAGCAAAGAAAAGAAGATGCATTCGGTTTAGATTCGTAAACACTAGAAGACTCGTGAATCCTCTATGGGACTCCTCCCTAGACACAATAAAGATAAGCATCCTTAACCTCGTAAAGGATCTCTAGTTAATAAAGCAGCCCTAACAGTTGATAACAATCATCAAGACCCATAAGGAATTGCATCGGTTTCATTAATCACGATGCAATACCAACTCAAGACTAGCTTCACAAGCACATTTATGTTCACAAACACATTTAGGCAATTTAGTTAGAGAATCAAATTCTCTCCATAAAGAATTTAGCCTATGATAGTAATCAAGAATGTAACTACCACCTTGTTTTACTGTAATTAATCTTTTGCAATGATTGTATATAATGTAACCATCAACTTTATCATATGTTTCTTTTAATTCTTGCCAAATGTATAAAGATTTTCGTAATAAACTAACCCCATATAAACATCATGAGATACGTAATTCATAATCCAAGTTAAGACAATAGCATTACATCTATCCCATTGAGCGGACAAAACATTACTAGTAACAAATGATTCTTTAAGACAAGTACCATCAACAAAGCTATACTTATTTCTAGCTTGCAAAGCCAATTTCATAGCACCAAACCAAATTCTATAATTCTCGGCCCAAGCAATTTAAATGGAATAAGAGCGGCCCACTATTATCATTAGTTTGAATATGAAGAGGATTACCAGCATCAAGGTTACTAATTAACACTTGAGTATTACTACCACTAGGTTCATCTTCAATAGCCATTTTAAACAAAAAACAAGAACAACCAGTAAGATAAAACAGAAACAATCACAACAAGCAATAACAACAAACAATAATAACAAATAACCAGAACTAAACAACTCAATCAACTTCCAAGACTGCCCAAATCCTATCCTCCTTCGACTTAGACACAACAAGAAACTGAAGAACAGAAATAACAAACTATAAAACCTATAACTCACACCCAAGAATAACCACAAACCAGCCAGAAGACTGGGGACAGCCAGAGCAGGTATTCGTACCAATCTAGGTTGGCAGATCAAGAAGTTAACTGTCCCGTTTGCACCTTCTAAACCAATTTTGTGTTATCTTAAGAGAAAGAAGAACTTACAGAGATATATCAGCGGAAAGAGATACAAAATCACTAAATTCAACGAGTCTAGTAAAATTGTATCAAGAACAGGCCCAAGTACCAACAAGAAACCACCAGGGATGAAAAACCCCCAAAAATACCAAATTAGGGTTTCAAGAAACCCTAATCAAGACACCCACAAAATCACCAGATCCAATCCCAAAGAACAAACCAACCACTACATTAAGAAAACAACCTCAATTGACCAATTCAACCACCAATTGCAAGAATCCCCAAAAATAACTTCGAAACCCTAGAAACCCTAGAATCTCAAAACCACCAGATCAGAACCGTGCTCTCTGATACCATGTAAAAATGATCAAGAGCACACAACAATCAACTATTACACCCAGCCAACCACCCCACGGTGTATTTTATTATATGAATATCAAGAAGATAAGTCCCCAAATAGGTGCTTACCAATACAAATACAAAGAAACAATAACTGATCTCTACTAGGTAGACACCAGTGATCTCACCACAAGATTCACTCAACACTCAGACTTAACAAGATCAAACAAGATTGATCTTATACAAAGAAACAACCAAATACCCAGACTGATATCAAGATTGATATCACAAGAGAAAGACAAATACTGTATGAAAGATTGAAAGAGGCAAAGACTAAACAGGATGAAGATATGAAACCCTAAACTGAAAGATAGATTATATACTCTACCATGTTTCACTTTAGCCCCTGAACTTCTCTTTTCTTTACTTTCAGCACAAACTTTACTTAGACTTTGAAACTTGACACTCTTGGTCCTTCACATTATTTAACACTATACTACATAATAGTTATTTGGTACTTGCTAAAAAGTTAAAATACTAACCTAAGACGCTTATTTAATACGAAATTGTGTTGGTTTTACTATAAAATCAATAGCTTGCAGTAGAAGTGGTAATTTGTGCTCAAAATAAAAAAAGATGGGCTAATTTGGGCGAATTTTTAAAAGATGTGGGCACATTTAGTCACCTCCTTTTTTTAAAATGGACATATATTACCCATTTAAAAGTTAAATAGACACAAAACGAACACATTTTTTCTATCAATTTGAGAACATACAATTGTTTTAAAAAAAACTTATAGATATAATACATTTATTTTATTAAATATAAATGAGGTGTTAGGTTTGAGGAATTTATTTCGTCATTTTGGGTCTTTTCTAAAGCAATTCGTATAACATTCACCCGTTTAGCCCGTGCCCATTTAGCCCGCGCCCGTTTAGCCCATCGCCTGTTTAGCCCATAGCCCATGCCCGCCCGGCCGCCCATTTTGCCACCTCTAGCTTGCAACATACTTATCATAAATAAATACAAATTTTAATATAAAAAACGCCTATAAGCATAACCACATATTGACTCTTCCAATAAATGTTATATTTAAAATATCCTAAACCGAAAAATACATATCATTATAAATATTATACAAATTAATAAAATACAAAAAGATTTATACAATTTATATGCAAAATAAATTGATGTTATATATGGTTTTGAAACCGGACCGGACCGGACCGGATCAATGGGTTCAACCAATAACCGATGTCGCTACCAGTTCGGCTAGCCAATAAAAACCGTCCAAAAATAAACCTAAAATAATTATTGAAACCGGTAAAAGTAAGTGAATCAGGTCGCACCAAAATCATTTTCTTCTTGTTTTTCTTAGGTTAATCAGTTAATTATTTTCATTTTATTGATGGTCGTAGTTAATCACATGAGACATGCCCCTCAACGCGCAATTAGTATCTGTACTACTTTATAAAAGGTTTAAGACTTTCTAAATAAAATGGTCTTAAAATTTTTAAGACTAAAAACATTTATTCTTTTAATAAATATTAGTTCAATACAAAATGGTCTACATTTAGTAGATGTTCACAGACTTTATGATACTATTAATACAAAATACAAAATGGTCAAATATGTTTACTAGATGTTAATGGACTTTATGATTTGTTTAATACAAAAATACAAAACGGTGCCTACGTATTGTAACTGCTCATTAAATTGTCAATAACTTGTAACACCACAAGGGATATAAATCCCCCTACACACACCAAACAAAACAATACACAACAACACTACTATGATTTCATTTTTCATCTTCTCTCTTTCTTAACCATCACCTGCTACCGCCATTTTAACACCCGTCATATGCCAAAATAGCCACCGATCGGTGGTTTTTCATCTCTGACAACTCTTATTACCATAAGTAAACAAAACAAATCCGAGTCAAAAACCTGAGGCCACGTATTACCATAAGTAAACATGTCAAGGAGAGGAAGTAAACCAAGAACAAAACAAAAACAAACCAAAACAGTACTACACCATATCGAACCGAACCCATCTCCGGTCTAAAACTGGTCCTAATCCTCACGTTTCACAAAAAACAATAACCCATAAACACAAACTACAACTTCTCTTATAAAGTAACATAACCGATCCCCATTCAACTACAACCCGTCAACAATGTTAACTCCCCAACACCCACTAAAGACTCGACAACAAACAAGAAAAAGAAAAAAATATCTCTTATTGTTTTCGTCACATGAACGGTTCTTTATAGATCTTTTCAAATTATCATAGATCTCTGAGATACAACTCTTCTCTTTTTTTTAATCCAAAATAGTCAAAAGACAGAACAAAAACCAATCGGTTTCATCCTTCTTTTCTATCGGTTTAACAACAAAAATTAACCTACCCTAGACCCTTAACAGATACTTAAGTCGTGTCCTTCTTTGGTTCGTGGGTTTGTGAGACTCGAGCTGAGCAAATACGAAAGATATAGTCGGTTTTGGTGTTCGGATTTTTGTTGGCAGAAAAAATACGAAGTGATTTGTTTGCATGTATTTCGTTTGGATTTAGTTGAAAAAGAAAGGGGGTGTTTGAGTTTATAAGATTATTGTGTAAACAGATTCTTGAAGTTTGGTGTTTAGAGAGTGGGAAAAGATTTTTGTGGCTGCTAGAAATAGTGATTAGGGTATTAAAATTAGGGTTGGGTGAGAAGTTAATAGTCTTTATATAACACGTGAAATTATGGTATATTAAAGTGGGCTTTGGATATAACCTTTAATTGAAGTAATTGGACTTTCATTGGACAACAGTGCTAATCACACATTAGTATCATTTCATTTGTTATATCTTAATATTGGACTGAGGTTATTGGATTGGACTGATAAATCATGGTTATTATATACTAGCAGGGTACCCGCTTAATGGGCGGTGGGTACCCTGTAACTAAAAATAAACATGAAAAAATAGATAGATGTAAAGTATAATATTAAAAAGAATAGAGAATTAGAGTAGATTAGTACTTGCTGCTTATTTTATATATAGTAGAGATAAAGATGCAACTGCATATTTATTTAGAATTTAATAAAAAAACATTGCTCGAACGAAATATTATTGCCACAAAATAATACAAGCGTAATTCATAACTTAATTACTGTGAATTTTAATCACACTAGACTGCCACGCAACGCTGCAAGTCTGCTAGTTTAGTAGTATAGAGAAAAGTGTTTAGGCTAAGAAAAATAGAGAGAAAATTTCTTAAACGAACATTTTCTCCTACTACTTTACACATATAAACCTCGCGTATATATTTTTCGAAAATGAACTTTTCAATATTATACGTTAGATCTCTACCGGAATATGTTTTAAACCGTACACGTGTATAACCAATTTCCTGGGAGTGAGTTTGGGCGTGATACAAACAAGTAAGAAGTGAGGGCGTGTTATGGACGTGCCCTGGGCGAGAGGTTGAGCTGGGCGTGACCAGGGCGTGACAGCCTGGGCGTGGCCAGTGCGTGGCAGTGGAGCCTGGGCGTGGAGCTGGGCGTGAAGGTGAGCTAGGCGATGGCCTGGGCGTGTGACTGAAATTTTTGTGTTTGTCATCATTTTGCCCCCCTTTAAAACCAGTTAAACGAAATAAGGGAGTAAAATGGAAGAAAGGAGTTTCATGGTTGGAAGGTACAGTGTTGCCGGAGACGATAATAGTGAAGAAGATAGAGTTGTTTATTGACTTTTTCAAAAGATGAAAAGGATAAGGTTGTTTTTTTGTTGTATTTGTAAGGTAAAATTGACTCATGTGTGTTGGTGGGGATGGCCACGTCCCTTTGTTTGTTGTAAGATGAAATGACTTTTATCTTTTGTTATATATTTCATACTAGTGACTAATAATGAATTTAAATGTTTTTCCTAGTTTTTTCTCTAATTAAATTTGTAAAAGTTAATTACTTTTAAGTTAATACAATGCTAACTTCCTCTACTGATATGTGTTGAGTACATTTACTTCAGAAAATGGTCGAATATATGTGTTGAGTGAATGTTGTTTTTGTTATTTGGGTAGTTTTTGGCATTTAATTGTGGAAGGTGTAAAGTGTTTTTAAAAGATATGATTGTGACATTTTATAAAAGTGTTGTGGGGAATGGAAAAGGAGTCTCATAAAAGATGCTTTACGTAAATGGTAGTATATAGTACTCCTAAAATCTCAATATAATTGTCGCATTTCTTTTTTGGATGTCTCAAAATTATCATTCACTTTCCTTTATAGTAAAAAAGAGAATTTAGTGGAGAATATTAAGCTTTGAATGGTTGAAAATTAAAGTGGCACTTTTATTAAATTATGTGAATCTTGTTCAGTAATGATAATTTTGAGACGGAGGGAGTATGATTGTGACAGAAAATGGTTATTATGGTAAAGTGAAGGAAAAAGGTTCTCTTTGGTAATCACCATGTATACGGTACATTTTGGTAAGAGTAAACTACACCATTCGTCCTTGTGGTATACGTTGATCATCAAGTATCGTCATTTGAACAAAAAAATTGCACCGTTGGTCCTTAACTGCGAAACGTTACTCATCGGTGGTCCCTCACCCTAACTGGCGTGAGTAACAGGCATTAAGGCTATTTAAGTCGAAGGTATTTTTGTCTTTTTATCATTCTCTTTCTTCTTCATCTTCCCCACTTATCTTCTATCTTCATCCATTATCACCAACAAACCATCTTCATCTTCACCACCATCACCCCCCAAATACATCATAAAAAAATAAAACCCAAATACATCTTCATCCACCACTCCAGCCCGCGACCTGCACCACCTCCACCACAATATTAATAGACTTTGAAAACTATTCATTATCACATTAAACTTTATAGCACAAAAATATAAATAGACTTCAGCGTTACATAGATCCATATGATCTTAAGTTCAAGAGGTAAGAACATTTTACCAAATAATTGAATATCCATTTTTAAAAATACTTCAGTGTCAACATTTTACCAAATAATTGAATACCAAATAATAATAAAAAATAGAATTAAAAAAAAAAAAAAAAAATGGAGTAAAGAACCTTTCTTGACCAGCAGTATCCCAAATATGAGCTTTGATAACTTTATTATCAACATCAAGGCTTCTTGTAGCAAACTCAACACCAATAGTTGATTTTGTTTCTAAATTAAATTCATTTATGGTGAATCTTGATAAAAGATTGGATTTACCAACACCTGAATCATCTATTAAAACAAGTTTGAATAAGTAATCATATTCATCTTCCGTCTTCAAAATCAAAAACTTTGTTTTTGAAGCAAGCCTCATCGAGTCAAAAACAAACCCCACCATCAAATTCATCTCTAACGCTATATTTCAATTTTAGGTTGATTCAAAGTATGAAATGGGGTTTCATGAAGACCCAGATGTTTGATTTGGTACAAAAGGTGAGTGGGTTTGTTTTTGAGATGGGTTGACTATCCTGGTAGAGACAATAAATAAGTATATGTGCAAAAGTGGAAAAAATAACATAAAAGGACAAAAATACCTTTATGTGAGTAAGACTTAACGGGTGTTAAAAAGATCCGTTAGAGGGAGGGACCAACGCTGAGTAACGTTTCGCAGTTAAGGATTAACAGTGCAAATTTTTTGGTCAAAGGACGATACTTGATGATCAACGCATACCACAAGGACGAATGGTGTAGTTTACTCTTTTGGTAATTTGCTTAAAAATAGAAGCAATGAAACGACGACGTAACACTTCAAAACCCTAAAACTAAAAGTCCTATATAAACACCTCAATCATCTTCGTTCATTTCACACAGCCGCCAGCCACTTCCTTCCAACACAAACCCAAACTTAAACACTTGATTATGTTTTCGTGTAGTAGTTAACAAACACTAAAGCACGAATAGCCCCTTGCAACTTGAAGCCCATAGTTGCAAGGAACAAATCGAGATCAAAGGGTATAATATGTGCTATATCGAATCTGGTTTTTTTGTCAAAACATGTTCGGTCGTGGCTTATGTTATGCTTTTCGATTCTGTTTTGCTAAAACTACACTTAATAGTACTTTTTTTTTTTTTTTTTTTTTAAATTATTTTATAGATCTAAATGATAAAAAGGATTGCAAAATGATGAGAAACTTTACTCTGAATTTTATATGTTGAATTCATTTATAGTACCTTCAAAGTTCTCTGATTTCTATCCTTCTTTGTATTTTTTATGCTTTGATTTTTATTTTTTCAGCCTTTTATTCTATTATTTGTGTGATTTACTACTTATTTTAATTATTATTTAAAAGTGGCATATTAGTTTTTGAGAAATATTGGTTCTAGTGATAGTGGTGGATGATAGTATGGCTGGCTTTAAAGGCACCTATTTTCATAGTCTGGTGTTAATCTTACTGACCAGATTATACGAGCATGGTGCAAAATAGAATTATTTTTCTTGTTTATTGTTGTTTGACCGGTCAATGTCAAATTACTGATTCTGGAAAAATATACATTCGTATATAGAATTACTCTAATCTAGGGTTGAGCATTGGGTAAAATTCGACCCGAACTGACCAAAGTTGACCTGACCCAAAAACCGAATAAAGGTAAATTATGAATCAAGAAGTGAACCGAATAATCAAAACTGAAATCAAACCTAATAGGGCTGGTTTGAGTCTGATTAACTATTTCAAACTGAATAAGTATGTTTTGACGTGAATCAAACTGAAATCAAATTGAACAAATTAAAACCGAAATAATTATACAAAATTGATAACTAAACCGAACAAGGTTGGTTCGGTTTAGTTCAATTTTAGTCGGTTTGTTGGTTCAGGTTTCTTATCAGGTCGGCTATACTTTAACTAATTACTAAATATCATTGATTAATAAATAAATTTGTTTTGTTAGTTAGTTCAATTTCAAACATAAACACGCGCTTGTTTTGTTGAATAATCCACACAAATATTTATTTTTTTACCGATTTGTTGCGTCGAGAAATTTTTTTAATGTAGATCTAAAATTCTCACAATTGAATATATATATATTTTTTTAGGTGTTGAAATTTACGTATGAAAGAATAATGTGATTTGTTATTTCAAATCATATGTGATTTGTGATTTTACATATGACTTTATGAAATGGCATGTGATTTTTGAAATCTCATGTGATTCTTAACATACAAATCACATATGATTTTTCCAGACGCAAATTTAACATTAGAACTAAACTTGAAAAAAGGTTTGTCGAAAGTATTTCAAGATGCCAATCTATTGAAAAATAAAAATATCTTCCTCGCAATGGTGTATTGTATGTCGATAAACGATGTACCATTTGCAAGTTATTATTTTTTTTTTAAAAATGTGGCAAGTTGTTTTTTTAAATAAATGACCCGTATTAGTTCATTGGGTCTATAAATAATATGGGGTCTATATTTAGCTTAACTTACAATAATAAGGGGCAATTGCATATATAATCACTAAAACTTGCATATTTGTATATATACACAAAAAATCTTAAGTTGATTGTATATTCTTAGTTGGATACTCGCCTTGTGGCGATAAATATAGTTATATAATAAATATAGTAAATGAATTGCTAACCCAATTATCGCCATGATTCTCACCCATTAAGTGAATTCGTTTCACAACACTCCAAATGTATATGTGTTAGTTGTATGTGTTTGTTTAGGTTTTCCGATCTTTCCGTGACATCATTATTTCCGCATATAAAAAGACCTTCACACTCTTACCCGTCAAACACTTTCCCAAAAGTAAATGATTTTGATAAATAAAGTTTGTATTGATTGAAATAAAAGTTAAAATTATAAAAATTTGAATCAAAATAAAATAAACCTACTAAAATGTAAAACTAAAACTCATAAAATATATCAAATGGATGTAGAATTAAAAGCACAAAATTTTAAAAATATGGTGAAATTAGATCATTAAAAATTAAGCTAATTAAAAGATATTTAAATTTAAAAATAAAAGTGATTAATTAGTTAAGTGGCGTAC
Source organism: Chrysanthemum lavandulifolium (assembly GCA_022545495.1). Lineage (NCBI taxonomy): Eukaryota > Viridiplantae > Streptophyta > Magnoliopsida > Asterales > Asteraceae > Chrysanthemum > Chrysanthemum lavandulifolium. The sequence continues at coordinate 253,472,916 of CM040241.1, read as the reverse complement.
GGTCACCCCATTATCGGAGCTCCTTATTTTAGTTTGTTAGAGCCCTCCTTTTATTATTTTTAGTTAGAGAAACATACGCGTATCAACGATGATTGGAGCTCCTTATCTTAATTTTTGTGAACCCACAACTTAAATCTTATATAGTAGTATAGATATATTAAAAACATGTATTATGAGGAAATCGAAATTTTAAGTTTTAGTGAATATATAGGCAATTCCCTCTAATAATAATACCTCATTTGATTTATACTCCTTAAATTATTATTTTAATATTTTTACAAATAATTTATTAGTCAACATTTCCACCAACATTTTTTTCTCACAAATTTAGGTGTTTAACTCTTACGATGATCTAAAAATTTGGTCACTGAGCAAGACACACCCTTTCGGTTATGTCATCATAACTAAAAGACCAAAGATATAAAGAAAAGAAAACAAGTAAAGATACGACCACCAGAAAAGCTAACCACCCATTCCCATTGTTAGAGAAATATTCATGGGTATACGATGATTAGACGTTAAGGGTGTGCTTGGTTCCAACTCGAAAAAAGAAAAAAGGAAAGATAATGATAATAGTAGGGAAATGGATTAGGGAGAAAAAATCATTTCCTCCAATTTATTGGGTAATTGTCCATTACCCACTATTGAGTAATATGTCATTCCATTATATAGCACAAAACATTAATATATGTCATTCCATTATATAGCACCAAACATTATTTTTCATTATCTTTGCCATTACCCACCCTAAAAATCATCCTATCAAGCACCCCTAAGTGTGATATAATAAACATAATCATCATCTTGCGAAACATATGGAGGCGCATTTCTATTCGAGGCGATTAACAACTCATGAATATCGTGCCTCCACATTCTTCCTTGTAAAATCTTCAACCAATCGATATTCATATGTTGTTAATCGTCTCACAACGCTTTCATATGTTATGCAGGAGGATGATTATGTTCATCGAATGTCACACTTAACGTCCAACCATTGTATACCAAGAATATTTCCCTACTAACAAAAATGGGCAATTAGTTTTCTCATGGTCGTATCTTTACTTGTTTATATTGACCACTACGATCACACATAAGATTGACTTCGTTCGTGGAACTGCTTGTGTTTGCCTTTGATCTTTTAATTATGATGACAAACCGAGAGAGGGTGCCTTGTTTGTGCCCAAACTTTTTAAATCTTCATGAGAATTAAACACCTAAAATTATGATATTTTTTTAATAAATGATGTCCACTAATGAATTATTTGTAAAAAAGTTAAAAGAAATTGATCTCAGAAATATAAATTAAATAAGATATCATCATTATATTTGATTGGTGAAAAATAGTGATATTTATGTGGAATATTTTTTATTTTTTATTTTTTTATTTTTATAGATCTAAATGATACAAAGGATTGCAAAATGATGAGAAACTTTACTCTGAATTTTATATGTTGAATTCATTTATAGTACCTTCAAAGTTCTCTGATTGCTATGCTACCAGTTTTTTTGTATTTTTTTATGCTTTAATTTTTATTTTTTTTCAGCCTTTTATTCTTCTTTTAGTTTTATATTTGTGTATAAAATTTTGTTAAATACTTTTTGTTTCTGTGGATTTAGTGTCATTTTGTTTGTATGATTTACTACTAGTTTTAGTTGTATTATTTGTGTGATTTACTACTAATTTTAATTATTACTACGTATTTAAAAGTGGCATATTAATTTTTGAGAAATATTGGTTCTAGTGATAGTGGTGGATGGATAGTATGGCTGGCCTTAAAGGCACCTATTTTCATGGTCTGGTGTTAATCTTTACTGACCAGATTATACGAGCATGGTGCAAAATAGAATTATTTTTCTTGTTTATTGTTGTTTGACCGGTCAATGTCAAATTACTGATTGTTGAAAAACATTCCCATGGTAGGGGGTGGTTGCACTTTTGCAAAGGGGTGATTTGATTTCCGTATCAATCATGGGTATTCAATCATTGGTAATGATTGGTTTCTCGATTTCCGTGTCAAATTTTTTTACAACATATTTTTTTTACCACTTATACCACTTATTTTTTTACAAGTTTTTTTATAACTTATACCACTTTTTTTACAAGTTTTTTTTACAGTTTTTTTTATAACTTATACCACTTTTTTACAACTTTTTTTTTGGTTTTACAATTTTACAAGTTATTTTTTTTGGTTTTACAAGTTTTTTTATGATATAAATTCAGTTTTAAAACTTTAAAAAAAACCGTAGTCGGAAAATTTTTGAGGCTCGATTCGAAGGTTAAAAGTGAGATTTTATCCCACTTTGCCGTCCATTTGGTTTTCATCATCGCCGGAAAGTTTTAGGCTCAAAATCATCATCGCCGAAAATTTTAGGCTCAAACAGAAGGTTGCAAAGTGAGATTTGATCTCACTTTACGGTCCATCGGTTTTATCATCATAGCCTCGGAAAGTTTTAAAGTTTTAGGCTCAAAATCATCATCGCCTCGGAAAAGTTTTAGTCATAATCGCACAAAGTCACTGGGTTCACATGAGCGCACAAAGCGCACTCACAAAACCGCACAAGCCTCACAAACCGCACAAGCACACAACGCACAAGCACAAGACTCACCGGTTTCTGGGTTTCACAAGTTACACAAGTTACACGCTTTGAACATGATTCTCACAAGTTACCACTGCAAAAGTTCACAAGGTGTACTAAGATTCTCAAAAGTTCACAAGGTGTACTAAGATTCTCAAAGGCAATACTTCAAAGGCATCCCATATAATCAGGGTGAAAGCAACAACACCAACAACAATACCAGGGTGAAAGCAACAACACCAACAACAATACTGGGGTGAAAGCAAGCTACACCAACAAGTGGTCGAAACAACACCAACAACAACATAATCTCAGGCGGGCCCCATATAATCCTGGGTGAAAGCAACAACACAAACAAGTGGTCGGATCAACAACAATCAACCAACAACAAGAACTAGTGGTGGGATCAACAACAACAATCAACCACCATGTCTACGGTTCACCTTTAACACACGAGGTAAACAACTTATCAAAGGCTCGGTTATTAGCTTTATAGCTCATGTTGGTCAAATTCGGTTTTGCGCAAAACTCTTTTAAGTTTTTTTAAAAAATCATCATTGCCTTTTTATTTCATTAAAGTTGCAAAATGACCTTGAATGGTCACTTTACCATCCAAGAATAAAATTTTTATACAAAAACAAAGTTTTTTCATTACGATTCAAAGTGAATCACTTTACCATCCAAGAATGCCAAGAATAACGTGGGGTGCTCGCCAAGGATAACGTGAGGTGCCTGTGTAGGCTTTGCCCACAACAAAAGGGTCCTCCTATGCAGACAAACCTGCAAAACAAACATACAAACATATAAGCAAACAATTTTTAGATCTAAAAGGCAATAATGATTTTTTTTTTTTTAAACTTAAAAAGAGTTTTTTTTTAACAACGAAACATACGTAACCACCACAGTCTCACCAGTACCACCACATCATCACCACAACAGTACAAAACTTTGACAACGAAACATTTTTTTAAGAAAATCAAAGCATTTTCGTTTTTTACAAATCTCATATTTTTTAACAAGATATCGTTTCAAGATATAAAATAGTTTTAGCACCACGAATTATACTTTCTTCAATAAAAGAGATGGATCCAAATAACGTGTCAACCATTAAAGCGGTGTATAATGCACAAGAAAAGATACGTCATGACGGTTGATGAGTGTGTAAATACTCATCATTTTTAATCAATCTGAGCGCAAAGCGGTTAAAATGCTCGAATGCATCAAAACACCGAAAATATTCCAAAATTGCATTTTATATGTTTCGGATGCAAAATGTTTAAAATCGGATGAAAAATGAACAAAGTTTGCATAATTGGCGTTTGGTCCCCAAGTTTCTAAAATTGTCAAAAATAGTCCACGAGTCAAAATTTCAAAAGAAAAATCATCAAAGGTCCTTTTTAAATCATAACTTGTCAAATTTGGTCCTTTGGTGAAAATGTAAAAAGTTTTGAGAAAATTACAAATTGGTCCTTCAAGTTTCAAAATTGGCAAATCTAGTCCTTGGACGTTTAAAAATGGAAAAATTATCTTTCATGGTCCGTGTACTAATGAAACTTGTCATAAATGGTCCTTGTAATACCTTTGCAAAATTACAGGTTTGGTCCCTTGGTTTTGTGGATTTGCATATTTGGTCCTTGTGTTTTAAACTTAACAAACGGACCTCTTGATATTATTAGCCCAAATCCAAATCCCATTTACCCGAAGCCCAAACCAACTCCCTACCCTTTACCCGGTTTAAACCCGAATCCAACCCACCCTCTATTATTAAAAGCCAGTCAAACCCCTTTTGACCACCTCTTTCCCTCCCACCTCACGGGTGCACCATTTCCATCATCACCACTCCCTGCAAACTCATCTGCTCACTCAACCATCATCACCCCCCCCCTCCAAACACAAGAGGCCAAGAAAGCATTAAATGCACTCTTGTACCTAACACTCAAGCCTTAGCTGTTAAAACCAAATTTGGCGCCAAATCCATTTAAACGGCCAAGATGTTCCCAAGCAATCCAATGGCCACTTTTTGTCTTGGGAACTATTCATAGAGGTGAGAGAAGGAGCTTTGGATGTATAAAAAGCCAAGAGAAGCAAGAAGAAAGGGGGGAGTTTAAGTTTTTTAGCAATGAATGTCGACTTGTATTTTTCCATCTCTTAATTAGTCCTTAGTTGTAATTTCAAACTTCTTTGTATTAAATTCAAGTATCTCAGTGTATTTCAACTTGATTCAAGTGACAATTTCAGTTAATGTTCAATATCCATCATTTATGTCCACTGTTGACATTTTAAATTTCAAACTCAGTTGTTAAAACTTTTAGCATTTCAAGTTAATCTCATATAAGCTTATATAAGCTTATAATAGCTTCTTGTAAGCTTATAATCAAGTTTCAACATTTTTTGATATTGGTCAACAAAAAGTCAAAGAGGAGCAAAAGTGATACAGAACAGGAAATGGGTGATTCAGGCATGAATGTGGGTTGAAATGGAAGCAATGGGTTGTTTAAATTAGGGTAGTGGTCCTTGTTTCACAGTTTGCTAGCCATAGTGGCTTTGGACATTTGTAAGTCAAGTTCAAATTCTTAGCATAATCGAATTGTAGTATTAATCGATCAAACTGTTTCTAATAGAAGTATTTAAGTGTTATTAAGTTAGTTTAATCATAATTGCAAGATGGTTCGAGTTTGGATCTTTTGTTGCAAATCGGGCCCATAAAGGGTGTTTGGTTTATAGCCTAAGACCGTCCTAAAGGCTTGTGCAGTGGTTCATTTCTCTTGTTTCATGTTTGTGTATTTTTGACTTTTGAAGAAACTGATGAACTTTGACTATTATGAACTTTGGAACCAATTTTTGATTTGATACTGGTGTTATATGATAGAACAAGTGTAAAGCAAGCAATGTTGATGATTTCTTAACACAAAATGATGATCTGCTATCCTAAAATCTCAACAGTAAGACAGATAGACAGATTTGATTAAAAAATCTGTTTTGGGGTCAGTTACAAGGAATTTTCATGATCTTATTTTTTGGACTTATCAAGTGAATCTTAGCATTTTAGAAACTTGACCTGCTCTTGTTACTTATTAGCATTTTAGTATAATTTTACAATTTTTGCAAAAGCTCCAAACAAGCTCTTCTTTTAGCCCTATAGTGCCACGCTTTCATTGTTTTCAAAGACACCGAGAATTTTTCTCAGATATTGCAGCTTAGGCACAGGGCTTATTAGAGCTCATCATAGTCTGCTTTTTGGTACACTTGGTCTCACCCAGGTCCTTTCTAAGTTCCAATTAGTAATTTTCAGTTTGAGCTTATTTATAAGCTTGTGCTTGTGTTTAAACTTACCACTCAGAATCTGTTTTAACTTGAAACTCATAGATATCAAATCTCTGCTATCTTGTGTTTCTGTGGTTGTAGCTTGTTATTCTTAGTTGCATTCTAGTACTTATAGCATATTTAGACCTCTCAGAACTGTTGGTAGCTTAATTTGTTCATTTGGCTTATTTTAGTGCTTATTAATAAGCACTTGTTTTATGATTTCACTTTCTTACAAACAAGTGCCTGTTTTCCAATTTTCCTAGCTTCCTCACATCATTTTAGAGTTTTCCTGAAATTTTCAGATTTTTCCTAGCTTATTTGCTATTTTCCTAATTTAAAGTAGTTTTTAATCATTTTTAAATAGCATTTAATACAAAAATTCGAAAAGGTTCAAAAATAATTTTTCAATTTTATTAAGTTTAGATAAATATAAAAAGTGAAAAAAGTAATTTTCCATATTTTTCATAGTTTATTTGGTAATTTTTAGTAATTTAATTAGTTTTTAATAGTTTAAAATCCATAAAAAATAGAAAAATAACCGTAAAAATACAAAATAGTTTTGAAAATTCTATTTTGATATTTTAGACTTTTCCAATTCATAATTTTATTTTTCTAGCTTTGTTTCCTAATTTCTTGTATTTTAGGTAATTATTAAATAGTTAAAAATAGTTTTTAATTAATAATAATTAGATAATTAGTGATAAAAATAAGTTTCTTTTTCTTAATATTTTCTTTTATCATTAGGATTGTAAAAATATCATTTTCATATTTTTAGGGTTAATATTGTGTAAGTTTCACGTTTTTAATTGTACGTCGCGTAGATTTTAATTTCAGTTTTATAAAAACATAAAAACAAAAACATCATTTTAAAAATAGTGATAGCGTTTATTTAATAGATTTTATCTTTTTAATTTCCTTTAATTTGCATTTAATTCGTTGTAATTTGTTGGCTTTTCCTGTAGTCATAACATCAATCAAATCCTTTTTCCGTTCAAACTCCTCGATCACTAAACGTTTGATAATTCATCGCATAGCTCATTTGGGACATAACGACCGGGAGACCCTATACTCCTCGGATCTTCATTGATTTCGTGCTTAGGCGGTTTTAAAAGTCGGTTACGGTCCGCCATTCACGAGTGGCGGGCTTGTGTGATTAGCACGACCGTTGCACGCATCAACGATCGTGGTGATTTGACTCGATACAAGCGCTTTTAGTACATTTGCGACGTAAAGGTTATACATATTACCCTAGGATAAATGACCACACAAATGAGCTCGATGAAATATTTTTGTTCACCCGACGTCATATGCCCCATGGACAACATATCAAAATCTTGCGATGGACTCCACATACAACACCAACATGTTTAAACCGCCATTCTTTACAGTTGTTGGGGTTACTCCAACAAACACAACATTCTCAATGGCGTTTAGCTTTTGGACAAGGAAAAAGCCAAATTTCAAATGGGTGTTGGAATGTGTTAAGTTGGTGATACAAGAACAATACTACCGCGGGTTATCGTCACCCGAGAGATTTAGCGTTGCTTGGGGCATGCTAAGAAGAATTCTCGCCGATGGCATATCAATCAAAATGTGCTAAAGCATTGCGCATACGATTCGATACGTTAAAGGAGTATGAGTCCGTTAGATTGACATGGGATTCGATGATTACAACTCAGGCCGAAGAAGTGTTCGACATTATTATCGGCACCTACGTGGTTTATTGGTCCGAAAAAGGGTATTTTCAATTGTTATTTAATAATACTTTTTATTATTATTTAATAAATAACTACTCGGATTGTTTTCTCACTTTAGTAATTCTTTGTTTTCTCATATGTTTTCCGGTATTTTAGTAATCGGTGCGAGATTACGATCGCATGTTTGTGTCGTACATTACCGATCAATATCGCAGACTTGCCAAACAACAACATGTAGAGTTGAGGGTCAACACTATGTTGTTGAAGTTATACTTGGGCTCCACACGATCCGGCTTAGACACGTTGTTGTGTTCGGTCGACAAGATTATAGTCAGCAAGAAAGCTGCGACACGAGCCTCTTTGAATATAAGCAAAATCAAGAAACCGCATGCTTGTAAGAGCACTCTATTTAACAATTGCGGTATAATGTTTCAATGGATGCTTTAAGGCTCATACTGCAGTAAAGTAACGGATGTTGACCCACATGCATGTGGTCATCGATCTTGGTTAGTGTATGGTTTACCATGCTATCACCAATCGTATCGCTTCAAGCAAACGGTATGTATTTTAAAATTTATGCCTATCAAGTTATTCTTCCGTCAATACCGATAATTTTAACTAGTTCCTTTTACCATGAATACAAGATTGCCAATTCCGCTTGATTTTGTTGATAATTTTGGAGAACACTAAGCGTTCCTCGGCCTCGTTGTCCGAAATACTCAAGAGCTGATGAGCACGAATATCCTCAAGAGCCTCAAGGGCCTCAAGAGCTCGAATATTTTTCTTGTCAAGATGACGTCTGAAATTCCAAAGTGTTTATACCAAAGCATCGTCGTTTGTCAAAAAAAATATGTTAAACATGCTCGAGGTATATACGCTCCGAATCAGTGTCACCCAACAACACGTTGTCAAAGAAAGTAATCGTGGACGTCCGGCGCAAAGGACAACAAATCCAAGTCTAAACCAAATATCCCGGATTTGAACGAAGAACCCCCACAAGGCACCGCAAGCTACACAAAACCTAAAAAGTCCTGTAGTAAATAAAGAATCTGCGAGACACAGTTCTTATGTGGGAGAGCCTTCTAACGTCCCAGACTTAAACGAAGGACCTAGCGAGGGCGACTTAAGACACCACTTATACGTTCCAGATTACTATAGCGAATATTGTATGACTGAAATTCCAGCTCTTTTCCGACGCTGGATCCTAGGGATCTTTAACGTGGAGGGTGATGGAAATTGTGGCTATCGAGCTCTTGCCATAGGTCTTGGCCATCAGCAAGAAATGTGGCCCAGAATTCGAGCTCTTGCCAGGGAAGAGGTAGACAATCACGAGGAAGTTTACAGGGAAATGTGGGGTGAATATTTTACATCTACACGTAACTCGATGAATTGGTTTAACGTGCAAAGACCCCGACGTTATTGGATGACTATGCCGTAAATGGAGTGGTTATTACACTGACTCTTAACCTTCCTATTGTATGTATAAGCAATTCACAATCTCTTTTGTGTCTTCCACGAGAGGTTCTCCAATTCAAAGAAATATTGTCTCGGTTGTGATTCTTCGTGTGGGAGCGACGAATGTGCTCACCGTTCTTGCGGTTCTTGATGAAGACTCACCACCCCGTATAATCACCCACAATGGAGATATTTTAGAAATGCCGTGGCGGCGCCATGGGAACATGTGTTTACTCAACGACGGAGGATGTTTAGATATCGTGAAAACGATTATTGATTTATATTGTAAATAACAAAACATGTATAGATCGACATCGATTTATATTGTAAGTGACACAACATGTATAGACAATTCTTGATTTATATTGTAAATGACAAAACATGTATAGACGACATCGATTTATAGCAAACGACTCGTCATCTTTTATTACTGATTTATGCTCTGCCCGGTTCTTCCTCATCTTTTGTTACAGAATCGGATGACATTCGATGGAGGGACATTCATTGTGTCAACCACACACCCGCTCGTGTTGAGAGTCCAGATTATGTGCTTTCTTCACAATCTTATGTGCCTCCTCTCCGCCTATATCTCCACCGAGATGAGGACAATTTTATACACCGTCCTCCGGTTCTTCCTCATCTTTTGATACTGATACCTGCTCGCGTTGGCGGTACTGGCGAGATTGACGGATTGAGGAGACGATTTTGAGTTAGAGTCTCGTGTGGGACATATGGCGACATCATTGGGCGACTACGCCTCGCGTGATTGATCTTAGTTTCTAGTTATATTGTAATTTTGTGAACCATGTATCACCTATTAATCTATAACAAGATTGGTTATTTATGTATTCAAGCTTCTAATTTTGTGAACCATGATATTACTAATTTATGTTGTGAATAATTGTACAAATTCTTTTGGCGGACGCAACAAGAAAATCCTTACTTGTCATTGTCAACGTGGATTAATAATTGAAAGAACATCTCACAAGCCCAAAACTTGTGGTATGAAGATTATGCATGTCCTTTGTCAAGGTAAATAATTAAACGTTTGCTTATTTGCGTAAATATATCAATAACTTGTTTGTTTAGAATACATTTCTTATAATTGTTTACGTCATGTAATAACGGTAGGGGACTAAAGACTATGGGTGTCGATACTTCATGGAAGGAAATATTTCAACAAAAGTACTTTGGTGAAGCTCTTCTTCAACGCATGCTCAAACCGCGAAACTAAAGATACAACGATCAACGTCTATTGGTGAAAACAATTTGTTGCGTGCAAAATAAAGGCGTTGGAGGCATCACTTTGGAATTGGCAAGAAATCCAGGTTGATCACGCATGTCACCGAGTGGAATACTCTATGAATTTTATAGATTACATTAATAATCTTCATGAGTAGATTTCATTTTAATATTGAAAACATTTGTTGTTTTACTTGTTTAATGTTTTATTGTTATTGTTTAATTAAATGGAAACAAACACACAATTAAAAAGCATAACGTAAAATAAATATCATATAAAAACACTACACAATTAAATACACTATACATATAAAAACACTACACAAATTAAATACACTATACAATATACCTAAATTAAACACTACACACACAATTAAAAAAAAAAAAAGAAAAAAAAAAGTCAAAAGTCGCCGCCGCCGTACGGAAGGGGGACCCACCCTACTTGAGGTGTCTGCCAAGGAGAACTTGGGGTGCCTGCGTAGTTTAGCCCTATAGATTTGAGTATATGTAGTGACTTTTTATTCAGTTTTTTTTAAAGGAGAATTTCATCCATGTTTTTGCAAAACATTGATATTATGTCAATATCTTTGTAATTTCTAATTTTCATTAATATCCTTTCAAAGTTTTAAAATACATATCTATATCCAAACAAAGAATTTAATTATAACTAAATCATTTAAAATTATAAAGCTAAGTAATATTACACATTTACACTTATCTCTTTAATCAATTACTTTCTTCCTCAACTAGAGTTTTCTTATTTCATCAATTTATGCATTAATCTCCTCGAATCTTCAACACTCGTTTTTGCTGTAACAATTTAACTTTTTCTAAAGTGTGAGGCAAACGGCGCCCTCTACTTCTAACTAAAGGTGAAGAGCAGTCACTGCAAGCAAATAGAGAGCCTCCACCTGTTTTGATCGGTTGCGAGTTGAAAAGCCTACTGGCAGTTTGGGTCGCGAAAAGGCGCTTGCTTCACTTTATTTTTCTATAATAGAATAAAATAATATATATAATTGAATTCTATATCCATATATAAACAAAAAAATATATATTATTTTTAATCATATAATACACTATATACCATGGACAAACCCAATAAAACTAATCATCTCGGTAGTCAAGATGAATTACTTAAATTGAAAGAAATATGATTATCTCACAAAAGTGAAACGAGTGAATGTTTTACTTTTATCATTTAAGCAAAACACACCTCTCACTGATCTTGTATAATAATAATGTTTTATTTGATTTATATTTTTGAGATTATTTTTTTTTTAAATATTTTTACAAATAATTTATTTGTGGACCACCCATTTACTAAAAGATCAAAGGCGAACTCAAAAGGTTTTACGAACGAAGGGGATCTTATGTGAGATCGTAGTGGTGTAATGATACGGTCATTAGAAAAACTAAACTCATTCTTGTTGGTAGGGAAGTATTCAAGGATGGCAGGGAAGTATTTAATGGGTATACAATGGTGGGATGTTAAGTTTTATATCCGATGAACATAATCATCCTGAAGCGTAACACATGGATGCGTATCCGTACACGAGGCGATTAACAACACATGTATATCAATTAGTGGAATATTTGACAAGGAAGAATTTGAAAGCACAAAACATTCTAGCGATAATAAAAACCAAAATATAGATAATTTGTCAACAATTTACAATGCCCAATCTAAAATTCGCAATGCCAAAAAAGTAGGAAAAACTAGGATGCATGTAAAACATTACACAACCTTTTATGTTTTTTTATACTTCGATATTTTTTCCCCAATCAATCAAATATTAATTTAGCTATAAAAATCTTCGATGAAGGTTCCTTTTTCAATTAATTAAACATTAATTTAGCTATAAAAATCTTCGATGCAAGTTTTTATGTCACTTTAACAATTCAGTGGTTATGTTCACGACATCGAAGATTTTTATAGCTAAATTAATGTTTAATTAATTGAAAAAGGAATTCAAAGTATGAAAGAACATTAAAAGGTTGCGTCATTTTTTTTTACTTACATCGTAGTTTTTTCGATTTTTTCAGCCTTCCGATTTTAGATAGGACATTGTATATGTTTTTAATTGTTGACATATTATCTTTATTTTGCTTTGAGTAAACTACACCATTCGTCCTTGTGTAATACGTTGACCATCAAGTTTCGTCATTTGACCAAAAAAATTGCATCGTTGGTCCTTAACTGCGAAACGTTAGTCATCGTTGGTCCCTCACACTAACTGGTTGGACTAACGGGCGTTAAGCCTTGTTAAGTGGAGGGTATTTATGTCTTTTCCCACCCACACCACACCCTCAATTATATTTGCCAGCACCTTGATCATTTTCTTCATTCTTCACCACCATCCACCATTCTCACCTCCTTCAATTAATTCTAGGGTTTTATAACCCACCCTCCTCCTCTCCTCTACTTTCCGGCACCTCTACCGCCTGTCCGGCCAACCTCCGGACACCCCAGTACCAACACCATACTTGTATCGCCACCACCATCATCCTCAAGGGTCCGTTTAGTTAAGCTTCAGAATCGGGTTGTTGAAGAAGAGATCGTGTTAGGGTTTCGTGGGTTTGTTTGCTCGCGAGTGTTACAGCCGCCACCGGCACCACCTCAGCCGCCTACCCTCCTCACCTCATTTTGCCTCTTTTCTTTTCTTTCGCTCTCGATTTCTATGGTAAGCCAAAGACCCACGTTTGTTTTAATATTAATATTGTTTATGTTAATTTTCGTGGAGTAAAACAGATCTAAAAACATTTGAACTATGATGGTCGTGTGGTTTTTCAAGAATACAAGTTCGGATTGAAATAAGGTTTGTGATAAAGATTTTATGTGGTATGTTTTGTGTGAAAATGGTGTCGTTGGGTTCGAGTAGTACACGGGTCGGGTCAAAACCCGACTAAGATTTGGGACGTGACCCTGACAGATCATAGGGTGTTTGATTCTTATCTAACTGATTTGTGTCCCAAGTTTGAAATTGTAATATGCGTAATTTCATGGGTTTATGCCTTGCTGCTACTGCAAAAAAATTTAATTTTCTTGCTTACCCATTTGTTTTTGTTGTTGGTGTTGTGGTTATTGATCTATTTGATGGGTTTTTTGAACTTGTGGTAAAAAACAATTTAATGAATACGATTATCGGGCTTTGTGAAGGTGGCTGGAGGTGGTGAGAATGGTGGTGGGGGAAGATGAAGATGGTGGGTTTAAAAAGATGGTGGGGAAGATGAAGATGGTGGGTTTAAAAAGATGGTGGGGGGAGATGAAGATGGTGATGGGGGAAGATGATGATTCAAGAAGAAGAAAATGATCAAGGTGCTGGCAAATATAATTGAGGGTGTGGTGTGGGTGGGAAAAGACATAAATACTCTTCACTTAACAAGGCTTAACGCCCGTTAGTCCAACCAGTTAGTGTGAGGGACCAACGATGACTAACGTTTCGCAGTTAAGGACCAACGATGCAATTTTTTTGGTCAAAGGACTAAACTTGATGGTCAACGTATTACACAAGGACGAATGGTGTAGTTTACTCTTTTGCTTTTTTATCATTGCTAGAATGTTTTGTGCCTCTACATTCTTCCTTGTCAAATCTTCCATCAACCAATATTCATGTGTTGTTAATCGCCTCATATAGGGTTGCGCCTCCATATAAAACTCTTAACATCCAAACATTGTATACCCATGAATTTTTCCCTACCGACAAGAATGGGCAATTAGTTTTTCTGGTTGCCGTATATTTACTCGTTTCATTCTCTTTATATTGACCACTAAGATCACACATAAGATCGACTTCGTTTGTAAGATCGCTTGTGTTCGCCTTTGATCTTTTAGTTATGATGACATAACCGAGAGGGAGTGCCTTGTTTTGTGCCCAATTTTTTAAATCTTCATGAGAGTTAAACACCAAAAAAATATGATTTTTCTTCCTGCTAATGGGTGATGTCCACTAATAAATTATTTGTAAAAATGTTAAAAAAATAATCTCCGAAATATAAGTCATCATTAGTATGTCTCATCGATGAAAAATGGCGATATTTGCGTGAAATACTCAAAAAAGCACACGTGTTTTCAGTAATTAGTTAAAGTAATTAATTAGTTAGTTAGATGTTAGACTAATTTTAATTTTTAAATTTTTAATGTTAAAAAATTACAAAAGTCAAGTGATATCTTTTTGTTTCTTCAATGTTTAGACTACACAATTCAAATGTAAGTAAAAGTTTGACTAGTGTTTATTTAGTGTATTCGATGTTTATTTAGTAGGATCTTTCAGATTAAGTGAAAAAAGAAAAGAAAAATTAATAAATATAAACAATAATTTGGATAAAATATTTGTGTATATATAAATTTCCCTAAAACAAAAATACCCAATAAAGCTCAATTCACAGTATAACTATAGGTCAATCAAACTTTAAAATGTGAATATTGACTACCAACAAATATTCAAAAGCTAAATTCTCTTTAAAAAAAGACAAATCGCATAAAAATCTACCTATCTTAGGTCCAATTTCAATTAAAGGTATTAGTCTTTTTTTCTTCTCAATTTAAGGCATCGTTTTTTTTTCTTGTTGCAGTGTTGGATAATTAGTAGGTTTACAGGTTACAAAAGAAGTTAAAATACCAAACAATCTCTTATCTCTTATTACACCAAATTCCTTGTCAAAATACATCATTCGTACAAATTAAAATATGAAATTCACACAGAAACTTAATCTTAACAAAAACTAATTTTAGAAAATAAAAACAAAATTTTAAACAAACGAAAATATTTTAACTAATTTAATGACTCAAACAACCTTTAAATTAAAATAAATTGCCAAACGAAATCCAAAATATTCTAGAAATTGTAAACCAACTAAAAGCGCTATTGAAGAGCTACCAAAAAATTCAAAAATATGTTTTTGACATTTTTTTTTTACTTTTTTTTGATAAAAATGAAAACAAAACAGTTTTATAAAAAGAAAAAGGATAGAATCGGTTTTTGATCTTTTTAAAATAGTAAAACGTGACTAAAGTTCTTGAAAAAGTTATGACAAAAAGAAAATAGTTTTTAGAATCTTATATAAAAAGGAAGAATTTTATGAAGGTTTTTGATATATTTAAACTAAATAAAAATGAAAAACTAACTTTTTTAAATAGTAAAACGTGACTAAAAATCTTGAAATCATTATGACAAAAAGAAAATACTTTTTAGAATCTTATATAAAAAGGTCGATTTTTTATGAAAGTTCTTGATATATTTAGACTAAATAAGAACACTAAACTTTTATAAAATAAAAATTAAAAGATGACTTGTCACCTAACTAGCAGGTAAAAATATCCTTAAATTGCACGGTATGATAAGTTAAATACCTTAAATTAAACGAAAACAGACTGGTACCTTTATTTAAAATTGGACCTAAGATAACTATCTTTTTATGCAATTTGCCCTAAAAAGTTATATAATCATAACTCAATCTTAATACTACTACTATACCTACAACTTCCGTCCGTAATTCTAAGAGAATCGGGTGTCGAAGCCATACAACTCAAGTTATAGAGAAAAGTGTGCTACATCAACATTTATTCTCTATAACTCAGAATTTATAACTCACCACAAAGATACTCTCGCTCCATCACTCAAGTTGTAGGACACCTCTCGACTTCATGTTCTTTTTTTTCATTTATTCAAATAAAATAAAAATTAAATTAAAATTAAAATTTTATTAATAAAAAAAGATATTTTTTTTAAATGACCCATTTACATGCGTACTTTACGAAAGTGAACTTCGCCCGTCTATTTTACCAAAATGAACCTTTATATGTCATCCATTAGATTCAAGTCTGAATACCATTTCAACCGTACACGTATCTTTGAAAAATGTAAGCGATTTTGTACGCGAATGATAAGTGTAGGCGACACTCCTGGCGATTTGTTGGGCGACTAATCAACTTTATTTTGTTCGGCGATTTATTGGGCGATTGTCAGGCTATAACCTTCTGATCTACTCGTTTCCCCAAATGTTTTCCAACCCCTAAATTAATTCTCCTTTCACAAACCCTAGTTTTTCGTAAACCTTAATTTTCATTATCGTTTTCCTATTTTTTAAACCTATTTTCCGAACCTTTTTCTTTGTGTTTTCTGCTTTTCCATATGGGTGATAATGAATGGAAGGAATTCAATCGGAAGAAACATCGCTCTGTGTTTCAGAGATTAACTTTTCCTAGATCTGCTTCTTCCATGGCGGATGATTTAGCTAAGATTTCTTTATCGGTGTATGTGTCCAACTTTCCTTCACATTTAACGGTACGTGAACTTTGGAATATATGTGGTAAGGTTGGGACCCTTGTGAATGTTTATATTGCCAATCGGAGGAACAAATTGGGACAGATGTTCGGTTTCTGTCGATACATCAAGGTGTCCAATTCGCAAAACCTTATTTATTCGTTGTCTAATGTGTGGATTGGAACGCTGCACTTGCATGCTAACGTGGCTAGGTTCGATAGGATGGTGGACGTGAAACCTAATCTCACACGCGCTAAGGATGTTTCTATGGACGATAATAAGGATCACAATGCTTCTCACTCCACCAAGGACTCATCATATGCCAATGTTGCTAAAGCCTCTCTTAACAGTGGTGGAAAGGATATTAATAAAGATCATGTAGTAAGTGGTAGTAATCCCTACATTACATTATCACAAGATAAATCTAATGACTTTCCTTTGGCCATTCTTGGTTGTTATAAAGACTTTCGCTCCATTGCTAATACACACAACATGTCCCACAATGAAGGATTCTTGGAAGTGGACTTCAAATATTTGGGTGGTTTATGGGTTTTATTTTTTTATACTTCCCGGGATTCTAGGGATAAATTCCTCAATCATAAAGGAGTAATGACATGGTTTTCTACTTTGAAGGCATGGCATGAGGATTTTGTGGTCGAGGAACGCTTAATATGGTTGGAAATTGAAGGGGCTCCCATTAGAGCATGGTGTGATGACACCATCAAGCATATATGCAGTAAATGGGGAAAAGTATTGTTTTTGGATGATTCTGATAAATGCAATAGGTTAAGCAAAAGGCTTTGTGTCAAGTATTCCTATGCATTTCTTGTTTTTGCCTCCACACTAGTGACATTGAATAATGTTACTTATACTATTCGGTTTAGAGAATTATGTAGTTGGACGCCTAATTTCGTTTGTAACAATTCAGATAGTGAAGAGGAGGATTCCATGGGAAAATATGAGAATCAGGAGGATAAGGTTTTGTGGATACTGACGTTGAATCGGTTGCGAACATTGTGGATGATTTTGAAAAGGTACAAACTAATGTTGTTAAGGACCATGATCAGGTGGTTGATGTTAAGGCACATAAAGAGAAAGATTCTACACCTAATGTTGGTTTCCTCGAATCACCTGAAGATAGCGATCCTTTCGGGTTAGAACCCTTATCAATAACATGATGGGTAAAGTTTCACATTCATCCAGTTCTGAGACTCCTCCATTTCCTCATGGGTTTACTCCGGCTTCAATAGGTAAACATCAAGTATTTGACACTTCCCATATTAACTCAGAAGATGGTGCTTCTTTTAAGTTTACTGAATTTTCCATGCTTGAACGTCTAGAGGAAATGATCAAGGTTGGCTTGGCCATTGGTCTTAATATGGAGGGTTGTGAAAGTACCCTCGCTTCTCTTGTTGCAGAAAAAAGAGATGTTACTATTCCCAAATGAATTGTCTATCAATAAATGTTCAAGGTTTTGGAGTCCTTAATAAATTGAGATAGGTTAATGATTTATGTAACTTGCATAAGGTTAATTTCTTAGGTATTCAAGAGACTAAAATGCTTCAGGTTGATCCTTGGATGATTCGTCAGGCTTGGGGTAATACACATTTCGAATTTGCTTCTTCTTCTGCTAGAGGCCAGTCTGGGGGTATTCTTTGTATATGGAACAATACGGTTTTCGTTAAGCATAAAATTCTTTGTAATGAAAATTATCTGGTTGTTGATGGTCTTTGGATTCCGGGTAATGTTCAAATAAGGTGGATTGTTATATATGCGCCACAAAACACAGTAAGTAAGATTGCTTTATGGTCTTCTTTGTCTAACTTGATGGTTAATTAGGATGGTATTCTGGTTGTTATGGGAGATTTTAACGAAGTTAGACATGCTGGTGAAAGGTATGGTTTGGTTTTTTATGATAGACAAGCTGATTTATTTAATGAGTTTATCACGGATGCTTCCCTTATTGACATCCCTTTGGGTGGTTACAATTACACATGGACCAACAAATGGGGATAAAAAATGAGTAAACTCGATCGTTTCTTGGTTTCAGATTGCTTCAATGAAAAGTTTCCTCATTCTACATGTGTTGTTTTGGAGAAAGGCATTCCTGATCACCGTCCTATTCTTCTTAAAGAGTTTGAGGTTGATTATGGCCCTACTTCATTTCAGTTTTTTCATTCGTGGTTGGATATGGATGGTTTCAAATATTTGGTCATCAATACTTGGAGTAATGATGGTATTGATACTAATGGTATGGTTGCATTTAAGAAAAAACTTCAAAACCTTAAACAAATCATTCGGGAATGGGTGTCTTAAAAAAAACCTGCTTATTATAATCTTAAGAAATAACATCAACAACGACTTTCTTCTATAGATTCCAAGATTGATCAAGGATGTGCTAGCGTGGTAGACTTCACTAATCATAAAGACTCCTTAAAAATCTTGAGAGAGTTAGATCGTTTGGAATCTAAAGACTTAGCCCAAAAAGCTAAGATAAAGTGGGCTTTAGAGGGTGACGAGAACACAAGTTTTTTTTCATGGCATGCTAAAGAAAAAAAGGCGTCAATTGGCTATTAAAGGAATTCTAAAGAATGGCGATTGGATAGAGGAGCCTGATCATGTTAAGGATGAATTTTTGGATCACTTTCGTTCTCGCTTTAAATTGACTACTGGTATTTTTCCTTCTTTGGACGCTGACCTGCTTAATCCGCTTTCTTCTTGTCAGCGTGATAACTTGGAACGACATATTTTTTCGTGAGGAAATCAAAAAATCTGTTTGGGATTGTGGTGGTGATCGTGCTCTGGGTCCTGATGGATTCACGTTCAAGTTTTTTACTACTTTTTGGGATCTGATTGAAGGTGATGTTGTTCGCTTTGTGCAAGAATTCTTTCATACTAAATCCTTTCCTAAAGAGTGTAATTCTTCTTTTATAGCGTTGATCCTGAAAGTTCATAATGCCATGTACATCACAGACTTTAGACCTATTAGTCTAATAGGATGCCAATACAAAATTATTGGTAAGATTTTAGCTAATAGGCGTAGTAGGGTGATTGGAAGTTGTATTAACCCGAAACAATCGACAATTCATCAAAGGTAGAAATATTCTTGATGGTCCTCTTATTTTAAATTAATTTTTGGCATGGTATCGAGAGCATAATAAAGAGCTCATGGTTTTCAAAGTCGACTTTGAGAAAGCTTTTAATTCTTTACGTTGGGATTTTCTGGACTTGATTATGGAAAAGCTTGGCTTTGGTCTCAAATGGCGTTCTTGGATCCAAGGTTGTCTTCGAAACGATAGATCTTCAATTTTAGTTAACGGATCTCCTACAACTAAATTTGGGGTCTTTAAGGGCCTAAGGCAAGGGGATCCTCTTTCCCCGTTCCTTTTTATTTTGTCGATTGAAGGTCTTCATGCTTTTATGTGTAAGGCGGAGGATATTGGTTTATTTAAAGGAGACTTCATTGGTCGGGATAACATGTCTATTTCGCACCTTATGTACGCGGATGATGTCATATTTTTGGAGAATGGTCTAGGATTAATGCTCATAATTTGATTTGCATGCTTCGTTGCTTCTTCTTAATATCTAGGCTCAAGATAAATGTTCGCAAAAGTAATGTTATAGGCATCGGAGTTTCAGATAAGGAGGTTTCATGCATGGCAAACTTTATTGGATGCGGGGTGGCTAAGTTTCCTATAAAATACCTTGGCGTTCCAATTGGGTGTAACATGTCTAGGTGCTCAAATTGGAATACTATTATCCAGAAATTTTCTTCTAAACTTTCATTATGGAAAGCTCGATTACTCTCAGTTGGAGGTCGCTTATCGCTCATCAAATCAGTGCTTGGTAACCTCCCCACTTACTACATGTCTATTTACTTGATGCCGACTACTATTCGTAACAAGCAGGAATCTATGCGAAACAAGTTCTTTATTGGTTGTGATCAAGGTGACAAAAATATGACATGGGTGAAATGGAAAAGATGTTTAGCGGGCAAGAACCATGGTTGTCTTGGTATTGGTAGCATATATGGACTGAACATCGAGCTTATTTTTAAATGGATTTGGAGGTTTCTAACCCGCCCTACTGATCTTTGGGTTCGTGTTATTCAGAATGTTTATGGTCTTTGTGGTGGTATTAATGCTTCTCTTGCTCGTCCTTCTAGCGTTAGTACTTGGGGAGTCATTTTGTCTTCGATTTCTAAACTCAAGCAGAAAGGAGTGGATCTTTTTTATTTATGCTCCAGGAAGACTGGAAATGGGGCGTCAACTCATTTTTGGATTGATACATGGTGTGGGACTTTGCCGCTCAAAATTCAGTTTCTTCGAGTGTATAAGCCCGACACGGATATAAATTGTTTTGTAGTGAATCGGGTTCATCTTAGTGATTGGAGTGGTACTCTTAGGCGTAGCCCGAGAGGAGGAGCTGATCAAACTCAATTCGATCACTTGCTTGCTGCTATAGGGAATGTATCTCTCTCGGATCAAGGAGACTCTTGGCATTGGTTGCATAATGGTTGTCGCAAGTTTACTGTTGCTTCGGCTCGCACCTTGGTTGATGATTGCTTTTTGGAAGTAGATATTGTTGCTACTCGCTGGATTAGGTGCATTCCTATAAAAGTTAACGTGTTTTTGTGGAGATAGAATCTCAACAAACTTTCGTCTAGAGTTAACCTAGACAGAAAAGGTATAGATATTGGCTCCTTTCTCTGCCCTATTTGTCATGGTGATGTCAAAACGGTTAATCACATCTTCTTCAATTGTGAGATGGCAACAAATTTGGGGGCTTTATTGGCAAATTAGTGGGAGTTGGATATTCCGATATGTGCTAACATTATAGAGTGGTATGCTTGGCTTGATGCATTGCATATCCCTAATAGGGCGCGCTTATTTCTTGAATGTGTTGGGGGGACGCTTTTGTGGTATATTTGGAGCTTTCGTAATCGCTTTCTTTTCTCTAGTTCTCCTACTAAGAAGGCGATGATATGGGACGCTATTATTTCTCAATCTTTTTTATGGATTACTTCTAGAAATCCTAAGCTTAAGTTTAGTTGGATAGATTGGTTAAAAACGCTTTAAAATACTCATCATTTTATCTTGTTAGAATGCCAAAACATCCGAAAACACTCGAAAAATGCTTCAAAATGATAAAATATCACAAACAAGTGTTTTATATGTTTTAAATGCAAAACATCAAAATCGATGAAAACGTATCAAGTTTGCATAATTGGCGCTTTAGTCCCCAAGTTACAAAAGTTGTCAAAATCGGTCCACAGTAATTCAAAAACTTGTAAAATATCATTTTAGGTCCTTGAGATTCAAAAGTTGTCAAAATAAACCCTTTAAAGTTTAAAATCACAAAATGACAACTTTAGTCCTTTAACTTTGAAAATTGTCAAAAATAGTCCTTGGTTAATTTAAAAAGTGAAAATTATCAAGTTTTAACCTTGTTCTATTCATAAATGACAAAATGGTCCTTATGATAAACTTTGGAGAAAATTACAATATTTGGTCCTCAAGTTTCAAACTTGACAATTTTAGTCCTGGATTTATAAAATGGAAATTTTCAACTAAGGTCCTTGTACTAATCTTACTTGGCAGGTTTTACCCTTGTGATAAAGTTTGGAAACTTGTAAAATCAGACCCTCAACTTTGGCTAAATTGCAAAAGTAGTCCTTGTTGTTACTTAGCTTCTAAACCAAACGGATCCAATATACATATAAGCCCAATCCAACCCAAACTTGACCCGGCCAGCTTTTTAAAATCAAATAAACCGCCTCTTGTTAGATCGTCTCTCCCACTTGGTTTAGCCAAAACCGGTGGTGGTTTCACCTCCACTTTCACCATTTCCACCTCACTATCCCACTTGATTACACTTTCCCTCCACCTCCACATCAAACCAAAGCCAATTAATGAATAAAACACCTCGTTGGAATTTTGGCGCCAAAATAGTGACAAATGGCAAATCAATGATCCGGCTTAATTCAATGGTCTAGATTGTGTTGGGATTAGCTCGAGGTCGACAAGGGAAGATGGAAGTCAATAAATATCAAGGGTGAAGCAATGGAGAAAATATCTAGTGTAATTTTAATTTTTAATGTCGTTTTAGCTTAACTTTTAAATTCAAGTGTATTTTAAAGCTTTTTAATCTTGTATTTCATGTTTTCGATGTAACATAAAACTTTTGATATCATCAATTTCACTTTTGAGGTCTTATCTCATGTTATGCAATTTTGCATTATTCAAAAAAATCAATATAATGAAATGTTGTTAGAAGATGTTAGTTTGGACTGAGTAAGCTCATATAAGCTCCTATAAAGCTTATCAAAGCTTTTAGATACTCTTAAAAGCGGTTTATTAGCCAAAATCAAAAATTCACAAAATACTAATTAAATAGCTTAAAATAAAAATCCATGGTGCAAGGTTCTAAAGGTGGAGCAAGGTATATAATGGATGGCCTTGGGATTAGTGCTTCATGGGAAGCTTTAGGAGTGATCTTTGGCCTTAGTTCTCGTTTTCAACTCAAAGCCATTTGTAAGCTTTTTCTCAATTTGGCATTTTCACTGTTAAGTTGTTAATTAGCTTGTATTGTTTTGTTTCCATGTTCAGTAGTCATAATTGAGTATTATTCAGTCTTTAAATCAGTTGTTTGCTTATTCAAATTAGTAGTTGTTAAAAACTTTATTTTCACAGTTATAATAACATAATCTTCAATCCTTGGTTTTATGTTTTTAGTATTGTTATTTAGTGTTTATTTAGTCCTAACTTATGATAATACAAGCTCTGTAATCATTGGAATAGTCTTAATTTGTTTCAGTCTTTGAAAAACACCAAATCAGTAAAATAAAAGGGTGTTTGGATGTGTGCAGTTCACTGTGTAACAGGTTGTGCAGTCCTTTGCTTTTGCTTGTCTCATGTCTAACTAGGTCTTAATAACTCATACAAGTCATTAAAACAAGTCCTTATTAGCCTAAAAGTCAAAATCACTTATAACTGTCTTATTAAGCTTATCTGTTAAAAGTTTTAGAAATCAAAAACTTGTTTCATGTTTGGAATTCAGTAGCATAGCTTAATTTAGTTTCATTTAATCACATATCATCAATATCAGTTAACAAATCAAGATCCAAGTTCAGTTTAGTCAACCTTTCATTTCAATCAAAAAGTCAAATACTTGCCCTGTACACCAGTTTTACTAGCTCAATCATCAGCTTCTAAAGAGCTTATTAGTTGACCATAACTCGTGATTTTTGTTTCTTTGGATAGTCAACTGGTCCTTTTCAAGTTTCAAGTTTAAAATTTCCATTTGGAGCTTATTTGATAAGCACGCAAGTGCTTATTATTTTGTCCCATATTACTCGGCATTCACCGAGTTTTACTCGATGATTTGTCGGTTTTGAAAAGCTTCTCACAAGCTCATAAGAGCTTATCATTGTCTCGAGTTTTGGTATATTTGGTCTCAACCAGGTCTAATACAAGTTCCAATAATTGCTTTTCGGTTTTAGCTTATTTTGAGTTCGTGCATAAGCTTAAAGTAGTATACCAAATTCTGTTTTGCTATTAAGCTCAAACATCAAATCTGTGTTAACTTGTAATCCAGAGGTTCAAGCTTGTTGTTTTAGTTGCATTTGAGTCATTTTAGCTTATTATAGCTTTGTATCAGGTTTGGTGGTCTTTGGTTATCAATTGGCTTTTTCAAGTGCTTATTAATAAGCGGTTTATAATAGATTGTTTATTTCTCCAAACAAGCACATGTTTTCTATTTTTCCTAGATTCAGGATATTAAAATAGACTTTTCCTGAAATTTTCATAATTTTTCATAGCTGTTTGCTATTTTTCTTAATTAAAAGCAGTTTTAGGTATTTTAAATAGCTTTTAATACAAATAAATTATAAAAGTTCAAAAAATGATTTTCAATTTTCTTAGGTTAAGATAAATATAAAAGTAATAAAAGTATTTTTCCATAATTTTCTTAGTTTAAAAAGTATTTTTAGCATTTTAATTAGTTTTAAATAGTTTTAAATTAATAATAAATACATAATAAGTCTAAAAATATATTTTTAGTTTTAAAATAAGTTTTATCATATTTTAGATTTTTCCAAGTTATAATTTCATTTTCTAGGTTAATTTTGTATTTTCTTGTATTTTAGTGCATTTTAAATACTTAATAAATAGTTTTAATTAATAATAATTAAATAAATAGTTGTAAAAATAATTTTCTTTTCTAATAATTTTCTTTTATTATTAGGATTATAAAATATCATTTTCATATTTGTAGGTCTTTTATTTCTTTAAAACTCACATTTTATTTTGTGCGTGAGCGTAATTTTATTTTAAACGTAAGTTTTAAGTTTTAGGTTTTAAACGTTCATCGACTTTAAAAATAGTGATAGCGTTTATTTAATAGATTTTATCTTTTATTTCTTTTAATTTGCATTTAAGTCGCTTTAATTTGTAAATCTTTTCTTTAGGTATAATTTTCCATCGAAAACCTTCTTGATTGCTATCCTTAGTGATCATTCTACTATCGATCAAGTGTTTTACACCAATTCATCCTCCGTGGGACTTAACGACCGAGAATTCCTATATTCCTCGATCTTAATTGCATTTGTGTTTAAGCGGTTTTAAGTCTGATAGACTTGACGGTTTAGCACCAATCAAATTTTGGCGCCATTCTTGGGAGGTTGTAAGCGTGTTTCTAGCATTTTCGGACCCGTACTTGCACATATACCACAGTTTGTAAAAGTTTTACGTAAAGTTAATATAAATCAAAAGTTCATTAACACTTTTCCTAAAGTGTTAAAACCCAAAACAATATAAAACAACAAAACAATCGTAACGTTTTCTAGTTTGTGTTTCTTTTAAGGTGATTCTTAAAGAGATACGATTTGGTTAAACGAGACGATACCAAAAATATTTTCCAAAAGTTTTAAACCCCATCAAGACAAATCATACCTCGTCTTTTCGGTGGTACTTAATTGAATACATAAAATCAACCACCGCAAATCAAGGCGATGCACTACCTAGCGGGGTGCGACCATTAATAAGTTCCCGAACATCGATTTAAAACTTGCCTTTGTGTCACTTGTGATTTGGTGTACCTTTTCAAAAAGCCATTTCATTTGTGATTATTGGTTAAGTTCACTTGTGTTTTGCCTCATTTGTTTTGAAAATTGATTTTTATACTTAGTGCATGCGCTCGTTCTTCAGTTCTACAAGTCCACTTTCGAACTTGGAAACATTCCTCAGACGTAGAGGACGTTCGGCTCCTTCACCGTGGATCGAGGCGTCTACCACCACCACCACCGTCGAAATGGCGGAAGACAAACCCATGAATGAGCTTCTCCAAGCACCCATCGAGGGTTACGGAGATGCCATTGTTGTCCCACCATTGTGGGCGATACCTTCGAGCTCAAAACCGGGTTGCTTAATCTAGTAACCCAAAGCCAATTCTATGGTTTTGGCGGGATGATCCTCATGCACACATTCGATGGTTTAACAAGATAGCATCAACCATCAAGTACAAGAATGTCCCACGAAGCTATCAAGCTTCTTCATTCCCATTTTCTCTAGAGGACAAGCCGGAATTGGCGAGAAACAACCCCTCGTTCTATAGAGACATGGGAAGATCTAGTTACCAAGTTTGTTAACGAGTTCTATCCTCCATCCCGAACCACAAGTCTTAAGAATGAGATAATGAAATTTTCTCGAGATTTGATGAATCATTCGGGAGGCATGGGATCGTTACAAAGAATTGCTCATGAGTGTCCACATCATGGTTTTACCGAGTTAATGCAAATGGATACTTTCTATAATGGTGCGAGACAAGGTGACCAAGACTCTTCGAATGCCTCCATGGAGGTAATTTCCTTAGCAAAACCACCAAAGAAGCCTTACAAATCATTGAAAACAAG
This sequence comes from Chrysanthemum lavandulifolium, assembly GCA_022545495.1. NCBI lineage: Eukaryota > Viridiplantae > Streptophyta > Magnoliopsida > Asterales > Asteraceae > Chrysanthemum > Chrysanthemum lavandulifolium. The sequence continues at coordinate 253,446,466 of CM040241.1, read as the reverse complement.
TCCCGGTCCGTCCTTTCCGCACTAAGACATATCAAAATCGGTCTAATCTTGGACCTTCTACTTCATCTCATGTGAGTACATCTAGCACCGATGCTAAGATTGATAAACTCACGAGACATTGTTCGAGCTTTGGTTCTTGCTAACCAAAGAAAGTCACCTTCACTCAAACACCATCACATGGTGAAGTGAAGAAAGTTGAAGTTTGTGTCACTTGTGGTGGTCCTCATGCATACTACAAGCTGCATCGCCACCGATGGTAGTCCGTTTGAAGCAAATGCTATAGCGGTACTTCAAATCAAGGAGGTAATCAATACCGTCCTCGAATGAACCAAACTACCGTGCTAACACTTATCGAGCACCACCGGTTTTAACGAATCCTAACCGAATCGAATCAACCTAGAATGAACCAAGGTTATCAAAACCAAGGTAATTTCTATCCGGACCCAATCAAGGTTTCCAACAACAAGGAACCTTCATCAAAACAATTTCAATCGGGGAATCAATTTCATGGGAATGTGAATCCTAATCAAGGAATTTTCAACAACAAGGTCATAATCAAAACATCCGACCTCAAAATTTCCCTCTAATCCACCTCCCGTCATTACTCCTCCGGGACCATCATCGATGAGTTCTTGAAGCGGTTCATGAAATCCCAAGATGAGATGAGCAGTTGTTGGTCGGTCGGATCGGCGATCTCAAGAAGTCTTTAAATGATCAACCCTCGGGCTCGGAAAACTTCCGAGCAACACGATCGCTAACCCGAGGGGCGATGCTAAAGCGATCACGACCGAAGTGGTGTTTCATACAATGGACCCGCTATTCCTACTACCTCTTCTTCTTCTCTCTCCCAAAGGTAGTGGAAAGTGAACCTCCGACTCACAATGGACCTCGACTCCAATGCCCCTCCTCCCGTGGCAATGAGTCAAGTTACCAAGGAAACAACGGACAAGGTGCATTATTGATAATGGAAATACCACAAGTCCCACCTTCGGTAGTCCATCCTCAAGTTGTCCGAAACCCAAGTCTAATCCAGAGTTGTTTTGAACCACATGTAGCTCCCGTTGAAAATACCAAATCCAAATCTTCTATTCCATATCCATCACGTTTGAATGAGCAAAAGCTCCGTGAAAAGCTAGTCATCAAATGGACAAATTTTTCCAAATTTTCCAAGAATTACATTTTGACATAAGCTTTGCGGATGCTATCATCTTGATGCCCAAGTTTGCATCAACTCTCAAACACATGTTAAGCAACAAGGAAAAGTGTTTGAAATGGCTAAGACTCCTCTTAACGAGAAGCGCTCTGCGGTTATCCGAAAAAGCTTCGAAAAGCTTGGAGATCCCGGAAATTTCTCTTACCTTGTGTATTCCTAGGAATGGTTGAATGCTTTGCCTAGCAGATCTTGGTGCAAGCATTAATCTTATGCCATATTTAGTTTGGAAGAAACTTTCTCTTAGGAACTCACTCCTACATGCATGACTCTCGAGCTTGCGGATCGTACAATATCCGTCCTCTTGGCATTGCCGAGGGCGTATTTGTGAAAGTAGGAAAGTTCCATTTTCCGGTGACTTCGTGGTTGTTGATTTTGATGCCGATCATCGGGTTCCTCTCATTGTTGGTCGAGGATTCACGAGAGCGGGCGTGCTCTCATAGATGTATTTGAGCAAGAAATCACATTACGTGTTGGTAATGAAGTCGTCACTTTTAACCTTGATCAAACTTGAGGTACTCCGCAAATTATGATTACGAATCGGTTAACCGAATAGATATCATTGATGTTGCTTCGAAGAGTACTCTCAAGAAGTTCTTGGTTATGATCATAATTCTTGGTGATAATCTCACTCATTCATCTCAACCTATCATCGCCAATTCTACCCCTTCTCTCACCCCATTTGAGGAAAGTGACTTCATCTTAGAAGAGATTGAAGCCTACTTATCCGATGATTACATTCCATGGGAAATTGATCACGCTCAATTGACATTGAGGAGACATACTTCTCATTGAGAAGTTGCTTAATGATGATCCATCATCCACCCCTCACTCTAGTGATTCAATTCTAATGAGATTAATCAAAATGAGATTAATCGGAGGAGATATTCTTCTTGAGAAGTTGTTAAATCATGACATTTCTTCTCCTCTCCTTCCATCAAACTTCATAACAAGGAAGTCAAGTCGGTTGAAAAAGCGAAGAATTTCGAGGTTGAGCTTAAGGACTTACCACCTCATCTCGAGTATGCATTTCTTGAAGGTGATGATAAATTACGGTCATTATTGCTAGAGATTTGAGTAAAGATGAAAAAGTTGCTCTCATTAAAATCTTGAAGTCACACAAGCAAGCAATTGCTTGAAACTCTCCGACATAAAGGGTATCAACCACGAATTTTGTACTCACAAAATCTTGATGGAGGATGACTTTAAGCCAGCAGTTCAACATCGAGAAGAGTAAATCCAAAATCCATGATGTTATCAAACAAGAGGTTATCAAACTTCTTGATGCGGATTGATTTACCCGATCTCGAGATAGTCCTTGGGTTAGCCCAATTCATTGTGTTCGAAAAGGGTGGCATTCTGTTGTCACAAATGAAGATAACGAGTTAATTCCAACTCGATTGGTTACGGGATGGCGTGTTTGCATTGACTATCGTAAGTTGAATGGCGCCACTCGTAAAGACCATTTTCCTCTACCCTTTATGGACCAGATGCTTGAGAGATTAGCGAGGAAATGAATACTATTGTTTCCTTGATGGTTTCTCGGGGTACTTTCAGATTCCCATTGATCCAAAGGATCAAGATAAAACCACATTCACCGCCCATACGGAACTTTTGCCTATAGGCGTATGCCTTTTGGCTTATGTAATGCTCACGCACGTTCCAACGATGTATGATGGCCATTTTCCACGACATGATCGGAAACAATGGAGGTGTTTATGGATGACTTCTCGGTCATTGGGGATTCGTTTCAAACATGTCTCTCCCATTTAGATAAAATGCTTCAAAGGTGTGAAGACACCAATCTTTGTCTAAACTGGGAGAAAAGTCACTTTATGGTCAAAGAAGGCATTGTCCTTGGCCATAAGATTTCAAAGAACGGGATTGAGGTAGATAGAGCAAAAGTCGATGTTATTGCTAAATTACCTCATCCTACTACCGTCAAAGGTATTAGGAGTTTTTTAGGTCATGCCGGTTTCTATCGTAGATTCATTCAAGATTTTTCCAAAATCGCTTGACCAATGACCCATCTTCTTGAAAAGGATGCTCCTTTTATCTTCTCACCCGAGTGCATCGTAGCTTTTGAAACATTGAAGAAAAAGCTTCTTGAAGCACCCATTCTCGTTGCTCCCGTGGGATTTACCCTTTGAGCTTATGTGCGATGCAAGTGATTTTGCTATCGGTGCGGTCTTAGGGCAACGAAGAAACAAGCATTTTCGACCTATTCACTCACGCAAGTAAGACTATGGTCAAGCTCGGACTCATTACACCACCACGAAAAAGAGCTATTAGCCGTGGTGTATGCATTTGAAAAGTTTCGGCCGTACTTAATCTTGACCAAATGTGTAGTGTATACGGATCACTCGGCTCTCAAATATCTCTTTGCAAAACAAGATGCAAAGCCGAGATTGCTCCGTTGGGTTCTCCTCCTCCAAGAATTTGATATCATCATACGTGATAAAAAGGAGGCGAGAACTTGGTGCGATCATCTGTCGATTAGAAAACCCTCACCAAGATGTTTTCGAGAAAAGGAAATAAATGAAACATTTCCTCTCGAGACACTCAATGCGGTTTCTTTTCGTGGAAACTCTTCTACCCCATGGTTTCTTGACTTTGCAAATTACCATGCGGGTAACTTCATTAATGAAAGGGATGTCGACCCAGCAGAAGAATAAATTCTTCAAGGATGTTAAACACTATTTACGGGACGACCCTTTCTTATTCAAAATCTGTGCGGATCAAGTCATCCGACGGTGTGTTTATGGACAAGAAGCTCTTGACATTCTCAAAGCTTGCCATCTTTGGACCCACCGGGGCCATCATAGTCCAAACTACACCGCCAAAAGGTGTTTGATTCGGGTTTTATTGGCCCACAATCTATAAAGATGCCCACGATTTTGTCAAAACTTGTGATGCTTGTCGTCGTCATGGAAACATATCTCAAAGGAATGAAATGCCACAAAATGCCATTCAAGTTTGTGAGATATTTGACATCCGGGGTATTGATTTTATGGGGCCATTTCCATCTTCTCGTGGTAACAAGTACATACTCGTGGTCATTGACTATTTGTCAAAATGGGTTGAAGCAAAAGCTTTACCTACAAATGATGCCCGAGTAGTTGTGAAATTTTGAAAGCTCTCTTTGCGGTTTGGAACTCCTCGTGCAATAATCGGTGATCGTGGTACACATTTTGTAATGACCAATTTGATCGTGTCATGCAAAAGTATGGTGTTACCACCGTCTATCTCTGCATACCACCCCAAACAAGTGGGCGGTGGAAGTTTCAAACCGTGGTATTAAAAGAATACTTGAAAGGACGGTGGGTGAAAATCGTGCATCACGGTCGGATAAACCGGATGGCGCTCTGGGCTTTTAAATGCGACTTACAAAACACCAATTGGGTGTACTCCATACAAGCTAGTGTACGGAAAAGCATGTCATCTTCCGATTGAACTAGAGCACAAGGCTTCTTGGGCCTTAAAACATGCAAACTTCGATATCTGAGACGGTAGGTGATCACGAGAAAAGTTCAAATGAATGAACTAAATGAACTTCGTGATCAAGCTTATGAGAACTCTTTGATCTATAAACAAAAGACAAAGAAGATTCATGACTCCAAGATCAAGAACCGCGTTTTCAACGTTGGTGATCGAGTCCTTCTTTTCAACTCTAGATTGAAGATTTTCTCGGAAAGCTTAAGTCCTACCGGTGCGGTCCATTTACTATCACTAAGGTTTATCCTTATGGTACCATTGAGTTATCTCAACTCGATGGTCCTAATTTTAAAGTAAATGGTCATCGATTAAAGCATTACTTTGGAGAGGACATTCCCCCGTGGTTGTCCGGATCTACAAACATTCCCCATGAACCAATGAATGCGGGGATCGAGTCAAGCTAGTGACTCGGGAATCAAAAATATTAGCACACATCATATGGGTTTTCACCCATGTTTCATCTTCTTATCCCTTTCTATCACCCTAGTGTGGGGAGTTTACCCATTGTTGTATATCAATCTTTCTAAAAAAAAAAAAAAAAAAAAAAAAAAGTGTATATATCAAAAACAAAATAATGGCGTAGTATTTCCTTTTATGTTCTTTGTTTCGGCATAACCGCGGTACTTTGAATATTGAGGGCAATATTCATTTCTAAGTGTGGGGAATTTCACGAATTTCATGTAATTATTTCACCCAATTCCCGTTTTGGCCAAAATTTTTTTGGAGTAAGTGTTTTCACTTACTCGACAAATGGTAATCATCCGCCATGTCTAACCCACATAAGGATTGGCTAATCCGAGAGCAAACGGCTCTTGGTAAAGATATCTCAAATCCGTTTATGGCTTGCAATTTGCCTAAAATTGTATGGTGTTCAACTCACCATATCTTTAAACTAGTGAAAAGTTGGCTAGCCCGCAAGTTTATGGCTTGTGGTAAAGGCGATTGAAAATCCATAATTGGTAATCGGCTCACCAAAGATAATATTGATAATTTATCTAAGAGTTGGCTAGTCCGGAAAGTGCGGCACGGTAAAGACAAATCAAATCCGTTGAAACTCGGTGGTTTGCTCAAAATCACATGGTTATCATTGTACCATGGTTCTTACTTGAACTGAAACATTTGGCTACTCGAGTAATGGCTTTTGGTAAAGAGATAAAATCCATTAAATTTTCTCAAATCATTGCTAGGGACTAGCAATATCTTAGTGTGGGGATTGATGAGTGTCTAAATACTCATCATTTTATCTTGTTAGAATGCCAAAACATCGAAAACACTCGAAATGCATCAAAATGATAAAAATATCACAAACAAGTGTTTTATATGTTTTAAATGCAAAACATCAAAATCGATGAAAAGCGTATCAAGTTTGCATAATTGGCGGTTTAGTCCCCAAGTTACAAAAGTTGTCAAAATCGGTCCACAGTAATTCAAAAACTTGTAAAATATCATTTTAGGTCCTTGAGATTCAAAAGTTGTCAAAATAAACCCTTTAAAGTTTAAAATCACAAAATGACAACTTTAGTCCTTTAACTTTGAAAATTGTCAAAAATAGTCCTTGGTTAATTTAAAAAGTGAAAATTATCAAGTTTTAACCTTGTTCTATTCATAAATGACAAAAATGGTCCTTATGATAAACTTTGGAGAAAATTACATATTTGGTCCCTCAAGTTTCAAACTTGACAGTTTTAGTCCCTGGATTTATAAAAATGGAAAATTTCAACTAAGGTCCTTGTACTAATCTTACTTGGCAGGTTTTACCCTTGTGATAAAGTTTGGAAACTTGTAAAATCAGACCCTCAACTTTGGCTAAATTGCAAAGTAGTCCTTGTGTTACTTAGCTTCTAAACCAAACGGATCCAATATACATATAAGCCCAATCCAACCCAATACTTGACCCGGCCCGCTTTTAAAATCAAATAAAACCGCGTCTCTGTAGATCGTCTCTTCCACCACCTTTGGTTTAGCCAAAACCGGTGGTGGTTTCACCTCCACTTTCACCATCTTCCACTCACTATCCCACTTGATTACACTTTCCTCCACCTCCACATCAAACCAAAGCCAATTAATGCTAAAAACTGCTCGTTGGAATTTTGGCGCCAAAATAGTGACAAATGGCAAATCAATGATCCGGCTTAATTTCAATGGTTGGATTGTGGTGGGATTAGCTCGAGAGGTCGACAAGGAAGATGGAAGTCAATAAATATCAAGTTTGAAGCAATGGAGAAAATATCTAGTGTAATTTTAATTTTTAATGTCGTTTTAGCTTAACTTTTAAATTCAAGTGTATTTTAAAGCTTTTAAATCTTGTATTTCATGTTTCAAGTGTAATATAAAACTTTTGATATCATCAATTTCACTTTTGAGGTCTTATCTCATGTTATGCAATTTTTCATTATCAAAAAATATCAATATGGTGAAATGTTGTTAGAAGATGTTAGTTTGGACTGAGAAGCTCATATAAGCTCCTATAAAGCTTATCAAAGCTATTAGATACTCTTAAAAGCATTTTATTAGAAAAATCAAAATTCACAAAATACTAAATAAATAGCTTAAAAATAAAAATCCATGGTGCAAGGTTCTAGAAGGCTGGAGCAAGGTATATAGTGGATGGCCTTGGGATTAGTGCTTCATGGGAAGCTTTAGGAGTGATCTTTGAGCCTAAGTTCTCAGTTTTCAACTCAAAGCCATTTGTAAGCTTTTTTCTCAATTTGGCATTTTCACTGTTAAGTTGTTAATTAGCTTGTATTGTTTTGTTTCCATGTTCAGTAGTCATAATTGAGTATTATTCAGTCTTTAAATCAGTTGTTTGCTTATTCAAATTAGTAGTTGTTAAAAACTTTATTTTCACAGTTATAATAACATAATCTTCAATCCTTGGTTTTATGTTTTTAGTATTGTTTTTTAGTGTTTATTTAGTCCTAACTTATGATAATACAAGCTCGTAATCATTGGAATAGTCTTAATTTGTTTGATCTTTGAAAACTCCAAATCGGTCAAAATAAAGGGTGTTTGGATTTGTGCGATTCAACGTGTAAAAAGTTGTGCGATCCTTTGCTTTTGCTTGTCTCATGTCTAACTAGGTCCTAATAACTCATACAAGTCATTAAAACAAGTCCTTATTAGCCTAAAAGTCAAAATCACTTATAAGCTGTCTTATTATGCTTATCATTAAAAGTTTTAGAAATCAAAACCTTGTTTCATGTTTGGAATTCAGTAGCATAGCTTAATTTAGTTTCATTTAATCACATATCATCAATATCAGTTAACAAATCAAGATCCAAGTTCAGTTTAGTCAACCTTTCATTTCAATCAAAAAGTCAAAAACTTGCCCTGTACACCAGTTTTACTAGCTCAAATCATAAGCTTCTATAGAGCTTATTAGTTGACCATAACCTGTGATTTTTGTTTCTTTGGATAGTAAACTGGTCCTTTTCAAGTTCCAAGTTTAAAATTTCCATTTTGAGCTTATTTGATAAGCACGCAAGTGCTTATTATTTTGTCCCATATTACTCGGCATTAGCGAGTTTTACTCGATGATTTGTCGGTTTTGAAAAAGCTTCTCACAAGCTCATAAGAGCTTATCATTGTCTGAGTTTTGGTATATTTGGTCTCAACCAGGTCTAATACAAGTTCCAATAATTGCTTTTCATTTTAGCTTATTTTGAGTTACGTGCATAAGCTTAAAGTAGTATACCTAAATCTGTTTTGCTTATTAAGCTCAAACATCAAATCTGTGTTAACTTGTAATCCAGAGGTTCAAGCTTGTTGATTTTAGTTGCATTTGAGTTCTTTTAGCTTAATATAGCTTCTGTATAGGTTTGGTGGTCTTTGGTTATCAATTGGCTTTTTCAAGTGCTTATTAATAAGCGATTTATAATAGCGATTTCTTATTTCTCCACACAAGCACATGTTTTCTATTTTCCTAGATTCAGGATATTAAAATAGACTTTTCCTGAAATTTTCATAATTTTTCATAACTGTTTGCTATTTTTCTTAATTAAAAGCAGGTTTTAGGTATTTTAAATAGCTTTTAATACAAATAAATTATAAAAGTTCAAAAAAATGATTTTTCAATTTTCTTAGGTTAAGATAAATATAAAAGTAATAAAAGTATTTTTCCATAATTTTCTTAGTTTAAAAAGTATTTTTAGCATTTTAATTAGTTTTAAATAGTTTTAAATTAATAATAAATACATAATAAGTCTAAAAATATATTTTTAGTTTTAAAATAAGTTTTATCATATTTTAGATTTTTCCAAGTTATAATTTCATTTTCTAGGTTAATTTTGTATTTTCTTGTATTTTAGTGCATTTTAAATACTTAATAAATAGTTTTTAATTAATAATAATTAAATAAATAGTTGTAAAAATAATTTTCTTTTTCTAATAATTTTCTTTTATTATTAGGATTGTAAAATATCATTTTCATATTTGTAGGTCTTTTATTTCTTTAAAACTCACATTTTATTTTGTGCGTGAGCGTAATTTTATTTTAAGCGTAAGTTTTAAGTTTTAGGTTTTAACGTTCATCGACTTTAAAAATAGTGATAGCGTTTATTTAATAGATTTTATCTTTTATTTCTTTTAATTTGCATTTAAGTCGCTTTAATTTGTAAATCTTTTCTTTAGGTATAATTTTCCATCGAAAACCCTTCGATCACTATCCTTAGTGATCATTCTACCATCGATCAAGTGTTTATTACACCAATTCATCCTCCGTGGGACTTAACGACCGAGAATTCCTATATTCCTCGATCTTAATTGCATTTGTGTTTAAGCTATTTTTAAAGTCTGTTAGACTTGAGCTTCAAAATTTTTCTAAAACAAGATTATTACAATCTAGATACACTCTTTGTATAGGTTTTGAAATAAAAACCTAGGGTGTTTTAGGATTTAACCTTAGCTCATATCACATCATCAATTACTAGTAAGCATTTCATACATATCATTATTTTTCATATTCATTTCTTTGTTCATTTTTATTATGCACAAGTAAAACATGCAAGTTATGTGATGTTTATACAACTTTTTAAGGTTTTTAAGTGTTATATATATATAATTCATCCTATAATTAATCCTTGATACACATCACCTTTGGTGATGCCTAGAAAACCATGACACCCTAAGAAGGTGTATGGTAGGATTAGAATAGCTTCGGAGTTGTTTTGAATGGGTTAGAATAGGTTTGGCGCGAGAAAAACTCATTTCGACAAGTTTTAAAAAGGGTCTGTCCTTATTTTCGAAATCTGGAAAATCCGACAGTAGGTAAATATTTTTGGGCTAGATATTTGGAAAATACACTTTAAAAGCGAAAGCGTGGCGCTTGAGCGGATTAAAGCGGAGTTATAACGAAGAAGTTATGAATTTTCAAGTTGGCGGCGAAAACTATAATTTTCTGGAAATTTCGGCATGTATTGTTTATTTTATGCGAGTCAAAATGAAACTTAGGTGGTATAAATTATGTCGACTTGTCAAAAATATGTTAGTATACTTTGATACAAAGCTAAGGACCTTTAAAAGCGTAGAAAACGGACTTGTAACGATTAAATTATACACGTTTTCACAAAGTTGTCAGTAACTTCATATTATAAGAAAACTATATCATTTCTAATAGGCAAATATTACGGCAAAACTAGAGACCATGTTGAAGGTCGTTTTTAACAATGATGTAGGACTTTTTATAAAGTGATGTCTTCTAGTAAAAGTAAGTTCGCCAAGCATATTTTCCAAAATGTCCAACCGTTTGTCAAGCGGAGTTGTAACGAATAAAATATAGTCACTCAAACTTTGCCGGAAATCACCCTTAAACAATATTTTGGATACAAGTACCATACTAAACCTATATTTATCTCCATGATCGAGACCTCTAGGATGTAAACTTAAATGCTAAAACTTTGAGATAATGATACAAGCTTCCCAAAACCGTTGAGTTTGTTTCCTAACACTCGACGTGCACCATTTTATGACTAGTTTTTCGAGGCCGTATATTCACTTTCATGAAAATTTCAACGACACTATTTTACGACGAAAAGTTTTAATTTCATAATAAATCACAAAACGATTATCGTAGAATGTTGATTCAACGTATATACTTGTAAAGTATTTTATAAACATGACGAGATGTCATAAACATATATTTCGACGATAAATTCTATTTTCAAAAGCGTCAAGTGGTATAGATTACATATGGATTGCATGCGACATTGTTTCATGACTTATATTAGAGCACATCATTCATTTTAGGTCGCGGATAGTTTCGAGAGCCTCATTTTAAATGCACTTCATTTTGTTAGCATATCAATCATACAAGGTGAGTTCATACCCGCTTTTACTCGTTTAAATTCTTACAAACTACTTGGGAGATACATGCTTAAATACTTGTTTTACTCTTTGCGTATACTCAAACCATTTATACAATTGTGTTACACTATACTTTATACTCTTTGGACATTATGTGTGGTTTATTGCGATATGTGCCTTAATGTGCTAAACTTGTTTTCAATTATGCATCAACATACATACTATAGCAATCGGTTAACTCCTGCGGGGCCGGGGAGAGGTATTGATAGTACTATCGGTGACGCCCCAACCTGGGTCCTTGATGGCGTGACAGGGTGAATATTATCCGTTATTCAATGAGACACAACAAACAATTTAGACTTGTCAAGAGGTTCGATTGGTCGTGATTCTTTGCATTAAGTACTTGTATATATCGTATGCGCATATGTCCTACTTACAAACAAGATTAACAATTCTATGTCTTGGCGTTGGGTCGTAAACACACAAGTTGCAAGTTTTGTATGGGTGGGACTTGGGCCGAGTAGATTCTGATGCCTTTCTTTGTGGAAACATTCTTTAAAGACTTTTTCAAATCAATTTCAACAAACTTATGAACTCACCAACCTTTGTGTTGACACTTTTTAGCATGTTTATCTCAGGTCGTAAGGCGATAGCATTTCATGGAGCTTTTGGGTCACATGGCATACATTGGAGTCTTGTGTTTTTATCTATTACCATTCGACATGTTTTGTAAACCTTTATGTATTATCAAACTTTGGGATCTCATGTTTTGTAAACTTTAACTTTATTTAATCGAATGGTAAACATTTTAAAACGTCTTATTTTAGAGGTCGTTTTCTGTATCCATACTTTGTGCTATGAAGTCATACCCCAAAGACACTATCGTTCCGCTGCGATATTTTGGGGGTGTGACACACTCAATGTAATCCTTGGTCATGGCTTGTTCATTGTATTCCGCAAGAATTTTGTACCAAAACGTATCTTGGTTTTGGTCTGAGCCCATGTTTGGATCCTCAAATACATGTAACTAACATTCCGCTAAAATTAAATCTTCAGTTTGAGTCCAAACCGTACGAGTTATATCGGTTCTTTTTTCTCGTTCGCGTGGTTTTTTTTAGAAAGACATGGGCTTTTGCTTTTACCTTTGTTGTGTTTCTTAGGTAACGACAACCTCAAGACTTCGGATTGTTGGGGTTGTAGGGATAGTTGGTGTCGTTTTTTTTGGAAAATTGGGGTTTGTATAATTGTTGGGTTTATTGGAAAATTTAGATTTGTTGGAATTATTGCTGAAATTGTTGGAATAGTTGAAGTTGCTCGGATGTAAATTGGTTGGCAAACCGGTTAAGGTTTGGGACTTGGTATTGCGTACCAAATGGTGGAATTTGGTTGGCGTTTGAGTTAATAGAATTTGCCGATGATGATGTGTTTAGATTAGATGAAGATGAGGAGTTCGGTATTTGATTTTGCGAGTTGGAGAGCATTTGATTGATCCAAGAAGAAGATTGACCGAGATTCATTTTTGTGAGTTTAGAGGTAGAAATAAGAGAAGTATTGTTGAGATGTGAAGGTAGAAGTGTGTGTTTAAATTAGAAGTATTAAAAGGTATTTATAAGATTTTTAGTGGGTAAACAATTAAAAATATGGGTTAAAAAATACAAAATAACAACTATTTTAACCCCTGATGTCTATTTTTTTAAACGGTACACTAGTCGTTGCAAATTAAAAAAAAAAATTAAAAAAAAATAAGCGATGGTATTTGGTCGGTGATGGCGCGAGAGGGTATGACGCGAGGGTAGGTACGTGTGGGTTTCACGTTACCCGAAGACGTTATAGGTTGGCGCGAGGGGCTATAACATCTCGTAATGAGCCCTTTAAGTATATGTTTTTTTATTATTATTTTTTCGAAAACTAGGTTTTTGAGAGGAAATATTAGTGCTTGGCCGGAATTATGAGATGTAGAAGACAAAGATGTATGAAATGACCAAATTTAAACTCTTAACGGTGATGTATATTGAGTTTTTTTTTTTAAAGTAAAGAAAGCATAATGAGATTTAACTACATAAAATATTTGTTTTTGTATCAATATTTTGTCACATATAAAATCCTTTGCTTTTTACGAATCTTAAAACAATGAAAAAATAAATAAATAAATTTTTTTTGCAGCTTCTCTTGCTATCTTTTATTGTTAGAAGTGATTTCATTTATTGAAAAGAAAAAAAAGAAAAACAAATCTTCTATTTTTATTTTTTTTTCTCTATCGTCGTCTACACAATATGTATATTAGTTGTGTCTTGTATTTGGTCCATTATGAATATCGCTTTGGTCAACATAATTTTGTGAAGGAAAAAAAAATTATGGTCAAAGATTTCGCTGCTGTCGACTAACGACCTTTGATGCTTGTTTTGCTTAAACCGCTACTGTTTGAAGATTTGTTTCTGCTTGTTGTCAGATGTCTTAATCTAAAAATTAGTTATTTGCTTTAATTTATTGTTTTCAATTTAATGTTTTTTAATTTTCCAACAGCTTTTGTGAGTTTTCTGCCACTCGAACTATGAAGGTATTAGATAATAGATATGGTCCATGGGCTTAGGTCTATAAGATTTATCTAGGGTTTGTAGTTTATATAATGTGATCTAAAATAATGTAACAAGGAATTCTACAATTCAGCATTTTGCAACTTACCTTTTGTGGTAGTTTTGATTTTAGTGTTTTGATTTCCTTAAGTTTTTTACAGTTTGATATTATGTAAACTTCACAAAAGAAAAAAAGCACACAATGACATGATATGCTAACTTGTGGATGCACATAAAAGAAAATTAAAAGAAAGAAGAGAGAATGTCACAACTGAAATGACATGTGTAAAACTTTGTTTTTTAAATTCAGATGATTTTAGCATTTCTCGAATGAAAAATGGAAGACTTCTTACAATAATGTTTGGCACCAACCGGCAACCACACTAAACGATACCCAAAAATTCTTGAACGATCAAAGATTACATGACATTTATATTGATTTGCTGAGAAGATGCTTCTCTCTTGGATCTATACTGCAAGTTGTGTACACGTTTCGTGATCAACTTTAGCAATGTGGTCAAAGAAGGTGTGCAAACAATTTGGCAATCCATAATATTGTTTTGTAGGACAATTTTTCTTGATTATCAATCGATCGAGGACAGCCTATTTTCCAAATGACCCATTTGAAGTAAGACGCCAACTCGTACCATCGACGCCTATATTCTCTGCTACTTTCAACATGAGAATCACAAATGCTAGTACAAACATTTTTATTGTCTTCCAAAAATCCTTTGTATTGATACAGTCTCGAATAATCCATGTGAGGATACAGTTGAGGGATATGATCCATTTACTAAGCGGTTGTAACTTGAATTCCAAGCACTAAACTTGATCATTAGAACTAATTGATGGCTGAACAAACATTGTTGATTTAGACCTTCCAACATACTAGATCTCTATTATGATACCTCATAAGGTAAACCTTTGCTGCTTCTTAAGATCGACTAGTTCCTCCGAGCAAGCATATTACGTTTGGAATCACACTTAAAGATCTTTTCACGGTGAAAAGCTTGAATCATCCTGAACCCTGCAAGGATATTCTGCAATTTATTCGTATCACTTTACTAGCAATACTCGGGTCTTAATCTCCCCGTTTATATTCTTTATTTTTCTTTCAGAATAGGTACTATATTTGAAACATCGAAGTGATCAACTTGCCAATTATTTGGTTTGATTGGTTTCTACCTACCAGTTTTTTTTTTTTTTTTTTTTTTTTTTTTTTTTTGTTTGTTTGTTTGTTTGTTGCTGCTGCTGCAAGTTTTAAGACTATTATTGTACCAGCCTAAATACCAAAGACTAGAAACTAATGGTAAACACTCGCACACACTAGCTTATACGTATTGCTGATGATCGAATAGATACAAAAGAATACTCAACACATGATGGATAACACAGAGATCAGAGAACATCTTGTCTCAACTCTATATATAAATGAAGATACCTCTTCAAAACAAGCTAGTTTTTTATTTGCCATAACGAAAAAATAACATCAATTTCTTTCAAACTATATAGGACATGCATGCGTCAAATTTATCTCCGACGGTAACTTATTTTACTTGCAACAAGTATAAAATCTTAATCAATCATTTTTGGTATAACTCGGCCCACACGGATGGCAGATGCATTGACCCCCATCACAATAAGAATCTTCTCTGTGGCACCAATGGCTTTTGCACGTTTCATCATCCTGGCAACCCCATAACAATCGTCGACTGATGCTAAAAGGTACACTTTGTCGTGCTATCGTTGGAATTCCTGGATGGCATATGCAAGTGCCACTACTAGTGTCACACATTGAATCTTCGGTTCCACAATACCTTGTACAGTAATGATCAGGCGTTGGTGGACTCTCCTCGCTATGGTTAGGGCTTGGTGGGTTTACTCTTGGTGGTGGTGTTGCATTTTCCGGGCTTGGTGGGCTTGCTCTTGGTGGTGGTGTTACATTTTCAGGGCTTGGTGGGTTTACACTTGGTGGTGGTGTTACATATGGGCTTGGTGGGCTTACCCTTGGTGGCGGTGTTACATTTTCAGGGCTTGGTGGGTTTACTCTTGGTGGTGGTATTACATATGGCTTTGGTGGGCTTGGTGGGTTTACTCTCGGTGGTGGTGATTCATTTTCTGGGCTTGGTGGGGTTACCTTTGGTGGTGGGGTTACATTTTCCGGGCTTGGCGGGCTTACCCTTGGTGGTGGTGTTACATTTTCCGGGCTTGGCGGGCTTACCCTTGGTGGTGGTGTCACATATGCCGGGCTTGGCGGGCTTACCTTCGGTGGTGGTGTTACACATTTTGGGCTTGATGGGCTTACTCCCGGGGGTGGAGGCGTTACATATTTTGGGATTGGCGGGCTTACTCTCGGTGGTGGTGTTATATATTTCTGGCTTGGCGGACTTACTCTTGGTGGTGGTGTTACATATGTCGACCATGCTGCCAAAACATATACTCACCATGATCAAATACTATAACAAAAATGGTTCATAATTATACAAACGTTTTAATATGATGAGTTCTTTTCGCATTTATTAATTGTAAGTGTGTAAATATGTTTTCATTTTGCAAGTGTTATAATACAATGAACCTAATAATTAAATCTAAAACACATTTGTCTACACATCAGTATAAGAAAAAACTAAAGAGAATGACTTAAAAACATATAGTAAAGTTGCATGCCTGGTGCAAAAAGGAAGATGATCAAGAGAGCAATTCTGAAAGAAAAATACGCCATAGGAAATTTTAATTATTTTTAGATTTTGCTTAGTGTAAATAAATAAGTTCACATTGTTCATATTTATAAGCAAATTAACACGAACATTTTTAATGCACTCTTTGCAATGAAAATGAAACGCATCATTAACCAAACGTGTTTTGTTTGATGTTATATTGGGTTTAACTAATGAGTTATAAATGTGAATGTTACTCAAAATTTGGTCAAGTTTGTTGACCGGATGAATTAATATTTTGGAAATAACTGCATATCCTTGTTAGTTTATTGAAGTTCATTATGAAATGTTCACTTATCATGTTATACACTCAATATAATACCACAAGATTCATCAAACTTTCAAATTTTAACTCAATATCATACTTTTGCATACGTGTTGTGACGGGCAACCAGCTACACCGGTTAAATTGATTACGTGAATTTTTTATTTTTTTTTATTTTATTATTATTCTTTTTATAAATCTTAGTTAATTACGTGCAAGGTTACAACCATCTAATAACAGTCAACTTTCTCAAATGTTCACTTATCGGTAATGGTCCCAATAAAATACAACAATTTACCTTGTGCAATTTGGGGGTTTAAAGTGTTATAGTTCTTGATAAAATAGCTTTTAATTGGGGGAAGAACACATATATAACATAAGAATCTGACGTGGACAACGATGTTACAATTTATGACGTAACAGGTACATTTGGAAGATGACGTGAATTTTGGAGGTAAAAAACGGGCTTTTGTTGGAATCAACCCAAAACAAACAAAGTTTGATGGGTATTGTGGTATTTTATTAGGAATGACTTATAAGTGGACATTTGAAAAAGTTATTTAATATTAGATGGCTTTAACCCTATGAGTTATATTTGGTTAGTTTTTACTTCATTTAGGTAGAATAATGTTTTGCCTTGCAATCACAGACACTCAAGTTACCCTCTCAGAAGAAGTTATTAAGGTGTTACATCATCTACAAGCCAACATTGTATGAAACTATATGAAACCTTGATGCTAACTTTGATACTGTGTTGATACATTAAACCCTCTAAAAAAGATCATTTAATGCAATAACAAAAGATTAGTATTTAGTAGCATTGGAGTGAATTGAACAAGATGTCCGGGCTAGCAGATCGAGTTATATAGATCATAGCTTAACTAATTTGCACCACTATATATGTTGTGAAGAATCTCAAACACTTCTAAGTATTGTTGCCTTGCAGAGTTTATATGCATATATAATAAACCAACCTTTGTTGATCTGTAGACCATACTTCGCAAGATCAATTTTACACTATATAAAAAATCATTGCTAGCTTTTGCTTGTTAAAAATTCTTTCCTTAGCAAGAGATCGACCGTTAAATCTGTTGACATAGTATTGTATAAGCAGAAATGAAAGAATGAGCAACGTAACGTGCACACTTGAGAATGAATAATCAATATAATGCTTCTAACATGGTTTTTATTTCTCGCAAGGATTAAATAACATCAATGAATCTCAAACTATAAACGGCATACAATAGTTTATCTCAAACTAAAACTTATTTTGCTTCTGACAAGTATAAAATCTTGATCAATTATTTTTGGAATAACTCGGGCCACAAGGATGGCAGACGCATTGACCCCCGTCACAATAAGAATCTTCCCTATGACACCAATAGTTTTTGCACATTTCATCATCCTGACATCCCCATAACAGTCGTCGGCCGATGCTAGAAGGTACACTTTGTCGTGGTATAGTTGGAATTCCTGGGTGGCATATGCAAGTGCCACTACGAGTGTCACACATAGAATCTTCGGTTCCACAAAACCTAGTACAATAATAATCAGGTGTTGATGGACTTTCCTCATGGTTCGGGCTTGGGGGGCTTACACTCGGTGGTGGTGTGATATAGGCAGGTGTTGGTGGGCTTACGCTTGGTGGTGATGTGATATAGGCAGGTGTTGGTGGGCTTACGCTTGGTGGTGTGATATAGGCAGGCGTTGGTGGGCTTACTCTTGGTGGGGGTGTTACATATGCCGGACTTGGCGGGGTTACTCTTTGCGGTGGTGGTGCATATTTCGGGTTTGGCGGGCTTACTCTCGGTGGTGGTGTTACATATTTTGGGCTTGGTGGGCTTACACTTGGTGGTGGTGTTGCGCAGTTTGGGCTTGGTGGGCTTACTCTTGGTGGGGGTGTTACATATGCCGGACTTGGCGGGGTTACTTTTGGTGGTGGTGGTGCATATTTCGGGTTTGGCGGGCTTACTCTCGGTGGTGGTGTTACATATTTCGGGCTTGGTGGGCTTACACTTGGTGGTGGTGTTGCGTAGTTCGGGCTTGGTGGGCTTACCTTTGGTGGTGGTGTTATATATGCCGGACTTGGCGGGCTTACTTTTGGTGGCGGTGGTGCATAGTTTGGACTTGGCGGGCTAACTCTCGGTGGTGGTGGAGGTGTTACGTATTGAGGGTTTGGTGGGTTTACTTTTGGTGGTGGTGTTGCATAGTCTGGGCTTGGTGGGCTTACTTTTGGTGGCGGTGTAACATATCCCGGGCTTGGCGGGCTTACTCTTGGTGGGGGTGGTAAATACTTCGGGCTTGGTGGGCATACTTTTGGTGGTGGTATTGCATAGTTTGGGCTTGGCGGGCTTACTTTAGGTGGCGGTGTTAAATACTTTGGGCTCGCTGGGCTTACTCTTGGTTTTGGATATGTCGACAATGCTGCCAAAAAAGAAACATCAGCCAATCAAATTTCTTATACAATAAGAGGATCAAATTTCTTATACAATAAGAGGATATACAAATTGGACAAATGTATTTTTCAATTGACATGTGAGAGAGCTCAATTTTAAAATCTAGTTTTCTGATTGGCTAACTGAAATTCAAAATTGGCTTTAGGTTTGTCAAAACACATGTCAATTGAAAATTTGAGCATTCTCACTTGTCAATTGTGATATGTAATGAATACAAGTGATTGCAGAAATACGAACGACTTATGTTATTCATTTTTATGAGACCAAGTAGAGAGATACGCAAAATACTTTTTTTACTAGGCGTTTAATAACGATTCATATTATTCCTCTTCATATTTTATATCCAGCACGTGGACGGATTTAAAGATTAATATATATTAACACAATATGAAAATTTTGTGTTAAAAGTCAAGCGTGCAAATGTTTTGTAACTATATAAATATAAAAGATTTAAAATTTACAGAAAACCAATTTAACAGCCTTGCGTATGCACAGGGTTATACACGAGGTTAAAACCTAGTACTATAATATAGATGATTGATAAATTACAAACGTGCAAAAATGATGATTTATTTCGCATTTATAAATCATGAGTGTGTAAAATGAGTTTTACTTGTTTCACATTTTTATATGTGAACATTTAGATCTAAAACACAAGAAAAAATGACTGAAACAATAAAGAATAGCTGCATGCCTGGTGCAAATAGGAAGATGGTCCAGAAAGCAATTTTGAAACAAATATATGCCATACTGAAAGATCTTTAATACTTGTTTTGTGTGTAAAGAATCAAGTTCATGTTGTTCATATTTATAAGCAAGAAAACATAAACAATTTATTTGCGCTTTTCTGCAATGAAAACGAAACGCACCATTAACTAAACTTGCTTAATTACAGAATATTTAATTGGGTTTAACTGATGAGTTATAAGAGCAATGCAGATATAAATGTTACTCCAAATTTTGTCAACATTATTGACCGGGTAAAATTCTGTTATATTTTTGAAATAGAAACATATTTTCGTATCTCCAATACTAGCAGTTATCTGCGCGTTGCAGCGGCGGGTATCATGCAACTAAAATTTTTAGCGAGAAATATTTTTCATTTCTATATTTTGCGATACATGCAATAGCTTTATGGATGACGAAAATTTTAGTATTGAATAATTTTAAACAATAACAAGTTAACTCATATAAAAATTGTTGATTATCCACGTAACGTTGTGGAAATACAGAGGCGGTAGTTGGTATATTATGAAGGTATGAGGTTAAAGTAATTTAACAGATAGTAGTAATCATGAGTTATCTAAAAAACCATAGCGAACTTTAAAAAACACATACGTCATGTTAAGAAATTCAATTCTTTAAAAATACACCTTATAAGTTTTTTTGACACTTATTTAAATTATTAACCATGCTTATTATATTTATCTCACATAGGTAGAAGATAAAAGTAAACAAGTATTTATAAAATAAAAAAAAAAATGTTAAAGAAATCATGTGAGGTAAAATAGTTATTATTATTTAAAAAATTGTCCGATTTTTATAAAACAGAGTTTTTAGTTTTTATTGTAAGTTTTAGGGGTGAGCATGCGGCGGGGTGGGGCGGTTCTATTGTAAAACCAAAACCGAACCGTGTATTTGGGTTTTTAAATTACAAACCGTTTGGTTTTAGTTTTTCGTTTCGGTTTTCGGTTTTGACATTGAATCGGTTCGGTTTCGGTTTTATTCGGTTTTTCTTACTTGAAAACAAGCAAGTTTTAATCTTATATGAAGTTTACAATTCTAAGTTTTCAAGCAAAAATATTTAAACAAATATCAATAATAGCATATTATCTAGAATCCAAAGCGTCGAAAAACGCATAAAACAACCAAACATCAATCTAAAATATAAAATGCACGTCTTTGCGGCTTTGCACTTTTCGTTCGCTACGAGAATTGTAGGGAAATTTTCAAAAACACTATTGTTCGAAAACAAGATATAATATCTCTAAATAAAACAAATTTTAATGTATAGATAGTAAACAACACATTTTTTTAATAGATAAAGTTTTATACTTAAATCTTTAAAATTAAATAGCAAATCTTTTATATAGATAAAATTATATACAAACATATAAAAAGGTGGGGGGCGCTTTTTTTCGGTTCGGTTTTTAAGAAACCAAAACACCCCAAACATTCGGTTTTATAAAATTCAAAACCACCGCCATCGGTTTGTCAAATGGGCGATTTTTCGATTCGGCTTTTTCGGTTTCGATTCGGTTTTTCGGTTTTTGTGCTCAACCCTAGTAAGTTTTATCAATAAAATTCTAAAATGTCTATATGTTATTTCACTTTTACAATTTAATAATATTTTTCGAACATTTAATTTAGCATGCATTTTAAAACTCTATTTATTTAATAATATATTTACATTGAAAATGATAGTACATTTTGTCTTATATAGGTTTGTATAGTACGCTTAATAACTTATATTTTTTCATTTGAGGGGTGTTTTAATAATGCAATTAATTGTAATTGACTGGTCACATTTTTAAATTTGCTATAATAAGTAAGTGTGTTGTCTTAATATTTTAAGATATCATTTTGGAAAAGTCTCAAATAATTTATAATGTAGTATAAATATGTATAAAATGCGTAGAATCATATAAATCAACACTTAGGACTTTGCACTTTCGCATCCTTTGCTGTGAAAAAACCGTCTAATTTTAATAAAGCACAGTTTTTAGTTTTTACAGTAAGTTTTATCAAAAAATTCTAAACATCTATATGTTGGTTCTCGAGACATTCTTACAATTAAATAATATTTTTTAAATATTCAATTTAGTATGCATTTTAAAACTCTATTGATTTAATAATATCTTTACATTAAAGATGAGAGTACATTTTGTGTTATATAGTGTTGGAATCACTCCTAACTTGTATTTCAAGTGTTAGTCATTTATATGTAATAGGTTGCTTAAACTAAGCTTTTATGTTAGTAATCAAGGCTAGGCTCATGTAGAAAGCCCATGAGCCTATGTCAAAGCCCAATAAGAAAGGAATGGACTAGACATGTTGCCCTAGCTCCCTTCCCCTATAAATAATGTTGTAAACCTTCACTTGAAGGTTGGTTGTTCACTCTGTTAATACAAATAAGCCGTAAAAACGTTTATTTATATTTTACGATCTTCTAATGTTTTGTCGATAATAAACGTAAAATCATTTTAACGAAACAAATAAGAGTACGTAAATAGTTTGAGTTAATAGTTTTCTAACACAATTCGTTTCACATAAAACACTAAAACAAGCCTAAGTGATTTTATGATTTAGATACATATGTACAACAACTAGTGTTTACATATTGGGTTAACATATACTTAAACTAAGTATACTAAAATGGGTGAAAACATGTAAATACTATAATGGGTAAAAACATGTAAATACTAAAATGGGTAATAAACTAGCTAATGGTTTTGATCCATAACCCATGGTTTTATTCATACCACTTAACCAAGTTCATTGTATCCTTAAGATACATTGTATCTAGAAAAAAAAACTATGGATCAACCCATAACCCATGACCTATGACCCATAACCAAAAATACCCATGGGCAAAGAGGAGCGTTCCACGGATCCCCGGCTTTGTGCTAGCCGGATCCTAAGTGGAAGGATCCGTGGGATCAGGAAACAGAGAGAATTTTCTCTATAAATAGAGAGCCATTTCTTCCTCTCTATTGATCACTTTTACACACATACTTCCCCCAAGTATTCCAACCCTCTAACCTCAGATCCAAGTGATCTATGTAGTTTGTCTTTTGTTTTTGTGTGATCTTCTAGGTTCCTATTAAAGGAAAGATCACCACTTCTTGAAGACGAGCAAGCTCAAGTCCATGAGTTGCCATGCTTCGTCATCATCAAGACAACTAAGTTTCTCTTGTTGATAGTTCTTACTTTCTCCATAGATGTTAGGTTGAAGACATTAGTGAAGAATGCCGAAAGTGTCAAGATGAAAGCATTAGTGAAAGATGCCAATCATCCGTGTCAAAGCATTAGTGAAGAATGCTAAAGGTGTCAAGACGAAGGCATTAGTGAAGGGTGCAAGCGTTGTGTCAAAGGCATTAGTGAAGGATGCTTGAAGAATCAAATCAAGTTGCATTTGAAAGAATGCCTGGGTCGTATAATCGATGAGGTGCATCGTTATACATATAAGTATTTGTTTATTTACAAGGATGGTGATATCCTTGATGGTGTTGTAACAAGGAGTAGATCTCCTTGAGATTAGGTGTTGTGTCGTGAAGGGTAGTAGTTCCTCCGTAGTAATGGAACTAGGTGCTAGCCTAGTACCTAATAAAGGGTAGGCGACGTTGTGATAGGATTAGTTCTCTAAGGTGTGAAAGAACTCGGTGGTTAGCCTAGCACCGTATAAAGGGTAGGTAGCGTTGTGTTAGGTGTGGTTCGCCTGGTGTGAAAGAACTCGGTATCTAGCTTTGTACCGGAAAAAGGTTAAGCGACGTTGTGAAGGCTTCTCCGCCATAAGGAGTTGGTGTAGTGTTCGAACTCTCGAGTAGGTGACTCGAGGGTGGAGTAGGGCAAGGAAGGTGTCCTTGTGGCCGAACCACTATAAATACTTGTGTCGTGGTGATGTGTTTCTTACTCTTTATCTTTCATTACACGTTTATATATCTATCTATCAACGCCCAACATAAACAACCAAATAGATTGACATAAGTCGATCTAAATAGTTTAAAAGGAAGTTTTAATTGGTAAAACTATTCAACCCCCCTTCTAGTTTTCCACAATTGGCATCAGAGCTTCGTTACCAAGTTTTTTTTGTATATTGTACTTTGAAAACTTGATACGATCCGTGTATGTTTGAAAACTACAAAGAAGGGAATTTCTTAAAACAAAAAGTCATGTTCTTAGAAATCATCATATGTTGGATAGTGTTAGATCATTCTAACATTTTCCTTTGAGAAGTCTTCATACTAGGATTTGGGTATCTTAGAAGATCATGAAGTATTTCGCGTCTATGGTTTCTAAAACCATAAAAAGGGAATATAGCAAAGGATTGGGGTATCTTAGAAGATCATGAAGTATTTCGTGTCTATGGTTTCTAAAACCATAAAAAGGGGATATAACAAAGGTATGTTTTCTTAGTTACATTTTTTTTCAAAAACGTGCTAAATTGCTTGTGGACAAAATGATGATATATGCTTCTATCTTATAATAAGCATAATATGAAAAGTGTTTTAGTGATTTTTTTTCTTTGAAGTTTTGTTGTTAGATATCTTGTTAATCAAGCTTGAATAAAGGTAAAAATGGGTAATATAACTTCACTAAAAAGTCTACAAAGACTAAACCTTTTCGTCGGGTCAAAAAGTACATTTTTGTAATTCTGTGTCAGATCCGCGGATCGCTCAGGATACACTGGACGAATCCCTCAAGCAAGGGATCCGTGGGATCCGTGGTACATAAGACAGTTTTTGTCTGAATTTCAAAAATTCATAACTTTTTAACCGTAAGTCGTTAGAAGTCGTGCCACCCATCGTTTTAAAGGTATTTGAGTCTACTTTCATTTAAAAATGATTTCATAAACTGATTCAAAACAATAATTTACAGAATCATTGATTTATAATAGAAAGTCATTTTTCGGTCATAACTTTTGCACAAACTTTTGATCTAATTGGAGCGGATGTTTTCGCTTTTGAATAACAATGTGTCCTCTATTGAAATTAAGGTTTTGATCATATTTATAAATATAAAAGAAACTAATCAAGCTTGGTATACATGTTTATATTTAACACAAAGCGATGAAAAGAACTTTCGTATGCTATGCTAAATGATAAATTGTCTTCTTTGCATTACTTGATTATTTGCTTATCTCAAATAGCTTTTGTGCTTGTTTGATTGAATAGCATATGTGGTTTCCTTACCTTGCTATTCATTATCTTGTTTGTCGATTTAGTAATATTCTACTAATCAATTTGTTATTTGAAGGAATGTTTGGGATAACTTCTAGTTGTGTCGAAAATGTTAATTTAGATATTTAGATAAGTCATATAGGTTGAAAAATGTTTAAAACATATAACACACTAAATGGATTTTTGATTGAGTTTGTCATATGTGCTTATATGATTTCCTTTGTTCTTGTATCATTCTCTAAAAACAACAAGAATGTACATCGGATCATAACCTACACTTGTGTTGATGATGTACTCTCCCATTTTCCTTTGCATGATCTCTCTCCAAGCTTCATAGTAGGATTGACAACTTGATTATTTCATCCGATATACTCAAGTAAATTATTTTGCAACGCAAATATAATTGTTCATATCCGAAAGTCCAAACTCAAAGCTTTCCAACAACATATGTTGAACTAGCTCATCCAACCATTTTTGTTGTTTACCATATGGATGACTTTTAAACTTATTTTTAACATGACGACTTCGTCACCTTAGTTGTCTCAAGTATAATATTAAGCGAAGCAAAGTATCATCATTGTTACTCTTCAATAGGCCATTGTAGGAATATAAATTTTCCTAACTTGAGAATGAATCTTGGAGAACTTATTGCACTAGAAACTCATATTGACCTAACGGTTGAATTGCTTCCTTGATGGAAGTTAGGTATGTGGAATCACCGTAAAATGGTCGTGTTTAGCCATAATTGAGCACCGCTAATGTGATATCATATTCATTCTCTCACTTGGGAAATTTATACTCCTATGTTTTCCTAAAGTAAGTTTACAATGGAAATACTTTGCATTATCTTAGGATTACTAATCAAACAAGTTGTAAAATAAAATTTTCTTTTAGTTAATCACAACCACTTGCCTCATCAAGCGATTATCTTGCTTTGATCGAGAAGAGCTACATGACTTCATGGACGAAGTTCATTGTATGCTAATCACCATCCGTAATGACTATACATAGTTCATTGCTTCCGTTGGCCAAAACAACCCTATTGTATTGAACACCATCATCTACTCTGCACGCCATTGTTAATACAAACGATTTACTAATCTAGATCGTAAATAGGTTTTGAGTTTCTTGAATAGTGCTTGTTAAGTTTGATAAGCCTCTTTGTTATTTGTGAGCTCGATCTCATTTGATATATTAGTGTTAGAACCTCTTAAACTTGAAATATGATGCATTGTCAAAGTCATTGCATACCTTTTGTAAAGGTTACGCTTAGCGGATAGACGGATCCCAAAATTTGTGTGGCGGATCCCTACTCTTAGGGAACCGTGGGATCAAACAAATGAAAAATGCAATTGCAATCATTGTATTTCAATCATGTCCTTAGAACACCTTACACTAAGCTAAACATAGTGTCTTAAGGCATATTAGGTCCTTATCAAGTTAAGTAGATCCTTTCCTACTCAACTCACCTAGATCACACTCTAAGACGCTTGTAGATCTATCATTTTCACTTTAATCCATTACTCTTCCGCTTTCTATGATCACTCATCATTTTTACTTGATCCCTCACATCTAGTCTTAGAAATCCTTCGATTTATGGCTAAGATTGATCATAAATCATCCTCACCACAAAATTGATCAAAGTTGATCAAATCCTAGTTTTTCCATCTCAAAACCTTTAGGATATTTTCCAAAACACAATCCTAAGTCACAACCTGATCTCTAGGATCATTTAGCTTCAATTGACATTCTTATCTTTAGTGTCATCCTTGCTCATTCATTGGTACTCATGAAAGTTCCAAATCCTTCCATAAAAGACAATCATTAGCTACAACACTCACCACCTTTAAGTACCTAAGCACCTCTTCTTGAAGACACTTAGGAAGACCGAAACACTCAAGATGTTATAGGTCTTAGATCTTAGAAACATCATTTCCACTCTTTCATAATTCTTCGAAAGCGGATCCCTAGGATTAGCCTAGGCGGATCCTTCCGAGGAGGAACAAGTGGGATCCGGATGACAATATAGGTCAAATTTTGCTAAAACAATCATTTCAACTCATCTTCCTAACTCCAACACTCCCTCTCATCTTAAATGAGTTCCTAGATCATTGCAACCTCTGAAGTTGACTCTTGTGCATGTCAATCATCACATTCCAATGAATCCTAATGGCTTAAGGCTTAAATGCACTTGCCAAATCTCTTGGTATATAAACCACTTTGTTAGGATCTCCATAGTCATCACCTTCTTCCTAACTTTCAGCACTTTAGAAACCTTTGCAAATCTCTTGAAATCATCTCATCATGAGGAAAACCCCAAGTAGTAACTTATCCACCAAAGAACCACCGATGAAAAAGGCGCGTGTTATACGAAATCTCTTTAACGAATCATCTCCGGTCAAGCCAACAAATGATAGGATCCTCCTCATCCAATCAAACCAATTCCTAAAAGGATAGTACCCACAATATTACCAATGCCAAACACCACCATACCTCTAGGCCAAACAATATCATCTCCACTAAACCATCACCTTTAGCTCCTAGAGCTATTTCATTCACATCCCCACTATCATCACCACACCTCTACAATTTAGAGGACTTGCCTCTAGGCCGTCTCATCCGCTTTCACGACAACATTCTCCTCATTAGGAGGAATAATGGTTCAAAATCAAGGTGTTGAGTCAACACTTGCTCCGGCTTCCCTTTCGCCGTCTCCATCATATAATCATATTTGGATTATGAGAAATCATCAAAATCAACCACCCGACCATATGGAAGTTGACACTTCTTTACCACCACCATCATTCTTGGTCGAGCCATTCTCAAATGCACCTCCACCAATCCCTTCATCGTTTGAAGCTCCACAAGCCGCTTCACTTGATCCTTCGCATCAAGCCATTTCATTTCATCCACCACCACTACCTAGCCATGACAAAGATTGCTATCATTGTCAACATGTTGAAAGTTTGATACATGAAGTACGAGAAGACCAACGTTTCATGTTCTATCATCTCTCGAACGTTTCGGCGAGATCAAACCTAAACAAAACTTGAGCTAGAAGGATTTTAGTGGTGTCCTAGCATCAAGCGTTAGTTGGTCTAGAAATTCCTAGTCATGTATTGTCTATTTTCTTATTTTAGAGTCATAACTCTTGTTTTATTAAATGGAATTACATGCTACTTGTTATTTTGTTGAGCATATGATTACTTTGTATTCATATCTCATTTATGTGATAACATTACTTGTTATATCACCTTTGCTGATTTTTCAGCCAAACGGATCCCTCAGAATTGCCTAGACGGATCCCTACTAGGAGGGAACCGTGGGATTCGTGAGACAGAAAACTATTTTTCTACTAACTTGGATCACATATGCAGGAAATTGTGCATTATACTTTTTTTCTAACCTTTGTTTTGTAGTTATTCAATATACACTTGAAGCCTTTTGACACCATAAAGCTAGGGGGAGCTTTGTGTCAAACAACATTGCAAAATCATTTGCAACTTAATCCGATTTTGGATTACACTTCATGACACCCCATTGCAACATTGCAATATTCAAAGGGGAGCACGCTTTCGTCACTTAGACGAACCATTTGCAAACTTAATTTCAAACACAATTAGTTTATGTTACGTTATGTCCTTGACGCCTTTTTCAAAAGGATGGACTCGTCAAGGGGAGTTAAGACAGTACCATTTTCGTCACTTACTCTCTTTACATTTTACATAACTTTCTTGTAAAAATTGTGTTAGTTTCTTTTAACACTTTTGTTTCGACAAAAGGGGAGAAAAGTAAAACTAAAATTCAAACTTTTACAATTTTAGATTTTTCCTTAGAATAATTTTATGTTTTGTCATCAATAAAAAGGGGGAGATTGTTAATACAAATAAGCCGTAAAAACGTTTATTTATATTTTACGATCTTCTAATGTTTTGTCGATAACAAACGTAAAATCATTTTAACGAAACGAATAAGAGTACGTAAATAGTTTGAGTTAATAGTTTTCTAACACACTTACGTTTTCACATAAAATACTAAAAACAAGCCTAAGTGATTTTATGATTTAGATACATATGTACAACAACTAGTGTTTACATATTGGGTTAACATATACTTAAACTAAGTATACTAAAATGGGTGAAAACATGTAAATACTATAATGGGTAAAAACATGTAAATACTAAAATGGGTAATAAACTAGCTAATGGTTTTGATCCATAACCCATGGTTTTATTCATACCACTTAACCAAGTTCATTGTATCCTTAAGATACATTGTATCTAGAAATAAAACCATGGATCAACCCATAACACATGACCCATGACCCATAACCAAAAATACCCATGGGCAAAGAGGGCGTTCCACGGATCCACGGCTTTGTGCTAGCGGATCCCAGTGGAAGGGATCCGTGGGATCCGGGGAAATAGTAGAGATTTTTCTATAAATGAGAGCCATTTCTTCCTATCTATTGATAACTTTTACACATACTTCCCAAGTATTCTAACCTCTAACCTCGGATCCAAGTGATCTATGTAGTTTGTCTTTTGTTTTGTGTGATCTTCTAGGTTCCTCTTAAAGGCAAGATCACCACTTCTTGAAGACGAGCAAGCTCAAGTCCATGAGTTGCCATGCCGTCATCATCAAGACAACTAAGGTTCTCTTGTTGATAGTTCTTACTTTCTCCATAGATGTTGGGTTGAAGGCATTAGTGAAGAATGCCGAAAGTGTCAAGATGAAAGCATTAGTGAAAGATGCCAATCATCCGTGTCAAAGCATTAGTGAAGAATGCTAAAGGTGTCAAGACGAAGGAATTAGTGAAGGGTGCCAAGCGTTGTGTCAAAGGCATTAGTGAAGGATGCCGAAGAATCAAATCAAGTTGCATTTGGAAAGAATGCCTAGGTCGTATAATCGATGAGGTGCATCGTTATACATATAAGTATTTGTTTATTTACAAGGATGGTGCTATCCTTGATGGTGTTGTAACAAGGAGTAGATCTCCTTGAGATTAGGTGTTGTGTCGTGAAGGGTAGTAGTTCCTCCATAGTAATGGAACTAGGTGCTTAGCCTAGTACCTAATAAAGGGTAGGCGACGTTGTGATAGTATTAGTTCTCCTAAGGTGTGAAAGAACTCGGTGGTTAGCCTAGCACCGTATAAAGGGTAGGTGACGTTGTGTTAGGTGTGGTTCGCCTTGGTGTGAAAGAACTCGGTATCTAGCTTTGTACCGGAAAAAGGTTAAGCGGCGTTGTGAAGGCTTCTCCGCCATAAGGAGTTGGTGTAGTGTTTCTGAACTCTCGAGTAGGTGACTCGGGAGTGGAGTAGGGCAAGGAAGGTGTCCTTGTAGCGAACCACTATAAATACTTGTGTCGTGGTGATGTGCTTTTACTCTTTATCTTTCATTACACGTTTATATATCTATCTATCAACGTCCAACATAAACAACCAAATAGATTCACATAAGTCGATCTAAATAGTTTAAAAGAAAGTTTTAATTGGTAAAACTATTCAACCCCCCCTTCTAGTTTTCCACACACTCTAATACATATCTACGCCTAACGTTTCACTACTATCATACGTGTGTGTGTTTGTTTGTTCAACCGATCACCTTCATCTATATTTCTTACATATTGATCCTTGTGTTAACTTATGGTGACCTAACAGTGGTATCAATCGCCATCTAGTTGGGTGAAATACTTTTGTTTTTTTTAAGTTTGTTAATATACGCGTGGGTTTAGTTGTTTACCATTTTCATACGCTTAAAGCTTTGATTTTTACACTTGTAAACTCAAGATTCTTGTAGTTTAAGGTTTATTTAGTGTCAAAGTTTCGCTTTTAGCAAAAGTTTCAAACTTTACGTAATGTGATTAGTTTTTAAGCTTGGTTTGTTTCGTGTCTCATTTGTTACGCGTAAGGTG
This sequence comes from Chrysanthemum lavandulifolium, assembly GCA_022545495.1. Lineage (NCBI taxonomy): Eukaryota > Viridiplantae > Streptophyta > Magnoliopsida > Asterales > Asteraceae > Chrysanthemum > Chrysanthemum lavandulifolium. The sequence goes on along the minus strand of CM040241.1, from coordinate 253,415,637 downwards.
AAAAGTGTTTTAGGATCATCAAGTTTCAAACTTGTTGGATCGATGTACTCTAACCAAACTAACTTAACTAGCTTGTTTAAGGTTTAATAACCTCGGATAAATCCTAAGTTATTAACAATGAAACACCGAGTAATCTTTATTAAGTACGCGAATTTACTCAATAAATCTAAGAAGAACAACTTTATTAATAACTCTAAATCGCTTCTTATGCGAGATACTTTAACAACTCTAAGATTATCGAACTTTCTAAACTCTAAACAACTTGTAATCGTAAACTCTAAGACTTGTGAATTCGTATATCTAATACCAATCTAGGGGTCCTTTTATAGGCTCAAGGATAACCCTAGTCGGTTTACAATAATGTATCCTTATGCGACAAGTAATCTATTCTAGAATTACAAGACTTTCCATAAACGAATAGACAGTTCTTTAACTCTTGCAGTGCTTTGACCTTCATATGCGATGCTTTGACTTTATCTTTAGCGATGCTTTGACTCTTTGACTTTCTCCGGTTCTTTGCCATTCAAGTATTTTGTAAATCTTGATGACTTTAAGCTGTTCAAAGACTTTCATATCCCAACAATCCTCCCTAACTTGAATTCTACTTGATTGACTTCAAGTTCCTTTGTAAATTAATCTTTGACTTTTATCTTTGTCTCGTGGATTGTAGTTTCGCACTTTATCAAAGTATCTTTATTCTTTTACGACATCATCCAAAGAAGCTCCATCTTTTCAAAGAACACAACAACATATGACGGTTTGTACATTAATTCGATTTAAGTTGCATACTATTCTCATCACTTCGGTGTGTTAACTCCGTGAGAGGTGAATCATTGAAATTTAATGGATTTTATTCTCTTTACCAAAGCCATTAACTTTGGAGTAGCCGAATGTTTTGGTGTGTAAGACCATGGTACATTGATAACCATATGATTTTAGCAAACCACCACTATCAAGATTTGATTTGTCTTTATCAAAAGTCGTACCTTACGGACTAGTTAGTTCTTTTATCTAATGGTGAACTAATTACCAATAATGGTTTTTCCATCGCCTTTACCACAAGCCATTTTCTTGTGGGCTAGCCAACTCTTCACATTAAGCGATATGGTGAGTTGATTACCATACAACTTATTAGCAAGTTGTCAACTAAAACGGATTTGAGATATCTTTACGAGCCGTTTGCTCATGGATTAGCCAATCCTTTTGTAACCATGGTGGATTGATAACCTCGATGTTACCATCTCAAAAACCATTTATTCAACCTTTGTTTCAAAATGTTTATTACTTAGCAAAGGTTTCTTCTAAAATTCATTTAAGCGGTTTATTTCGCAAACAAGACTTTAACTAAAGTCTTGTCGATCAGCGATACTTTGAATAAAAATACCGATATATCAAAAGTATTTATTCAAATAAAATTCATACCGGTTATTGATCATTCTCAACAATAGTAGTCCGGTTGATAAACAAGTTGATGACCATGAGAGCGGTTTCATTATCCTCTTCTACTTCCATTCCATGCTCTAGCATTCTTCTCATGAGCTCGATTGTAAGAGGATATCTTTCGTGCAAACATGTGTATCATTGTTCCATTTTCCACTCTAAAACATGAACTCAGTTCTTCAAAGAATCTCCAATGAAACAATTTCCCAATTTTCTTGATTCTTCCAAATATCATCATGCTTTCTTCTCCGGTTTCCCATGCGGTTATGAGATCACCATATAAAACTAAACCAATCCCTTCTAATGGATTATGTTCAAAGTAAGCTTTCACCACATGATATAAATAGAATAGATCTACTCTATCTATAATGTGCAATAAGTCCCATAGCCTATTGAAAACTTTGAAGCTTTCATCTTCTTTATGAAAAATCATATAATCTTCATCTTTGGATTTCACAACTTCAAAACACTAATCTTTGATCTGCTCATCTTCATGTCAACATCTTCTTTGAATAATCAAAATCTACCACTCGAGATAATTCCTTAGTTCATCCTTAGTCTCGGATCTTAATTCAACTTTTCTTTCTTTGAAAACCGAACATCTATAACCGGTTTTCCTTTTCTTCAAGCTTTTCTTTCTCTCGCTTGATCCAAGTAGCTTCTTCTCTAAAGTCTTTGATGCGCAACATCTTTCTTATAAGCCTCTGTTTGACATCATAAAGTCTTTTCATATCAACATAGTTAAGCTTCGCAATGCTTTATATCCTCTCGCTTTTAAATATGCCATCATTGCATTCCTTTCTTTAGCTAAATTAGGTCTTCTTGACATATATCTAACAGGAGTAGGTGATCGTAATGGTTCGAGAGTGACTTGACATTTAATTCATCTTGTAACTTTTAGTCGCTACTCTACTCTTAGCTTCTTGAGCTTCCCGAGCTTCTATCTTTAGCATTTAACTCTTCTTGAACCTTTCTAGTGCAGACTTCATTCCTAGCAACTTCAATTTCTATAAGTTACGCCAAAGTTAGCTTTTTCTTCTTAGTTTCAACGAGAACACCCTTTCCTTTATCCTTAGGATCAATTGCGAGTTGAGAAGTTCTTTGTTGTTCTTCTTCTTGTACTTTACGAATAGTAACTCCACCTCTTGGTTGTGATAAATCTCCTAAAATTGTAGAAATGAACTCATCATCACTTGCGAATGAATAGGTTTGAGAATAGCCTCCTCTTCTTGTATAACAGCTTGTAGAAGGACCGACTTCCTCTTCAAAATCTAACACTCTTGGAGTTATTACTTCTTGTCGAAAGTACTTTGAAAACCAAGTACTTTGTTGTTCAAGACCTTGATCATCGCATACTTTGAACTTGAACTTGCTCCTCAATATCTTGACCGATCTTTTCTTGGACTTTTAGAACTTTCGTGTTCATTTTCTTTAACCGCATCTTCTTTGAAATTACATTCTTCCAAATCCTCCCAAATTGATGAAGATGGTTTAGAAACCGTTTGACTTTTGAAGTCTTCTTAAATTTCCTTCTTCTGTTTTCTTTCTTAACCCATAAGTTATAACGTTTAATAAAAGGCGCAACAAAATTCTTCAACCTTTTATACTTAAGCAAGATGCGTGCGAGCGATTGCGTACGAGCGAGACCTTCACTTTCTTCATCATCTTCAACATCATTTCGAATAGCTTGAACAACTTCCATCATGGAGGTAGTTAAAGGAGTATCAGAACTCGAATAAATCACTCCTTCGCGCCATGAAAGTAAAAATCTTTGCTTGTTGTACAATGGGAAGTAAGTCAGAGGCTTAGGTACATCGACAAAGTTGTTTGTTTAAGAAAACACAGATAAACCTTGGGTACATCAACCATTTTGACCCGGATGATATATGTGAAAGCATCCCATCCGAATTAGCCTTGAAAAGTTAAACACTGATTTGTAGCTAATCCAACCACCGCAGATGTTAGGAATTAGAAATTCCGGTATTAAAAGTCGGTCACCTCAGTATATGTAATCGTTAAGCTCGTAGTCGTAGTTCTTTTAAGTTAAGTAGTAATTTAGTTAAGTAACACCGTGGAGGACAGACGGGTCTTTACCAGCTGTATGCACGATCCACGACCCAAAGTGTGGCGATTTATGTAAGACTATAAATACTCTCTACCTCCCAAGGTAGAGAGTTGGAGCTCATAATAATATCTTTCACTTTCTCTCACTAAGTTCCCTAAACCTCTAACTTTCTCTCTAGAATTCCATCTATATGCTACTTTGTGTTATGGTTTGATGTGTATGTGAAAAGTAATATCTAACAATTGGTATCAAGAGCCATGGTTAGATCATATCTTGCACATCTTTGGATTTATAGTGGTTTTAGGTGGTTTTGAGTTTGAAAAAGTTTAGTGGTTTTGCATCATTTGGTTGATTTCTTGTGTTAAAGTTTGAATTTTGTTGGTACTTTTATGTTTAGAATCATCAAAAGTGTTTAGGTTTTCATTTGGTAGCTTGAATCATCTTGGTTGGGTTGTTTTGGATTGAAAAGTGAAGTTTATATGGTTTTCAAGCTAGCGACTTAGTTCACGGAATAGTTTCTTGGTAGCGACTTGCTTCACATTTTGTAGCGACTTACGGTGTTGGTGCTAGCGAGTTAGATCTAGCGAGTTAAAGTACAAGTAGTGGAATCTCCACTACGGGTAGCGACTTGTGGTAGCGACTTGGTCGATGTGAGTTGCTCTTTAGCGACTTGTGTTTCTAGCGACTTGTGTGGCAATTCTTGCCAAAATTTGGTTAGCGACTTGGTGCATAGCGAGTTACTACTTAGCGACTTGCTTTTACATTAGCGACTTGGGATTCTAGCGACTTGGCTGTCTAGCGAATTAATTGGTAGCGACTTAGTGCATTTGTTTCTAGCGACTTAGTGCATTTGTTTCTAGCGACTTAGAGCTTTATCATCTAGCGACTTGAGTGATTGTTTACGGTTTTCTCTTGATTTAGTAAAATCCGTGAAAGAATCTATTTCCGGTTTAATCATAGAGTTATAAAATCCGTATAATCATTAACATGTCTACCAACGTCCCTCTTGTCATCTCCCTCCATTGAGGATGTACAAGCGGTGGCTCGGATACTCGTCCACCCATGCTTGCAGAGGCGACTACGATTCTTGGGCTCAGCGAATCAGATTGTATTGCCTTGGAAAGGAAAATGGTGTCAACATTCTCAAATCCATTGATGAAGGACCATATCGGGTTGAGGCGACTAGAGACATACTTGATACTAATGAAGATGGTACTCTGTTTACGGAATGGGCGGACCTAAGATGTATGATGAGCTTGATGATAAGGAGAAAAGAGATTCGATGCGAGATATCGGGGCTTCAAACATTGTTCTTCAAGGTCTTCCTAAAGACATCTACAAGGCGATCAATCATAACAACGATGCAAAGGCGGTTTGGGATAATGTTAAGATGCTTCTCTCGGGTTGAATTAACTATGGAAGGCAGAGAATCCCAACTCTATGATGAATTTGAGCACTTCAAGATGAAACCGGATGAGAGTGTCTATGAGTACTATGTGAGATTTCATAAGTTAGTGAATGACATGAGGAACATCGAATGACTATGCCTAACATTAATTTGAACTCAAAGTTTGTGAACAACATGAATCCCGAATGGCACAAGTTTGTCACATTTGTGAAGCTCACTAAAGGATTGAAGAATACAAACTATGAGCAACTCTATGCCTTCCTCCTTGAGAATGAGAGACATGCTATGTTTGAAAAATTGATTCTCAATCGGTTCAAAACCAACCGAGGGAGAGACAAGCTCGTCTAATGACTCAACGACTTTCTACTCGAACATTGGAATCACAACCAAAGCATCACAAGTCATACCCTTGGGTAATGGTAATCACAAACTCATTCACGATCCTATGTTCAAACAAGGCGATCTTTGATGCTGCGTGGGTAACATCATTAATCAACTAGCTCTTCTCATTAGTCAAAACATGAATTCTCTCCCACAAACCAACAACAACCTCGAGCGCATCTAACCCACATAATCAAGCCCTTTGTTAAAGATGGAAGGATCGTGGTGCAACCGATTCGGGAAAGGCAGTATGATCGGGGAAGGGTGGTCTTTGGTAGAGGATATGTGGGCAATCGAATCGAGGAAGGAATGGTAACCAAGGTCAAGCTAAGCCGATCAAATGCTATAAGCGTGGTGGTGAGGACACATTGCAAGGCGCACATCTCAAAGCGTCCACGAGAATGCGATTACTTGAGAGATAAGATGTTCTTGGCACAAGCTCGGGACAATGGTCTGCGTTGGATGAAGAGGAATTCTTTGTTTCTTCTTGAGGGTAATGCCAAGACCTATGATGCGAGATGTGGATGAGCGGCCTATTCGGAGATAGGTCACAATCATCGAGCGCCTTTCAAGTCGTTGTTGTGATGCATACGACTACGATGTAGATGATGGACCTCTGCACACACAATCTTTATGGCTAGCATCTCTCCAATGGTTTCTCCCAAGATCTCTTCTTCACCACAAGTGGCCCATCAAGGACAAACTCATCTCGGAGGTATTAAAGCTATCGATGATCTTGATGTGCAGCGGATGCATGACAAAGTACAACCAAGCTGAAACTATTGAATCAAATGTTGAAAATATGGGTAATATCAATATTGTCCCATACGATCAATCGTGAAACAAAGTGAAAGTGAAGTTGTACCAAGTGATGCATCTTCTGCGATCAACAACGACTATGTCTTTGATGAATACACTTGCATGTGCTCTCGATGATTCCATAATTTACGAACTAAATGCCTATAAGGGCGTGTTGCTATTTATGAACAACGTGCAAAATTTGAGTTGACCACTCGTGAGCGGAAATGGATGTCCAAGTGAGTACGATAATTAGAAAAAGTAAGTTTAGAAGAAGTATTGAAACAAGAATTAAATTCCTTGCAAGAAAAACTTTCTAAAAGCATTAAACAAAACAAGAACTTCAAGAAAATGTGAAAATGCTTAAGCAAGAATTTAATGCAAAGGAATCAAAACTCTTGAGAGATTTTCTAATCGAAAACTTTGAAAAACAAACTTGAAAACAAGTTGTACCTACAAGGAAACACCATTGATTGCTCACATGGTCAACAAACATCGTGTCTTAGCGATAAGCATAGCATTCCCTTGTTGAGGAACCAAATCCAGAGGTAATTAAAAGGCTAGAAATGCTCATAAGGTGCTTTATGATGGTAATGAAGTCCTTAAGCCTGGCGAAACCTAGTTGCGTTGAGTGCTTGAGGAAGATAAGATATTAAATGAAATCACTAGGGAAAAGATGAATAAGAAACAAAATGATCCCAAATGCAAAGAAAAACATAATCATCTCTCCTCATGATTACAAGAAGGAAAAGCTGGATTTCCTTGAACAAGTTTAAGCCTCGAGACTTTGTTGACTCCCGAACAAGTCTTACGGAAAAAGGATTTAGATAAGCGAAAGCGGAAAACATTATTGAAACAAACCCTCCCTTTTGAAAATGCCTAGAAGCATTGTGTATCCTCCTAATACACCAATGCATCTTGTTCCTAGAACAATTGCCACTAAAAGCAAGACATTAATTAGCCAATCGTTATATTTCAACTATTTGTTGATTTTGAGAAAACTTGCAAGAAAAGGATCACACCTTTGGTATAGCGAAGGAGAAAGAGGTTTTGAACAAATGAAAGAATGTTATTTAAGCGAGGTCATGCCCTTCTTTAAACTTCTAAAGAGCACTTTGAGAGTCTTAAAAGGGGTAGAAAGCGATATTAAGGGTATGGAAAAGGAATTTGATGCAATGGTTGTTGAAGTTAGTGACTATGGCGTGCTTTGAAATATAATGAGATTGAGAGAAAGAACACGCATACATTAAATGAGAATCTTATTCTTGAATGTGTTGCTCAAGATGTCTTTTCTTTGCTTCAAATTGCTCTATTAATGCTTCCAAATTTCATGAACTATCTGTACTGAAAGTCTCCATGATCGTGTCATTGAGCTTGAAAAACTAATTCTAAACTAAATGAGAAAATTGAGCTGGATGATCATGACAATTTGGTTAAACATTTTCTAAACTAGAAGTTGAGTATTTTAATCTACAACTAAAATATCAACATCTCAAAGAAAATGTCAAAACTTCAAATATCAAGACATCTTGGATGCTCGAGTTTGATGCGAGTTTTCAAATTAACAAGCGAGATGAGCAGATTCTAGCTCGGTGTAACACGATCGAGAAAGTTGAAAGCCCAAATCTCTCAATTAAAGGGTCAAGCGAACAATATGGCGGGCTCCCAAATGCCTCCTCCTTTAGATTCTCGAATTCTCAAGCGTTTCATCTTCAAAACCTAGTAAATGCTTTACAAAGGAAAGCGAAAGTTTTCTAGAAGAAAATGAAAAGGTTAAGCGTCACTTCAATGAGTTGTTTGAATCAATTAAAGTCACTCGTAACAAAAACAACGAACAAATAACTTCATTGCAAAGGAAATTGAGAATCGAGGAGTCGGGTAAAAGGAAAATGCCAATGATCAATGGGAGAATGTTGTATCTAAGGTTCACTCGGTAATAAATCTGCTTTATCGTGACATATGTCCCCCTCACCTAAGGAACAACAAACTTGCCATTCAAACATATTTCTCATCCCTTAAGGATTGCTTAGAATGCTGCGTGAGATTGTTGAAGAGGATAAGCTAGAGAAACCTCATGATAATGCAATTGGACATGCATGCTCATATGCCAAACGATCTCAAGAAATCTTAGAATGCTTGATCACTATATGCCCAAAGACATTAGGTGAGAGAGTTAACCCTTTGATTCCATGCTCAATGCCTAAGGCCAAATATGATATGCACTCTACTCCCAATGTTTTGAATGAGAGCCGTAGTGTACCCTTGAGTAGTTGATTCTAGATCATCAATGCTAGGAAAGAGAACTCAAATGTGCCTTCTAGGAGTACTAATCTCGGTACATCTAGCTTTAAGAAAGTGAACCGTAGTGCACTGCATGTAGTTCGGATCGGCACATCTAAGCGGTGGTGCAAAGAGTAGTAAAACAAACTAATGTTCCCATTCCCTCTGAGAGTGTCGGTGACATTAAAGGGAGCGGTCAAAGTCTCAAGACAATACAAGGAATGATAGGACCTCTCAAGCTAAGAATGTGCCTTTGGAAGAAAGTAGAAGAACAATCTAGGAACCTTAAGTTTGAATCGAATAAAGCGAATCGTGTTGATTCTAGTATTAGCCATAGGCGTCTTGTAATTAATTGAATTCGATACTATTTGCAAAACTTGTCGATGATTGCTTGAATTACATTTCTAATCATGGATGTGATGTCAATGTTTTGCCTAATGATGTTAATTGTCCGATTAATATTGTTAATGCTAAAATTCATGCTAAAAAGGCTAAAAGGCAAAAGCGAAAGAAAGTTAGAAAACAATGGAAACCCCGGGAAGAACATTCGTGAGAATAGGTTTTTATTGGATACACATTGGTCATAAGACCAATCGAGATAATGCCCACTAGAAAATGGATGCCTCTTGGTAGAACTATTCCCTTAAGAAGTGGTCACTGCTGTAAGCAGGCTATCTGAGACACTAGTATTGCATCTACTCACAATGATTCCATTACCTCACATCGATATGAATGCTTCTATTTACGATGTGGGTGTTCCAAGCTGTTGCTACTAACCAAATGGAACCCATTCTTGCATGGGGATCCCAATTATCGATTATCCATTCTTATGCGTGTTCAGCTGCGGATCGTTCAAATCGTTACGTGGTACACGGACTCATTTGTTCCAAGCATATATTTGGAGACGGTCGCGGCTCATGAACCGTGAGCAAATTCATCGGGGCTATTAGATTTGGTAATGATCATTTCGGTGCTATAATGGGTTATGGAGATTATGTTGTTGGTAATAGTGTCATCTCGAGAGTGTATTATGTGGAAGGTTTAGGTCATAATCATTCTCTGTTGGTCAATTCGTGATTACGATCTAGAAGTAGCCTTGAGAAAACATACACCTTTGTTAGAGATCTTAACGGTGAGGAGCTGTTGAAAGGAACTCGTGGCTCAAACCTTTACACCATCTCTATCGATGACATGATGAGGGCATCTCCAATCGCTTGTTATCTAAGGCTTCAAAAACAAAGTCATGGTTATGGCATCGTCGTCTCAATCACTTGAACTTGGCACCATCAACGATCTTTCGAGAAAGGACTTAGTTGTAGGTCTACCTAGACTAAAGTATGAAAAGGATCATCTTTGTTCGACATGTCAATTGGGAAAAAGCAAGATGTTTGCCCATAAATCCAAACCTACTAACTCATCACGAAGTTCTTCATATGATTCATATGGATCTATGTGGACCAATGAGGTGCGAGAATATCTTTGGGAAGAAATATGTGTTAGTTGTAGTTGATGATTACTCTAGATTCACAGGTCAAGTTCTTAAGGACAAAGGATGAAACTCGATATCATCATCAAACTCATCAAGCATTGCGAGTTCGACTCAACAAAGCGTCGAGTTATCGAGCAGACAATGGGCGGGTTTGTCAACAAACAACTTAGTGAATTCTATGAAAGCGTTGGAATCGACCATCAAAGAAGTGTTCCACGAACCCCTCAGCGAGCGGTGTAGTTGAAAGGCGAAATCGTACTCTTGTTGAAATTGCTAGAACAATCTTGATCTACTCAAAGGTTCCAATGTTTCTCGGGTGAAGCTATTGCCCTTGCATGCTACACAAAATCGTTCACGATTCACACTATTCATGGAAAAACTCCATATGAACTTGTCCACACAGAAAACCTAATCTATCTTCCCTTCGTGTGTTTGGTGCATTGTGCTATCCAACTAATGAGGTCAAGACTTAGGCAAACTTAGGGCCAAAGGCGACATTGGAGTATTTGTAGGATATGCATCAAACAAAAGGGATACCGAATCTACAACAAAAGAACCCGAAATATCATGGAAACAATTCATGTTACGTTTGATGGTGACCGGTCAAATGGCTCTGGACACTCCATTCGGGACCCGCACTTCAAAAGCAGTCCTATTGGTTCATCCCTTGTTCCAAACTCCTCTCAAGAAACTCCATATGTACCTCCATCGAAGATGATGTAAAGAAATTGTTTGATCCCATGTTTGATGAGCTGTATGAGTCTACTACTAATGAGGTCTTGATCCTACAACGAGAGGATGCTCATATTCCGATGAATGAAGTCAATCCATCGGTCTCAATATCTTTAAGTCAAGAAGCACTGCTGCTGATCCTTGATCTCATCAACAAATCATCATTCTTCAAATGTACATCATGGAAATGTTTACGGCATCAATGATGAAGTTAATCCCTTTGCGACTCACGAAGATGCTCCATTTGAAAACATATTTGCTACTCACGAATCATCATCGAACCATCTTCTTGAGGAGACATCGACTCGACTACCTCGGTTCCTCAACAAATGCCACATGAACACCTCGGAAAATGGACTCACGATCATCCATTAGACAACATCATTGGAAATCCCTCTCGTCTGTATCAACCGGAAGCAACTCGCAACCGATGCCTTATGGTGCTTCTTCAACTCCGTACTATCTAAGATCGAACCAAAAGATGTTAAAGCGCTATGAATGAAGATATTTGGTTCAATGCTATGCAAGATGAAATTCATGAGTTTGATCGTCTTGATGTATGGGAGTTAGTACTGCTCGAGGCGTGCTATGATTATAGCTCTAAAATGGATCTTCAAAGTAAAACTTGATGAGCATGGTGATGTGTTGAAGAACAAGGCTCGATTAGTTGCTAAAGGATATCGTCAAGAGGAGGTATAGACTTTGAAGAATCTTTTGCTCGGTTGCTCGAATCGAGGCAATCGAATCTTTCGGCTAATCTTGCTAGTAAGAACATGGTAGTTTATCGGATGGATGTAAAGGCGGCATTTCTAAGCGGAGATCTTAAAGAAGTCGTCTCGTCGACCAACTGAAGGATTTGTGAATCAAGAGCATCCTACTCACGTTTATCGTTTGAAGAAGGCTCTTTACGGTTTAAAGCAAGCTCGAGGGCATGGTATGATACACTATCAAAGTTTCTTCTATCAACGGATTCATCAAAGGGCGATTGATCCTACATTGTTCACCGAAGTCGGGCAAACATTTGATTCATGTTCAAATTTATGTTGATGATATTATTTTGCCTCGTGACCCAATGGAATGTGATCGTTTTCAAATGAAATGAGTTCAAAGTTTCAAATGTCAATGATGGGACAAATGTCATTTTCTTGGGATTACAAATTTCTCAAAGTCCGGAGGCATTTTCATAAATCAATCTAAATATGCCAGAGATTTTAAAGAAATTTGGATTTGATTCAAGTGACCTGTTGACACCCCATGATTGACCGAACCAAACTAGATGAGGACCTCTCGGGGATCATGATTGACCAAACTAAATATCGGAGTATGATTGGATCACGATGTATCTCACTTGCTAGTAGACCGGACATTTTGTTCTCTGTGTGCATGTGTGCTAGATACGAGGCTAAGCCTACTAAAAGCACCTTGAAGCGATTAAGCGGGTCTTCGGTATCTCAAGGAACCATCAATATGGGACTATGGTACCGAAGGACACGGTATGTCACTAACGGCCTATCGAGATGCCGATCATGCGAGTTGTCAAGATACACGTCGAAATGCGTCGGAGGTGCTCGGTTTTGGGTGATAAGCTTGTGGTGGTCTTCAAAAAGCAAATGAGTACTTCTATTTCCTCTGAGGTGAATACATAGCCATGTCATCTTGTTGTGCTCAAATCTTATGGATGAGATCTCGATTATCGACTATGGCTTTGAATTCAACAAAATCCCTCTGTCTTGTGATAATAAAAGTGCTATTGCTCTCTCATGCAACAACGTTCAACACTCAAGAGCAAAGCATATCGACATTCGACATCATTTCATCGAGGAGCAAGTGGAAAAAGGTGTGGTGGAACTATATTTTGTGAGGTGCGAATATCGGTTAGCGAGACATCTTCACCAAAGCTCTTCCAAGAGAGCGTTTTGAGTTTATTCTTCCACGACTTGGTTTGAAAAGCCTTCAACGAAACTCTCAAGCGTCTTGAGGAGGAAGGCGAGGAGTAAAGGTCTTTCTTCATCTATCTCTTGTACATATATATTTGAAAAACAAAATACAAAATTATAAAACCTTCAAAAATCAAATAGAAAAATATAAAACTTTCAAAATCCATAAAAATTTGAAAAATTGAAAATTCTTCAAAAATATTGTCATTTTGTCATGTTTCTTCGGTTCGATAATATCTACGGTCTTTGTCTTTGTCATTCAAAGAATGACACGGGACTTTAGATGTTGTTGAATTCTTTAAAAAAAAAAAAAAAAAATATTTTTGGGAGAAAGAGAAATGGTTTATTGTCATTTCGAGGCAATAACCGGTTTTAAAAAAAAAAAACGAGCCATGTTTTAACATGTTTTCAAATTCCATGCTCGATTCTATAAACATTTATCTCTTGAAAACCAAATGCTTTGAAAAATAACTCGATCTCTATTTTTGATAATCATCGGGACTTATTTGTCAAAATCTCTATCTCTCGATCAACAACCTATGTCATTGATTGAGGGAGAATGATTTCAATTAAATTAAAAAGTTATTTGGCATTAAATTGTTTTCAAAAGATATACATGCATGTTTTATCAATGGAGTTTAAAGTCTTAAAATCCGATCCTTATCGGTTCAAACGCTTTCACAATCAAGTCACAATTCTCCTTAAAAGCTTTCAAAATCAATTTAAATCTATACGAGATCACAAATCTCAAATGATTTGATAATTGTGATCGGGGAGAATGTGTGATTTAAATTGGATTTAAGCGATAATTCGGTAAATGGTTTATAAGAATGTACATCTTGTCCTTCCACATGTGACAAAGCGATTTCAAATTTTCAATGCACATGTTGAGGGAGCATCTATCTTAAACCTTTGATTTGAAGCGTGATCATTCATCCCAATGTGCGGGTTCCTCTAGTATGTGCAAAACTCTTTTCAAACCTCGAGGCACATATTGAGGGGAGCAAATTCATGGAAACCTCATCCTTCCGGAAATGCTATACCTACTTGATTTGATGAGGAAGTGATGTTGATATCTTTAGAAAATGGTAATCAAAAAGTTAATTCTTTCTCTTGCCTCCGTGTGCAAAACATTTTCAAATACTTGATGCACATGTTGAGGGAGTTCTCGTTCTAAAAATATCAAAAACAATTCGGTACAAAATGCTTTGATAATATATCACAAGTATCGAATTGATTTTCAAATGGTTTTCAATTGGATCCAATGGCGGATGAACAATACCAAATAGACCGACCAACTTTACTTTATATGCGGTGATATAAGGATGATAAGGTTAGGTATTGGTTCCCATGATCCGCCGAGCCGGAGGGATCTACCGAGGACAATCCACTAGTTAGTGTAGAAGTCCTTAGGTATGATGATAAAAGGAGAAAAATGAGATAAGGGAAGAGTGCGGACTAAGGCGAGCTAGTCTTGGAATAAACCCAACAAGGTTCTAGCTATGAAGTCTCGGTAAGCTTGAAGGGTTGAAGAATTAAAAGAATTGAATGAGAAAGGGTGAAAACAAATAGCCCTCCATTTATTCAACCTTAGGCGAAACGGGTTCACTTCATATACTCTTGATGGTAACATCGGTATTGAAGACAAGGCGTCATGGACCCGGTGGCGCTTGCACTTCAACTTTCCAAACCACTCAAGTTCCTCTTAAAGGACTTGTTTCATTCTCACGGGAACCGACATTATCTATCGACTTTCTCTTAGAGATGGTTGATATTGAAGAAGGAGACCCTCTCCTAGTCTCCGTTATAGGATCCAAATATGCACAAATTGAGTCTAGAGCCACGAGATCATCAATAAATCTCATTAGGACACTTTCAATGAAGACTCTCTGTTTCACACAATGTGGAAAGAGATTATATCTTGAGTCCTCGCATTATCCTTGTGGTATTGCGGAACATCCGAGTGATGTGTTTACATATTCACAATGAAGATGGAAAGCCTTACGGAGCCAACATCAAACAAGCTCTGGTAGGTGGCATGTGAGATCTATTATATAGATCAACCATGTGACAATGAGCAGAAACAATGGGCGATTCAATCTCTTGAATCAATCACTGGTTCGAGTTATGGATTGACGGATACCTTTGAAAAACCGGTCTTTGTGCTTAAAAACTCTTTTCTTTAGCACATCGACCGTGTACTCATTTTCAAACCAAAAGGTATTTTTATGATTGATAATTGATTTTCAATAAAACCTTCGTTGTATTGCAAAAACAATTTCTATTGAGCAATACGATTGTTTTCAAATCTCTTTTCATCAATCGGTGGACTTAAAATTATTTGGTTCACTCACTCCGTGTTGTCTTCTTTGAGATGTTCGGTTTGAGAACGACTAGAACATTGCGAAACCACATCAAGGAGATTCTTAGGAATCCTACGATCACAGGCGGTACTTGTCTTGATCAGCGAGGCAAGTGGGCGTGTACCTCAATTCAACGAAAGTGATCAAAGACACTTTCGTGCGATTTGTTGCTAGCTTGTTGTATGCGAGTGCGCCCGGCGTTTGCGGTGATCGAATGAAGCGGTCAATCCACGGCCGCATGCTCACTTAACACATTCATCTCAAAAGAAATCATGATTAGTGCATCAATGACTCGATATTTTCACTCCATGCTTACGCTTCTGCTGCGCCAATATCATGAATCAACTAAAGCTTCCGCTACTCGATGAGAAGATATCATGATCCGAATGTGAGCATGTCGGTCCCAAAGTCACAACACCACAAAGGATGTCTCGAGATTGTTGATAGTGATGATCTCAAAAGATGGCTCAAAATTATCATCACGTGGATCGGTAAAGACCTCCACTTGGAATAACCAAACATGCAATGTGAAGAATCAATGACTACGAGCTTAAGAGCAAAGGACTACATCAAGAATGCAAGATCAATTGTTAATGTAATATCTATTTGTATTCTATGTAATTTTGGTACATGATTGAGGTGACCTCCTTAGGGAGATTGTTAGGAATTAGAAATTCCGGTATTAAAAGTCGGTCACCTCAGTATATGTAATCGTTAGAAAGCTCGTAGTCGTAGTTCTTTTAAGTTAAGTAGTAATTTAGTTAAGTAACACCGTGGAGGACAGACGGGTCTTTACCAGCTGTATGCACGATCCACGACCCAAAGTGTGGCGATTTATGTAAGACTATAAATACTCTCTACCTCCCAAGGTAGAGTTGGAGCTCATAATAATATCTTTCACTTTCTCTCACTAAGTTCCCTAAACCTCTAACTTTCTCTCTAGAATTCCATCTATATGCTACTTTGTGTTATGGTTTGATGTGTATGTGAAAAGTAATATCTTGTTGATTGATTTAATAGGTGTAGTTATCGGCTTTATAGCATCAAAATCGAACTTAAGTATGTCGATACATACTTGTCTTGGTGATAAAAATGCCTTCCTTCGATCGCTTAACTTGAAGTCCCAAAAGAAAGTTAACTCACCCATTGAACTCATCCGAAATTCTCTCGCATCACCGCTCAAACTCTTTCACCATAGACTGTTTGGTAGCTCCAAAGATGATATCATCAACATACACTTGAACTAACATGATATCCTTCTTGTCTCTCTGGATAAACAAAGTCTTGTCAATAGCTCCCCTCCTGTATCCATGTTGCAATAAGAATGTAGAGAGCCTCTCATACCAAGCTCTAGGTGCCTGATGAAGGCCATAAAGAGCCTTAACCACCTTGTAGACTTTGTTAGGGTGCTTAGGATCTTCAAAACCCGGAGGTTGTTCAACATACACTTCTTCTGTAATAGTTCCATAGAGAAAGGCACTCTTGACATCCATTTGATAAACCTGAAAACCCATATATGAAGCAAAAGCAAGAAATATTCTAATAGCCTCAATCCTTGCTACAGGAGCAAAAACTTCATCATAATCTACTCCTTCTTCTTGTCTGTAGCCTTGAGCTACTAACCTTGCCTTGTTTTTAATAACATTGCCTCTTTCATCTCTTTTCACTCTCAAAACCCATCCGGTTCCAATAACTCTCTTCCCATCCGAAGATCACATAAACCCAAACTTCTTGAAGTTTAAATTGAAGAAGTTCTTCCGCATAGCTTCAACCCGCCTTTCTTTAGTCAATGCTTGAGCAATATTCTTGGGTTCCTCTTGAGAGATGAAACAAGTAAATAAGGCGAGTTTGATGGTCCTTATGATTTAGCTTTGCTTTGTTTATACACAAATCTAAGTAAAGCATTATGAGGTGTAGTGAAACTCTTAGCTTTGTGTCTTGTCATAACTCCAGTAAGAAGGACCAATGATTTGATCGTTGGATGATTCTTATGAATCCTTAAGTTTGGAGACCGTGGAACTCCATATGCATCATCCAAGTTAGTATAATCAAGACCTTCATTGAATCGAGAAAATACCTTCATCTTCAAGCTCATCATCGCTTCTTCTAAACCGGGCATGGTAGGATCATCCAAATCATCTAAAGCATCGTTAATCGGTGTATCAAGATTTTGGTCGAAAATCCGCCCAAAGTCTTGTGAGAATACTCTGCATGCTTATTCTTTTCTTTACTTCTTCATAAGCTCTTATTTGTTCATCGAATGAGAATGTGCCATTACATCTTGAAGAAGCATCTGATCAAGTGTCTCTTGAATAGCTTGATCCTCAGCAGATAGTGAAGATTTTGGGTCATCAGTACTTTCCTTTGGTTCATCAGTACTTTGCTTTGGAGCATCGAGATTTTCTTTAGATCCGATCGATATGAGATCGGTCTAATATGAACTCCATGAACAACATATTGTGAATCATCTCCATGATAAATAGGTTGATTTTCTTCTCTGACAGGTACATAGTTCATGGAAGGAGTCAAAACCTCAAGATCAAACATCCAATCAGGACCTTTACCCTTCTGGTTCTCTTGATCTTCTAAAAACTCAACATGAAGACAATCTTGAACCTTCTTAGTAACTCTGTTGTATACTCTAAAACCCTTGCTATTGGTACAATATCCCAATAAATATCCTTCTTCTGACTTGCCATCAAACTTTCCCAAATTATCAATAGTGTTTAAAATGGTGAGAGGGCATCCAAAAGGCTTCAAAAATCTAATGTTGGGTTTGTTGCCCATTAGCAACTCATAAGGTGTCTTCATTTGTGGTTTGGTGGTGATACTACATAAGTACATAGCAAGACTTACTTGACCTCACCCATAATTGAATAGGTAGTTGAGAGTCGCAAGCATAGTTCGGCCGCTCAATCAAAGTTCTATTCTTCCTCTCAAGAACACCGCTCACTGTGGTGTTCGCAACATCGAACTCCTCTTGATTCCTTTGTTAGCACAAAATTCATCCATTTGTTGTCACACCCCAATTTTTTTTGCGGTGAATGGAATTCACGGGATAGATCGTCATAGCACCACAATCACAGTTATATTGAACGACCTAAAGTGTCGTTTAAAACACATCGTTTGATATTTAATAAAAGCGTTCGAGTTACAACATAGGTCCCAAAAGTTTATAAAGTTTGCGGAAATATAAGTAGATTACAAGTCCAAACGATGTTTTGAAAGAAAGTGCCATAATGTACAATGATATAAGTCGACGCCGCGACTCAAAAGGTGGTTCCTTAACCATGCCATGATGAGTATGCCTTAGTTACGAAAATACATTGCTAAAACGGTCAACAATAATGTTGGTGAGAAATCATAGGTTTATGTAAATGTTTTATACGACTACGCAAGTATAGACCGTGTATGACAATCATGTCACGAGAAAAATGTTACAATTGCTATAAGTCCATGACACCGAAACTAGACTATTCATAATGTATGCCCCAACAGAGTGTTTGCGGACAACTCAATAATGTTATTAAATGAAATGCATCCGTATGACTAGTTGGGATTCACCAACCCGGATGGAGGCGTCACCCTCGATAGATCTATCCACTCACCCTCGCTTCTAAGATTAACGGTTCATGTAATATAATGGGGACTTTCAATTGGCATGTGGTAACTTAAGCAATGTAAATGAATTTAACATACTTGGTATCGTAATAAAAATGTTGTGCAATGTATTCTCCCCCGTAGGTTTGAAAATAATTATAAACATGTACGACGGGGCTATGAAAACTCACTTGATAAATTGGTATGATGACAAGAGTGAGTACACTGAGATGTAGCGTGATACTTTAATCTTGACCTATTACGAATGATATGATATGTAATGAGTTATGATGTAATGTTATGCATGCATTTCGTATGTTATTTATACCATTTGAGAGTTTTGAAAATAATACTTATCGTCGAAAAATACTCTTTTGACGTCTTGACCATTCTTAAATTACTTTACAAGTATTTACGTCAAAATGTCATCCTACAATAGTTTATTAATGATTTATTGTGAAATTATAACTTTTCGTCGTAAAATAATGTCGTCGGAAATTTCATGAAAGTGACAAAAATGGCTTCGAAAAGCTAGTCGTAAAATGGTGTACGTCGAACGTTAGGAAACGAACTCAACGGTTTTGGAAAGCTTGTATCAAAATCTAGAAGTTTTAGTACATGAGTTTTCGTCATAGAGGTCTCGAACATAAAGATAATAGAGGTTAAATATGGTGATTTTGTCCAAATGTGGTTTAAAAAGTGAGTTTCGGCAAAGTTTAAGCAACCGTAAATAATTTATTACAACTCCGCTATACAAACGGTTGGTCATTTTGAAAAATATGCTTGGTGATCTCGATTTTATTAGAAGACATCTCGTTACAAAAAGTTCTACGTCATCGTTAAAAATAGCCTTCAATATGGTCGTTTTGTTTACCGTAACACTTGTCAAATATAAATATTATAGTTTTTCTTAACTAATAAAGTTACGGTAGTTTTGTGAAAACGTGTATATTTTAGTCGTTACAAATCCGTTTTTCACGTATTATCGTCCTTAGCTTCGTATCAAAGTATACTAATATATTTTTGATAAGTCGAAATAATTTATAAAGCTTAAGACTCGCTTTTGACTCGTACAAAACAAAAACAACTTCTTGAAATTTCGAGAAAATATATATTTCGTCGTCAAACTTGAAAAATTCATAACTTCTTCGTTATAACTCCGTTTTAATCCGTTCAAGCGCCACGGATTCGTTTTAAAGTATATTTTCTAAATATCTAGGCCAAAAACTCATGTCTACTGTCGGATTTTCCAGAAATTCAAAACAAGATCAGACCACTTTTTATACTTGTCGAAAATAGTTTTTCTCGTACTAAACCTATTCCAATCCCTTCAAAACAACTCCAAAGCTATTCTAATCCTACCATACACCTTCTTAGGGTGTCATGGGTTCCTAAACATCATCAAGACTAATATATAACAAGGGATAAATTATAGGATGACTTATATATGTCAAACTCTTAAAAACAATGTAAAAATGGTATAAATAACAATAAGTCTTGCATGCTTGCTAAAAAAATGAAGAAATAAATATGAAATGAAAATGAAAGATATAAAATGAAAGTGATATGCTTACAAGCTACTATGATGAGGTGATTAGAACAAGGATTAACTTAAACACCCTAGGTTTTTATTTCAAAACCTTTAATAAGAGTGTATACTAGATTGTTTAAACTTGAGCTTGAAAATTTTGATGATTCTTCTTAACACCCTATGAGTGACCGGTTCTAGGAGATGAAACAAGAGAAGAACTTTTTTTACTAACTTTGAAAATTTATGAATGAATGAATGAAGAGTAAAGTATTTGAGATGAAGTATAGATCTATACCATTAAAAAATTTTACCAACATCATTAATCTAACCCCTTGGTCGGCCAAGGGGAAGCATTAATCAAAATTTTTTTTTTTTTTTTTTTATTTGTATATAATTGTTAAAAAGTGTAAGTAAATGTATAGGTATTAATAACTTGTAAAATTTTATATACATTAGTGTATTTAAGGTAGTTTTAGGTAAAAGTAATTTTAATAGATCAAAGTAAAGTATAATGAGATCATAAAATTGTAAAAATACATTCCTTGTAAAATTTGAGTGATATAATAATTATCGTGTAGTTTTTAAGAAAAGTGTCGTAATAATATAAATTTAACGATTTATATACAAAATAAATTTAAAACACTAGGTAAACTCAAAATATTGTTTTATAAACTAAATGTAAGTATAAAAATATATCGGGATCATTTTTGGAAGTATCGGATTAAATGTTCAAAATAATAACTTACGCGATAACGTTTATTTAATATAAAATTTACGCGTTTAATGTGAAATGCAAAATCATGAATGAACTAACATGATGCAAATGATGCTAATGAAATGTAGACTAAACTTAGTCTATATGAAATGTTCGTGATGATATGATCATGAATTCGCCGCTAAACCATTAAGGTTACGCGAATTTGGAACACGTAAACCTAGTTTACGATAAATGATGAAATAGTGAAACGTGAATTGTTTTGAGAAATGACCTGAAATTGCGAGTTGTCACATTCGCCCATCCAAAAAGGAATTCAGTCCCTGAATTCAGTTCGTGTTAGTCTATCGAATTTTTGAGTTTGTGATGAATGTCGAGGAGAGAAGACATGGAGAAGTGTCGTTACGGTCGTCGATGATTGAGAGCGTACAAAACATCGTAGTAGAGAAAAATATTGGATGAGTATCTCCGATGAGTAACACTTTGACTTTGGAATATGTGAAAATTTTGCTTGCACTAAGATTTATAAATAACCGCTCCCAACATAACATGATCCCTCCAGAATTAGACATAGTTAGCTAGGCTATGTATAATTAAGGAACGATGATGTGACGTTCGGTTTAGTTGTTATAACTCTCGATGTTTACAACGATTTAATCTGTGTCGTTAAAATGATAGTTAAAGTAAAAGGAATTAAAATTCTCGTAAGTAATAACAAATCGGAAAGAAAATAAAGTACGATAGATGAGAATATTTTACAACGAGTGGTTTATCAAAAGTAGTACATCTTTAAGTTATAAAGTTTCGGATACGATGGAAGACATAAACTTAGTACGACATAATACATAGGGAAAATTAAGACTGTTAGTTTCCGAACTTCTTCAGTCTTCCGCGTTGTTGATACCTGGATGAGCTTCTCCTCCTCTTAACATGTATGCATTCCCATGAGCACCTTCCACTTGTTGACCTTGGTTTGGGGACATTGGCTCGATAGTGTCCTTGCTCCCACATTGAAACATGTAATTATAGTTTTACCTCTACAATCCTGGCGAGGTGTCCTAATTTTTGGCACTTGCGGCACTTGGGTGGCAAAGACCGAGTGATGAAACTTACATCTAGTACATAGTGGGTGTGTTCCAAAGATAACCTCTCGCTTTATTGGCGCAAAGAACATAAACCATAGTAGCATAAACCATAGTAGCTTGGTTAGTGTTCGGTTTTGGTTGTTGGTGATGGTTAGTGTTACGGTTTTTGTTGTTGTTGTTATAACCTCCTTGGTCGTTATTTCCCATTTCGGTTATTATTGTTGTTGTTGGTTTGATTGTTGTTGTTGTTATTATTGTCGATAATGTTTTCCTCTTCACAACTTGAGCCATGAGTATTTGAGTCATACGGGTAGATTCTTCAATTGTTTGTGGATCGAAAGAAGTTACATCTCCTTGGATATTTTGTGAAAGTCCTCCAATGAAATTTTCCAATAGTTTCTCATTGTCCGAAACCATAGTCGGACAAAGAACATCAACTCTTGAAACCTTTTGATGTAAGCAAGTCTCGCAGATTTCAGAAGCGAGCTATGGCCTCGGTAATAGCGACCATCGTTGCTCGTTCTTTCCTTAGTGCCTCGGCTATACTATCATCTACATACCTTTGGATAGCGGTGGTGTCATTTCTAGTGCGACTTTCTTGGCGCCATAACTCTTCAAAATAAAAGGAAAATGAGACGTAGTCAAATCCTATGTTAAGAATAAGCGCCTAAAGAGAAGTGATAGAAGGTGGTAAGTTTGAGGTTATTTTTCAAAATGATCGACGGGTTCAAAAGATGGGTTATGAGGTGTTGTAAGTGCTTCAAATGTATAATGGTTTAGTGACTTAATGTGTGAATAAAGTGTAACTCGACATGTTAGTGGTGAAACAAAGGAGTGAGAGTGACTTCGCCCTATTTAAAGGTTTATCTCGGCATTCAACGTTATCGATGATGAGTCAATTGATGTAAAAATTGTGATAGGGAATGACAAGGAATTCTCCACATTAGAGTATGAAGAAAAGATAATGGAATGGGTATTTAAGGGCATCCATGTGACAATCGATTTGAAATGAAAGTAAATAACTCGAAAAATGTACGTATAAACCGCATGTAAAGTGAACATGCACTTATGATGAAATGATGAGATGCTATGATGATGTAGTTATAGTCTAGGGTCAATGATGCAACCTAGTTCTCTATAATCAAGCTCGATGCCAATGTCACACCCCAATTTACATTTTGCAAATGAATGGAATTCACGGGATAGATCGTCATAGCACCACAATCACAGTTATATTGAACGACCTAAAGTGTCGTTTAAAACACATCGTTTGATATTTAATAAAAGCGTTCAGAGTTACAACATAGGTCCCAAAAGTTTATAAAGTTTGCGGAAATATAAGTAGATTACAAGTCCAAACGATGTTTTGAAAGAAAGTGCCATAATGTACAATGATATAAGTCGACGCCGCGACTCAAAAGGTTCCTTAACCATGCCATGATGAGTATGCCTTAGTTACCTGAAAATACATTGCTAAAACGGTCAACAATAATGTTGGTGAGAAATCATAGGTTTATGTAAATGTTTTATACGACTACGCAAGTATAGACCATGTATGACAATCATGTCACGAAAAATGTTACAATTGCTATAAGTCCATGACACGAAACTAGACTGTTCATAATGTATGCCCCACAGAGTGTTTGCGGACAACTCAATAATGTTATTAAATGAAATGCATCCGTATGACTAGTTGGGATTCACCAACCCGGATGGAGGCGTCACCTCGATAGATCTATCCACTCACCCTCGCTTCTAAGATTAACGGTTCATGTAATATAATGGGGACTTTCAATTGGCATGTGGTAACTTAAGCAATGTAAATGAATTTAACATACTTGGTATCGTAATAAAAATGTTGTGCAATGTATTCTCCCGTAGGTTTGAAAATAATTATAAACATGTACGACGGGCTATGAAAACTCACTTGATAAATTGGTATGATGACAAGAGTGAGTACATCGAGATGTAGCGTGATACTTTAATCTTGACCTATTACGAATGATATGATATGTAATGAGTTATGATGTAATGTTATGCATGCATTTCGTATGTTATTTATACCATTTGTGAGTTTTGAAAATAATACTTATCGTCGAAAAATACTCTTTTGACGTCTTGACCATTCTTAAATTACTTTACAAGTATTTACGTCAAAATGTCATCCTACAATAGTTTATTAATGATTTATTGTGAAATTTTAACTTTTCGTCAGTAAAATAATGTCGTCGGAAATTTCATGAAAGTGACAAAATGGCTTGAAAAGCTAGTCGTAAAATGGTGTACGTCGAACGTTAGGAAACGAACTCAACGGTTTTGGAAAGCTTGTATCAAAATCTAGAAGTTTTAGTACATGAGTTTTCGTCATAGAGGTCTCGAACATAAAGATAATAGAGGTTAAATATGGTGATTTTGTCCAAATGTGGTTTAAAAGGTGAGTTTCGGCAAAGTTTAAGCAACCGTAAATAATTTATTACAACTCCGCTATACAAACGGTTGGTCATTTTGAAAAATATGCTAGGTGATCTCGATTTTATTAGAAGACATCTCGTTACAAAAAGTTCTACGTCATCGTTAAAAACAGCCTTCAACATGGTCGTTTTGTTTACCGTAACACTTGTCAAATATAAATATTATAGTTTTTCTTAACTAATAAAGTTACGGTAGTTTTGTGAAAACGTGTATATTTTAGTCGTTACAAATCCGTTTTCACGTATTATCGTCCTTAGCTTCGTATCAAAGTATACTAATATATTTTTGATAAGTCGAAATAATTTATAAAGCTTAAGACTCGTTTTTGACTCGTACAAAACAAAAACTGCTTGCTTGAAATTTTCGAAAATATATATTTCGTCGTCAAACTTGAAAAATTCATAACTTCTTCGTTATAACTCCGCTTTAATCCGTTCAAGCGCCACGGATTCGTTTTAAAGTATATTTTCTAAATATCTAGGCCAAAACTCATGTCTACTGTCGGATTTTCCAGAAATTCAAAACAAGATCAGACCACTTTTTATACTTGTCGAAAATAGTTTTCTCGTACTAAACCTATTCCAATCCCTTCAAAACAACTCCAAAGCTATTCTAATCCTACCATACACCTTCTTAGGGTGTCATGGGTTCCTAAACATCATCAAGACCAATATATAACAAGGGATAAATTATAGGATGACTTATATATATAAAACTCTAAAACAATGTAAAATGGTATAAATAACAATAAGTCTTGCATGCTTGCTAAGAAAATGATGAAATACATATGAAATGAAAATGAAAGATATAAAATGAAAGTGATATGCTTACAAGCTACTATGATGAGGTGATTAGAACAAGGATTAACCTAAACACCCTAGGTTTTTATTTCAAAACCTTTAATAAGAGTGTAACTAGATTGTTTATACTTGATCTTGAAAATTTTGATGATTCTTCTTAACACCTTATGAGTGACCGGTTCTAGGAGAGGAAACAAGAGAGAAAACTTTTTTACTAACTTTGAAAATTATTTGAATGAATGAAAATGAATGAGTAAAGGATAAGATTGAGTATAGATCTATATCATACAAGTAAAAATTTTACCAAATCATTAATACAACCCCCTTGGTCGGCCAAGGGGAAGCATTTATCAAAATACTTTTTTTTTTATATTGTATATAATTGTTAAAAAGTGTAAGAAAAATGTAGGTAAGTAATAACTTGTAAAATTTTATATACATTAGTGTATTTAAGGTAGTTTTAGGTAAAAGTAATTTTAATAGATCAAAGTAAAGTATAATGAGATCATAAAATTGTAAAAATACATTCCTTGTAAAATTTGAGTGATATAATAATTATCGTGTAGTTTTTAAGAAAAGTGTCGTAATAATATAAATTTAACGATTTATATACAAAATAAATTTAAAACACTAGGTAAACTCAAAATATTGTTTTATAAACTAAATGTAAGTATAAAAATATATCGGGATCATTTTGGAAGTATCGGATTAAATGTTCAAAATAATAACTTACGCGATAACGTTTATTTAATATGAAATTTACGCGTTTAATGTGAAATGCAAAGTCATGAATGAACTAACATGATGCAAATGATGCTAATGAAATGTAGACTAAACTTAGTCCATATGAAATGTTCGTGATGATATGATCATGAATTCGCCGCTAAACCATTAAGGTTACGCGAAAAATTTGGAACACGTAAACCTAGTTTACGATAAATGATGAAATTGTGAAGCGTGAATTGTTTTGAGAAATGACACGAAATTGCGAGTTGTCACAATTTTGGGGTTTCAGTCCTAGATTGACTAATAAGCTTCTTCCTAAACTCAAGGTTGTCTACACCAAATCGTGAAACATCGGGTCTTATGGGTTGATGACTACCAACCGGATGTGGAACAAAGATGATAACCTTTGTCTTTCTTAAGCTCGGAGGTGAATCACTAATTGAACCCTCATTACTAGATGTGTCTACATAATTAATGAGTTCATCATCACTAGTGGTTACATCTTCTAAGTCTAAGTCATCCCGATCACTAGATGTGTTCTCTTCTATGTTAGTAAAGTCCATGCCAAATCCTAAGCCGGTTCTAATGTAAGCCCTTCTCTGCTTTTCAACATAAGCAACATGAGACAAGCTTTATTCTTTCCAGCATCAAACTTAGCTAATGATTATCTCTCTCCTTAGTGAGTTTCTCAATTTCAAAGAATTTTACAGTTTAGTTTCTATTCACTAAGTTTTAACTGGTAATCCGTTGTTCATACTTTTCACCCAAGCCATTTCATTATTTTCATGTGTTATGATTTTAGCTTCCAAAGACTCTAAAGTAATTTGATAACTCGCTACCTCGCACCTAGCCTTAACACAATTGTCTCTTTCATACACATAGTTGTTTAGCAATTTTGATAGAAATCATGACAATTTGAGCATACCCTCGAGATAGGAGATGAACTTGGTGATGTAGCTACCATAGCAAGTAGTACAGATCACCTTGGACTCAAGCTCCATCAAATCCTCCTAGCATGTCTCCGGGTTCCAAAAGCATGTTCGATTCCTCATCAAAAGCGAGTGATCTCTTTGAGCGAACCGTCAAGTCTAATCACACAAACCGGCCACTTGTGAATGACCACCGTAATGTGCTTAAAACAGTTCGTACACAAATACAATGAAGATCGAGAATATAGTGAATTCCGGGTCGTTATGTCCCAAGGAGACTCAATGGTGTGCAAACACTTGATCAGACGATAGATTGATCACTAATGATAGTGATCGAAAAGATTAGGATAGAATATTACACTACTAAAAATTTATAAAATAAAGCGACTTAAATACAAATTAAGAAAATTAAAAAGATAAAGATATTAAATAAACGCTATCACTATATTTAAAGTGATGAACGTTTAAAACCTAAAACTTACGTTTAAATTAAAAACTACGTAAGCGCATGAATAAAACGTGAAAATAAAGAAGGAAAATACCTACGGATATGAAAAATACATTTTACAATCCTAATGATAAAAGAAAATTATTGGAAAAATAAAATCATTTTATAACTATTTATCTAATTATTATTAATTAAAACTAATTTAAACTATTTATAAATACTCTAAAATAAAAGAAAATACAAAATAAGGTTAGAAAAATAAAATTATGATTCTGAAAAATCTAAAATACTATAAAACTAATTTTAAAATTGAAAATATATTTTTAGACTTTTGTGTATTTATTATTAATTTAAAACTAATTAAAATGCTAGAAAATACTATTTAAACTAAGAAAATTATGGAAAAATATTTTTTGGCTTTTTATATTTATCTTAAACTATTAAAATTGAAAAATTATTTTTTGGAACTTTTTCTTAATTTTTGTATTTAAAGCTATTTAAAAGTGCTAAAAGTGATTTAAATTAAGAAAATAGCAAACAAGCTTAGAAAAATCTGAAAATTTCAGGAAAAGTCTAAAATAATATAAGGAATAAAGGAAAATAGAAAAACAGGCACTTATGTGGAGAAATTAGAATCGATGAATCAAGTGCTTATAAATAAGCACTTGAATAAGCTAAATGAAGACCAAAATCTACCAAATGTTTATGAAGCCAAATTATGCTACAATGACCAAAATGCAATGAGAATCAACAAGCTAATACCACAGGATTGCAATCTACAATGATTTGATGTTTGAGCTAATTTGCTTGAAAATGATTTAGGTAGCTACTTTAAGCCCAAGAATAAGCACTCAAATAAGCCACAAACCGAAACCAATTTTGAAGGCCTAAACTAGACCTGGTCCGAGTTAGCAAACCAAAATTTAGGCCTTGGGAAGCTCTAATGAGCCCCGTGCACAAGGCTGCAAGAATCGAGAAACTCACTTATCTTTGAACATCGTGAGCAGGGCATCTTATGCCCAAAAGAGAAGTCGCTTATAAGCTTATAACAAATTCACAAAATTCTTCAAAATGGTAATAACAAACTAGACCAATAGAAGTTTTGAAACATCAAATCTCACTGAATTTGATCCAAAAATGAATCAAGGAAAATACTTGCGGTTGGTAAAAAAGCAGTTTTCACTTTCGACTTTTGAAGCAATGTTGAAAAGTTGACTTTATCCAACTTTGGATCCAATTTTATCAACGATCTAGGTGTTATGAGGTGTAATGAACATAATGCAAGCTTTGTTTAACACTTCTAAACACAAAACAAGGATTTACCAATCCTAAAATTACAACGATTAAGCTTATAGACAGATTATCCAAATTTTGACTTTATGAACTAGCGAGGCACCAAACTAAGATTGATATGAGCACAAATGAACTAATCAAGCAACAAACAACCGGAGTTTCTCACCGATTAAGCCTATGAGATGATTATTCAAGTGAGAACCAAACACCCTTTATCTTCTTGTTATGCAATAAAACCGATCAAAACACTAATCCAATTGATATTAATGATCAAACCAAGTCGATTATCCTAAATACAACTACTTGAACAAGATTTAATGATTAAAACCACAACTCTCGATTATGCTAAGAAATTTTGAAATGACTTACAACTTGTCCAAAGCCACAATGGCTTGCAAACCAAATGAACCCAAGGATCTCTAGCCTATTTTTGTCAACCCACTAGACCTAAATCAACCCACATCTACCTCTGCATCACCCATTTCCATTTCCATTGCCATTTTGACCTGTTTGACTTTCTTTGACCAATATCCAAATATGCTTAAAACTTGAATTTAAGCTTGTAAAAGCTATTATAAACTTGTATAAGCTTATTAGAACCGAGAGATGAGTTGTTTGAAGCTTGTAAACAAGACTTAGACTTGGAATTTTGCAACAAATGGACATAAACCGAGGATTATAACAATAAACCGAAATTGGTGCTTGGAATGAGTTTCAATACATTTAAATACTTAAAGTTGATACAATTTAACAAAACATTACAAGTCTTACATTGAATTGAAAGATTTAACATAAAAACGACATAAGTAAAAAATAAAAAACTAGTAGACTCTCATTTCTGCTCCTCTAGCCTTTCTTTTATAATCCAATCTCTTTGTCTCTCTCTTCTAAATGTTTCCCATCAATCCTAGCCATTGGATGGCTTAAAATCAATCCTGGCCATTTAAATCAGATTTTGGCGCCAAATTTCTTATCTGCCAATTGGGGGTTGAGTGAGGGGTTAGGGGTGCATTAAATGAACCTTGGATGTTAGTTTTGGAGTGGGGAACATATTTGAGTGGAAATTGAGGAGTGGGATGGGGGAAGATGTGTTGCAGGATAGCAGGTAGGAGAAGACTTTTTGGCGGGTTGAGATTTTTGACCAAGATTGACCAGAGGTTAATATATGATGGGGTCCACAATGCTACTTGACGTGGGGGTCACAAGGTCGAGGTTCATTGGGATTGTGACAAGGGTCTAAGGGTTTAAAGGTTTTAAAGGCTTAGGTAATAATACAAGGACCATTATGTAATTTACGAAACTTTAAGGACCAAGTCGCCATTTTATCAAAGATGTTCCAAGGACTAAAAGTGACAATCCCCAATAGTATAAGGACCAAACTTGACAATTTCCAAATTCCAAGGACCATTTTGACAATTTTCAAACTTGAGGGACCAAAGTTGTAGATTTGCAAATTTTACATTTCAAGGGTTTGTTTTGACAACTTTTGAATCCCATGGACCTTAAATGACATTTTCTCTATTTTGATATACCAGGACTTTTTTTGACAACTTTTGAAACTTGGGGACTAAAGCGCCAATTTTGCAAACTTGATCGTTTTCATCGATTTTGATATTTTGCATTTAAAACACATAAAACACCGATTTGTGATATTTTCATCATTTTGATGCATTTTTGAGTGTTTTCGGATGATTTTGAAGTTTATATTGTACAAAAATGATGAGTATATGACACTCATCAATCCCCACACCGAGATATTGCTAATCCCTAACAATGATTTGAGAAAACTTGATGGATTTGAAAACTCTTTACCAAAAGCCATCACTACGGAGTAGCCAATTGTTTTGATTCAAGTAAGAACCTTGGTACATCGATAACCAAATGATTTTGAGCAAATCATAAGTCAGAACGGATTTGATTTGTCTTTACCGAAGCCGCACCCTTCTCGGACTAGCCAACTCTTAGATAAATTATCTATATTATCTTTGGTGAGTGATTACCAATTATGGATTTTCCATCGCCTTTACCACAAGCCATAATCTTGCGGGCTAGCCAACTCTTCACTTTTTAGGATATGGTGAGTTGAGAACCATACAATTTTGGGCAAATTGCAAGCCATATAAACGGATTTGATATATCTTTACCAAGAGCCGTTTGCTCGGATTATCCAATCCTTTAGTTTATCAAACATGGCGGATCGATAATCAAGATGAGTAAGTGTATAACACTTACTCCAAAAAAAAATTTTGGCCAAAACCGGAATTGGGTAGATAATATATGAAATTCGTGAGAATTCCCCCACACTTAGAAATGAATATTGCCCTCAATATTCAAAGTACCGCGGTTATGCCGAAACAAAGAACGTAAAAGGGAAATATTACGCCATTATTTAGATTTTTTTTTTTTTTTTTTTTTTTTTTTTCATAAAACTTATATATATAACATGTGGGCATCACCCCACACTTAGGTGGTAGAAAGGGTGAGAAGTCGAAATATGGGTGAAAACCCATATAGTGTGTGCTCTTGTTTTTGATTTCGAGTCGCTAGCTTGACTCGACCCAATTCATTGGTTCATGGGAAGCAAAGTGGAAGAAACAATCTCCATCGGACTTTCATTCAAAATGTTTGGATAAACATTGAAGTATGTGAAAGTTCCACACCGACGAGATATACAGAGAAAGACCCGGCTCACAAATGATAAATGAAAATGCCGGGGTCAAAGATAGTGTCCTCACTCCCGAAGGAGTGAAGAAGAGAGGAAGTCACATCATATGTGAGGAATGGAAGAAAGATGTTTATAACAATTAGGATCCATTCTTCATCCTCAATTGTAGACGTATCGGGAGGAAGGGTGAAGGTAGTATCATCAATAAGCAAACTCTTATGATAGAGTACACCTTCCTCCGAGCCAATATCATCCTCAAGATCAAAATAGAAATGATCATATTCGGAGGAGATATGTCATGAGAGAGTTCACCGGAGAACTCTTCATGAAGAGAATCATTGGAAAAGCCTCAAGCTCGGGCTTGTCCAATGTAGAGTCACTATCTACAACGGGATAGGAGATGAAGTCGACTTAGCATGAATGACTCGATCTTAGAAACGAGGAGATTTATATTGAACAATTGTTCACGAAGTATCTCGTCCTCAATTTCGGATCATCGAATCTCTCACTTCTTCTAAGCTAACTAGCTCGAAGGTAGCTCCTCGACATAATCGATGTCTCCATAGGATAAAGAATCGTCAAACGAAGTACAATCGTTATCGAATCGGAGAACATCTCGACATGATCATAAGGAATGTCAAGAGGAGGAGAAGAATTATCATCAAGAGGCTCATCACACATATCACGGAGATAACCTCGGACTCACTTGGGGTTGGAACAAGGCTCTCAACACTAGACGATTCCATTTACGGAATAGTGCAAGAGGCTCGTCCCCATTATGAGAGAGTCTTTGGAAGCAATAAAAGGTAAGATAGGTGTGATAGCAATAGACCGAGGAGTTGAGAAATGATATCTTTCAAAGGAATAACACTCTCCTCGTCGTCCTCATAATATTCCCTCATTTGAATAGAATCCTCATCATCATCGTCATCATATCCGATTCTTATGTTCATCTCGTGAAGCTTACACACCATTCTTTTCATTTGTAGTTTCTTTCGAATGCGTATTTCTTGAACTTTGTGGGAGATTACACTCCTCGTAATCATTTAGATGTCTGGAAGGCTCGGAAGTCGATGACCGATGGAATCTTGTGGGGTTGGAAATTGTCAAACCGGAGAATTGGAATTTTGAAAATTTTGATTCATCGGTTGACATTCAAAAGTCTCATGAGGACCCCGCATTCACAACATGAGATAATTGGGAAAATAACTTTCACCAAAGTTCGATTGTAACATGGTTCGGCTCATAGACAAGCGGAACCCGTGGAGGACAATCAAAACCGTAATGAGAATCATTCCCACAAAACTCGCATGAGTAGGATTCGTATTGGGGTTGTGGAGGTAGGTTGGAAAAATCGGTGTTTCATTTGAAATGGGATCGGGATTATCGACAAATTTGTCTCGAAACCCACATTGGTACATCTCCGACAATTTCCACCGTTAAATGGACCTCCACACCAGAACATGTCAAATACCATGACATAAAGAATTAAACGGATAAGAGGATAAGGAATGGAGAATTAAACGGTTAAAGAAGATAAGGAATGAAGAATTAAGCAGTTAGAGGGTAAGGAAATGGAGAATTAAACAGATTTAGAGGATAAAAGATGAGTATTTTTGGATTTTTGAAAAATATGCTATAAAAAAAAATATTTTTGGTGTTGATAACACTTCAGGAAAAGTGTTAATGAACTTTTGGATTTTTGAAAACTTTACAAAAAACTTTTTACAAATGGTGGTATATGTGCAAGAATGGGTCGAAAAGGCTAAACACACGCTAAAGCCTCCCGTGGCGCCTAAAATTTGATCATCTTTGAACAATCAAGTCTAATCACACAACCGCCACTTGTGAATGACCAACCGTAATGAGCTTAAAACAGTTCGAACACAAATACAATGAAGATCGAGAATATAGTGAATTCCCGGTCGTTATGTCCCACGGAGACTCAATGGTGTGCAAACACTTGATCGACGATAGATTGATCACTAATGATAGTGATCGGAAAGATTAGGATTGAATATTACACTACTAAAAAAATTTATAAAATAAAGCGACTTAAATACAAATTAAGAAAATTAAAAAGATAAAAGATATTAAATAAACGCTATCACTATATTTAAAGTGATGAACGTTTAAAACCTAAAACTTACGTTTAAATTAAAAACTACGTAAACGTACAGAATAAAACGTGAAAATAAAGAAGGAAAATACCTACGGATATGAAAATACATTTTACAATCCTAATGATAAAAGAAAATTATTGGAAAAATAAAATTATTTTTTATAACTATTTATCTAATTATTATTAATTAAAACTAATTTAAACTATTTATAAATACTCTAAAATAAGAGAAAATACAAAATAAGGTTAGAAAAATAAAATTATGATTCTGAAAATCTAAAATACTATAAAACTAATTTTAAAATTGAAAATATATTTTTAGACTTTTATGCATTTATTATTAATTTAAAACTAATTAAAATGCTAGAAAATACTATTTAAACTAAGAAAATTATGGAAAAATATTTTTTGGCTTTTATATTTATCTTAAACTATTAAAATTGAAAATTTATTTTTGGAACTTTTCTTAATTTTTGTATTTAAAGCTATTTAAAAGTGCTAAAAGTGATTTAAATTAAGAAAAATAGCAAACAAGCTTAGAAAAATCTGAAAATTTCAGGAAAAGTCTAAAATAATATAAGGAATAAAGGAAAAATAGAAAAACAGGCACTTATGTGGAGAAATTAATCGATGAATCAAGTGCTTATAAATAAGCATGAATAAGCTAAATGAAGACCAAAATCTACCAAATGTTTATGAAGCCAAATTATGCTACAATGACCAAAATTCAATGAGAATCAACAAGCTAATACCACGAATTGCAATCTACAATGATTTGATGTTTGAGCTTTTGCTTGAAAAGCAGATTTAGGTGGCTACTTTAAGCCCAAGAATAAGCACTCAAATAAGCCACAAACCGAAACCAATTTTGAAGGCCTAAACTAGACCTGGTCCAGAGTTAGCAAACCAAAATTTAGGCCTTGGGAAGCTCTAATGAGCCACGTGCACAAGCTACAAGAATCGAGAAACTCAACTTATCTTTGAACATTCATGAAAGCAGGCATCTTATGCCCAAAAGAGAAGTCGCTTATAAGCTTATAACAAATTCACAAAATTCTTCAAAATGGTAATAACAAACTAGACCAATAGAAGTTTTGAAACACCAAATCTCACCGAATTTGATCCAAAATGAATCAAGGAAAAATACTTGCGGTGGGTGAAAAACAGGTTTTCACTTTTCGACTTTGAAGCAATGTTGAAAAGTTGACTTTATCCAACTTTGGATCCAATTTTATCAACGATCTAGGTGTTATGAGGTGTAATGAACATAATGCAAGCTTTGTTTAACACTTCTAAACACAAAACAAGGATTTACCAATCCTAAAATTACAACGATTAAGCATATAGAGCAGATTATCCAAATTTTGACTTTATGAACTAGCAGACACCAAACTAAGATTGATATGAGCACAAATGAACTAATCAAGCAACAAACAACCAGAGTTTCTCACTGATTAAGCCTATGAGACAGATTATTCAGCAGAACCAAACACCCTTTATCTTACTGTTATGCAATAAAAACAGATCAAAACACTAATCCAATTGATATTAATGATCAAACCAAGTCTGATTATCCTAAATACAACTACTTGAACAAGATTTAACAGATTAAAACCACAACTACTGATTATGCTAAGAAATTTTGAAATGACTTACAACTTGTCCAAAGCCACAATGGCTTGCAAACCAGTGAACCCAAGGATCTCTAGCCTATTTATATCAACCCACTAGACCTAAATCAACCCACATCTACCTCTGCATCACCCATTTCCATTTCCATTGCCATTTTTGACCCTGTTTGACTTTCTTTGACCAATATCCAAATATGCTTAAAACTTGAATTTAAGCTTGTAAAAAGCTATTATAAACTTGTATAAGCTTATTAGAACTGAGAGATGAGCTGTTTGAAGCTTGTAAACAAGACTTAGACTTGGAATTTTGCAACAGTGGACATAAACTGAGGATTATAACAATAAACTGAAATTGGTGCTTGGAATGAGTTTCAATACATTTAAATACTTAAAGTTGATACAATTTAACAAAACATTACAAGTCTTACATTGAATTGAAAGATTTAACATAAAACGACATAAGTAAAAATAAAAACTAGTAGACTCTCATTTCGCTCCTCTAGCCTTTCTTTTATAATCCAATCTCTTTGTCTCTCTCTTACGAATGTTTCCCATCAATCCTAGCCATTGGATGGCTTAAAATCAATCCCGCCATTTAAAATCGATTTTGGCGCCAAATTTCTTATCCGCCAATTGGGGTTGAGTGAGGGTTAGGGTGCATTAAATGAACCTTGGATGTTAGTTGTGGAGTGGGAACATATTTGAGTGGAAATTGAGGAGGGGATGGGGAAGATGTGTTGCAGGATAGCAGGTGGAGAAGACTTTTTGGCGGGTTGAGATTTTGACCAAGATTGACCGAGGTTAATATATGATGGGGGTCCAAAATGCTACTTGATTGTGGGGTCACAAGGAAAAGCAGAGGGGTTCATTGGGATTGTGACAAGTGGTCTAAGGGTTTAAAGGTTTTAAAGGCTTAGGTAATAATACAAGGACCATTATGTAATTTACGAAACTTTAAGGACCATAGTGCCATTTTATCAAAGATGTTCCAAGGACTAAAAGTGACAATCCCCAATAGTATAAGGACCAAACTTGACAATTTCCAAATTTCAAGGACCATTTTGACAATTTTCAAACTTGAGGGACCAAAGTTGTAGATTTGCAAATTTTACATTTCAAGGGTTTGTTTTGACAACTTTTGAATCCCATGGACCTTAAATGACTTTTCTCTATTTTGATATACCGTGGACTGTTTTGACAACTTTTGAAACTTGGGGACTAAAGCGCCAATTTTGCAAACTTGATACGTTTTCATCCGATTTTGATATTTTGCATTTAAAACACATAAAACACGATTTGTGATATTTTCATCATTTTGATGCATTTTGAGTGTTTTCGGATGATTTTGCAGTTTATATTGTACAAAATGATGAGTATATAGACACTCATCACAGAGCTCCAGTCAGCTTTTTCCACGGATCCCCAACCTCTTCCTCCATAGCAACCATACGATGGTTCTTGGTTCATCATCAAACTCAAGACTCCGGTCAACCTCGATAAACTTTCTTGAGCAACCAAAGCTTTGGTTTCATAATATAGGATTTCTTTGAGTTCCACTTTGGTTTTCGGTCATCCTATTTGCTTGATACTTAGCAACTGCACTCCCTTGCAAAGTGTCCATCTTTTGAGAATTGAAGCATTCAATCTTTGATTTGTCAAAAGTTATTCCCTGCTTTGGCTTGAAATCAATGTTCTTTCCTGCTTTCTTCATGTACTTCTTAATCCTTGCGTAATCATTGCTACTTGCCACCTTATATCAATATCTTCCAAAGCATCCTCTTCAACTGTGAGAGATCTTCTTCATAGGTGATGTAAAGAAGCACATTGAGCAAAGAAGGAACACACAACTTCATCCGAATGCATAGTAGGAGTGGTAGTGCTTCTTGAGCATGGGTAGGGGCAAGATACGAGACAAGATTTGAGTCACAAGACTTTGAGTAGGAGAAGCAAGATTTTTAATGGAAGTAACGCCTTCTTTCGATGATAGAAAAGCAACACTTGTGAGACTTAGAACTTGTTTGACCATTCATCTCATGCTCATAAACCTTTAGATGGTTGTAGAGATCATCAAAGTCCTTGACATCTAAACCAGTTGTCCTCGATCATTGTAGTAATAACATGCCATGTAGATGGCAAACTCCTTAGAAACTTGATTAGCATCTTCAACTGATACTTCGCTTGTATAGCTCCAACATGTTGAGAAGATTCGAAACCTATCATATGCAAGATCAAGACTCTCTTTCACCTACGGTGAAAGTTTCAAATTGTTGTTTCACAGATGTGCATCTTCTTAGAAGCTTCATTCCTCCATCTGGTCTTGAGAGCAGCCCAGTCGCTTAGCATCTTTTGCATCATGAAATTTGAGAAGATGACCATACGGAATGGCGACAAGAGAATATTAAGTGCCTTCTCTTGATTCCTTAAAGTTGCTCTTGGCAGGATCGCTTTAGGTGCTATAGGTTGTCCAAACAACTGCAGTGTTCGAACTACTTCATTACCATTGACAATTACATTCCATAAAGCATGGTCTCAGAATGGCAATGTATCGCCTCATCTTCATACACCATAAGTCATATTCACCCTTTTGATGGCAGGAATCCTCATTGAGGTGATGGAAGGTGTTGGAATTGAATCACGACATCTTTAGGGTTTGTTGAAATCGGTTTTCTTAGTCGAGTTTCCACACAAGCTCGATACCACTTGTTGGATCGATGTACTCTAACCAAACTAACTTAACTAGCTTGTTTAAGGTTTAATAACCTCGGATAAATCCTAAGTTATTAACAATGAAACACCGAGTAATCTTTATTAAGCACGCGGAATTTACTCAATAAATCTAAGAAGAACAACTTTATTAATAACTCTAAATCGCTTCTTATGCAGATACTTTAACAACTCTAAGATTATCGAACTTTCTAAACTCTAAACAACTTGTAATCGTAAACTCTAAGACTTGTGAATTCGTATCTCTAATACCAATCTAGGGTCCTTTTATAGGCTCAAGGATAACTCTAGTCGGTTTACAATAATGTATCCTTGTACGACAAGTAATCTATTCTAGAATTACAAGACTTTCCATAAACGAATAGACAGTTCTTTAACTCTTGCAGTACTTTGACCTTCATGCGGTACTTTGACTTTATCTTTAGCAAGACTTTGACTCTTTGACTTTCTCCGTTCTTTGCCATTCTGCAGTATTTTGTAAATCTTCAAGACTTTAACTGCTCAAAGACTTTCATATCCCAACAAAACTTTCTTGTTGTTTTGGTAATTTTGAAGTCGTTTCATCATTAAAATCAGTTTACAAAACATTTTGGGCATAAAATTCAGTTTGGTGAATTTGGTACTTCCTACGCCTAGTAAAACCCTAGTTTTATGCGTAAGCATCTCGCCTAAGTCATTCTCGCCTAATGTTTCCTCGCCTAAGGTTTTCTTCATTTGATCTTGGGTTATTGGTTTACTTAGTGTTTTCTTGCTTGGATAAGCTCGAAAACACTTCGACTTGTGGATATCTTTTACACTTGGATAAGTGAAAAGGATTTTTGGGTAAAACCCTAGTTTTACGCCTAAGCTCTAAAGTTTACGAGTAAACACTCTACGCCTAAGTCTAACTTACGCCTAAGGTTCTTACTTATAAACATTAAGTTTACGCATAAGCTTAAGTTTAACCTAAGGCTTAAACGTAAGAAGTATTTACTCCTAAGCTTCTCGCTCACGCCAGAAGAAAGGAAGTTACGCTGTATGATCACGATCACGCCTAAGCTGGTTTCTACGCCTAAGTGTACTTCATCAACAAACTTACGTTTCATTCGACTACAAAGATCCATCCTCAACACAAGTTTCAAGATGTCTCAACCACCATACTCTAACTACTTTCCTCGTGAGTATCCTCAACAACAACAACAACAACAACAACAACAATTTCAACAATATCCTCCACAACAATTTCAACAATATCATCAACAACAATTTCAACCACTACTCAAATGTACTTTCCTCAAGGAGCAAACCCTCTTCCACCACAGATGCCTCAACCGTCAACAAGTTCAATATTGTAACTACTTCCAATATCAGTTTCCCACTAAGTATGCTATGAATGTCTGATAACGCTACACACGTCGTTCGGGGTCAAAGGAACTTCCTTTTCGTCGAGCAAGTTTTTCAACACCCTAGGCAGTGAACCTAATCGTTGTAGTGTAGTATTAGGGTAAGCCACGGGTATTAATATCGTTCTTTAGGGGAATAGGAATGCTAGTGAGAAGTTACTACGCTAAGGTTGGGGTTGAGGAAGATTATTTTTTTTATCTTTTTTTTTTTTTAAGGAAAGGAAAGGTACGAATCTCGGGGTTTGAATTTGGGGGTTGGTATTGCTACCGATTACTCTACTTATCTAATTATCTAATCTAAGGTGTATGTAGTCTATGTCTAATTATTGTGTGCTCGTATGATAGTTTAAAGATGTGTTTACTTAGGTTTTACTACCCTTAATTATCTCCTATTGGTGGTTGAATTGTCACGTCCTTATTCTTAGTTGCGTTGTGTGTCTAAAGTTGTAGGGTATCGTTTCTCCCTAACTCTTTGAACTTACCAAAGGGTCTCATCTACAAAACCCACTAGGGATAATAAACTCTTACTCTAAGGCACTCTTTGGATGGTTTAGCTTACAACTACTCAAGGAGTTATATTCTAAGGTTCACAAAGATTTAATCAAGCATTATACACAACGAATGACCTATCACATTACTAGATCATTAATCAACTAAGATAAGAGACAACCAATCAATATTCAATAATTAAGTTTCATATTCCTAAGCAAACACACAAGTAAATTAGCCGGACATGGAAAACATGCAAGCATACACACAAATAATCAAAGACATAATTGTATTAATGAAGTAAAACACTTATCTTGGTGTAAGATAGGGTTCGAACCCTAAAATCTTGTACAAGACGACCTTGGTTCGGTTTAGGTTTTACCCAAAAGACTACACATCAATCTTGAAAAATTCGGATTCTATATATAAGATTACACATGCGACGGCGCCACCTTTTGTTTTGTTACGCCCGTGTCGCCGTCATTAGGGTTTCGTCTTGGCCACGTTAGACTTGCGGCGGCGCCACCTTATGCTTGTGACGCCGTCCTCTTCGACTCGACGCCGTCGGATTGCATCTAGGCCGCCCGAGTTGCAACGGCCTACTCTTTTATAACTTGACGTCGTCACTTGAAAATAGGAGTTTTGGCTTCGTCCGTCACAAAATCCTCCGACGGCGTCACAGATAAGCTGTGACGCCGCCACCTTATGTTTTCAGCAGACTTTGAGTGTCTCGATTCGACTTTGGCCATTTTCTTCAGATATTCGCCTTTTCGTCCAAATAAGTGCCATTCCAGATTTTGCCTTCAAGAGACCTAAAAAGTGAAAAGGAACGATATTAAGCAATAACGGATACAAAGGTGATCAAATAAAGGCTTAAACGACCCTAAAAAGGTACCTTTAAAACCTTATCAAAATCCCTACACTCGTATTTGCTTGTCCTCAAGCAAATGTGCTTTTAGCCAATTAATTTATAAGTTAGGGTCATGAAGCATTGGTTTAAAACAGTCCACAACACATATGGGGTGTTTGGATACTCACATCTCTCTCGGGTGTATATGAAATATAACAAATTGGAAATGGAAGATAAACACTCATTAACCGGTCCTAGTACATAGATTACCATAGGCTTGAGAATAGATCAAACCTCCATCGGTTTGGCGTAGGCACCTAGGAAAGACTATCAAAGAGGTCTTTAAAGGGTTGTAATGTTAGGCTTACGGTAGGGAAACAAAGGGTTTGGTGGGATAGGCTATTTAGTGGTGGCAAGTCAAAAATCTCTATGTTAAATGCATACGAAGAATGGCGTTGCTAAGCCAAGACTCGACACTCTAGACTTTAGCTAATCGAAATAAACAAACATAAATTTAAAGGATAGATGTAAGATGGTAGCCCGTATTTTTTTTTCACTCTATTTTTTTCTTCTCTTTTCTCTTTTTTTTCGATTTTTTTTCATACACTTTTACTCTACCATCCTCTACGGTAACATCAAAATGATAGGATTTATAGGCACATCCCTACACTTGAGTTTTATTACTCTAACACTAATTTGACCCGAATTGAAAAGATCAAAACACTTGGGGTACATTATTACGCAAACAAAGGGAATTTGAATTTAACGTTCCCTTCCCGTCATTTCATAAAATTTAACTTTTCCCATGAATCCCAATCGTCCCAAAATCGTATACAAAGGATATGACTCGACTTAGCAACTCATGCAAGCAACCGGATAATTGAACTAAGGGTTTAGAGGATAACAATAATGCACTAAAAGTGAGTGCATACGAGGTAGGCTAAGGCGATTTGGGTGTATATTTGGGGTGGGTGTAAACAATGCTCTTCATTGATATTCCGGAAAACTCGAAACATCACAAGAACCGCGAAAAGGATAGGCTCGAGGGGTTAACTAGGGTATCGTGTACTAAAAATGAGTACAACGCAAAGGGTGTGGGGAATTACTCAACCGAGGTGGAAGAAGTAGTTATATTACGGGTATCAAACAAGGGTTATCCTAATGCCTCTTATCATTTAGTTATTCCTAACTACACAAGTGCGTCTTACTAGCGATCTCGAATGCATCACAAAACAAGTTCTAGAATCTAATATACTACCGGTTCACACTCTAAGCATTAAAGATGAATGCTTTAATTCCTACTAATCTAAGGCGATCCTCACATTTTGGGTGGAATTTAGGTGGTAAAGGGTTTTGTGCTAGTCATGCAACTTCCTATCCGTGAGACGCTTTTGTTAAAACTAATGGCCCACTCCTATATGTCATGAAAAATTTTAAATTTGGTGCCAAAATTACCCTAACCGACATTTTCTCATGGTTTATTACACAAATACAATTGGACAAAGCAAATATTCAAGGATAAGCATAGTTTCAAAGTTCCGCTTTATTTTCCTCCCTACACTTAAACCGAACATTGTCCCCAATGTTCCCCGAAAGTATCAAAGTTATGATAATGGAAGGTAATAAAAATGAAAGAAACTAATACTCCCCGATTAGCTCGGTAGGATCCGTGTGTGAAGTAGTGGTTAAATCCTTTCCAAGAAGAATTTATGTGAAAAGCTCCTTCCAATCTTATGTAACTTCTTGATAAATTAAACCGCACACATGAAGAAAACAAACGAAACCTTCGCGTAAAATCGGCGGTAATAATATATATAAGACTCGATTTAAACTAGGATATAATGCTTGTGGAATGGATGTTTCTGAATTTCGGAAAATTAAGACACGAAAATTCCAAATTTTTTAAGTAGCTCGAAAATGAGAAAAAGTAACTGTTGTTTTACTCCTTCCTGACGCCGTCAGTTATCCTCGACAAAAGCGGTATGCGATTTTCCGGAAAATTTACATCTTTAGAATCTGGAAAATTTCGCAAAACACCCATTATGACTCGATACAAGCATTTGACTCGAACAAACACACATATATATCTTTTAGTTAATTGTTATTCTCATATTTACGTTTCTTTTGAAAACGTATGTAATCCTCCCTACACTTATCCCTTATGTAAAATACCTTTATATGCAATTAAGACGAGGTTAAAAACAAAATAAATCATTTTTACAAATTTAAACATGAGAATAAACAATCAATAAAAGACATATGACACTAACAAGCAAATAATTAAGCATGAGTTGCCTCCCACAAAGCGCTTTTCTTTATTTAAGATTCTTGTAGCTAGACTCATAGTCGTGCTCCTACGTACCGATATAAGTAAGCCTATCCTCAACAATGTCATAAGGATCAAACTTATCATTCAAGTTCCTAGTAGTACGTTCGGTTAGATATGCCTTTTCAAACTTCTCTCCATCGGGATCATAGATTGTTATCCTAATGTGCCACTCTCCATCACCGTCACTAAGCGGTCTATCCCAATCCCATTTGTGTTTAGATTTCTCAACTTTCCACTTATTCATGACAAGGTTGACGGCAAGCTTCCTAGGAACTCGGTCATCTTCCTAAATACTAAGCGCCCTCGAACGGGTTCACTTCCATGTCCCTAGCCATTTGTTTTGGAAAGTTGCTTTACTAGTGAAGGCTTCATCTAGGTAAAAAGGTCTTTGAGGGCCTATGAGGTTCTTATCTATCCAAGGTCCATATCTAGAAGGCTCTCTATCCAACCTAA
This sequence comes from Chrysanthemum lavandulifolium, assembly GCA_022545495.1. Taxonomy (NCBI): domain Eukaryota; kingdom Viridiplantae; phylum Streptophyta; class Magnoliopsida; order Asterales; family Asteraceae; genus Chrysanthemum; species Chrysanthemum lavandulifolium. The sequence goes on along the minus strand of CM040241.1, from coordinate 253,372,500 downwards.
TCTCATGTGGATTTCCTCTTCTTTGTAGTACGTATGCTTTTGACGTCAGAATTGACCTAGCACTCCCTCTCCTACCACTATCTTGGACATCTTACAATCGATGATGGCACTAGCGGTAGCTAAAAATCCTCTTCCTACTAGTAATGGGCATGTCGGGTCCTTATTCATGTCTAGCACATGAAAGTCGGCGAAAAGAGTCAACTCTCCTACGTGTACTACCATGTCTTTTATTATTCCTACCGGACGTGCAACACTACCGTCCGCTAGACCTAATATGGTTTCCGTTGGTTCTATTTTACCTAAGTTAAGGCTTTTATGGAGGGACAACGGAACAAGATTGATGCATGACCCTAAGTCGGCTAGAGCGTCGAGAGGTTTGGAAGTTCCAAGCCTACACGGAAGAGTAAATAGCCCTGGATCGTCTAAGTTCTTAGGTAAATTATTTCGCACAAAAGCGGACCCATGTTTTCCAAGCTTAAGTTCTAACTCATATTTTTATTTTAAAGCATTATAATAAGGTGCATGAGCTAAGACCTCAAGAATCGGTATTTCTTGATGGAGTTCCTTGTACTCCTCCTCTAAACTAGGTTTGGATTCTTGGTTGACGGGTTTCTCAAGAGTAGGTTCTACCAATGGTGCAGGGCCTTGGTACCTCATTTTGGATGGCTTGGAACCCTTTTGATAGCATTTACCGAGTGAACCGTTGGGTGAGAGGGCATGGATGTGCATTCTCCATGGTGAACAAGAACATGAAGTCGACAAAATCGAATTCACTTTTGGGTTCTTTATAGTATCACTTGGGAGAGCTCCAACTTCCCGCTCATTCAAGGCTTTTAAGAGGGCATCAAGCTTGTTTGTCATCTCACTTTGTCTTTGCTTAAAATCGGCTTCAAGCTTAGTCAATCGAGTCTCTTGAGATGACAGAATCTAGATGCAATTGCCTCAAGATTAGTGGGGTTCCCGGTGTTTAGAGAGTTGAACCTATTAGGTGGACTAGATGAGCTTTGGGGTGTGCTTGAGTTTTGGTTCCACTTAAGGTTAGGATGATTTCTCCATGAGGGGTTGTAAGAGTTTCCTAAGTTGTTTTGTTCGGGCTTGAAAGTGTACCACTTCTCCCGCTCCGTCGGCACGCATGGAGGCGTAGTCCCAAAAGCTCGCTCGGGAGTCTTGTGCAATCACGAGTGTCATGGGGACCACTACATAACTCACAATGTGGAGTGATTTTATTCACTTGACGTGAGGACTTAGGATTTTCGAGGAACTCATTAGAATTTAACTTGATCTTCAAGTTCGGTCATCCTACTGGTCGGAAGATTGTGAGGTAATGGGAGGCAAGGAGATTGCCTTAACGGTTTTGGGTAGATCACGGGGTCATCCCAACTTTCGTTGTCATAGAGGCAAGGTCTCTATTATACCCCATGATTCTTCCGCGGTGAGATCACTAAGTTTTCCATCGGCCGCTTGGTCAATGGATCGCTTGGTGGGGAAGTTGACATGATCATAAAAGATTTGGACTTGGAGCCAAAGATCAATGCCGTGATGAGGGACTTTATGAAGTAAGTCCTTGAATCGAGTCCATGCTTCGTAGAGATTCACCCGACGTTGTTGAAACGTCAAGATGTCTCGCCTAAGTTTAGTGGTTCTCCCGGTGGGAAAAATTGAGCAAGGAAGCGAGAGGTAAGATCATCCCAACTTGAGATGGAGCCATGGAAGTTGCTCAAGCCAATTACTAGCTTGGTCCCGTAGAAAGAATTGGAAGAGACGCAGGTGCGTGGTCTCCCGAGTAGTAGCATCAAGGTCGATGGAATCGACAATTTTAAGGAAATCCCTAAGATGCTAGTTTGGATCTTCGGAACGAAGTCCATGGAATGCACATCCGTTTTGCACCAACCGGATGGTGTCGGATCGCAGGGCCGTAGTTTGAGCTTGGTCGGGAAGCTCAATGGTGTTCCTATAGCCTAAGTGGCTTGGTCTCGAGTATTCACCAAGAGTACGGGCTCTTGGCGGGTCATTTGGTGGGGGGTTAATGAGTGGTGGTTGGTTATCACCTTCCATGATGAAAAGTGATGGGATTACGAACAAAGGTCACGAAGAAGGGGGATAGACTAAGAGAAAGCTAAAAATAAGAAAATTTCACTTGATAGGAATCAAGCAAAGAAACCTAAACGAGGTGGACTACTAACTAGCTATTCTATTCCCAACAACGCGCCAAAACTTGATAACGCTACACGCGTCGCTCGGGGTCAAAGGAACTTCCTTTCGTCGAGCAAGTTTTTCAACACCCTAAGCAAATGAACCTAATTGTTGTAGTGTAGTATTAGGGTAAGCCACGGTATTGATATCGTTCTCTGGGGAATAGGAATGCTAGTGAGAAGTTACTACGCTAAGGTTGGGGTTGAGGAAGATTATTTTTATCTTTTTGATTTTTAAGGAAAGGAAAGGTACGAATCTCGGGGTTTGAATTTGGGGGTTGGTATTGCTACCGATTACTCTACTTATCTAATTATCTAATCTAAGGTGTATGTAGTCTATGTCTAATTATTGTGTGCTCGTATGAAAGTTTAAAGTTGTGTTTACTTAGGTTTTACTACTCCTTAATTATCTCCTATTGGTGGTTGAATTGTCACGTCCTTATTCTTAGTTTCGTTGTGTGTCTAAAGTTGTAGGGTATGCGTTTCTCCCTAACTCTTTGAACTTACCAAAGGGTCTCGTCTAAAAAACCCACTAGGGATAATAAACTCTTACTCTAAGGCACTCTTTGGATGGATTAGCTTACAACTACTCAAGGAGTTATATTCTAAGGTTCACAAAGATTTAATCAAGCATTAAGTACACAACGAATGACCTATCACATTACTAGATCATTAATCAACTAAGATAAGAGACAACCAATCAATATTCAATAATTAAGTTTCATATTCCTAAGCAAACACACAAGTAAATTAGCGGACATGGAAAACATGCAAGCATACACACAAATAATCAAAGACATAATTGTATTAATGAAGTAAAACACTTATCTTGGTGTAAGACAGGGTTTGGAACCCTAAAATCGTATACAAGACAGACCTTGGTTCGGTTTAGGTTTTACTCCAAAAGACTACACATCAATCTTGAAAAATTCGGATTCTATATATAAGATTACACATGCGGCGTCACCTTTTGTTTTGTTTACGTGCCGTGTCGCCGTCATTGGGTTTCGTCTTGGCCACGTTAGACTTGCGACGCGCCACCTTATGCTTGTGACGCCGTCTCTTCACGACTCGACGCCGTCTGGATTGCATCTAGGCCGCCCCGAGTTGCGACGGCCTACTCTTTTATAACTTGACGTCGTCACTTGAAAATAGGAGTTTTGGCTTCGTCCGTCACAAAATCCTCCGACGGCGTCACAGATAAGCCGTGGACGCCACCTTATGTTTTCAAAGACTTTGAGTGTCTCGATTCGACTTTGGCCATTTTCTTCAGATATTCGCCTTTTCGTCCAAATAAGTGCCATTCCAGCATTTTGCCTTCAAGAGACCTAAAAGTGAAAAGGAACGATATTAAGCAATAACAGATACAAAGGTGATCAAATAAAGGCTTAAACGACCCCTCAAAAAGGTACCTTTTAAAACCTTATCAATGTCACAACGCAAAAGGAACCTTCTTGGTTTGCAAAGATGTGTGAAGCTTTAAGCAGCCAACAATCCATTCATGAAGTTGGATCCCTTGATAGACCTCCAATGTTCCCTCCCAAAAACTACGATCAATGGGTGATAGGTTTTTTAGGTTTTGTGATCTCAAGAAACCACATGGTAAGTTTTTAAAGAAGGTCATACTTGAAGGTCCTTTTCAGATGCCTACTATCACTATACCCGAGATCCGAATGCTACTCCACCAAGAGATGATGTTACCAACGTAGTCGGATAGATCAACTCACTCTTGAATAACTTCTTCACTTAGAAGTCGATGAACTTGCAATGCAATATATCCTTTTGGGACTACCCAATCCGATACTTCGTAGTGTTGATGCTCAGAAGACTGCTAAAGCAATGTGGGAGCATATTCATCTTCTCATGGAGGAACTTAACTCAATTAAGAAGACATGGAATCCAAAATTTACTTAACATATGAAAACTTCATGATTGAAAAAGGGGAGTCATTAGAGTCATACTATCATCGGTTCTCAGACATCATCAATGACTTGGACAAACATAATATCATTATGCCAAGGATTGCAATCAACACAAAGTTCCTGAGCTGTCTTGGTCCTGATTGGGAGAAGTATGTTACATTTATCCGTCAAGCTAAGAATCTTCATCAAGCTACTTACGGATTGTTGTATGACTATTTGAAGCACCATCAAAATGAAGTAGACAAAGACAGAATCATTCGTGGAGTCCCTTCTTCTCCATCACTCCTGGATAATCAAACTCTTGTTTTGTATACTTAAGCATGTTATCCTCAATTTCCAACCTTGCCAACTGTCTTCACAAAACCACCACAACCAACTGCTCAGATTACACCATATGATCCATCACAGCAACAATCACAAGAAACTCAATTGGTTCCATACAACAACAACAATGATCAAGCACTATACAGTGAATCAAATGAGGATGCAGAAGCTTTCGATTCATTGAATCAAGGATTTGTCATGATTGCTAGATCTTTCGGTAGATTTGCTAAAAAATCCAACAATCGCATCTGTACCTCATCAAACACAAGAAATCAAGTTGTTGTTAACAATGGAAGAGTTGAGGTTCAGAACCATGGAAATGGTCGTCAGATGGGTAGTGGTCAAGGGTTTAATGTTCATGGAAGAAAGAACAAGGGTGCTCCACAACAACGGGTTCAAATGGTTAATCAGGGAAATGCTCAGACTGGGGTTGATGGTCTTCGATGCTACAACTGCAACGAGAAGGGTCATCTGGCAAATGCTTGCCCAAAGCTGAGAACAGGAGGTAGCACTTATCACAAAGAGGCTTTACTCTTGGCTCTTAAGGATGAAGCTGGTGGAACACTTACCAACAAAGAACAAAGCTTCATGGCTGATGCAGATTCTGATGATGACATGGAGGACTTGCAAGCTAATGCAGTTGTGATGTTAATGGCAAACATGCAAGAGCTCCACATGAGTGACACAGCCCGCAGTATGACATCGATGGCTTGTCTCGTACCGGATCCTAATATACTTATACATGATCCGATATCTCCGTGCAGATCTCGCATCGACAAGACAGAGTGTTCAACATGAGCCTTCTACATCTGATTACGACGATAATCAAATGGATCCCGTAGTTACATTCGACAATCAAGATGACCTAATGGTTAATATTGATAATCAAGTTAACTCCGTGGTCATATTTGAGGATCTTAATAATGATTATGTTGAGACTCAAGTTGAACAAAATGAACCGTTGTCTAATCCAGATTCGGAACTCATGACCTTATGTCAGACCACCCTTTCTAAATTGGAAAAATGCAATGAGATTAATAAGAAACTGCAAGATAAAATTGCACTGTTGACTAAGGATAATGAATGCTATAAGTTTCAACTCAACATTTTTGAAACTAAAGAGAAACGTGAACACAGTTTTGAAGTCGATTTTGCAAAATCATACCAAAATGAAAATTTTTTAGAAATTCAGATATGTGATCTAGTTGAATCCAAGAATGCATTGCTTTCTCAAATAGAACAACAAAAATTTGACCATAAACAACAAATTAACGCTCTCACTTCGGAAACTCAAAAAGCCAATTCTGAGTTGTTAACTTGTCAAAAACAGTTTTTTGAGTACAAAAAGGATTCAAGGAGACAAATTGATCAGTATCTTGATGAAATTGTCGATTTACAAAACAAAATCAAAGAGTTTCGAAATGTTGTTTACAAACATGGTGAGTCAATCACAACAATTCAAAAGTTTTCTTTTAAGCCAAATCCAGATGGATATGGACCAATTCTTCGATTAGAAACCAAGTTTTCACATAGAGCATTCAAACCAAATCCTCAAGTTTACAAAGGCAGAACATAGAATTGATGATTTAATTATGAGTGTTGTTGAATATAATCGTGATGAGGAATCGATGTCGATCTTTGAGAGTTGATTAAAAATGGAAAATGTTGAATATCACAAACCATTCGATTACTCAAAAATCATACCTTTTGTAAAACAACGGGATAATACTAACACACCTTGGGTTATCACACAAATTCCTGAGTCCTCTTCTAACGATGGTCCCCAAAACAATGTTGCAAAAATTAATGGTCCTTTACCCTCCTTCAGTGAAGTAAAATCATTACCTGAAAGATGTCAAATTCTTAAATATTTTGACACAATCATGTCTGACATCAAACTTTTGGAACATGAAATTGAAGTTAATTCTGAAATAAAAGCTGAACATTTTCAATCGCCACATGCGCGAAATCAAAGAGATATTTTTCAGAAAAGACTTTTACCCCATGTCCGAAATTTAAAAATGTGTGAAATATATTGGGAAAGGGGTCTTTAGAAGGAAATTGGACTTATGAAAACAGTTTTTGAGAAAACAGAAACATCGATTTCAAATACTAAACAAAAAAAGAAAATGTTAAGAAATCATGTTAATCAACTCTTGGAAAATGTTATCTGTGCTGATACCATCAATGTTGTGTTATTACATACTGTTGCATATGCATTTGATTATACTGTTGTTAATTCTGTTGATATTGTTGAGAATATCGATAATATGCCGCAAATCGAGTCTTTGAAAATCGAAAATGAGCGTTTGTTAAATGAACTTTCAAATGCAAAACGTCGTCTTCAATGGTGTCAAAAAGATTGTCAAAATCGAGAACTTGCTTTGCAAAACAAAAGCAACCAGTTGCGTGCAACATCTTTTGATCCAAAACTTGAACAACTAGATGATGAAAACGTGCCTTTAAAATGTCAAGTTTCAAAATATGAACAAGAAATTGCCAAAGTCAAAACTGAATATGGTGTCACATTTGATTTCCTCAAAAAGACTCTTGCTAAAGCATCACAAGAACTTGATAATCATCTTGCATACACTAAAGATGTCTTAAACATTAGTGGAAACATTCGCTCTAAAAATCAAGATTTGTTGCACATTATTGTTGAGTTGAAAGAGAAGTTAGGGAAGTATGAACAAGATAATTCTAGTAACACAAATGTCCTTGCACTTGGAATTTTTAAAATTGACACTAGAACGCCTAATGACAAACCACAAGATACTAATTAATGTACTTCCTTCCACTGATACAGGAGTAGTTGCCTCTTTTCCTAACGTTAGCACTTCACAGCTTAAGGGCAAAAACAGGAAGAATAGGAAGTTGCAACGTAAGAGAAGAACAATAAAGACCTCTGAAGTAGAAGAACACTTTAGGACTTTGAATAAAACTCATCTTGTACCCACTTTAGACATTGCGTTAGACAAATGTAATAGAAAAAGTGATGTAACGAATACTGAATCTTCAAGTACTTTGAATGTTTTGTTTGAAGCTTCTTGTGTTGGTTGTCGTAAAAGCATGTTTTCTGGTTGTCCTGATAAATGTGTTGCTAAGTCTATCTTATATCGTAAATGGAAACATAGAAATCGAACTACCTCTAGGCCCACTAATGCTTTTAAGTCTGTACTAGGTAAACCACCTTCTAGTGTTTCTGCAACTATCATTAATGTACCCATAGAACCCACTTCACCTCCTAGGAAGAAAATATCACCTAGTGCATTCACTAAGACCAAAGCACGAACTAGTTGGACTTGGAAGAGATGGTTGCAAAATACACACGAATTTAAATGGACTAAAATCATTAACATGTAAAACTGCTTTTCTGGCATTCGCGACTCACATGAACATCACGGTCTATCAGATGGATGTCAAAACTGCTTTTCTGAATGGTAAAGTGAAGGAAACAGATATGTTAGTAAGCGTAAGGATTTGTTGATCCGAGTTCCCTAATCACGTCTACAAACCGAACAAGGCTCTTTACGGTCTCAAACAAGCCCCTCGGGCGTGGTATGATGAGTTGTCATCCTTCCTCCTTTCTCATAATTTTGTCAAAAGATTGGTCGACCCAACATTGTTTGTCCAATATCACGGGGCACACATTTTAATTGTTCAGATTTATATGGATGACATCATTTTTAGGTCTACCCACAAAAAGTACTCAAACGCTTTTTCAAAACTAATGAAAACAAATTTTGAAGTGTCAATGATGGGTGAACTTACGTTCTTCTTAGGACTTCAAGTTCATCAATCACCCAGTGGTATTTTCCTAAGTCAGTCCAAATATGCTTTTGAGATTTTAAACAAACATGGAATGCAAAGTTGTGACACCTATGCAACACCAATGGCACATACCAACAAACTAGACGCTGATTTACATGGGAAATTGGTTGACCCTACCAAATACCGAAGTATTATTGGGTCTCTCATGTATCTAACAGCCAGTAGACCTGATATTGTATTTTCTGTATATATTCGCTCCCATTATTAGTCGCGACCAACTGAGAAACACCTCAATGAGGCTAAAAGAATCCTCCGATAAGTAAAGGGAACCATCAATTTGGGGATCTGGTATCCGAAGGATTCTGGTTTTGAACTAATATCTTTTTCAGGATGATCATGCAGGATGCTTAGATTCTCGAAAAAGTACTTCAGGTGGTTTGCAATTTCTCGGTGATAAATTGGTGTCATGGCAATCGAAGAAACAAGACTGTAAATCGCTGTCCTCAATTGAAGCAGAATATGTAGCCATGTCTGCGTGTTGTGCTCAATTCATTTGGATGAGAACACAACTCAAGGACTATGGTTACGTATTTGGCAGAATCCCGATGTACTGTGACAATCGAAGTGCTATTGCGATCTCGTGCAACACTGTTCAACACTTGAAGTCAAAGCACATCGATCTTTGATATCATTTCATAAAGGAGCATGTGGAAAAGGGTACCGTTGAATTATACTTTGTTGGTACTGAACACCAACTGGCGGATCTTCTCTCTAAAGCCTTAGCTCCAGCAAGGTTTAATGATTTGATTCACAGGATTGGTATGAGGTGTTTGACTCCAGAAGAACTGGACGAACTTATAAAACATTCTTGAAAATGTCAAACACCAAAAACCTCTTTTGTATATAAATTTTCAAAAACAAAATATAAAAATATAAAATCTGATAAAATTCAAAAATATTCTTCTATCTAAATTTCTTTCAAACATTGCAAGTACAAGTCTTTTGTCAACACTTTGTTCCATCAAACCTTTCACCATTTTTCCCGAACAAGTGTTGAGGGGGAGAATGTAAATATTTTTCAGTTTCATAAAACATTGTACTTGCATGTTACCAAAAGATGTTGTTTCTTCAGAAATGGTGGATACGTTTCTTGTTAAATACTCTCCTCGGACTCAAATGTTTTTACAATTTTATCATTTCAAAAGTCGAGGGGGAGTATCGTCAAGTTTCTTTCCAAGAATGATGCTTTGCTTAACCAAAGTGGAAGTTATGGGTCTTGGTTGAAAATTATTGTGGTGGAGGGGCCAAACTTGTCAAAGTTAAAAACTAATTTTAAATAAAATTTTCCACCTAACATTTCAAAATTCATTTATTACTTACATTAAATTTCTCAACCAACCCAAATCCACGCATAAGAATCGATATTCAAAACCGTGCTTCAAATCCGAAATTTGTAAGTTGTAAAACCTTTTGATCATCTTTACTAACAATGGTTTTTAATCTTTCTCAAATCCAACGGTTAGATTTTTTCAAAATTGATGATTTTGGGTCTTACGCGTATGCGTATGAACAAGGTTTTGGTAAAATGTGTTTTTGATGAAATGGGGAGTGTCAAAATTTTTGAAAACAAGTTCTATACTCATTTTCATCAAAGAATTTTACTCAGAAACTTGTTTTAATGTGTTTCCAATTTTAGGGTTTATATTTGAATTTGGGCGTTTCTTTGATTGGATGAATTGGCATGATTAGATGCTTAGGATATGTTCTTAACATGTTTAATCACTCATATACACTCTTAAATCCTACCCAGAAACAATAAAATTAAAGAACTGAAATTCTAGGGTTTATGTGAGCGTATAAAGATGAACTTTTGATTCATCAAGTATTTGATGTTAAAACTTGTTGGAACTAACTTCACTAGCATCTAAGATAGTGCAAAAAAAGTTTTGATGATTTTCCATGGTTAAATCTCTTAAGCGTAATATTAAGGTTTAGGGTTTAAGTAATAACTTACGCCTAAGCATGTATACGCGTAACTGATTGAGAACTTGACATATTTTTGGTCTTGAAAGTGTTTAAAATACATGGTAACTAGCGTGTTATGTTTAACTTGTTACAAGAATCTACGCGTAAAAGATCAGAATAAGATGTTCTTGGAAATACGCTTAAGGAATACCTTATGCGTAAAGGTTACGCATAAGACCAATCTTACGCGTAACACTTACGCAAAAGGGTCTACAGTGGGACTACGATATCATGTGAAGGATATGCGTAAACTTGATTTCACGCCTAAGGGCTACTCTTACGAGTAAACCTTGTCGTGAAGTCCTTGCCTAAGCCTCACGCGTAAGCTCATAAGCTACGAGTATACTCCTACGCGTAAGACATTCTTACGCCTAAGGGTTACTCTTACGCTTAAGCTTACGCCTACGCCTAAGGTCGTTATGTTTACGCATAAGCTCACTAGCTTACGCCTAAGCCAACTTGTTACTTTACTTTGAAATGTTACGCGTACAAAACTTGTAATAAGTTACTCATATGTCACAAAACCAAAATGTCACTAATAAGCTACAAAAAGGTTAAAACGTTGTGTGATTAAGTGAAATTTGGACATTAAAATTAAAAATTAACATACTCACGTAACTTATCACGTCAACTTTGAACTATTGGACTAAATGTGACTTTGGACTCGTAACATTCATAAACATAACAACTTCAATCAATAATTGGACAATAAAATCAATCATAGACTAACATAATGTCTTTCGATATGTTGGTTCTTTTGTCTCAATACCTTTCAGATCACGAAATGGACATCGTCATAGAAAATCTCAATGCATCCAATGAACTCACAATGGAAGATATCTTCCCAACGGATTATCGCAAAACGATTGGAAAGAACAACCTCAGAGTTGATTTTGATAACTTCACTTGCTCGGAATCTTCCTGCAGAGTTGTCGTGGATATTCTCAAGGTTCATCCCTACAGTCTTATGCTGACCAACTCTGCTACTGTACCAGAAATCTATATCTATCAATTCTGGTACATGATGGAGAATATTGATGGTCAAGATGCTGTTAAAGTGACTCTCAACAACAAGGAAGTCACAGTCACGGTAGCTGATCTTAGGACAATTCTTCTTCTACCAGCCATTCAGCCTGCTGATTATGTACAAACTCCTACTGAAGAGGCTATAATGCATTTCATGGTCGACATTAGTTATGATGAAGCTGCAGGAATCATCACCAAGCACTCCACTATTGATCTGAAGAACATCCCTCAGCCCTAGAGGACACCGTACATCATGATCGCTAAGTCTGTATCTGGAAGAGACAGCGGTCATGAACATCCTAAACTTATGCACCTACAAACTTTCTGGGGAATGGTCAACAAGCAACACATTGACTTTGCAAGTTTGATATGGGAAGATATGATGCAGCATCTCAAGAAGCCTGGGTCAAAGATTCCTTTTATCATATATACAAAGTTGTTGATCCAAAACATTCTCGGGAAGAATCTGGACATCCCAATGAGAATAAATGACCCCAAAACTTACTCTATGTTATATGAGCCAACTTTGAACGTTGTCAGATTTAAGGACTCGTCAACACGGAAACAAGGTGCAGAATTACTTGACTGCCTAATCACTGATACAATCAAGGGTCTTCCCTCGTATCTTCGCTACAAAGAAGCAGTGAGAGCAGGTAAAGTTGGGTTTATGGATGAAAAGACTTCTGTTGTGCCTGCTAAAAAGACTAGAAGAGTAGGTAGTACTGGAAGCACTAGTACCACGGGGAGTACAACTAAGTACATGAAAAGACACCCATCCCGTAAGAGGAAGGTCCCCGGTCAGATCGTTCGTTCTCAAATTAAACCAGAACCTATTCCAGAGGAAGACGACTCTGAAACTGATTCTGATGAGGTGGTTTACTACCCAGAAACTGCAACAGAGGATACATCCTCACCGATGTTAGAAGACAAACCACCAAGTCCCCAATCAGACAAAGGGAAGAAGCCGGTGACAGAAGAAGAGGAAGAAGATTTCGATGAAGAGAATGATCCAAAAGATGAAGAAAGAGACTACCAGAAGACTCTGAAGCATCAAAAGTTGAAAGGCCCTGGAGGTTCCAGCAGTGGTGTTCCAATCACACCAGTTCTTGATGCGGTTAATCAACCATATAAGGGAACTGGTGACACCACAAAGGAATCTACGGAGCAGCAACAACAGGACTACGAAGTTAAGTTCGATTTTGAGGAAGATGAACCGGAAATGACAGAGAAGATAACTGATGAAGATGTGGAAAAAGCTGATGAAGAAGCACTTGCTAAGAAGGAAGAAGAAGAAAGGATTCGAATTGAAACAGACAGTTACATCCGAGATAATCCTAAACATAATCCTGAACAATCTTCAGAGCCACCCCATGAACCTTCCACAACTGAATCATCATCTCACTCTTCTCCTCTACCATCAAAAGACACAACAACAAGGTCATCGTCCAAATCAGTCAAGAAAACTACTGATACATGGTGTTGAAAACACACAGACCTTGATAGATCTTAAGCACTCGGAGATCGTTAGTGTTGCCTATGTAATCACAAGCAAACTAATAGAAGATCTCTACACCTCGTATTCTTTAGCGGAATGTAAATACAAGATATAATAACTAAGAACTCTTAGATCCTCTATGGATCTTTTGATTATAGAAACTCTATGTTTCGGATATTTTTACAAGACTTGAAAGACTAAGGAAAACCTTCTCTATTACAAACTATTATGGTTCCTTTTTATAGGCAAGAAACCCTAATGACTCACGAGCGTTTACAACGTACGCTCCTAATACAATCATAAACAACGCATGCATCTAGACAAGCATGCAACTAATCATATTGTTTTACTAATCATATTGTTTATTCTGAGTAAGCTCTATACAATACGGCGCCAACCTATCTTTCATACTGACGACTTTTACTACATCGCGCTTATCTCTCCCACGTGGATTCGCACTTTCAGTGAATCACAATTTAACACTTTAACACCAAGTATAACTTCAAAGAGAATCCATTCTTCTTAAGCAGAAACTCTTCAGAAACTCTTCAATGGATCCGATGGTTTACCGTAATTCCAATAATCCTCCCTAAACCGGAATTTGACTAGGTTAAGTTCCGGTTTCCTTGATAGATCGTTAATTTGTTGAGGATTGTACCATCTTATGAGAAAATTTCCAAACAATATCCTCCCTATTCCGTAAACACTTCGAGCTAGGAAGGTCCATTTTCTTGAGCACAAATACTTCACATTAAGAGGATTGCATTCGAACATTAGCAAGAAGAATCGGAAGAAGAACATCTCTATGATGACCGAACTATTATAAACCGATCTTTGCGCAACATATGACATCATGTACATCAAAGCATATAAGTTTCATACTATTCTCATCACTTCCGGTGTGTTAACTCCTGTGAGAGGTGAATCAATGAAAATGATGGGTTTGATGTCTCTTTACCAATAGCCATCACTTTGGAGTAGCCATATGTTTGAGTTCGAAAACTATGGTACATTGATAACCATCGATTTATTGGCAAACCAAAGAACCATATAAACGGATTTGACTTGTCTTTACCGTAGCCGCTTGCTCGGGACTAGTCAATTCTTAGAAGTGGTCAATTGAGGACCGATTATGGATTGATTGCCTTTACCACATGCCATATACATGTGGGCTAGCCAATTCTTGGATTCCAAAATGGAATAGACCATGGTGAATTGATGACCATACAACCCTCTGCGCTAAGCATGGGTGGTTGTAGACCCTATGATTTTGAGCAAACCATTACACTATCAATGATTTGTTGTGTCTTTACCAAAGTTGCACCTTTGGACTAGCCAACTCTTTGACATACACAAGGTATATCGGTGAGTTAGAAACCATCGAATTGGACAACAAACAAACCTACATAAAAGTTAGTTTTTTTTTTTTTTTTTTTTTTTTTTTTTAACTAAGAAATTGAAAATAACACGAAATAGACAAATAACATAAATAACACAAACTAAAAGTAACAAAACAAGGTAATGAGAGAGTACCAAGTACCATGATAAAGATGAGGATGAGGCCTATTGTTGTAGAAGTTGAGTCTTGATCAAACCCACCAATGTTAAAGGCAGTCTTTCATTGCCCACTGGATCCGGAGGAATCTCCAATTTCGACTAAGCATCCTTTCCATAAGTCTCTTGGGCAATGGATACTTTCTTTCACAGAACATGCGACAAAGTGATTCCACCCTTAGTCTCAAGCACATGCACACGAGGTAGGGTAGAATCTCCGGGATGCAACCTTCCATCGATGTGAGTTCTCCCAAATTGAATGTGCTTTACAATTGGGAGAATGAGAGTTTAACAGACTTGAAGATATCCCGGTAAGAACATCCCGGAACCTTGTGGTTCCTTGTTGCGATAATGGGTGGTAACATGAGTGTACAGAGAAAGCAAGTCCGCCTGCTCACCAAGTGTAGAATTTCCTTGAAGGTGAATTCCATTGAAGTGGAGTCCTTCGATGAATGACATTCATCGATCATCCTTCGATTCCAATCGACCAACACATTTTGATCTCCTCAGAAAATCAGCAGAGAACCCTCTGTAATGAAAGTTGAGTTATCATCTTCAAGATCCAAGGAGATCATTGGCCATTCTCTTCTTCCTCCCACCGAGCTTATGGATTTCCCCGGAGGAGCATTTTCGGCTTGAACATCGTGGTAAGACTTGAAAAGGAGAGGGAGAGTTGGTTGGAACACCTTCACGTAGTGCATTCATCCCGTGAAGCATCTTTATCGCCCTTCTGCTTTTTATTTCGCGAGATCGCTTCCTTAACTTTAGAAGATTCTTGTGTGTCAACGGTTGCCACAGATGAAGTGGGAGCCGATATATCGTGTGCTTCAGGAGAAATGGTAGATGGTTCACAGATGGACCCTTGTCGAGAGAAGAAGCAACTTCAGAGATGCTTCAATGAGAAATGACCTGGGAAGACGCCTTGGGTGGAGCATCATCGGACTTGAGTCTTTTGGCTTCGAGCAACTTCATTCTCAAGAATCCTTTTCAAGTTGGTAGAATGTGTTGAAGATGATGATTTGTCCTCATGATCTGCTTATATTTTAAACAGACATGATCGGGAAAAGCCTTGACTTGTTTCATTGTTAAGCGAGTTGTACATCGAGCATTGATTTTCACCACCATTCTCATTTCGGTTTTAGTAGGAGGTTTCTCTTTGTTCTTCCGAGCTTTGATGGCCCTCTTTTGTGCAATAGCTTCTTGCTTCCTTTGTCTTCCCCGAGCCATCATTTGATCCACATAACTTTCATCGTTGAAATCTCCACTTAGTATACTTTGAGCAAGAGAAGGTCTTGAGATAACTTGCTCGATTAGAGTATCCCAAGATTCAGCAGCATCCGAACACGCATTTCATCCAGTTCTCTTCTTCTCTCAGAGGTAAAGATGAAAAGTCCTCATCTCAAGTTGTTGAGCCAATACTTCACTTTTCTTTGACTTCTCAAACTCGGCCAATCTACTTGCTTGTCCTAGTCTTTCCTCCTCACTTACCGTGTCCGGACCAAGCTCATCTTCGCTATTACATCTTTCCCTTTATCATCGAGCTTCTTAGCACACTCATCTTGATTATATCAACGACAGAACCTCGGTAGCAATACCGTGTCAATCAGGAGAAACATGTTGATGCAGAGTATCAACTGGAGTGGTCATGACAACAACATCGAAAGATCCGTTGAAGGTGAAGGTCCGTTGGTTCTTGAGCAGATGAAGATTGACCATGATATGAAGATACATCTTCAATTTGCACATCGCCAGATGCGCCTTGTCAACACCGAGTTCCTTTGAAGTTTCGTAAGAAACCTTACTTAAATAAGATCTCTTTCTTCTTTGTAGAGAATGTGTTCCTTCTTCTTTGAGGAAGCAAGCAACCACCGATGAAGGATCATTAAGAGACACATCGCCCAACATATCAAGAGACCCAAACCGAGGTACTTCTTGTTCTTCATCGAAGAAACCACAAGCTTCCTTTGGAGCCCCTTTGAGTTTGTCCTCTAATTCCTTGACTTGATTCTGCAGTTCTTCAATCTTACTACCAAGAGAAGACTTGGTCTCGAAGCTCCTTTTCGAGACTAGTCACCTCATTAGCATACCGCTGACAAGAGCATAAACAGATGAGAGTGTAATAGGGTCCTCGGCTCCACCGCCAGATTGCTCGTGGTGAGGGAGCTTCATTGGACCTTCGGAGAATCATGGTCATGCTCATATTGAGGAAGATCTTCATTGAGAGGATCCCTAACAGGACTTGGTGTGGGTAGTCTATTAAGATCGACTCATCATGTGTAACTAGTGTGGGTGTTGGATCGGGACAAGGTGGTCGGTCCGGAGCAACATGAGTTGCTTCAGCAGTTGATGAGGGCCCTCATCAATGTTAACTAATGGATTACCATCAAGAGCAACGGTGAAGAATGAGGATTATTAGCCACATTCTCCTCATCGCAGACCTCATTGCCTTGGGGCAACATGGCCGCAAGGGGATGATGTTCCCCGAAGTGAGTTCTCATGGTTGCAAATAATTTAGCGCTAAAGCACCTATGGGATAAAAGGATTGGGCTTGGGTAGTGGTGTCTAAAATCATTTGCGTAAACCTTGGGTACATTAAAACTTAGTCTTTTCCTTTGAAGATTTTCAACCATGTTTTCAAAATATACTTAGAAAATTGTAAGTTACCCCTTGGGAAAGACACAATACCACATCCTAGTTGGGAAGAGGCTGGTCCCATCCTCCCGACTTGTTGCTTATGCATTGAAGCGGCGTGTGAACTAGGAACCTCCACTTGGCAAAGTTCCTTCTTCACCACATATCGGTCCTTGTACCTCGACAGCCAATTGCCCTCGGCCCAAGAAGCACGTCTTCACGATTAGAGTGAAATTCTCCATCAGCATCTTCTAAGCGAAGCTTCCTCCTTATTAGGTCCTCTCGTCACTATGTGTTCTTTTCCATCAATCACAAACCTAATCTCTGTCTCATTCCCTGCCACAGATTCCCAAACCGAGTAACCAGTGATTCATAAATCTCATTCGGAGAATGTGTAAGAGCATAACAAATCTTGGACCTTTTCAAGAATTCCACCATGGGTTCGTATAATTCATATCCCTTACCTTTCCCGTAAATGTAACTTTGTTGTGATCATTTTAAATTCAAGAGCCATGAGGATATGAGTTTTTAGGGTTATGTTTCTCGTAATGGTGAGTGTTTGTGGATGTAGGATGAGAGGGAATTGGTTTGTTCTGAAGAAAGTGATGGTGGAGTGATAGTTTTCGCCCCAAATATAGTCAAATAAAATTGGACCGTTTGGTTGACCGTCGCTGACGTGTATTTCAACTTTGACCAACCCCAAAATAACGCTTCAAAGATAAACACATGGTCAATCATTGAAGTTATACACTTCACAGAAACCATCAAAGATAAGAATATCTTCTGTAAGTTTCTAGAATTATGTACAACCACTGCATTAGTTTTCATTGAACCTCGAACCCGTCTATAAAAGATCCCAATGTATACTTATCTCTTCATCAAAGATCCCCAAATATTTACCACAAACCCTAGATGCGAAAACAAACCCCAATTAACCAAATTGCACCATGAATACCAAGCCTGAGATCATAGATCTCACAACATCATCTTCATCATCTTCATCATCCTCTTCATCATCATCCTCTTCATCATCATTAAGTGGTGAATCAAACCCATGGTTACATTACTTTCCTCAACCCTATCCACGACCAAATAAATCACCCTTTCTCCTTCTTCGGAAGATGATAGTGTAGTGAATCCAAGTGAATCATTGATGATTACGATGACTCCTATAAGGAGGAACATCATACTCCCAACCTCCAGCACTCGGCCTCAACAAAGGCCTCGTGCCGAGAATCGCCACTCCCAAAGATAGAGAGGTGGTTCTTGGTCTCACTGCGCCATCTTTTGGTGCATCAACACACATCGTATAATAGAAGGGCTTAGGGAGGGTGGATGGATTGCATTTTGGTTGAAATACATAGATGAAGCACACAGGAGACGTTATTTTTCTCCATCATCATGTGTGGTCATCGTCATCATCAACGTTTGCATCAATCCATCCTCTCCATTTTGGTCCTTAGCATCTTCAAACGCATATCCAGCATCTAATGCATATCCAACATTCACTTAGATGTTGGAATAGATGATATGTACTAGATTAGGATTAGCGTAATTGTATAGCTCGTATCTTGAAGATGCATTTGTAGTAGGTTGACTTTTGTAAGTCGTAAGTCAGAACTCTGCTTTCTTGAATGAATGAAAGAACAATTTGACTTCAATTTCTTTTCTTCAAGATTATAACTTTGGAATCAAATTGTTTGCTTCAAGATTTTGATTTTAGAAGAAACAAGCAACAATCTTTTAGCTATCTTGACCATATACCAATGAACCACACTTGATGAATTTGATCTTGATCATGGAATAGACAAACTGCAATTCAGACAGGAAATAGACAAAATGCAATCCAGACAACTGCAAAACAGACACAAAAACACACAAGAACAACACAAAGACAAACAAACTAAAGAATTATTAGAAAGTTAGTGTTAGTAAACAAAATAACACACAAAAATCAAAAATATGACACAAAAATATGCAGAGTTTGCACAAATCCTCCCCTGAGGCATATGCCTCCCCTGAGGCCTATGCCTCCCCTTAAACTTTGCAGTCAAGGGTTTAGCATTCCAATATTGACCACAAGGTGTTGAAACCTTGGTCCATCAAAAGCTTTTGTTAACAAGTCTGCCACATTATCATCAGTATGAATTTTAACCACTTTTATCAAATGTTTTTCATATGCATCTCTTATAAAGTGGTGCACGATTTCAATGTATTTTGTTCGACCGTGAAAACTGGATTTTTGACTATGCAGATGGTACTTTGGTTATCAATAAAATTGTGGTGTTCATGAAGTTGTACCCATAGTCCAAAGAATTGGTTTTGAATCCAAAGGACACGTCTACAATTTGCAAAGACAACATACTCGCTTGAGAGTTGAGGTAGCCACAATGGTTTGTTTCTTGCATTGCCAAGAAATCAACCTTTTCCAAGAAATTGGCAGCCTCGGTTGTGGATCTTCTATCCGATTTGAACCAAAGATAATCATCGCTCACTATATGCTTTCAACTTGAAAGGAGACTCTTTTGGTACCAAAGGCTAAGCGAGGTTGGCCTTTGAGATACTTAAAGATCTTCTTGACAAGATTGAGATGGGAAGTAAGTGGAGTGACTTGATGTCGAGAACAAACACTCACAAACAAAAGTAATATCGTGTCTTGAAGTCGTTAGATACATCAATGAACCAATCATCGACTGCATGGATGAACATTCGCTGTAGATCCGGTTCATTATTTGCTTTGTCTTTGGAGCTTCATAAGGTGTTGTGGCGGTCCTAACACCTTCCATACCAAACTTCTTCAATGTCCTCGATATTTATCTTGACGGATAAAGATGCCATCTTGTTCTCACGAACTTGGAGACCCAAAAGAAGGTAAGCTCTCCTATAGCACTCATCCGAAACTCTCCTTCATTAGTTCCTCAAATTCCTCGCACCAAGTTTCGTTTGTGGAGCCAAAATAATGGCATCCACATAAACTTGCACAAGAATGATGTCCGAGTAATTCTTCTTTAGAACAGAGTTTTATCAATAGCACCCTCCTATAGCCATGCTTCACAGAAAGGTTGAAAGCCTAGCATACCAAGCTCTAGGTGCACGATGTAAGCCATAGAGAGCTTTGACAACCTTGTAAACATGATTTGGGTGATCCGGGTCTTCAAATCCCTTGGGTTGAGTGACATAAACCTCCTCTTCAATCTCACCATACTAAAAGCACCTTTAACATCCATCGATACACCATGAAACCCATGTAAGAAGCATAAGCCAAGAAAATTCTAATGGCTTCAACTCGCAACAGTGCAAACACTTCATCATAATCAATCCCTCCTCTTGTCTCAAGCCTTGAGCCACTAATCTTGCTTTGTTTTTATCACAACACCCCGAGCATCTCTTATTCTTCAAAATCCACTTTGTCCCAATGGCATATTTGCCATCGAGTGGAACCAAGATCCAAACCCGCCGATTGTGAAATTGTTGCATCTCTTCTGCATTGCTTCTAGCCACTTGAATCGTTAAGAGCTTGAGAAACACTTGTGGGTTCCACTTGAGAAAGAAAACAAGCAAAGCAGACAATGCTTGAAGTACGTGTGATTGTCTCTTTTTGGTTGGAGACATAAGAGAAAAGCAATCTGTCAAACCGAGGACTTGTTATAGCCCTTCGAGTTCTAACAGTGCCGAAGATCACCTATGATGTTGGATTGAGGATGAGCAATATTGATCCTCCGAGTAGCGGTGGGGTTGACTTCAATGGATGAATCAAGATTAGTTATAGTTGGCTCAAACTCAAGATCATAAGAGGGTGAGGTGAAGATGCCACTTTGGTTGATGGTTTCCAAGATCCGAGGGTCTTGGAAAGCGTGTATAAGGTTCTCCAAAGTCGAAGACACTTGAGAAGGAACATGAGAAGAAACAAGATATCCTTGATTGGATTTGTGGATGGTAGGTGTGACAGAATCAACTTCACAGAAACATGGTTTCTATCGACTCCTTCATTAGCAACCTCTCCATTCGGTTTCTCGCTTCAAGCTTAGCGCAAATTCTTGAGTCAAGCCTAGCAAGGTCCTCAAAGATAATGTGATTCATCTTCATCACTCAGACAAGAATATCCTTGGAGTGGTACCGCAATATTGTTGGGAGAAAGAAGGCACAAGTATAGGTTGCTCATCATCTTCAAACTCATTTTCGAGTCATCATCCAAGGTACTGCATTGTTAGTGGAGATTCTTGAGGACCCGCATTTTGGTTAGCCAAATGTCTAGTGTAACCCAAATAATCGCTAATAGTCAAGGTCAAAGACCACGATGACCCTGTCCTTGAACATTAGGCTTATCTTCTAAAAATCTCGTGTTCAACGTCTCCTCTATCTTCTTGGCTTGCAAATTGTACACCCCAGATGCCTTACTATGAGTGAATAACCCACAATATAACCATCATCGCCTTCTCATCAAACTTTCCCAACGGGTCACGGTGTTTAGAATGGTCACTTGACAACCAAAAGGTTTTAGGTAGTGAATGACGTGAACCTTCCCAAAGAGAAGTTCATATGGTGTTTTGAGTTGAGGTCTAGTAATGGAGACCCTATTCAACACATAGCACTGTGCCAACGACTTCGATCCGTAACATAGTGGGCGGTTTAGAGTCCGCAAGCATTGATCTTGCAAACCTTATTAAGGTCCTATTCTTTCTTTCACCACCCCATTTTGTTGTGGGGTTCTTGGATTACTATAGTCCCTTTTATACCTTTTGACCTACAAAGTTCTATAAGAATAGCATTCTGTCACACCCCAAAATATCGCGGTGAACGATAGTGTCATTGGGGTATAACGTCATAGCACAAAGTATGGATCTGAAAACGACCTCTATAATGAGGCGTTTTGAAAAGTTTACCATTCGATAAATAAGTTAATGTTTACACCACAAGAAATCACAAGGTTTGATAATACATAAAAGTTTACAAAACATGTCGAATGGTAATTGTTAAAAGCACAAGACTCAATGTATGCCATGCGACCCAAAAGCTCCATGAAGTGCTATCACCTTAAGACACGAGATAAACATGCTAAAAGTGTCAACACAATGGTTGGTGAGTTCATAAGTTTGTGATGAAATGTAAAGCCTTTCAAAAATTGTTTATGCGACAAAGGCATTGTAAATCCACTCGGTTCAAGTTCCGCCCATACAAAACTTGCAACTGTGTGTTTACAACCCATTGCCAAAATATAAATTGTCAATCTTGTTTGTAAGTAGGACATAGGTGCATACGATATATACATGTACTTAATGCAAAGAATCACGACCAATGAACCTCTTGACAAGTCTAAATTGTTTGTTATGTTTCATTGAATAACATTATATTCACCCAGTCACGTCATCAAGGACCCAAGGGTGGGGCGTCGACCGATAGTACTATCAATACCTCTCCATGGCTCCCAGAGTTAACCGATTGCTAAAGTTTGTATGTTGATGCATAATTGAAAACTAGTTTAGCACATTAAGGCACATATCGCAATAAACCACACATAATGTCCAAAGTGTATAAAAGTATATTGTAACACAATTGTATAAATGGTTTGAGTATTCGCAAGAGTGAAACAAGTATTTAAGCATGTATCTCCCCAAATAGTTTGTAAGAATTTAAGCGAGTAAAAGTGGGGTATGAACTCACACGGTATGATGGATATGCTAACAAAATGAAGTGCGAAAGTGAGACTCGGAAACTATCCGCGACCTAGAATGAATGTTATGATATGTAATGAGTTATGATGTTATGTTATGCATGCATTTAGTATGTTATTTATACCATTTGCGAGTTTTGAAAATAATACTTATCGTCGAAAAATACTCTTTTGACGTCTTGACCATTCTTAAATTACTTTACAAGTATTTACGTCAAAATGTCATCCTACAATGGTTTCGTAATGATTTATAGTGAAATTTTCACTTTTCGTAAGTAAAATAATGTCGTTGGAAATTTCATGAAAGTGACAAAAATGGCTTGAAAAACTAGTCGTAAAATGGTGTCGTCGATCGTTAGGAAAGCGAACTCGACGGTTTTGGAAAGTTTGTATCAAAATCTAAAAGTTTCAGTTCATGAGTTTTCGACATAAAGGTCTCGAACATAAAGATAATAAGGGTTAAAGATGGTGATTTTGTCTAATTGTTGTGTAAAAAGTGAGTTCGGCCAAGTTTAAGCATCCGTAAATAATTTATTAAAACTCCGCTATACAAGCGGTTGGTCGTTTTAGAAAATATGCTTGGTGATCTTGATTTTACTAGAAGACATTTCGTTTCAAAAGTTCTACATCATAGTTAAAACAGCCTCAACATGGTCATTTTAGTTACCGTAACACTTATCTCGTAAAAATAATATAGTTTTCTAAAAATAATAGTTACGGCAAGTTTATGAAAGCGTGCATATCTTAGTCGTTTCAAATCCGTTTTCTCGTATTATATGTCCTTAGCCGTATCAAAGTATACTAATATATTTTTGATAAGTCGAAATAATTTGTAAAGCTTAAGGCTCGTTTTGACTCGTACAAGATAAAAATAGTATCTTGAAATTTACGAAAAATATATATTTAGTCGTCAAACTTTAAAATTCATAACTTCTTCGTTATAACTCCGTTTTAATCCGTTCAAGCGACCACGGATTCGTTTTAAAGTATATTTTCTAAATATCAAGGCCAAAATTTCGTGCCTACTGTCGGATTTTCCAGAAAATCAAAACAAGGACAGAACACATTTTATACTAGTCGAAAATAGTTTTCTCGTACTAAACTTATTCCAATCCCTTCAAATCAACTCCAAAACTAATCTAATCCTACCATACACCTTCTTAGGGTGTCATGGGTTCCTAAACATCATCAAGACCAACATATACCAAGGGGATAATTATAGGATGACCTTATATATATATAACACTAAAAATCATGTAAAAATGGTATAAACAACACAAGTCATGCATGTTTGCTCCAAAAATGAAGAGATACTTATGAAATGAAAAGGAAAGATGAAAAATATAAATGATATGCTTACAAGTTAATATGATGAGGTGCAAAGAACAAGGTTTAGCCTAAACACTCTAGGTTTTATTTCAAAACCTTAATAAGAGTGTGATTCTAGATTGTTAAACACTTGAGCTTGAAAAATTTTGATGATCCCTTTGAAAACCCTTGATGGCGGTTTTGAGTGAGAACAAACAAGAGAGAAAAGATTTTACTACTTGTGAATTATGAGGTGAATGAAAGAAAATGAAGTAAGACTTTAAGTAAGTAAAATATCTAACAATCAAAAAAACCATTCCCAATTAAATGCCAACCCCCCCTTGGTCGGCCAAGGGGAGGATTTAGTAAAATATATATTTTTTTTTTAAACTTGTATATAGTTGTGTAAAATTGTAAATAAAGTGTAAGTAAATGTTATGTTAAGTAGAATTTGTAACTTAACTTGTAAATAGTGTGATTTTAGGTACAAGTAAACTAATTTTAATAGATCAAAGTAAAGTATATTGATATCATAAAAATTATAAAAATACATTCCTTGTAAAATTTGAGTGATAAAATAATTATCGTGTAGTTTTTAAGAAAACGTCGTAATAATATAACTTTAACGATTTATATACAAAATAAATTTAAAACACTAGGTAAACTCAAAATATAGTTTTTATAACTAAATGTAAGTATAAAAATATATCGGGATCATTTTTAGAAGTAACGGATTAAATATTCAAAATAATAACTCACGCGATAACGTTTATTTAATATAAAATTTACGCGTTTAATGTGAAATGCAAAAATCATGAATGAACCGTTATGAAATGATGAATATGGAGTATGAGGAATGACCGGAATTTGAGAATTGTGACATTCTTCCCCTGATAGAAGAATCGCGTCCTCGCGATTCAATCGATGATACTTAAAGTTCTACCCTTAGGTTTCGTGAAATCAAGTGTATGGTCAAAGTGTTTATGTCAAAACTTACGCGTCTAGGTTTCTTATCTAATGAGACTCACTGAATCTGAATAATACGGTGGATCACTTAATGGTCTAGGAAAAGCGTACCGATTCGCATTGCGGGCTTCCTCGGTCCCTATATAGAATGCTCGACCTCGGGAGGGCGATATTGAGTACGGGGTTTGGGTTATTTCCTTGATTGCCACGACTAGAGGAGCTTGCATCGGTGGCTTATTCAGCGAGGACAATTATTCGGAAGTGATTCGGTATTACATTCAAAGCAAGTCCTTTGATTATTCCTGTTTATCATGCTCCTTAAAATGGCCGTATCGATTGCAATTTGTACACAAGCGGCGGGGCTTGGTCTTGGTGATGATAAGCACATTTAGCACATTTGGGATGTGTACCGCATACTCTCTTTGTTCGATACCGGTTGCCACAAAAACTCTTGCCCTTTTGTTATCTGCTACCACGTCTATCGCTTATTCGACCCACTTGCTTCCTTCCTCTTATCCTTTGCTCTTCAACGTACCATTTCTAACCATCTAAATGCATCGGGGTTCACCCCTCGATGTCGCACTTTGTATTGTAGGCGGCTCGATTGTTTTCACAGTTCCACAGTTTGGGGACAAGACCATATATGTACCTCGAGATTCTCTTGGACTCGGGGTAACTAGATGAGGAACTAGTCGGCTAACTCATGAAATCGGTCGGTGTAGGGTGCGTGACCGACCCCTATCATAGAGTGGTGATAAAATTCATCTTCCAATTTACGCATTTCATTGTCAAGGCGGTACTCCTCTTTCAATAACGCCTTAAATTAGTCCCATGTCATACCTATATTGCCTCTCTGCCTCTAGCTTTTGTGGTGTGTGTTCCACCATGTCAATGCCTTTCACGATAACAAGCAAGCGACATACTTCACCCTCGATGTGTGGCACAATTGCGATGTCGATCAACGCCTCTGTCTTCTCTACCCATCGAGTATCGCCAAAGCACCTCCTATACCATCAAACTCCACGGGTTTGCATGCGAAAATTCCTTATATGTGCATCCAATTACATTGTTGTTGTTGTTGGTGTTGTTGTTGTTGTTACTACCGACTACATTGTTGGTGTCGCCGATCCGTTCCGTTCCGTGGTTTCCGAGTTATTCATATGATTTCCAACTTGTGTGACAATAGTGGGAAGCAAGATTTGAAGTTGTTGGCGATGATGGCGGCAAAATCGGGGTTTCCTTGATGTTGTTGTCATTGTTACCCATGTCGCTACCGCCTCCTCTACCTCCACGTCCACTGTCATTCCACCCTGGTACCGCACCACCTCGGCGATCTTGCGTGTTACTCTCTTTGGTGCCATGATCTCGCAAGGAAAGAACCGTTGAATTCCCAATGTCTATACTTGCGTCCTCAAACATAATACCACGCCACAAATTGGTTCCTAAGGTGTCACACCGATCTACGTATCGTGGTCGCATATGTCCACGTGAGTTGTGGCGCATTTATAATTATGTTGGCCACCATAATTATAATTGCCTCATTTCACGTGTACATACCACCAAACATACATGTCTCGGCGATTGGTGTTACTTAAATAGGTAGCCAATCTATCATCCGATTCTAAGCGGTGGAGGAGGAATTTAGGGTAGGTATCTAGGAAGAGTCGCACTTGGTGTATAGGAAATTCCGTTAGGTGCTAAAGTCACTATGAGGTTTAGTCGCGGCGGTTCCCAAAGTATCCTCAAGAGAACTCCCATCCTCGGGCAAAATCATCAAATCTATCCGACTTTATAGTAACACTTATTTAGCTCGATCTCGCATCTCATCAAACAAGAGCATCACGAGATCAAGTTAGATAAGTGCTCATTCTTGAGCTCCATATCTTTGATGACCCAACTAGATTTTGGGACTCCCTATTGGTACAAAAACTCGTTATCTAATGAGGTGGTTCTAGAAGAAATACTTAAGAAAACATATCATACGAAAAGTGAGTAAGGCAATAGGAAGCGAAAGGATCGGCGTGAGGCGGTTATAGTCTAGGAACTAAAATGCAACCTAGTTCTCTATAACCAAGTCTCGATACCAATCTGTCACACCCCAAAATATCGCGTAGAACGATAGTGTCATTGGGGTATAACGTCATAGCACAAAGTATGGATCTGACGACCTCTATAATGAGGCGTTTTGAAAAGTTTACCATTCGATAAATAAGTTAATGTTTACACCACAAGAAATCACAAGGTTTGATAATACATAAAAGTTTACAAAACATGTCGAATGGTAATTGTTAAAAGCACAAGACTCAATGTATGCCATGCGACCCAAAAGCTCCATGAAGTGCTATCACCTTAAGACACGAGATAAACATGCTAAAAGTGTCAACACAATGGTTGGTGAGTTCATAAGTTTGTGATGAAATGTAAAGCCTTTCAAAATTGTTTATGCAGCAAAGGCATTGTAAATCCACTCGGTTCAAGTTCCGCCCATACAAAACTTGCAACTGTGTGTTTACAACCCATTGCCAAAATATAAATTGTCAATCTTGTTTGTAAGTAGGACATAGGTGCATACGATATATACATGTACTTAATGCAAAGAATCACGATAATGAACCTCTTGACAAGTCTAAATTGTTTGTTATGTTTCATTGAATAACAGATTATATTCACCCCAGTCACGTCATCAAGGACCCAAGGGTGGGGCGTCGACCGATAGTACTATCAATACCTCTCCATGGCTCCGATGAGTTAACCGATTGCTAAAGTTTGTATGTTGATGCATAATTGAAAACTAGTTTAGCACATTAAGGCACATATCGCAATAAACCACACATAATGTCCAAAGTGTATAAAAGTATATTGTAACACAATTGTATAAATGGTTTGAGTATTCGCAAGAGTGAAACAAGTATTTAAGCATGTATCTCCCCAAATAGTTTGTAAGAATTTAAGCGAGTAAAAGTGGGGTATGAACTCACACGGTATGATGGATATGCTAACAAAATGAAGTGCGAAAGTGAGACTCGGAAACTATCCGCGACCTAGAATGAATGTTATGATATGTAATGAGTTATGATGTTATGTTATGCATGCATTTCGTATGTTATTTATACCATTTGCGAGTTTTGAAAATAATACTTATCGTCGAAAAATACTCTTTTGACGTCTTGACCATTCTTAAATTACTTTACAAGTATTTACGTCAAAATGTCATCCTACAATGGTTTCGTAATGATTTATAGTGAAATTTTCACTTTTAAGTAAGTAAAATAATGTCGTCGGAAATTTCATGAAAGTGACAAAATGGCTTGAAAAACTAGTCGTAAAATGGTGTCGTCGATCGTTAGGAAAGCGAACTCGACGGTTTTGGAAAGTTTGTATCAAAATCTAAAAGTTTCAGTTCATGAGTTTTCGACATAAAGGTCTCGAACATAAAGATAATAAGGGTTAAAGATGGTGATTTTGTCTAATTGTTGTGTAAAAAGTGAGTTTCGCCAAGTTTAAGCATCCGTAAATAATTTATTAAAACTCCGCTATACAAGCGGTTGGTCGTTTTAGAAAATATGCTTGGTGATCTTGATTTTACTAGAAGACATTTCGTTTCAAAAGTTCTACATCATAGTTAAAACACCCGTCAACATGGTCATTTTAGTTACCGTAACACTTATCTCGTAAAAATAATATAGTTTTCTAAAAATAATAGTTACGGCAAGTTTATGAAAAGCGTGCATATCTTAGTCGTTTCAAATCCGTTTTCTCGTATTATATGTCCTTAGCCGTATCAAAGTATACTAATATATTTTTGATAAGTCGAAATAATTTGTAAAGCTTAAGGCTCGTTTTGACTCGTACAAGATAAAAATAGTATGCTGAAATTTCGAAAAATATATATTTCGTCGTCAAACTTTAAAATTCATAACTTCTTCGTTATAACTCCGTTTTAATCCGTTCAAGCGACCACGGATTCGTTTTAAAGTATATTTTCTAAATATCAAGGCCAAAATTTCGTGCCTCTGTCGGATTTTCCAGAAAAATCAAAACAAGGACAGAACACTTTTTATACTAGTCGAAAATAGTTTTCTCGTACTAAACCTATTCCAATCCCTTCAAATCAACTCCAAAGCTAATCTAATCCTACCATACACCTTCTTAGGGTGTCATGGGTTCCTAAACATCATCAAGACCAACATGTACCAAGGGGATAATTATAGGATGACCTTATATATATATAACACTAAAAATCATGTAAAAATGGTATAAACAACACAAGTCTTGCATGTTTGCTCCAAAAATGAAGAGATACTTAAGAAATGAAAAGGAAAGATGAAAAATATAATTGATATGCTTACAAGTTAATATGATGAGGTGCAAAGAACAAGGTTTATCCTAAACACTCTAGGTTTTTATTTCAAAACCTTAATAAGAGTGTGATTCTAGATTGTTTATACTTGAGCTTGAAAATTTTGATGATCCTTGAAAACCTTGATGGCGGTTTTGATGAGAGAAGAAACAAGAGAGAAAAAAGTTTTACTACTACTTGAATTATTATGAAACAGAATGAATGAGTGAATGAATGAGTAAGACTTTAAGTAAATGTCTATATCTAACAATCAAGAAAACCATACCCTCAATTAATACCACCCTCCCCTTGGTCGGCCGAGGGGAGGATTAGTAAAATATATTTTTTTTTTTTTTAAATATACTTGTGTAAAATTGTAAATAAAATGTAAGTAAATGTTATGTTAAGTAGAAAAATTGTATAACTTGTACATAGTAAATGGTAGTTTTAGGTATGAATTAAACTAAATTTTTAATAGATCAAAGTAAAGTATAATGATATCATAAAAATTGTAAAAATACATTCCTTGTAAAATTTGAGTGATAAAATAATTATCGTGTAGTTTTTAAGAAAAACGTCGTAATAATATAACTTTAACGATTTATATACAAAATAAATTTAAAACACTAGGTAAACTCAAAATATAGTTTTATAAACTAAATGTAAGTATAAAAATATATCGGGATCATTTTAGAAGTATCGGATTAAATGTTCAAAATAATAACTCACGCGATAACGTTTATTTAATATAAAATTACGCGTTTAATGTGAAATGCAAAATCATGAATGAACCGTTATGAAATGATGAATATGGAGTATGAGGAATGACCGGAATTTGAGAATTGTATGCCAATAACCATGATTAAAGTATGGGCTAGTTGGTTGCACATAAGGTCGGCAACCGAACCTCTCAATGAGAGTCGATATGAGTTGCTTGTGGGACATAAGGTGGAATATTATTAACATTGGTCCACTTAGATTTATGTTTCTGGCGAGTAGCACATACACCCAATCTTTGCTCATAAAATCACAATCCTTAATTAAATGAAATTTACTTCCACACACAAAACATGTCTTCTTCTTGGAAGATTTATTCAAATAGGAGATGTTTGATTACATGCGATACTTAAATCGAAACATTCAAGGAATTGTTTTAACAGATCGATTATGCAAAGCTTTAAAAGATAAATCTTGAAGAAAGCGTCTTGAAGTTGATTCCTCGTGACTTCCTAGAAGGCTTGTAAGTAGGCGGGGTGCGAGGCTTGGGTGTAGGCTCGGTGAGGGCTTGGGAAGGTCGAGACTTCTCATTTGAATCACGACTTTCATAGGAAGTAGACCCTTGATCCGATGAATTGTCCTTTGTCGAGCAAGAGACAAAGTCATTAGATGAGGTATCGAGTGCAGCAAGTCTTTGACTTTTGCCATATAGATGATGTGATCCATCAAAGTCAACGATGATGGATAGGTCAATGGGCATAAATTCACCTCTAATAGGTCCGGGACGACATGCAATTCACCTTCTTTTACAAAGTTAGCTAACTTTCTTTGGTGTGGATTCGACCATCATACCTAGCTTCTACTCCTACATACTTTTGAAAGCCTAATCCTAAGCGGAGGTTCTTGATTGGTGTTATAGATTTCTCTAGCTAGATTATCACACGAAATTAACCATTCCTTATGCCTAGCTATTTCCTCACTAGTTTTTCTTTGAGTTCTAGGTTCTCGGACACGGCTTCACCTTTGCTTTCTCGGCAGTTTTAAGTAATTATTTGCAACTTCTAGATCAAACTGTAACACCTTTATCTTTTCTTCATAAGCTATTTGATTCTTTTGAAACCATACTTTTGTCTTTCTCTTGTTTTTAATGCTAGTTTATGAGCTTCGTTTTCAACATAGCATTCATCAAACTTAGGTTTCATAGCATCATACTCTTCTTTAAGTTCGTTGTATCTTAGACTACAACCAAATATCTGATTGTGTACACGAGATAGTCCCATCAAGGCAAACCGATCATGCCTTTCATCCGAAGTGCACCTTGCCAAGCAATCCAAGCTTATCGGTATCATGAGCTTCCTCATTCACAGGTTCGTATGTGAGTCCAGGTTGACATGTTCATCCATGGTGAGAAGAGCTGCTGAAGCTCCGACTTCTCTTCATTTACTGCGATAGAAATGTAGTTAGCTCCATCTCCACTCTTCTGTCTTTGCATTCCTTGAGAAATGCCCCATCGGTGGCAAGTGAAACACTTGACTTTTCTCCTGTCAAGCGGTGGTTCCTTTCCCTTGAAAGCAAACTTCTTTCCGGACTTCTCTTCAAACCTTTTGATATCCAGCGCAAAGACAATGCCACCGCATTTTCGGTTTCATCTCCTCCATTTCAAGTGGGTCCAATCGATCAAAGTCTTCATATGCAAGATCTTCTGAGTATCATAATCGGCAACAAATGAATGAAGAACATCCTCCATCACACTACTAGTCTTAGTTTGAGAACATGGTGGAGTGGGACGAGTGTTATGTGGTGGAGTGGGAGCACAAGATGATGATGGAAAGTAGTTGGAACTAGGGGCATGTACCATCATGTTGGAGTGAGATGTCCCAACAAAAGTCGCATGGCGAAGAAGATGTACGGTAGGGAGTTCGACATCGAGTTCAAGAGTTCGAGTCACATGCGGCTCATCAAAGGTGAGCATGTCCAACCCACCTTTAGCCTTGAGGGCTATACTTACATGTAACCATGATGGAGGCAAGGATCGTAGGAACTTTGAGTTGCAATCATCATTATCGGTTTGCATTAATTTGGTTTAGTGACTCAAAATCCTATGGAACTGTCGTATCCCTTGTGGATACCTTCTTCGGAGATATTAAAGTCTTGAAATTGTTGTCTCGGCATGGACTTCCTCATTCTCTTTGATTCTTCATTTCCACCGAACCTTGCTTTGAGAGCCATCGATATGTCTTTTGCATCATCCATATGGTGAAAATCACAGATGATCTTCGAGAATGGCTTGAAGCGAGAATAGTTTTACTTTGTGCTCTCTGCATAGCGACACCTCTTGGCAGTTTGGGAGGAGCCATGATAAACTTCCATCCCCATCGGAATCATTTTCTTTAGATTTCCTTTCTTCACTACCTCCCAGATTCCAATCAATGTTGGAAATCCAGTTTTCCATCTTCATAGTCCAAAGATCATACTCTTCCTTTTAAATAAGGAAATTTACCATTCTTTGTTTGAAAAACTAAGTTGTTGCATGGAAGTGGTGTTGGTGTTGTTTGTGTTGGTGACTTGGTTTCATTATCGATCCGGGCATGGTGAGGGTATGTTTGGTTGTATGGGGTGAGGCGGTTCTTATTATCGTAGAGACTTTCGAGGCTCGATACCACTTGTTGAAAACACACGGACCTTGATAGATCTTAAGCACTCGGAGATCGTTAGTGTTGCCTATGTAATCACAAGCAAACTAATAGAAGATCTCTACACCTCGTATTCTTTAGCGGAATGTAAATACAAGATATAATAACTAAGAACTCTTAGATCCTCTATGGATCTTTTGATTATAGAAACTCTATGTTTGGATATTTTTACAAGACTTGAAAGACTAAGGAAAACCTTCTATTACAAACTATTATGGTTCCTTTTATAGGCAAGAAACCCTAATGACTCACGGCGTTTACAACGTCGCTCCTAATACAAACATAAACAACGCATGCATCTAGACAAGCATGCAACTAATCATATTGTTTTACTAATCATATTGTTTATTACGAGTAAGCTCTATACAATACTGGCGCCAACCTATCTTTCATACTGGAGTGACTTTTACTACATCTGCGCTTATCTCTCCACGTGGATTCGCACTTTCGGCAGAATCACGATTTACGCTAACACTTGGTGAAGTATAACTCGTGAGAATCCATTCTTCTTGGCAGAAACTCTTGACAGATCCGATGGTTCACCGTAATTCCCAACACATGGGCATCTCGAGCAAAGACCAAGATCCTTAAAGCGGTAAAACAAGAAAGAAAGCGTAGCATGGTTGATAGAAAGCTAAACTTCTTTGGTGACAAGGTCAATTTACTTAGCGATGAGATGAACACATTAATTTAGGAAAGAGATCGATCAAGCTATTCACGAACAGAGACATTCAAGGAGAAATGGACGAGAAGATCAAAGAATATACTCATCGGTTCCTACTCCAATATGTTCAGGGAATAACTAAAGACATGTTCTCCAAACAACTTTACCCTACTCTGAGAACACTGATCAGACAAACAATTGCCACAACACCGGTGACAATGCAGACTCGACCA
Organism: Chrysanthemum lavandulifolium; assembly: GCA_022545495.1. Classification (NCBI taxonomy): domain Eukaryota; kingdom Viridiplantae; phylum Streptophyta; class Magnoliopsida; order Asterales; family Asteraceae; genus Chrysanthemum; species Chrysanthemum lavandulifolium. The sequence goes on along the minus strand of CM040241.1, from coordinate 253,338,969 downwards.
GTCCAGCCACCTCATGTAATAGAAACTGATCTCCTTTCACAGTTGATAAATCAGATGACTGCTCGATCCTCGACACTCGTATCTGATGAATTAAAGTTTCTTGAGGTTCTCCTTGCTCACCAATTGAATACTACATGCAAGAAGCTTCTGGTATCGAGAAGCATTACAAAGATGATGATGACAAGGACAAAGATCCACATGCAAAACGTCAGAAGAAAACATGCGAGTCTTCATCATCTATGCCACCGTCAAAGACCACCACCACATCTATAACTCAAGCTACTCAACGACCTCCGCAACCGATGAACCTCGGGATTCGAGTCTCCACCACCATTGAGAAAGCGGTGATCACTTTCAATACACGGTGGTGAAGACGAAGAAACTCTGAGCCCCGCCCACAACCATCATCCCACCATCAATGAAGCAACAACCGAGGTCATCCTCCAAACCGAAGAAGAAGAAGAGATCAAGCTCGATCGTCTCTGGTTGGATGAAGATGAAACTCAAGAGTATGATTGGTTTAGCAAATTAGTTGATGCTACTGCGTCGATTACGGAAGGTCAAGAACCGGTAGATGGTCGTACTATGGAACAAGTGAAAATTATCCGGGATGAATTCAAAGTCAAGAAGATGACGAAGAGGAATTGCTTGGATCAAAACGATGCTTTCCAATTGCTAAAAGACGGATCCGACAGGTCTTTGTTGAAGTTGAATACCATCTCAACAACATTGCACGAGCCATGTCTAACAACATTGGTAGCTCGACCCGAATCAAACATCGACTTCTCAAGAAAGGATAACACCCATATTACATTGATGGACCAAACCGCTACCAACCATTGGCCGACTAGAGCAACCAAAGATACTTTACCAATACTTCTTCAACAATGACCTAGAGTTTCTTGAAGACGGTAGTGACATCGGCCAAAATCGCTACATCACTTACCTTCAATATACGGGCGATCTTCTCAACCAATGTTGCCATCGAAGAAGAGGCCACCGGAATGTTCGTTGACAAAGTGGTGGATTATGATATTGATGCTAAGTATGGCATTCACCATTGGCCACCAGGGAGAAGTCATATAATGTGTCGCCAAGTTCTACGGTCTAACAAGGAGGTCTATAGTGATAAGAAGATCGTTGCTATAATGAATGTCACGTTGGCTACAAAATGGGATTATTCATTCTTGAAGAAATCAAAGTCAAACACCAAGATGAACAAGAATATGATTTCACTTATTTGATTTCTCGAGATTGTCGCTCAGCGACATCGAAGACATGTATCTTGCTAAGGTACAAGGATGAATGAGATAATTCTCCACCAACATTCGACTTCAAGACATCACACCTTGCGATATTCATTCGAAGCAAAGTGATCCGAGCGTGTTGAAGATCTTGACTGCGGTCGAATCTTATCGAGTAAGTCAACCTTACTCCACATTGTTACACTTTCCCAACATAAACCAACTATCCTAGTACACCATCTTGAAGAAACCAAAGCTTGGAGTTGTTTACCACGGTGAACTTCACCACAATTGCTTCATAGCGTCTGGCGAGATTCATAAGTTCGGGGATCACATCTTGAAAATGGTTCGTGATGGGTTAGCGTGCGGTTAAAGGATATTAAGGAAGGTATTGGGTCAAAGAAGATGTGGAATTACGAGGAAAGAGGATGCTAAGAAGATAATCAAGAGGTTTGGATGAAAGGATGTTTCATCGGGATCGATGCGGAGGTTGGAAAGCTTTGTGGGTGGAAGGCGAGTTTCTCGATTACAACATATCAACGTCAAGAGAGAACTCTGGTCTAATTGAATGATTGTTTGGTACTCCTAAAAACTATTACGATTGATATTTGGATTGAGTGATTTGTATATTTATAATGGCTTGTGCACATAACGATGTATAACCCGTACTTGTAATGAAAGTACCTGTGGTACACATTACTACAATCCTTATAAAAGCGTAAAGCTTCTTACTTTTGAGTAAAACTAATCAAAACTTTAATCATTTTCTAAGTCTTGCTCAAAGAACAAGTACTTCCCTTATGTTTTCAAAACCTCAAAAGTTAGTATTACTTGTTGAGGGGGTATTTGCTAAAAATCTTTGTTCACAAATTGTTCTTCATGGAAATCTTCTCACAAAACTCGAAATGGTCATATTCGATATCAAAATTTCATCAAAAATAACATTTATATGCCATTTTGAGGGAGAAAAATTGTGTGATACAAATATGTTGAAAATGTGATTGAATCATCGTGTGCTAAGACTTAACCCATGAATTGACGAGTGTGAAAGCGTAGAGGGGGGTGAATATGTTTCGTTTCAAACTTAAAACTTTTGTATCAAATATAATATAAACCATCGCATTTGCTAATCTCGCGAGGATGCATTTAACGCATTATGGCATGTAAAGCCAACCCTTAATATCATATAAGATTCCGCAAGATTAATGGTTCATTATAAATCAAGTTTCACCATTATTAGTCCGGTTTGTTTTTCTTGATCAAGCTTGTCATAATATGTAAAGTGTTAAATATAGTTTATGACTATATGAAAGACCAAGTATGCATCACACACATAAACATCAACCACCTAGACAATCAACAATATAGATCAAGAATAAAAGTATAGCGATAAGTAAAAGGATAGACAAACCGACACAGGGATTTATAGTGGTTCGGTCACAAATCTTCTCTTCGCCCTACTCCACTCCCCGAGTATCCAACTCGAGAGTTATTTCACTAGATCAACAAACTCCATTCTTGGCGGAGAAAACCTTACACAACGACGCTTACACTTTTTCTGATACTAAGCTAAACACCGAGTTCTTCCACGAGGTAGAACCAAACCTATCACAACGTCGCTTACACCTTTTTTGGTACTAAGCTAAACACCGAGTTCTTCCACGGTAGAACCAAACCTATTACAACGCCGCTTACACTTTTTCGGTGCTAAGCTAAACACCGAGTTCTTCCATGTGGTAGAACCAAACCTATCCAACGTCGTAAACACACTTTTTCGGTGCTAAGCTAAACACCGAGTTCTTCCACGAGGTAGAACCAAACCTATCACAAAGTCGCCTACACTTTATCCGGTACAAGCCTAGATGCCGGGTTCCATTACAAAGGAGGAACCATTACCCGACCAACACGACACATCTATGACACCCGTTATGTTTTGTGGCCCAACATAACAAACCTTGTGTTTTATGGCACAAAAACATAAACCATCTAATCTAGTTATAGATACAAGAATATGATACTAGACAATATCCAAAACAATGTGTCTAATGGATAGGAAATCCTAAACTAAACATCAAGAACACAAAGCATGATGTAGTTAGTCTTCTATGAATGAAGATGACAAGTTTCCCAAGCTTGTTGTAGAATATCTTCATGTGCTTGTATGCTTGTGATGGGTGATCACTTGATGAGTAAGGATGCAAGATCTCTAGGCTTGCTTTGGAGGATCACTTGGGAGTATGCTTACAACAAATGAAAGTTAGAAGCATTGTGATCATATGAGATGAGGGTGGTTTACATGTTTCCTAATTATCTAAATATTCTAGAAATGGTGGAGAAACTATGTGCAAGGTGTGAAAATATGGTGAGAAGTGGCTTGCTATTTATAGGCAAAAAGACCAAACTATGTTTACATCCCAAGGATCCCTTCGGAGGATCCGGACCTTATAATTCAAGGGATCCGTGGGACACTCCTCTTTACCAATGGGTTATGGGTCATGGATCATGGGTCATGGACTTGAGTGCCCACCAAGGTACAATGTATCTAGACATTGGGTATGGGTCTTGGGTCATGGGTCATGGGGTTTACCCAACACATTTACTTATGTTTATGTATTTTATAAATGTAAGTAACCAAATTACTTAAGTGTTCTATAAACTATATAACTAAACATGTTTAATGGTTTGTTAGGGGTTTGATCGTAACGCAACATAACAAACATGTATGAACTTGTGTTGTAGAATACAAGGACTTGAGTCGTCGAGAGGTGTTGAAAGTATGTTGAGACAAAATATAATTACAAGTAGCTTATACATTTTACGCTATGTATTACAAGTTACATGTTTGTCATCAACAAAACAAACGAGAATGTATAGATTAAATATCGTAATATTTGCACTAACAATCTCCCCCTTTTTGTTGATGACAAAATATATGTAAATGTAATAGATAGGTAAAATGGCAAATATTACTTGTGTCCGTACTTCCTATACATTACCTTCTCCGTTTACACTCTTTTCCCTCTTTTGTCGAAACCAAAAGGGTGTGTCCTGGAGTTTAAACTTAATTTCTCCCAAGAATGGCGAGTTTGCATCATCCTAGTGAAATTAAATTAAAAACACCTTATTGCTCCAATTGGCACACCACGCCAATACCTTCAACATGAAACACTAATGTATGAAGAAGAATTATCAACAAGATTCACTTTAGTGGTCTTGATGATGATGACTTAGCAACTCATGACCTTGAGCTTGCGTCTTCAAGAGGTGGTGATCTCGCCTTTAAGAGGAACCTAGAGAATCACACAAAGAAAAAAATACATAGAAAGATCCTTTGAATTATAACCATTATTGTCAACGGCTCAATGGATCAAATTTTTGAGGCTTAACCTACATCAAGGTTAGTGTTAAGGAATGAAAAAGAAAAATATATGATAAGAAAGAAATCTCCCTTTTGTTGAAACATAAAGGATGTAAGACCTTAGTTTTCTCAACCTTATCACACAATAACAACCTTATGCGTAATAACACACGATATAACAAGAAAGATGAAGCAAAGAAAGGTGGTGACTTGAATGATGATATGTATGTTTTAGAGAGATAAAGGAAAGAACATGAAACTATATTTCATAAGGAAAAACACACATTTACACACTCAAGCACACCCCTCAAATGACACATTTGAGGGGTATTTATACTTAGATACAAATCGCCCTAATGGGCTTTCCATGGGCTTGGATTGGGTTGGATTGGATTCTAACTTACTTAAGGATAACAATCTCCCCCTAAGGGGTGGTCATTCAAAAGATGCTCCACTTGAATAGGTCTTTACTCTCCTTGAGCTTGAACTTTGTGTGTAGATATAGAATAGTCTTGATTCTTTGTTCCTTCATGCTTTGTGATCAGTTAATGGTGTTGTCTGCCGTTTTTCGACTTCTTTGGGATAGGTGTCTCCACGTCTTTCTCCACCATGCTCACACTTATTTTTGACTTTGAGTTTCCAATGATGAAGTTCTCGAGTCTTTAAACTTTTTAGATTCTTTGACATTGACGAAGAATCATCTTTAACTTTGTGTTGCCTTTGATTTTGATGAGAACTTTCATGAGTTGTGATGTTGGTATGAGCATGGGAAGATGGTGCGGTCTTTCCTCCAAGGTACTATCATCGCACTGCATGAATATGTTAGTTGAAAACACCAATCGATCTTGTGGACTTTTCTTAAGAATTGACCACTAAGATTGTTTCTTGATGAATGTCTTGATTTCATTCACCTTGGTCAAGCGAATCAACCGTCTGAATCCCATAAGGACAGTTGGCATTACATAGAATAAATTCAAGTAATGACCACGCTTCTTGATTCAATTCGTGAAAGGAATCTCCTTAGCGGGATTTCCGGCACTAACAAGTTCGAATGTAGAGGGTGTTAACGACATAGTGTGAAAACACATCTCTAATTCTTACAAATGTTGTTCTGAGGCGGAGGCCCTCAAGAAGGCTAACACGATATACCAAAGTACATCTACAATTTAGGTGAGTCATTGAAGTACACGAAGCATCACTTCATGATTGAGACCGTTTGAGACACACTAAGCGTAATCCATAAGAATTACCAAGTGACTGTTTGTCGGGGTTGTTTGATGTTGACCATGGCGGGAGTTTCCATTCAATCACTGAGGATCACATTTGTAAATCCTCTCATAAATGTTCTGGCAGATTGCTAAGATCTGCGTAGGACTCTAGAATATATCACTTGTGTCCTTATTGTTGAACAACAAATGATGAAATATTAAGTGTTCCTAAGAGATCTTGTAATGAATCTCGTGGCTCTAGAGTCAATTAGTGCATTTTGGTTTTCCTGAGCGGAGACTAGGGAGAGGGTCTCCTTCTTCAATACCAACGATCTCTAAGAGAAAGTCGATAGATTATATAAGGTTCCCAGTGAGAATGAAACAAATCCTTTTAAGAGGAATTGAGTAGCTAGAAGGTTTAGTGCGATGCGTCCTTTGGGTCCATGGCGTCTTTGTCTTCAATACCAGCGTCATCTAAGTGACAACCGATGGCGGATGAATTGAACCGGTTTACGCCCTAAGGTTGATTATGGAGGACTATTTCTTTTCACCCTTTCATTTACTTTTCTTTTTAATTCTTCAACCCCTTCTTTCTCCTTTCTCACATTACTCCTTTTTTCAATCATACCTAAGGACTTATAATACTAACTATGGGTATTATCCTTGGGTAGATCCCTCCGGCTCTGGCGGATCATAGGACGAATATTCCCATCCTTAGTCACCTTATAACTCCATGACTATTCCTATGTTGCCATGAAAACCTTTTTCTTGAAAATATCTCAACGTGTTTATGATTATAAAACACATTTTGTTAACACCTTGAGAGTTTTGCATTTTCAGAAACACTCCCCCTTCACATGTGCTTATATTGTTTTAATCTTAAATCTGCACAGAGAGGGTAGAGTTCGCACTTTTTGAATTGATCGGCTCATGATAAACAATTCCCCATGAGACACGGTTACGTAGCTTAGTTAAAGAGTTCCATTGTCAGGTTATAGGTGACAACTAGCTCTAATAACTACCTTGAAGTTGTAAACTCTTCTTGAAAAGAAGGTTAGACCCATGAAAGTGCATGTCTATCACGAGTTTCTCGAAATGGTACATTTATTGACTTTGATTCCTCGTCAATTCAATGGTTTCAAGCGAGTCGAGCTCTTTTGAGATTCAAACAACGATCATTAACCTTTTGATCACATTTTAATCACGTCTTCTCCCCTCAAAAATACCATATTCGTGATATTTTTATATCAACGGATTAAACATCATTTTTAGAATCTTTTGGGGAGATAAACGAATTTGATTTAAGCATGAATTTGGAACATTTTGGTTTTATACTCCCCCTTTAATAAAGCATAATCAATTAAAGGTTTTTAGAGGGAGTTATCTTGAGCACAAAATATTTTGAAAGATTTTGAAAATCTTTTTGAACAATCTTGAAAAAGTTGCTCAAGATGATGATAATTTCTCACCAGTTTTAAATGTAGTGCCTCAAGCGTACACTAGATTTTCTTTAGAAACACGAGTTTTTATTTGAGATAATCAAAAGTCGTCATTTTTGTCGGGTTTCGTCTTGAAGTATCTGAAAGCCATTTTGAAGAAATTTTGAGAAGCGACATGTTTTAGAAAATATTTAAAGAACTCTCGCTCAAGCATCTGTACATATCCGTATCATTGTTAAATGACATTTCTAAAGCGTCTGAATATTGATTATACGAGAGACATGTCGTGAGAAGAATATTTTGAATTTTTATTTTATATTGTTTTTTTATTTTTTGAAAGATTTAATATTTTTATATTTTGCTTTTGTTGGTTTTATAAAAGAAATGGAAAATCAAAGATAGAAGATTGAAAGAATGAAGAGGAAGAGTTTACAGAATTGGAACCCTTTGATGAGCTGGGTTCAGAGATATTTGATTCACCTGCAACCAAATTCGAAAATATTTCACAAATAACAGTGTTAGAAGTATTTGATTCCTCACTCTGAGGGTGTTCACTATCAACGGTTATAATGGTTTCTACTTCCTTATCATGATGATTGACACTATTATCTGTGTTGGTGCAAGTATCAAAAATCTTTCCTGTGGGAATCCATCTAAGACCTACTTTGTTGAAAACTTTTCCCGTGGGTATCCACCTAAGGTAGGATCTAAGAGTAGTGTTCTTTTCAGATGCAGCGGAAGACTTGTTTTTAGAAAAACTACGTCTTGAAGAGATCCACCTATTAGGTTTCCTTTCCATATTCATTTTGTCAACGGGTTTGTTTCTGTTTGGTGTCTTAGTGGATTGTACCTTGGCATCATGATTAGCTGAAAAGACACATTTTTGACATGCGGAGACAGACATTCTTGTCAACATTCTTGTTTAGGACGACTACCTTAACATTGTCACTACGGTCATTTGGAAATTGTTTCTTGTTCGAAAAGACTCGAGAATTCCTAGTGTTGTTTTCTACATGCATAGCATTACGCTTCCCATAACTACTCGTAGATGCAAGCCAATCCCTAGTCTTGTGTAGAGTGTTCCTAGGTAATGGTTTACAACTACTAGTATTGCCTTGAAATCTTGTAGAATTCATCACCCTATATGTTGCACCTAAAATTCCGTCTTTTCGATTCTGTGCCTTTTTCCTAGCTTCTTCTAGGCAGTTATTGTTGACCATGTCGTTAGAACCATGATTCTTTAACTGGATTTTGGTCACATTCCGTGTACTAGTCTTAGAAATGCGGTGTAATCACTTTTGGTGTTTCAAACATCGCCTTTTTCTTTTCAAAACCTTTGATAATTCTCTTTTTAATAGGCAAGGGCGTGGGTATTGTTTTTGACAAATCATTTTCTCATTGACTTTTGGAGGGCGCGAGAAATAGACATTTTGGTTTGGAAACGGTTTGGGAACATTTGTTTCTCCTCGATAAATGGTTTTGCAAACTTAGTATCCACAGCCTTTCCTTTTTGACTTCCCAGCTGAGCTCTCAAAAGATCATTTTGCTCTTTCATGTCCTTGTAGGCATGCTCATATGAAAGTTTGTCATACTTGCATTCCTCAGATTTTCGATCAAGTTGTTTAAAATTAGATACATTTTCTTTTTCAAGAGCTTTTTCATATTTTGAAATAATTTTGGAGGTCTTAGACTGGAGTCTTTCATGGTCTTCAACAGAATAAGTTTGTAGGATAATGGACATGATATCGGTAGTCATAACATCTTCAAAGAGAGAATCATTCAAAATTTCCAAAACTTTGATGTGTTCAAAACATTCATTAGCTTGTTTTACCAGGGATTTGTGATCCTTGACAAAGTCACCTGTTTCTTTCAAAAATGCTTGTTCAAAATGAATTACCCTCGCACTGACATGATTTAGCGGAAGGGCAATTTGAGTTTCAAAAAACTTTTTCATTTCATCATCAAAACTAGAAAACCATATGTTAGTAGTAATATTGGTTTTAGATTTAACAGTCTCTTGAAGTCTCCCAATTCTAGTTTTAACATCATCTAAAATGCTTCTAACATGACTTGTGTTAAAAGGATTGTTTGAAGACATTTGTTCCAAATTCGACAATGATTTTGAGACAACTACTGGTTTTGAAATTGGTTTTAAAACATTGTTTGAGACACAGGGTGTGATGGAAAACTTTGACTTTTCTTTTTGAGGAAAAAAAGTGATTCCAGAAATTTTGTTAAGTTGGTTGTAATCAATTGGTTTCATTTATGGGTTCTTTTGTTTCATTTTTGATCTACTCTCATCAATTAGTTCTAACGTTTCATAAGAATCACGAACATTTATGGGTTCATGCAAAGGTTTTCCATTATTCAACACATTCTGATCTTTCTGAGCTTTCTTGAGTGCACAAGGAGGTTTGTTACCAAGAGCCATTTTTTGTGTTGTATGATAATACGGATTTGTTTGATTAATCAGCATATTGGCTGTTTTAGCTGAATGAGCCGTTGTAACAAGCAAATTTTCCAATTTTTTGATTTTTTTCATCTTTATAGAATTTCATCAAGAAGAGAATCTTCTCGTTTTGAAAAATCAGCAATTAACTCTTTCATTTCTTTTTCAAGATCATAATAAGTTGCTTTTTGTTTAGAAAGTTGGTTTTTAAGATTAGAAATTTCCTCGTTTAAAGTTTTTATTTTCAAGCACAACTTAACATCAAGTGTGTCGTACTTGATTTGCAATTGCTTTTCTCTTAAAACGGAGTTTCAATAACAATTTCTAATTCTGATTCTTTGTTTTTGTGAAATTCAAAAGCTTTTGCATTTTCCTTGTACCTCTCAAGCTCAGCGGTCAATTTCTCATTCGCGGCCTTAACTTCGCGATTGACCGTTTTAACTTTCTCAATCTCAATGCTACAATTATTAATTAAGGTTTCAAAGAGAGCACATGTTTCCTCATCATTAGCACCATTCTGTTCACCTTGACCGCCATTAGGATCCATATATGGAGTTTCATAGTTAACATTGCTATTAACTTGCTCTCCCACATATGTGTCATAATAAGGTCCGGGAGACACAAAATGTGGCTTCTCATGAGTAAACGGATTAGCAACATTACTAAAATTTGGTACCTCATTGAGTGGATCGTGTCGTGAGCGGGAGGTGTGTCAAAATCTTGCTTGATGTTGTGTCATCTTTGAATGGATGTATTTGGAATTTGCATTATCGTTTGCTTTATCGCCCATCTGAATTCTCAAGTCGTATTCCTCGTGATCAACTCTATTCACGATTCTTCTTTCGGTGCTAACATCAACATGTACATGATCCTTTCAAGCTTCGTCATTGTTTTGACACTGCATGCAGAATCTTGGCTTTGAGGTTCGGAGGTAGCATTCTGAACCAAAGTCATAAAACAGTTATCTCCATTTTGATATACCATATTCGATGCTGTCGACCCCCGGATGTCCAACATACTGCCCTGCATATTACATCTGATTCCCCCATTTGTATACTCGTAGCAAATCCTTGTTGACTCCCAATAACATCAACCATTTGTCCTTCTTAACTCATATGTATACTTGGTTGAGCAAACTGCGTATTGAACGCTGAAATCCATGTATTGGAGAATGAAGCAATAACATTTGTGAAAGCAATTTTGAAACGATCTTCCTGATTTGCCATTGATGAAGGTATGTATGATAAAGTTGATGCAGGATCGACTCAACGATAAATGAGTTGTGTTTGATGAAGATTAAGCTCGGTTTTTGTAGTGAAAATTTGGTCTAGAAACTTAAAAACCTCAATAACTTCTGTTCAAAGTGTTTTTAGGACTTTAAGGATGACCCGAATGAACTTTGGTTTTTCGGCGTGCCATTCTCCTCATTCTCACGGTCGTTTTGATGGGTAGAACGCTGAAAACGGAGTTACGGTTCAAAAGTTATGGCCGATTAAAGTTTTTCTGAAGATCTTACTCGTAAACTTGAGCGTAGGATTTGGTGCTTAGGCGTAGGATTTCCTTACGAGTAGGATTTCCTTAGGCGTAAGATTAGGTTATAAGCCAAAATCCTTCACACTTGTCCAAGTGTGAGAGATATCCACAAGTCGAAGTGTTTTTCGGGCTTATCCAAGCAAGGAAAACAGCGAGTAACGTTGTTGTTGCGAAGATTCTTCACCAAATGCTTACGAGTAGATTTGGTTCTTACGCGTAGACCTTACAAGTAGAGCGCCCGATTTTGCCTTACGAGTAGACCTTACAAGTAGAACCTTACGAGTAGAACCTTACGAGTAGAACTAGGGTTTTGACTTTCGTACTTGCACTCCTTACAGTAGGCGCCTGATTTTTGCAAAACACTAATTTTCACCCAAAACACGATTCCAAATGATTTCTTTCGCACAAACTTCTTAAAACACGTAAGATCAATAAAACTACAACTTTAGCTTAAAAAACACGTAAAATCAAAACTTTAAGCAAAAAGCACCGTTTTAATGAAAACACGCAACTTTTGTGTAAAGTTTCAACAAAAAACGTAACAAAAACACTCCTAAACCATTGTTAGGAGATTGATACCAATTGTAAGACCTTGTTTTTCTCAACCTTATCACGATACCTAGCTTATCACACGAGTATACACGTAAAACACAAACACACGTTATGCGTAAGAATGAAGAAAGATTAAGAAAGGAAAGGTGGTGACTTGAATGATGATATGTATGTTTTAGAGAGATAAAGGAAAGAACATGAAACTATATTTTATAAGGAAAAACACACACTTACACATTCAAGCACACCCCTCAAATGACACATTTGATGGGTATTTATACTTAGATACAAATCGCCCTAATGGGCTTTCCATGGGCTTGGATTGGGTTGGATTGGATTCTAACATACTTAAGGCTAGCTTAACTTAACTTCTAACCATTTAGCTTAGCCCAATCCACGAGCCCGTTGACTATTCTATTACGATATCTAACACACGTTACAAAGTTCCTAAACGTGAATGACCATCACTTCTATTAATTATTATTAAGGCTAACAAAGAAATTTTGAAGAATGAATGTGTGCATGATCCCCCTTGACGGTTACTCCCCCTTATTAAGGGCGTCAAGTATTTTAGGAAGCTAAAATGAAAGTATTGCAAAATTTGCAATGTTTTTGCTTTGAAGAAAGCTCCCCTTTATTGAGGACGTCAAGTGCTCCTAGTGTGTTTTGAAAATCTACAAAACAAAAATTAGTGAAAAAGTATATTCGTCGTTGGACGAGTTATATGATGCACTTTGTAAATGCTCGACTGAAGCTCCCCTAGCTCGAGGCGTCAAGAAGAGCGTACAAAAAAATAAGTAAACCTTGTCCAAAGACAAGTGTGCCATATACAAACCCATGTATATGGTGAACCTACAAAGAAAAAAATTAGTGTAAAATTTAGTCCATATATAGAGCGAGAATCCCATACACATCAAAGTGTATATATGAACCTACAAAGAAAGGATTAGTGTCAAAAGAGAATAATCCTAGTACTTGAATCATCGTGGTTGGTTTAGAGGTTGTAAGGTTGTTCAAGATGAGAAAATAAATGTATTTGAGGATGAGACGCATTTCATTACGAAATTCACTTGGCTTTTGACAACATAGATGTTTGTGGAGGATGGTTGAGTGACCATGAATTGTAGTGGTAGTGAGACACTTGTAGAATGTGGTTACAAGTAGGATGTGGTAGAACATGAAACACACTTCATCACGTAGCTCATGAACTAGACCTTGGACATGGTGATGAAAGGTATCAAGGTGACTCTTTTTGTTGACTCATTGATGACTCAATAGAGGTGGTAGACATGATGACTTTGTGACTAGTGACAAAAGTAGAGGAAGATGGTTAGGATGATGCAAGATTAAAAATAATAAAAATGTACGAATGAGCACAACTTGACTTGATGATGAAATCGACCATTGTCATCCTACAAGAATCCAAAGAGTTAGTACAAAAGGAAAACATTTATACAAATGGAGAAATTGTTCACATAATATCATGAAAAGAAAAGAAAGAACATGTAAATAATCATATAAATGCAACTCATTTATAAACATATAAGCGATAATCCTAAGTGTTAAACAAGTGCTTGAGTGGAAAAAGGAAATTTGAAATGATTATCTAAAGAGATAATGTACCTTACATTCCCGGTTCCACGGTTCCTCACTAGAGGATCCGCTAGCTTTAGTGTAGGGATCGGCTAACAAATGAGGTGAAAAGGAGGTGATTGGATTCTATCAAGGTCTAGCACCTACCTATCATAAGTTACTCAGTCAATTAAGTGTCTTACATGGCATGAGACCTAAGTGGTCAAGACTAATGAGTGAGATTTGTCAATGATGGATTTTGTGGGAAAATGGAGTCTTAGGAACACAAATGAGTGATCATGGATGACACTAAATGTTTTGAGGATGGTGAATGGTTATAGGAACTAGATGGCGGTTAAAGGAAAATTTCTTAAAAATCATAAGAAATGAAAAACTAGTTTTTGGAGCATTTTAAGGTAAAGATGACTAAAATCAATTTGCTAAAATTGAAAGAAATATCAAACTAGGTGTTTGAGTTGAGAGGAACAATGTGTAAACATTGTAGCGGAAAGATGATGAGTTTTGAAGTAATGATAAATCAATAATACTTTGAATGTGATCCTAAGTCATCTATGAGTGAATGTGAGATCAAGCGAGCCTAAGGAAAGTTTGAGTGATCCTAATGTAGCATGTTTAACTAGTCTAATAAGGTGCGGAAGGTTGGATTGATTCAAGGAGGCTAAAGGAACTTACATCACCGGATCCCACGGATCCTTCACTTGAGGGTCCGTCTACTTATATCTAATGGATCCCGTCGAGACAAATTTTCTTAACAGAATAGTTGCAAAATTTTGCTCTATATTTCAAAATTTGAAACTAATGATTTCTGACAAGTATACATATATAAAGTTAAGCATAGCAAGGAGAGCATGTAGAAAAAAAAACATATAGGCAATCAAGTGAGATTGAGCTCACAAATAACACAAAGGTTTAGCAAACTTAACAAGCACTATTTAAGAAGCCAAAAACATATTTACGGTCTAGATTAGTAAATCATTTACACTAACAATGACATGCAAGGTATGTGTCTAGAAAGAGTTGTGAGGTGCTAGTTTAGGACAATCTAGACTATCTTTAGATCCAAAAGGTGGAGTTGTTATTTGTGGAGATGAAGGAATTGTGTTTAGAAGAATAAGTGTTGGATTTAGAAAGGCTTGAAGCAAGTACCGTTTTATGAGTTGGTTTTGGCTAAAGATGTTTGCCTATGTGTTGGTATTTGAAGAATAAGAAACACATGTATATGCGTCCTTAAGAAAGTGAATTGTTTTAGAAGGTTGTTTTGGTCAGCGAAGTAATGAACTATGTATAGTCATTACGGATGGTGATTAACATCTGATGAGCTTCGTCCATGAAGTCATGTAGCTCTTCTCGATCAAAGCAAGATAATCGCTTGATGAGGCAAGTGGTTGTGATTAACTTAAAACAAAAATTAATTTTACAACTTGTTTGATTAGTAATCCTAAGACAATGCAAAGTATTTCCATTGTAAACTTACTTTAGGAAAACATAAGAGTATAAATTTCTCAAGCGAGAGAATGAATATGAGACTATTACTAGCGGTGCTCAATTACGGCTAAACACGACCATTTTACGGGTGATTCCACATACCAACTTCTATCAAGGAAGCAATTCAACCGTTAGGTCAAATTGAGTTTCTAGTGCAATAAGTTCTCTAGTATTCATTCTCAAGTTAGGAAAATTTATATTCCTACAATGGCCTATCGAAGAGTAACAATGATGATACTTTGCTTTGTTTTTATTAATATTATGCTTGAAACAATTAAGGTGACGAAGGTGTCATGTTTTAAAAAAAATTAAAAGTTGTCCATATGTCGAACAAAAATGGTTGGATGAGCTAGTTCAACATATGTTGTTGGAAAGCTCGAGTTAAGATTTTCGGATATGAACAATTATATTTGCGTTGCAAAATAATATTATTGAGTATATCAGATGAAATGATCAAGTTGGCAATCCTACTATGAAGCTTGGAAAGCGATCATGGAAAGGAAAACGGGAGAGTACATCATCAACACAAGTGTAGGTTATGATCCGATGTACATTCTTGTTGTTTTTAGAAAACGACACAAGAAAATATGAAATCAATAAATCATATAAGCACATAAAACATTTATGTTGCACACATGACAAACTCAACTAGAAGCCATTTAGTATATTACATGTTTTAAACATTTTCAACTTATGTGACTTATCTAAGTACTTAAACTAACATTTTCGACACACCTAGATGTTATCCCAAACACTCCTTCAGATAGCACATTGATTAATAAAATATTACTAAATCAACAAACAAGAGAATGATAGAAAGGTGAGGAAACCACATATGTTATTCAAACAAACAAGCATAAAAACTATTTGAGATAAGCAAATAATCAAGTAATGCAAGGTAAGACAATTAATCATTTAGCATAGCATACGAAAGTTCTTTTCATCGCTTTGTGTTAAAAATAAAGATGTATACCAAGCTTGATTAGTTTCTTTTATATTTATAAATATGATCAAAACCTTATTTACAAAAGAAGACACACTGTTGTTCAAAGACAAAACATCCGTCTCAATTAGATCAAAAGTTTGTGCAAAAGTTATGACCGAAAATGACTTTCTATTATAAATAAATGATTTTATAAGTTTTGTTTTGAATTAGTTTATGAAATCATTTTAAATGAAAGTAGACTCAAATACCTTTCAAACGATAGGTGGCACGACTTCTACGGACTTACGATTAATTAGTTATGAATTTTTGAAATTTAGACAAAAGCTCTTTTGTACCACGGATCCGCCGGATCCCTTCCTAAAGGATCCGCCCTTTGATAACAAAGGATCCGGAAATGACACAAATTTACAAAAATGCATGTTTTGACCCGACGAAAAGGTTTAACCTTTGTAGACTTTTTAGTGAAGTTATATTACCCATTTTAATCTTCATTCAAGCTTGATTAACAAGATATCTAACAACAAAACTTCAAAGATAAAAAAAACAAAACACTTTTCATATTATGCTTGACTTCACCAAAATTTTGATACAAGGACCTTACTCGTTTTGAAAACCATTTGTTTTTAAAAACTAGGGCCAACCCTCTCTAATACCAATTGTGAAAACGTAGAGGGGGTGAATACATTTCCGTTTCAAACTTAAAACTTTTGTATCAAATATAATATAAACCATCGCATTTGCTAATCTCGACGCGAGGATGCATTTAACGCATTACGGCATGTAAGACAACCCCTTAATATCACATAAGTTAGAAGCATTATGATCATATGAGATGAGGGTGGTTTACATGTTTCCTAATGATCTAAATATGCTAGAAATGGTGGAGAGAAACTATGTGCAAAGGTGTGTGATGTGCTACGTGTGTACAAGTTTTAAATTTATAAAAGACGATTTACCAATTTTACCAATAACACATACGAGCAAGTGCACTCATTCGTTATAGCAAGATTTTGATGGTAAGTCAGGATCGTTCGCAGGGATTTGAGTGAATCTGATTAACAAGTCTAAATCAACTAAGGCAATCTAAAAGCATGTAACAACGAAAATAGATATAATGAAATTCAGATGATTAAAAACTACACTTGCTTAAACTAGTTTCTTATCCTTGATTAGTATGATTGTGTTAACCTCTTAACATGTTGGTTATGAGAATTAGTTGATATACTAATCTATTGTTTTTACAAGTTAAACCTTCGTCAAGATTTTAGTTCATAAAAACAAGCATTAAGTTTAACCAATCAATTTAAGATCAATTCAAGTTTCATAAGTTTACTTTCACCAACTTAAACACAAAAACATCCATTTGCTTTATCAAATTTGCTTAAGAAATGGTCAATACAAAAGGTAACCGATTATAGACAAAAGGTTACAATTGATTGTAAACAACTAATCTTACAACCTTTTAGATGTTTCCAATCAATCCAACTTGATAATCAAAAAGTGTTCTTATTACAACCACACTTTAGTTTCTTTGTTTAATCAAGAATAATGGGTAAAAACAATCATCCATAGACAAAATGATTATAACTAGTTGAATAACAATAAGTTCTTTCGACCTCTCGATTACTATCAACTAGTCAAACTTGATTAACAAATGTCACTATGAAACTTTAGCACAATTTGATCTTATAATTAACTTGAAATTGAATTAAAAAATGTTAACACAATCACAAACTAATCACATAATAATCAACATCATTTAAGCAAGTGTATAAAGAAACTAGCCACTCATAACAAACATAAACATAAACTCAGAACTTTGAACATTAGAAAACATGATTAAGAGTCTTACAATGCTTGAAATAAGATTACAAATGGTGAAGTAATGATTCCCAAAGTATTGGGGTAGACTCCTTGGGGTTTGACCTCCAAATGTGGTATACGGAACTCCAAACTTTCTGGACTTCTAAGGACGAATTTGAGAGCTAAGAGCTTTGTTTGATGAGTAGAGAGTTGTATTGAAGTGTGTGTCTCATATGCTCACAAGAGGTCTCTATTTATACTAGTTCCAAGGCCTATGGTATTAATTGCTGAACTTGGCCTCCAAGGAGTTAGGAAGGGACTAGAATACACCAAGGAAAGGACCTAGAATCGTTTGGATACAATGGGGAAGCTTAATGATAAAGAAATGGCAGAAACAGGTCTTCCAACCGGATCGGTCGCATGACCAACCGATCTGGTTGGTCTCTTAGCAATACCCCAACCCAATCGGTTGCGGGTGGCAATCGATCGGTTGGTCCGACTTCAAAAGCATAATTTGACCACAATCCAGCCGATCCGGTTATGGGTGCAACTGATTCGGCTGGTCTTCCTGAGTGACGGAAAATTGACCTTTATCTTGATTCTGACTTGTAGAGCTTGGTTCTTCAATCATCTTGGTCTTCTATGATACTTGAAATGCTGATTTGTGCTTGACATGCTTCACTGAAACGAGAATTCCTTTTGTTGAACATTCTTTTACTTTTCCTTCTGTTTCCTTGCACTTGGTTATAAATACTGGACAAACATCTTTTGATGCGATTAAGTACTAAAATCATACAAATATAACCAAATAACATATACAAAAGCACACATAACGCTATTGAAAACATGTACAATCGGCGTTATCGGTGTGAAAATATGGTGAGAAGTGGCTTGCTATTTATAAGCAAAAGACCAAACTATGTTTTCATCCCAAGGATCCTTCGGAGGATCCGCCCTATAATTCCAAGGGATCCGTGGGCAATTAGAGGGATCCGTGGGACTCTTCTTTACCCATGGGTTATGGGTCATGGATCATGGGTCATGGGTCATAGACTTGAGTGCCCACCAAGGTACAATGTATCTAGACATTAGGTATGGGTCATGGGTCATGGGTTTTACCCAACACATTTACTTATGTTTACGTATTTTATAAATGTAAGTAACCAAAATTACTTAAGTGTTCTATAAAATATATAACTAAACATGTTTAATGGTTTGTTAGGGGTTTGATCATAATGCAACATAACAAACATGTACGAACATGTGTTGTAGCATACAAGGACTTGAGTCATCGAGAGGTGTTGAAAGTATGTTGAGACAAAATATAATTACAAGTAACTTATACATTTTACGCTATGTATTACAAGTTACATGTTTGTCATCAACAAAACAAACGAGACTGTATAGATTAAATATCGTAATATTTGCACTAACAACGAGATCTGAACTGTCATACATCGAAAAGATTTGTCTTCCAAGATTTATCCGAGTAGATCGTACCTATTCGAGAAACTCTTGATAGACATGAACTTTGACGGGTTTGAAAACCTTTTCAAGGTTTGTCCACACCTTCAAGGTAGTTTTTAGAGCTAGTTGTCACCTAAAAGCTGACAATGCATCTCTTTAACTATGCAATGTAACCGTGTCTCATGAGGAATTGTCTATCTTGAGTCGATTAATTCAAAGTGTGAGCTCTACCCTCCTTGTGCGGATTTATGTCAAAACACTTAAGCACATGTGTAGGGGAGTATTTGAAAATGCAAAACTCTCGAAGTGTTACAAAATGTTTTCATTCATAAACACTTTGAGAGATTTTCAAGAAAATGATTTTATGGCAGCGTAGGATAGTCATGGAGTTATAAGGTGACTAAGATTAGGAATAACCGTCCTATGATCCGCTTGAGTGGAGGGATCTACCCAAGGACACCACCAATAGTTAGTAATTAGAAGTCCTTAGGAATGATTATAAAAAGGAGAAAATGAGAAAGCGGAGAAAAAGGAGTTGAAGAATTAAAAGAAAAGTAAAGAAAAGGGTGAAAAGAAATAGCCCTCCAAATTATTCAACTTAGGGCGACCACCGTGTTCAATACATATACTCTTGGATGTCACTAGATGACAATGGTATTGAAGATTAAAGTCGTCATGGACCCGATGACGCACTGCACTAAACCTTCTTAGCCACTCAAGTTTCTCTCAGCGAAGCTTGTTTCATTCTCACGGAAATCCTACGAAAACTATCAACTTTCTCTTAGAGATTGTTGGTATTGAAGAAGGAGACCCTCTCCCTAGTCTTCGCCGGAAAACCAAAGTGCACTATTGAGTCTAGAGCCATGAGATTCATCAAAAGATCTCTTAGGAACACTTGACATTTCATCACTTGTCATTCAACATTAAGGACGCATAGTGATACATTTAGAGTCCTTCACGGATCTTACCAATGTCGAGAACATTCATGAGGATTCACACTTGTGATCCTCGGTGATTGAATGGAAACTCTGCCGGTCAACATCAAACGACCCTAACGGCATGTCGCCGGTAGCCCTTGTGGGTTACGCTTAGTGTTGTCTCAAACGGTCTACAGTTGTGAGGTGATGCTTGTGTACCTCGACTCACTGAGCTGTAGATGTACCGGTACATCGTGTTATCCTACTTGAGGACTCCGGTTCAGAACGACCTTTGCTAGAATTAGAGGCGTGTTTTCACACTATCTTGTTAACACCCTCGAAGTTCAAACTTCTAAGTCTTTGGAAATCACGCTAAGGAGATTCCTTTCAAGAATTGAGTCCGAAGATGTGGGTCATTACTTGAACTTGTTCAATGTAATGCCAAGCTATCCTTATGGGATTTGGACGGTGATTCGCCCGACCAAGGTGAATGGAATCAAGACATTCATCGGAAGAACAATCGTAGTGGTCAATTCTCTAAGAAGCGATCACAATGATCGATTGGTGTTTTCAATAACCAATTCTTATGTTTTCTTCTTATGGATGCTCACGGGAGGAATTATCGTCGACTCTCCTCATGCTCATACCAACAACAACTCAATTGAAGTTCTCACAAAAGGAAACCCAAAGTCAAAAGGATTCTTCATCAACCAAAGAATCAACGAAGTTTAAAGACTAGAGAACTACATCAAATCGAAATCCAATGTCAAAGGCGTATGAGCATGTTGGAGAAAGGCGTGGAGACACACGGGCAACGAAGCGGACGGATGCGCACAACAACATACTATCACCACATTCACAACAAAGAATAAAAAGGCGTCAAAGTGAAAACTTCAAAAGAAACAAGATCTTCATTATAGGAGATTGTTGGAATCAAGGCACTTTTCTCACAAGAAAGAGGAATGCGGAAGGCGTCAAAGCAAGCTGCTATTACTTCAACACCAACAACTTATCCAAGATTCTTTGAGTCATCACTAACACTTAGGGAGATTGTTGGAATCACTCATAACTTGTATTTCAAATGTTAGTCATTTATATGTAATAGGTTTCTTAAACTAGGCTTTTATGTTAGTAATCAAGGCTAGGCTCATGTAGAAAGCCCATGAGCCTATGCCAAAGCCCAATAAGAAAGGAAGGGACTAGACATGTTGCTCTAGCTCCCTTCCCCTATAAATAATGTTGTAAACCTTCACTTGAAGGTTGGTTGTTCACTCTAATACATATCTACGCCTAACGTTTCACTACTATCATACGTGTGTGTGTTTGTTTGTTCAACCGATCACCTTCATCTATATTTCTTACATATTGATCCTTGTGTTAACTTATGGTGACCTAACATATAGGTTTGTATAATAAGCTTAATAATTTATATTTTTCATTTAGGGGGTGTTTTAATAATGTAATTAATTGTACGTTGACCGGTCATTTTTTAAATTTGCCATAATAAGTAACGTGTAAAAACGGACAAAAACGTTTAAAAACGGACGAAAACGTGCAAATACGGACTTAAACGTGTAAAAACGGACGAAAATGTCTAAAAACGGATAAAGACGTGCAAAAACGGATGAAAATGTGTAAAAGCGGACGAAATCGTGCAAAAACGACGCAAACATGCAAAAATTGAAGAAAACGTGTAAAAACAAACGAAAACATGAGAAAACCAAATTTTAAGTTATTTGCTAACGGCCGTTAGTATAAAGGACTAACGATGCAAGTTTATAAGTCATATGGGTGAAGTCATATCAAAATTTGAAAGTACGTTGGTAAAGTAAGATAATAAAAAAGTAAGTGTTTCAACTCGGCAAATTGAAGAAAGTAGGTTGTTGTTTTATGGCGTTTACCCTTTATGTTATTGGTGCTTGCAAGGTGCGTAATAATGCATTCTAAACCAAACATTGTGGACCACGCTTTAAAATTTTTAAAATTATATAAAATCAAGCATGTCTTCACGACGCGATTACTGGACACCATGCTAAAACTTATAATGCGACCACGGATCATTGTAACTAAAACTTCCGACGAAGACATATAACACTATAGCAAAAACTTTGGACGACTATCATGTAATTAAAAAACAATATTAAAGAGTTGATTCTTAATACATTATTTGAGTCACATCACTTGATACTAATGTATATATACGTTAATTCAAGTAGAATACAATAGATGACTAAAAAAGATGTTGCTATATTTTTGAACTAATTGAATTATATTTAACATACACCAGTTTATTTTTCAATGACTTATAACAATTTAGTTAACTGAAATAAATATGTCTACGTTATAGTATTTTTTTATAAACGAACACTTGACATATAATATTGAAGTAGCCAAAGTTGATGGAGCCTAGTTGACCACAAAAAACCTTACGATGTTAATATACATCGCATCTCATTACCTACTTGTTTTCCTGTTTTCTTCTTTATCATCTTTAAATAAAGTTACTTCTGCATGTTTAGTTATATGTTTGTTCATTTGCTCTTTTTTTAGTGAGGTATTTTGGATTTTTGGTATATAGGATAGGATGTCATAATTAAGTTTTACGAAAGCTTAGGAGGAGTAGCTTTTAATTTTTGCAATTTGAAAGTCTACAAACGCTAATTATTGATTATCAAAAGTTTTTGGTAAACACAAAACACAGTTTTATGCGTTTTTATATGGTGATAATTAGATAATTTAGACCCAATCGTAATCCCAAACACCCTTTAGTAGAAATTTTGTTTTCATCTTTACTTTAAAAATGAGAATATATTTTGTGTTAAGGTTGTAAAATCATTGGTAGTGAGGCGGTCGGGTGGGCTGTGATTAATCTGTTAGCGGGGATTAGTCGGGGATTAATCGGATTAAATTTTATGAAAAAATTGTAATTTTAGATATTGTATTATATTATTTGTATGAGATGAGCGTAGTGCGTCAAAAGTTCAAATATTTCAGCGTTCAAATATAAATATGATACATAATTATTCAAAGTTCAAAGTCAACATAGATATTACTACATTTATTGACCATTTTAAGCGAGCTTTGATCGATTTTGTTCAATTAATCAATTTGTTGACCGATTTTAAGCGTTTTGTCTTATTTTAAGCGATTACATTGTCGATTTTAAGCGATTTTGTCCGATTAGGCGGATTTTATTCGATTTTGTCCGATTAATCGGTTTGTTGACCGACTTTAAGTGATCTTTGACCAAAGCGATTAAATATGCCGATTATGATAAATCAAGGCTTCTTGACGATCGGCGATTATCGAGGATGTCGGCCGCTGGGCGATTTTACAACAGAGAATTATTGGTTTGTATAATAAGCTTATAAACTTATATTTTTATTTTAGAGGTATTTTAATAATAAGGGAAAATGTCACTAAGTAGCAATCAAGTTTCATTATTGTTCCACTAAAATCACTCATAATTTATCCGAACTATAAAAATCATTCAAGTTTCAAAACTGTTTCACTAAAGTCACTCAAAGTTTTTCAACTATAAAACCACTCAATTTTAATATTGTCCAACTTTAGTAATTTTCATAAGAAATTGATAAAAATTTATCTTTTAGAGTTTTCTTTAATGTGTTTAGACATGTATCAATCACTTGTACCTTTAATAATAACCAACCCCTAATTTAACTTCTCCCCACTGATTTTATATACTACAAAATAATAACAAATCTTAAAAGTTTCTAATCCTTTAATTATATAAATGTTGAAAATTTTCACAATCTTAGAACAATATTCTTGAATGATTTATGTAGTGAAATTAAAGTTTGAGTGACTTTAGAGAGAAAATAATTAAACTTAAGTAGTTTTTGTTGTCAAAATAAACTTTGAGTGACTTTAGTGGAACAATATCGAAACTTGGTTATTGTTTAATGAACCACATTAATTAGATGTTGACCATCAATTATGTTTATGTCTTGGTGTATCATTTTATTAAACATAGGGCTTAATAATTTGTAAATGCTTGAGATCTATTTTTAGAAATATTAAAAAATTAGAGAGAGAGTCTAAAATACTTTTATGTATTATAGATATGAATTACTAGCGGGATATCGCGTGTTACTGGCGATTACTCTTGTGTAATTAAAATTTCGAAAACATTGCTTTTTATAATACGGTTTTTTTTTTTTTTTTTTTTTTTTTTTTTTTTGACAACAACTTTATAGAAAACGAGTTTAACTTCAAATAATGACAATCTACATTATGTTAAATATAGATAATAAACATAGATATGCCAATTTTTGATGATTGTATTAATTTCTATTTCATGAATGTGTTTATTGTGTTTGAGAATAGAGAGAGTTTATTCTAATATCTTGTTTGATTTGTATCATGTGGTTTATTGATTGTATTTTTGCATCGAAAGGTGTTTTAACGATTAGATTAATTGAATGTGTTAGAAATATATATTGGTGCATAAGTTAGTTGTACAACATGCATGCATAATTGTATTGCTTAATAATTAAGTTTGCAATGTCTTAGTTATTTAATAGAGGGAATGATATTCCTCCATCAGATGCAGTTTAGATAGATATAGATTATAGATTACTAGACGAATAGTCACGCATAGCGACGGTATATCGTGACAAATAATTATATTTGCCAACTTTTGGTTCTGGTGTGACTTTTTGATGCGACACTTAAAGGTTCAATTTGTAGTTATTGCAAGAAAAAAGTTTATGGCTTAGAAACGAAAAATAATAAAAATGTGAGGTTCAAAAAATATTTAAACTATTATATTAATGACTGATGTTGTTACTATTTTTAATCAATGATATATTAGTAATTGAACTTTACTCATTTTTTAAGTTTTAAAAATATATTCTCTTTATATAATACTTGGCAGTACATACCGCGGCAACGGTGTCTAGTTTTACGCAAAATTTCGACGACCCATAAGTTTCTTTCAACAAAGCGTATTTGTAGCGTTAGAGAATCATTTTCGAATAACTATAATTCGATGCGTGGTTGCATACCGGTGAAATATCCGCTTTTAAGAAAATTATATGGAGTCGATCTAAGTGTGAGTCTATTTCTAATTTTAACTTTTAAGTTATTAAGATTTTAGTAATAATAGATTCAAGCATTACAAAAGCAACAGTATTATGTAGTTAGCAATATTATATTGTAGTTAAAAGGTATAGCCAACATGTGTGACCGCCTTTTCTTGTTTTGTCAGTAATTTAGGCAGTGATAACTATTCTTTTTACATGTGTAGCGTTTATTATTTGGTGTGTGGCTTTTAAACTTGTAACCTTACAAATTTAATATCACCATAATAAGATTATCTTGTACTAACAATTTACATAGATATTTTAAGCATTGTTCAAAGCTATTTGTTTGGGGTACAAATAATTATCGCTAAAGATAACAATACTATTTAATTTTTGTGATTCTAATAAACTTACATAACATTCTTGTTATACCTGACAAAGGCTATACAATATATATTAACTTTTAAAAGGCGATTCATATATGCTAGTCCTTAAATGGTGCAAGACCAACATTTTCAAAATAACATTATACAAATAACAACGTATATGTGTCAAAGCAAAATAAACAACAAAAAACTGCAATTACTTGGTCTATCATTTTTCCAAATTTGTCACGGGTTTCACAACTACTTCATCGTTTCTCATATAATTTTGTCAAATTTGAAACCTGGTTCGACCCGAGTGGTTCAACCAGTTGAACCGTTCGGTAAAAAAATAAGTCGATTTAAACCGAGTCAACCCGAAAGGTTGGGTCGAAAACAAGTCAAATTAAATCGGGTCAACCACGGGTTTGAAGCGTCCCGGTCAACCCGGTTTCGATGTGTATCAATATTTTCTTTTGAAATATATGTCTTCAACATTTTCACTTTTAGTTTCAACTTTTCACTTTTTACTTTTGGTTTTCCTTTATATATAGTATATAGCGTGGTACTCGCTGCGTTTTGGCTGGTACTCTCGGACGATTAACTGCAGAAATAGATCTCGATGAAACCTGATTCATCAGTTTGTATCGGTTTCAACGGGTCCACTCTGGTTCGTTTTCGGATGGCTTTAATTGGTTAGCTGAACCGGTGGCGACACCGGTTCCCGGTTGAACACGTTGGTCCGGTCCGGTCCGGTTTTCAAAACTATATGTAACATCAACTTGTTAGCTTGTATTAAGTTTTGTGTGTTTTATTAATTTGTATAATGTGTATAATAACATTTACTTTTCATTTTAGGGTGTTTTAAAAATATCATTAATTAGTGTGTTTAATTATTTTATATTTTGGAATATGTTTTGTTTCTTTAAATTATGCGTTATGAAAAGTTTATTGTACTTTTTAGTAAGAGGTGTTTTAATTGTTTGTTTTTAATTTGGTAGATGTGCTTTTAATTGGTTGTACAATGTGAACAAATTATTGTACTTTTAAGTAATGTTGTGTTTTAATAAAAGTATTAATTACACTATGCATTTCTCTCTCATTTGACCAGTTTTAACAATTCAACTTTTCAACATTTCACCTTTGACCGTTTTTCTATTATAGTTGGATACCCGCGCACAGCGGCGGCAATAAATATAATTATATAATAAATATAGTAAATAAATTGCTAACCCAACTCTCCTCGCAATTCTCTACCCGCTTAGCGAATTCATTTCACAACATTCCAAATGTATATGTGTTAGTTGTATCTGTTTGTTTGGGTTTTCCGTATCTTTCCCGTGACATCATTATTCCGCATATAAAATACCTTCACAATCTCTACCGTTAAACACTCTCCCAAAAGTAAATGATTTTGATACATTAAGTTTGTATTGATTGAAATAAAAGTTAAAGTTATAAAATTTGAATCAAAATAAAATAAACCTACTAAAAATGTAAAACTAAAACTTATAAAATATATCAAAATGGATGTTGAATTAAAGAGCACAAAATTTTAGAAAATATGGTGAAATTAGATCATAAAAAAAATTAAATGAATTAAAAGATATTTATATTTAAAAATAAAGGTGATTAATTACTTAAGAAGTGACACATGTCACCCCATTATTGGATCTCCTTATTTTAGTTTGTTATAGCTCATCAATTTTTTTTATTTTTTAGTTAGAAAAGTGACACATGTCACTCAATTATTGGAGCTCATTATCTTAATTTTTTGTGAAGCTCACAACTTAAATGTTTTATATAATAATATAGATATGTAGTATAGATATACTACCTCCGTCCCATATTAAATGTCCTGTTTTGACTTTTGAAGTATTTCTTTTTCAACTTTGACCTTAAATATTTTAGTTTGTGTTGTATAATATTTGATGAAAATTATACCAATGAAAATATGTTTAAAACACAATTCATTCATATATTTTGCATCAAGTATTGTATAACACAAACAAAAATATTTAAGGTCGAAGTTGAAAAAGAATGACTTTGAAAAGTCAAAGTGGACATTTAATATGGGACGGAGGAAGTAGATGTTAGAGATTAGAGATACATATATACATGTTGATTTTTGGAAAATAAAATAAAATAGTTGTTCTATGTATTTGAAGAAACTTCTTGAAGATGATTATAAACTTAGTATAAAAATTCTTTTAGCTGTTCAATCAAACGCAATATATGTTGGCAAAAGATCTAAGGGCACGTTTGGTAGAGAGAATTTTAAAAAAATGAAATGAAGCAGAGAATAGAATCTTAGAGAATAGAAATCAGTAGAGAATTTTGTTCAATTATAATGTTTGGTAACAACAGAGACTTGACCCGAAAATAGAAAAAAAAATTATTTAAATAACATTTTGTCATATAAGGCTCACATATATTTGTTTGTTGATTTTTTTTTTAAATATTTTTATTTTTCTAAATAACAATTCTTAAAAATATTTAAAAATATTTAAAAATTATTTAAAAATATATCTTTTTTTAAATTTATTTTTAAAATTTATGTACTTTCTTTAAAAAATTATTTAAAAAATATTTTTTAAAATGTATTTATTTAAAAACTTGTTTTTTTAAAAAATGTTTTTAAAAATGTATTTATTTAAAAAAAACTTATTTTTTAAAAATTATTTTTTAAAATGTATATTTCATATATCACCCTACTTTCATGATTAATTTCATATAAACCCAAAGTGCAAGTATTGAATGCATAATGTACAATGTTTTTAATGCATGTTTGGGTATATATGAAATTTCCAACTAAAAGGAGGGGAAATATGAAATTGCCCCTTAAAAAAAAACTTGTTTTTTTTTAAAAACTATTTTTTGAAAATGTATTTATTTAAAAAAACCTTATTTTTTTTAAATATATATTTTTTTAATTATTTTTTAAAAATGTATTTATTTAAAAAAAATGATTTTAAGCATATAATGTTGCACGTCCTAATTTGTTTACATATATATTTTTTTAAAACAAAATCCATTATTTAACAAAATTATAGTTAAAAAAAAAAAAAAAAAAAAACATTATTTCAAAATAATAATAATTGTTTCTCCAATTTCTCCACCAAAATAATGGAAATGGAGCAAGCCAAATTACACTAAATAATTCTCTATTTCTACCAAATTATCCGCTTTTCAATTCTCTATACCAAACAATGGAAATAAGTCCAATTTCCATTTCTAATTTCTTTTCTCTACCAAACACACCCTAAAAGTAAATTTACATCTCTACATCATAGGGTGAGCAAAAGCAGACCGACACCGACAAGCCCGACAAACCGACCGACCCGACAAGCCGAATTACCGACCGACTATGTTTGGTCGGGGCCGATTCAGATTTCCTTAGTTTCTCGGTATCGGGTCGGGTTGGTTAAAAAGCCGACTAAACCGAAAAGCCCGCCAAAACCGAAACTAATTAGGTTTTCATTAAAACAAGCGCCCTTTGGCCCTTTCTACTGCTTTTCATTCTAACTCGGTAACTCAACTTTTGGCTTCTCGAAACTCAAAACCGAATAACTAAAACCCCCAATTCGTTTGGATCAAATCAATCAAATGGATCAATCAAATGATGATCAAACTCATAACAAAACCCCATATGAATCAATCTCATCTTCTAAACCTACCTATGAATCATTTGCTTCTAAACCTACCTATGAATCATTTGCAATGGAAGAAGTAAGTTTTGTTTAATTTTAATTTTCATTAACCGATTTAGGCATTTAATTAAAACCGTTATTTTTTTTTTTTTTTTTTTTTTTTTTTAGAGCGATGTATGAATGTAAGTTTTAAGGAATTCCACACATGATATGTTGAAAACCGCTATTGAGTTAAAAGATGCTTTTTGATTATGACTTTAGTAACTCTTGTTTTGCGGGACCTAGAGGAGATACCTAAGCGGGGTGATTTTGAGGTTTGTAAGAAGATAGTTGCATTTTTGGAAAAAATTAAAGAAACAACCGAACTTGTGTCAACCGTATCATCTCCGTAGCTCATTTGTGGTTTGGTGAGGTACTTGATATTGATAAGAATCTTCGTGATTGGCAAGAAAAACCTTCTTTTAAGGTAATGGTAGAAGAAA
Source organism: Chrysanthemum lavandulifolium (assembly GCA_022545495.1). Classification (NCBI taxonomy): domain Eukaryota; kingdom Viridiplantae; phylum Streptophyta; class Magnoliopsida; order Asterales; family Asteraceae; genus Chrysanthemum; species Chrysanthemum lavandulifolium. The sequence goes on along the minus strand of CM040241.1, from coordinate 253,309,436 downwards.
TGAGAAAAAAGTATGACAAATATTGGGGTGATTACAAAAAAATCAACCATTATATGTATTTTGCCGTTATCTTAGATCCCACAATGAAGTCGGAAATAGTAGGCTACGGGTTTAGACATTTGATAGAAAATGGTTGCATTCCATGGAGGTCGATGAAGATAGTGATGAGGCGCCTATTTCATTTTTAACCGAAGATGAATTATGTGACAAATTTGTTAAGAAGGTTGAGGAAGATATGGGGTCTTGTTTGCCATTTACAAAGAAAAATATGGCACATCAAGTCAAAGTGAAATACCAAAAGCAACAACAAGTCAAAGTAGTAACACAAATCGTCGTCGTGATTTTGCTTTCTTAAATGCATTTAAAGATAAACTTGGAAATAAGATGAGTGGGGGTGAAGACGAGTTGACCAAATATCTAAAAGAACCGCGTCTTTAATTAGAGGATGACGAAGAATTCGACATACTAAATTGGTGGAAGGTAAATAGTCCAAGATTCCCAATTGTATCAAGGATGGCTAAAGGTAATAACTTATTTTTGGTTATTAAATTTTAGATATCTTAGATTCTTTGTGCTTTGTTTTTTATAAATTTATGTTTTTATTAATAGATATCTTGTGCATCCAAGTATCCACCGTTGCTTCGAATCCGCCTTTAGCGCAAGTGGTCGAGTTTTAGACCCGTATAGGAATTCTTTAGCGCCTAGCATTGTAGAGGCTTTGGTGTGCACACAAGATTGGATCCGTACATCAAGTAGAAACATCACTTTGGACACGTTAGAGGATTTAATGAAAGGCACGAGGTTGCTAAAGGTAAAGTATTTATATTTTAGTTTATTGGTTATTTGGTTATATTAGTAACTTATGTTTGACTTATGTTCTCATACTTTTTCTAGAAATTCAAGAGGCGTTAGAGAAACAAAAAGGAGAACATGGAAATTCAAGAATGTCGTGATTTGGTTATTTGGTTGCTAATTTGAACTTGTATTTCTATTTGGTATTTGTAATTGGAGGCATGATTCTAGACATTTGTATTTGGTATTTGTATTTGTGAATTGTGACAGTAGACATTTGTATTATGTTTGACAGTAGGAATTGCAAGCCTGGAATTGTGACAGTAGACATTTGCTATTTGGTGCTGGAAATGTATTTTGGAAATAGCTTTTGCAAGCCTGGAACTGTTTTGTGAAGCATGGGCTCGAAATGTGTTGTGAACTTGGGCTGGGCTTAAATTAGAATGTGAACTCGGGCTAGGCCCGTTTGCCCGACTGGTCGACCGCTAAGCCCGACAGTATCCCGAACCCGACGGACTATCATTCGGGTCGGGTGTCGGTATTGATTTTAGAGTGTAGTCGGGTGTCGGTATATTCGGGTCGGGTCGGGTCGGGTTCCGACCCGATGCTCAGCCCTACTACATCATGATAGCTACACTGGGATAGAAAGCGTAACAAACACATTGGAGTTTATTTGTGCCGACCATTTAATTCTTTTGCTAGTATTGCATGAATAGAAATGCGAGAGTGATCAGTACAAGAAATAATCAGCATAATGCTTCTAAGATTTAGTTTTTATTTCTCACAAGGAGAAAATAACATCATGAAATCTCAAAACTATAAATTAAGGGCATACATCAATTTATCCCAAACTACAACTTATTTTACTTTGGACGAGTAATAAAATCTTGTTCAATCATTTTTTTTAATAACTCGGGCCACACGGATGGCAGATGCACTGACCACCATCACAATATGAATCTTCTCTGTGGCACCACTGGTTTTTGCACGTTTCATCATCCTGACATCCCCATAACAATCAACGACCGATGCTAAAAGTTACACTTTGTCGTGGTATCGTTGGGATTCCAGGATGGCAAATGCAAGTGCCACTGTTAGTGTCACACATTGAATCTTCGGTTCCACAAAACTTGGTACAGTAATCAGGCGGTGTTGGTGGACTTTCATCGATATGGTTAGGGCTTGGTGGACTCGCTTTTGGTGTTGGTGTTGGTGTTATGTATGTCGACCATGCTGCAAAATGAAAAATAAACAACATCAATTAGAGACAATAATATATTAAAGATAAGATGGTATACTAATTCAAAGCGAAATCGAGTTGTATGCCTGGAGCAAATAAGAAGATGGCCAAGAGAGCAGTTTTGAAAAAAAGATACTCCATAGGAAATTTTAGATCTTTATATTTTGTTTAGTGTAAAGATCTAACTTCATGCTGTTGATATTTATATTCAAATTAACACAAGCATTTTCAATGCACTTTTGCCAATGGAACTGAAACGCACCATTAACTAGTAAGCTATAACAAAACATGTTTCGTAATTGTTAAATGCAATTAGTGGATGAGTTACAAGAGCACCGTCACTAATACTGTAAGTAGTTGTAACTCCAAGATTTGTTAACTTTATTGACCGAATGTGCTTCTTCAATACCTTGAAACTCCACTAATTAACATGATACTTAAACATTTTTTTATCTGTAAAAAGTGCGTTTTATATTCATTGAGAAATTAAGATATTAAATTTTCAGTTTTAATTTGCCTATATATACAAACAGCATGAAGTCTATTCTTTTCACCAAACAAAAATTTAAAGATTCAAATGGAGTACCTTCACTTCAAGATTGCTTTCTTGACCATCTTCTTGATTGTCCCTGGTACGCAACTCTCGACTTTTTTGATATGAGAAATTCTCTAGTGTTTTAGCACATATCGTAAGAGGGAGAAAACATGTACACTTTACCAAATAATTCATTGCACTCGTTTTTCGGGCATGTCCACACACTAAAAAAGTGTGTAGAAATGTGAACATTCACAAGAACAATCTCTTAAATTAAACACAATATTTAACCCAATATTTTCATTTATTGATGTAGAAAACCTGATGAATATGGAGATTTGTTATACTTGAAAGTTTCTAATCTTCTTATCTGTTCAGCTGTACTAGCTTATAAATGTGACAGATACTTATTATTGCCAAAAACTTCAAACACATGTTATAAGAAAGTTAAGCACGTACTGCAGCTTGTCTGCCAACCATTTTTTCTTATAATCGTATTTGATGACGGTGTTTTTTTATTTGTAGCATGGTCATATGTAACGCCGGTACCATCACCAAGCCCTAGTAATTTTGAAGGAAGTCCACCAAAGCTTGATTACTGTACCGTGTTTTGTGAGACCGAAGATTCATTATGTGACACTAGCATTGGCAAATGCATTTGCCATCCAGGAATTCCAACGATACCACGACATAGTGTACGACGATCGTTGTTATGGCATTGCGAGGATGATGAGATGTGCAAAAAGCAATGGTGTCATCGGGAAGATTCTTATTGCAGTAGTGACGGTGAGTGCATCTGTTATCCGTGTGGCAGAGTTCTTCCTAACTTGCTTAGTGAGATCCATATATATACTTGAAAAGAGTGAAATAAATTATAGTTTGATATAACTTGGTGTAATTTCGCTTCATAATTTGAGATGAATAATTAATGTTATTAATATTTCTTCTTTATATCTCACATATAAAAGCTTATTTAGAAGCATTTATCTTCATAAATCGCCACCCATTCTCTATTTTGTTGGTCACTGCCCTTTCTCCTTTAATTATATATCACATATAAAGCTTACTAGGAGTAAGCGTCACCGCACCCTTGTTTACAGCGTATACAGGTTTCAAAGTTTTCATATATACGTAAAAAACAGTGAGAGTTTATGATGGGCCGGGAAGTACTCAATATGATACTATTTTTCATATTTGGTTTCAATTTATCTGGTTTATGTTTGATTCAGCTTTTGATTTGTTTCAAAACATTGGCGCCCAAGTATTCAATCATATTCGTTTTTGAAAAGCCGAATTTGTGAAGAACAATTATTATTGAAAATTTTGTTTCATGACAGTTTTTGGACATTTTACCCCCTTTAGGAAAAAGGACTTTTACTAACTTAAAAATAAAAAAGATACATAGGGATAAAAAAAAATGTTTTTTTTTTTCATCAAATTGTATTTTGCTTCACCCGGTTTGAATCTATGTGATAGTGAATTATGGCGTAGATTAGTTAACGGAAAAAATCAGATGTCATTATTAATTGAATGACACATTACCATTATAATTATGTTTATTTGTTATGATAAAATAATAGAATATAATCAATAATAAAAAGACTAAAATAGCCTTTGATGATATGTATATATTTTTTAATAGATAGTTAACAAAGGTCTTTAATATAATATAATTATGATTTCATTTCAAGACGTAATGAAAAAAAAAAAAAAAAATTGAAAATATTGGTTTTTAATGTAATGAGTCATTGCACTTGACAATTGTAAACAAACATAATTATTTTTATTCCTTTGTAATGATCTTTTCCATTGACACTCTTGACTTACCAAACATTACCGGTGTGTTTGGTAGGGAGAGTTGAAGGCAAAGAAAAGGAAATGACCTAATTTCCCTTGTTTGGTTACGTAGAGAAAAAAAGAGTGGAGAATTAAAAAGATTTTGGTGGGAAATGGAGAGTTGAGTAGTGAAATTTAAGTAATTCTATTTCTTTCAATTTTGTGGAGAAATTGGAGAAATGAATTAATTTTTTGAAAAATGTTTTTTTTTTTTTTTTTAACAAATTAAAAATATATTTAAAAATATATATATTTAAAATTATTTTTTAAAAAATAAGTTTTTCTAAAAAATTTATTTTGAAAATTTTTTTTTTTTTAAATAAATTTTTTTTTTTTTCATTTCTAGATTCAGTCTCTCATTGTTACAAACATTAGAATTGAACAAAATTCTCTCGATTTCTATTCTCGAAATTATATTATAAACTTCATTTCTTTTCTGCAATTTCTCTACCAAACGTCATCGAGTACAAATTGTTACTTTAACAAATTTAAAAGCTTTAAATACATTAACAAATAAAAAAAGGAATAGTACATTACGCACAAAAGGATGTACAATTCTGTTTGTTAATACATGGAAACAAATAATTAATGTGGATATAATGATTATCTTATTAGCTGTAATATAACCGTTATTTACACAAACACCATCCAAAACCCACCAAAAATCTTACGAAAGATGTCTTGTATCTCAAAAGTAGTACCTTATGCATTAAACATTGTACCAAACAATTTTGTTTTCTATAAATACTTATCATAAGTCCATAACTAAATATCATACCAAAAACCTAAACGATCGAAAACTTTTTTTCTTCAAGAAACTAAAGCTCTATCATGGGAAACAAGAATACTCATGTTGCCAATGTTGCTGCTCATGATCAAAAGTTAACGAATCAACGAGTTCGTTTTGTTGTTAGCAAACACGCAAATGATGATGTTGCTGACATGAATGAAGAAGAATACTATAGGCTAAAGCTTGAAGAGTTGGCGAACGAAAAGCTGTCTTTATTTGCTTGTGAAGAGAATGATGTGTTATGTGAACAAGTTAAAGAAAAGAAAAAGTCCAAGAAGTTGACGAAGTTTAAAGGTGGTACTAAACGTAAACGTTCGTCTAGGGATGAAGATGGCAAGACAAAGAAGGTAAAACGAGTCATTGATAGAGAAATTGTGAGTAAAGAAGTTATCACAGGGTTAAAGGAGTTTATTGATGAGATTAATGGTTGTGATATGAAGTTAGTGATTCAGAAAACGTTGTTTGAAAGTGATTTGAAACGTAGCCAAAATAGGTTAAACATGCCGTTTAATCAAGTTGAGACTCATGATTTCTTGACGGATGAAGAGATACGGTTTCTTGGTAGCAATGCTGAGTTCGAGGTTCGATTGGTTGGGCCAAATTTGCAGATTTTCAAGAAACCATTGTGGTTAAAGATTTGGAACATGGGGAGTAACAAGAACTATGTATTGAAGACCAACTGGTGCGATTTTGTGGACGCTAACAAGAAGGTTTTGAAGGAAAGGGCAACTATTCAAGTTTGGTCGTTTAGGAAAGATGGGCAATTGTGTTTTGCTGTTGTATGTGTGGACGAACCCGTAGGGAACAGAACGACGCTTGAGGATGCATCATCTGCTGGTGGTTCATTGTTGATATCCTAGATTATGTAGGGTTTATTCGATATAAATATGATGTACTATTATTTAGTGTTGATATTATATGAAATTATATAAGTTTATGAAATTATTAGTGATTTGTTTCTTAATTCATTTATGTTTAATTTGACTGTAGTTCTGTTGATGGTAATAAAAACATATTTTATTGCAACATAAAACTATTACTACAGTATCATATACATAAACTAACTACTAACTGTACAAATGGGACAAGTTCTGAATCAACTTGAGTCAACCTAGTTTGACCCATTTTGACTTCTAACAGAAATACTCACTTTGATCCATTTCACTTGCATCTAGTTTGACCCATAACCTTCATCAAGAACGCGTATTATATGCTAGTTCCTGACGCTTCCTACATGTGTTTTCTCTTATTCTCGCCACATATTTGGCAGCTTCCCATACCCCAACTCTGCACAATAGTACATGCACATAAGATATAATTTAGCATTAAGTATGCAATTGTTCTTTAGTGTAACTAAGTGTACCTTGAGTCATAATAAGATGATGTGACAAGCATTGCAGGATAGCAGATATGTTTGCGTATATTATCATAAGGCGAATACTTCATAATCGAATCAAAATCTGGTTTTATCTGAGGATTTCCGAATTCTTCATAGTCTAATACTGTCAGCGGCAAATTTGGATCCAATAATGTATTGCAGATATCAAGAAACGGAACCTGGTGAAAACATTTCATATTTTATACTTCCAAACCACAACATATATAATAATATAAAATAAATCTAGAACAATAGAAGTCTTTACCTTCAGAATGGCGGCTCTGAATAACTCGGGATGCATATTAATGGCGGCTGCAACACGAAGACCACCGGCGCTATGTCCAATAGCAGAAAGCTGGTCTTGATGGACATAACCCTCATTTATAAGATAGTTTCCATATGAAATAAAATCATTTATGGAATTTAATTTGTTTAATCCACTGCCGCTTTTATGCCATGATGGATCAGCACCACCACCGCCTCTAAACAACATTCAAAACATGAATACAAAACTGTTGCTGGTTATATGAATATTACAGGTCTGCTTGCATAAAAACTGAAAAAGTAACCAACTTTTAGTCTGTTTTTGTTAAAAAGCTTATCTTAGGCTAGAAACACCATCAAAGTTTCAAATTTTTGTATAAAATCATGAGTTTTTAGGTGCCACATCAGGAAAAGTCAGCATGGTCAAATGTTGTCCTGCCAAAGTAGCATTTTGACGAGAAGTCAGATTACCTTAAAAAAGATATTTGAAGGTTTGTCGCTGATTAGCCTTTAATCGGCTTATGTGATAGTACCTGACATCAGCAAATGCAACAACCCAACCACAATTCACACCAAACTGAAAAGAAAATTTTGAGCTCGGTTCAGTTCCATATACGAAAAGAAGTTAAGAACTATAGTCCAACTTTAGATTATCAACTAAATTGATAGTCAATAATGTATGAAATTTAAAGATATGAAAGAGGAATCTATCTAGTCAAGAATGACATTTAAGGCTTAGAAAATATTACATTCATAAAAGAAGCTCACATAGTCTAAATCAGTCATTAACTGAGGATTTGGTGAAGAATATATAACAAGATAAGAAACAAAAGATGAAACTGCAGGTAGAAAATGAACAAAAAGCACGATAAAAAATTAACAAACTGACTAAAGAAAACAAACTGTTTAAATACAACGCACGCGATAACAAATAGATAAACTGTCTGAACAACCGTGCTTGCTGACTATTTGCTTCGAAGTCCATAGTTCGCCTGACGTACTTAAATCATACAAAATTAAAATCAAGTCTGCAACATCATTATTTAAGTAGAACATAAACTTAATCATGGAAAAGCTTGTGAGCAATCTTTTAAGAACCATACACGCTGATACATGCATATTCCACTTAGCGGTCACAAAACACTACTGCTTGAATTTTGCTCTTCGTACATATGAGTTTTATTTCAGCAATAGGGGAGGCTCGATGAAGCTTCAACAACTTCCTCGCAAATATCAACTTGACATTTTCACCATCGACCTCTTGGGGTGAGTAATGGCCGACACGCATTTGTTTTAGCAAGGGTGAACAAGAAAGTAAAGACTTGATCAATCGTTTTTCATTCTTTAAGACTCCAGTACATACAAATATCACACTCTTAAGCTGCAGCTGCTCTATTCTTCTGTCATCAACCTCTGAAGAACAAAGTGCAGGCGGTGGGACCTCATCATCGTATTCAGACTACAAAATTAAATAATATTTTTTAATGCTCAACAATGAGATATGATCAATAAAAAACAATAATAACATGTATTCGACTCACTACGATCATAAGGTCCTCTAAACTTGGAGAGTCACAAATCAAACCGATAGCACATGATACCATAGTATTACTCCTAAAATCAACACCATATAATGTAAGTGTCTTGAGACACGGGAAGATGGTTGGAAGCCTCGTTTCAGGATCTGCCAATAACTACAAGAAAAATGGTACAAATAAAGCAAGTTTAATTATCAAGATAGCTAATAAATACCTTTTGTGATATTTTGAAGAACACTTTAACACATCCATTTTAACCATACCTTGAAGTCCTGAAAGTCTAGAGTAAGCTCTTTAAGTTTTGGGAAAAATTGAATAAGTTGGAAGAGAGTGGAACTCCTGATTATCGCCCCTTTATTGTCAAGCTCACATAAAGGCAAATTTAACACTTTGAGATTTACAAGTCCTGCAATCTCATCTAGTCCTATTTCTCCTGGTGTGTTTTGAGTAAGCTTCAGAGTCTCAAGTAACGGACATCGGGTAATTAATTGCCCACAGGTGTATCCTCCTAATAATAACATGTGAGACAAGTCCAGGCTCAATAGATTCGAAACCCACAAAACTAGGCATGGGACCAAGACAGCAGTTATGGAGCTCCAAATTCTTCAACTCTCGACAACGGAAAAGATGGATAGGCAACAAAAGTGGTGCTTCGTCCATATTTACAAGAGTGAAGTCTTTAATTCCATATGCCCACAAGAACAGAACCCAATATTCAATATCCTGAACACCCAATATGGAGTGAAATTGCTTATTTGTGTAGACAACAAACTTGGTTATGGGACCTTTAAGATCAAGAAAGAGCCTAGTTATTAACCTCCCATAAAAATTTTGGTCTTCTTTTTTTCGTATAAATTCAAGAAACTTAATATCAAATACGAGTTGGCTGAGCAAAGTCCACTTAGACCTCCAGTTTTTTACAAGACACTAGTCCTAACCGCATCTTGTATTGGCAAGCGATCCATAATATCAGTCATCACATTGTCTGGTAAGCTGTTAAGAACTTCTTCTGATGCAAATTTGGATACTTTACGTGTTCTTCCATTGAGCTTTTCATTATTCTAGCAATATAATAGATATAAGTTATAAACATAATTTGATAAACTATCTTTATGCACTACTCCAGTCTATCGTTTTCCTTAAATTAACATATTTACAAAGAAAAACTGTAAGCTGTCGTTTTGAGAAAAGAGTAGGTCCAACACCACCAAAACGACAAGACCAATGAACATTGATAGTATTTGATACATTATTATGAGCAATTATCGACAGTGTAATAATTAATAAATGTTGGATCTCATTGACATAAATGGACATTTAGGGATGGTATCGAGCTCCAAGATTCCACACATTAAAAGCATCAAATAACAGTATATTTCATGCGTGATTCTGATGATATCACCTCTAAAGTCCTAAAATAATCACAATTGTCAAATACAAAATACTTAGACAATTGTTGTCGTAACAGAGTTTAGGATTGTTAAGTTATTTTTGTTAGCTAATTATTTCTAAGCAAATAAACAAGTTGGAGCATACAGCTAATCCAAATTACTTTAGCATATCTGCTTATTTTGGGGCAAATTAAGCAGTTTTCAATAAGCAGATCATAACTCGGTTAAGATACATATGAATTAAGAAAATCCATACACTATTTCCTCAACCGCTTATAAGCAAAAGCATAAACAGGAAACATAATCAATCCCAATTCCCAAACACCATGTGATTGTCGCGTTTTGATACATTATAAACAAATCCTGACTCCGTCTGTTACATATAGCAAGTGGCGTTTAAGATAGCTTTTTTTTTCCTGCATTACTGCTTATTTTTGCTTCTGATAAGATATGATTGAAATTTTTCAATACATAAATATTTTTTTTCAAGTATACTTACATTTTTTACAAGATAAGCAAATCCCAACAGCATTTCCAGAAGTACTTATTTTTAAGCATATGCAAAAAAAAATATATATATAAAATAAAAAATAAATAAAATAAAGCAATCCCAAACACCCCTATAATTATCCTTAAAAGCACAAGTACCAAAAACCCCTAAATTATTTTTCCAAATGCGATATGGTATCAACTAAACATTATTAACTCTAATTTTGCATTTGACTAATTTCACAAATCCATATTATCAAAAGTCTTATGGAAAAATTGAAAAAAAAAAAAAAAAAAAAAGACTAACCTTAGAAACTGCTGATGAGTGGTTAAAACTTGGAGAAGTTGTTTGAATGAAAATTACATAAATTTATATACCTTTACGGGCAACTCCCTTTTTCCCGGGAGAGGTTTTATTTTCCCGCTTAAATGGGTGTGTTTTGGCGCCACCAGGCTTTTATCTTTTCATTTTTAGTGATTTCAAAAAATAATTGAGCGTATATTTGGCGAAAAGGCCCGAAGTTGGGGTGGGCTTATATTTTTAGGGTCCATTTGGTTTGTAAACAGGTTAAGGATTTGAATTTGAATTTGGATTTAGGTTATATATTTTATATTTTGTAAATTAATATAATATTAAAAAGTGAAAGTTTTATTGTTTAGAAAAAGATAAAAAAACAAAATAAGTGGATGTGGTGAAAATTTGGCCTACTAAACTTGTAGATGGGACGTAATCTTTCAAAAAAGAGCCAGCTTACATGGGATTTTAATATATCAAATATTAGGCTGGTCGGCAAGGGTGAGTGAGTCACTCACCTTGCCTTCCATTCACCCGTGACCCTCTTGCCCTCCAGCACCACTCACACGTGAGTCTCACATCCCAAGAGGAATTAAGGTGACCGACTCACTTAATTGATTTGTGTGCACATATATATTACCGTATGGTTTGTATGTGTTTTTTATTAAAAAAAATGTGAGTTAAGGTGAGTGCAAGTGAGTCTCTTGTCCGCATAAAGGTAAGTGGAAGTGAGTGGAAGAGAGAGGAGAAAGAAAGCTGACGTGGCGCTGATGTGTAAGGTGAGTGAGACTCACTCTTGCCTTCCAGCCTTAGGGACTCATGGCTGAATTTGTGACCCACAATTATACACCAAACAACAGGGTTATTATACAAAGAAGTCACTAAAGTTTACGAGAAATTTGTCCTAAGTCACTAAAGTTTTAAAGTTGTCATCCGGGTTCTAAACTATAAAAGAAAACACGTCTATAATTTCAATGATTTTTACATATATTTTTGATATGTTAAGTAACATAAATGTCATGTCTTTCTGAGTTCGATGCTTGGATGACAACTTTTATAAGTTCGATGAACATGGATGCCAACTTTCATAAGTTTAAGTAACCCGAATGACAACTTTGAAACTTTAGTGACTTTAGAGAAATTTCACAATGAAACTTTAGTGACTTCTATCAGTATAATAACCCCAAAACAACGATTTCAACTTTGATGCCAAATCTCAACGACAAAATCACTCAACCAAACGGGCCTTTATAAAGTAGTTTGACGAATTAGGTCAACTTAAAGTTTATTAATGTAAAATCGCATAAAAATATTAGATTTGGTAAAACTCCATAATGAATTATTATTCATGACCAAAATATCAATGCACCACAAGTTTGCACAATAAGATAAGTAATATGTGCTAAGCCCGGAAATAAATAAGAAGCAATGCATGGGCTTGTAAGCCCTTATACTCCATTGTCACCACCGATCACTCTCGCAGTCCCACGATGAGTTGAAGTGAGCAATGACATTCCTTGGCAAAGGGAACACACAAGCAAATACTTTATCAAACACACTTTGTTTTTTGAACCTCTTAAAAGTGCAGGTGACCCGATAACATTCTTAGCCTGCGCGGGGTTAAGTAGTAATAAGATGCACACCTTGACACCTATCAAATTTTTAAGAAAGCTATTATGATGCATACCATCCGCTTACTGTGATCTTAAGGGTCTGCGAACTAGGTCACTAGGGGAGCCACAAATCATTCCAAAAGCCACATGATACCATAAAGAAAATGTAAATTATGATCCAGATGTTTCGGAAAAGATCAAAAACCAAGATTTATGACAATGTGTTCATAATTAGTGTCTTCCAAAACAGATATTTGATTTTCCTGAAAGATGATATCCAATGGCAATCATCTAGTGCTTACAGGTTGACAAGCCATAAAAGCAACAGGCGATCAATGAAGTCAAAACATGAAAGTCCAACTTTTATATAAAAAGTAAAAATACATGTATCTGTCCATCAACGCACTTAGCCAAAGCGTGAGTGCTGCCAAAACCACAAGATTAAGCAAACTAACAAAAAGATCAGGTACAAAATACCAAAACTAGTAAAGTGTTATTTCGGCTGTTGGGGATGCTAGCTCGATGGAGCTTCAACAACTTCTTAGCAAGCATCGACTCTCCACAGTCACCATGGAGCAATCAGCTTGAGATGGAATGAACAATCATCTTCTTTAGTAACGGAGTACAAGCCAGTAAAAATTCATCAAACAAACTTTCATAAACTAAACCTGCGAATGTATATAATACCACTTTATGAAGCTGCAGTTGCCCCATTCTACTGTAATCTACCTCTGAAGGCGAACTGCAGGCCGTGGGATGTCTCCTGTATATACCCTGCAACATCAAATAGTACTCTTATATGCACAAATATGAGATTTTGAAATGATCGATAATTCAATATGATGATATGCATTCGACTCACTCTGATCATAAGGGTCTCCCAATTTGGGAAGCCACATATCAGTTCAATAACGAATGATCGCATAACGCATACAATCCAAATATATTATATCTAAGAAAAGAGTCTTGAGGCACGGTAAGCTGAGTGGGACCCTCTTTGTAGCATCTGCGGTAACTATAAGAAAAAGTAGTACACATATAGAAAGTCAATTTAATTAGTTACAGAGCTAAAAATATCCCTGATGATGTATCTGTAAACCTTGAAACATCCAACTTCACCTTACATTGCAGTTGAAAAGATCGAGCTTAAGCTCTTGCAGTTTTGAGAAATAACCCATAAGTCGAAAGATAGTGGAACATTGCCCTATTGTCAAGCTTGAACAATAGCAAAGATAAGTATGAGATTTTCAAGCTTTGCAATCTCATCTTCTTTTATTCCTCCTGGGGTGATTCTGCCAAGTTTCAGAATCTCCAATAACGGACAGCGAGCAAGAAATTCCGCGCATTTGTAGCTTTCAAATCTTACATCATACAAGTCTAAGCTCAGTAGATGTGGAAAACCAGTAATACCATACATGGGACAAAAATGACAGTTATAAAGCTCTAAATGTTTCAGCTTTAGACAAGAGAAAAGATGGGTATGCAAATAAAGTGGTGTGTCTTGCATATTTTTAAGAGTGAAATTCTTAATTCCTTGGTATAATTCCATATATACCCAATCTAAAATCAAAATTTCATACAACATACCCAATCCTCGGAAGGGAGGGTATGGGGAGGAAGAATGCAGACAGTCCCTACCCCTACCCTGGGATAAACCCAAGAGTAAGGAGACCGCCTTTCGGAAGACCTCCGGCAAGTGTCTTGCGATGAGTGCTCATAAATAAGTGTAAGTGTGAAAGAGAGCAAAAACAAGGAAAAGGAGACACAAACAAAAGGAAAAAGCAAGCACACATAGCAAATAGGCAGAACTCCAAAATTTCATATATACCAAAAACACAAGTTTTGAATGCGTGATTTACAATGTACTTAAATGTAAAGTGACATTCAAATAAAGACATAAATATTATCTCAACTGTATTAATGTAATTAGCCATTTTAAAAGCTCAATCTCTTTTAAAAACTATTCCATAAAGCTTCTAAAATAAGAGCTTGTGGATTTCATTAGCTTTTAAATTTTGCTGTTAAACAAATTAATCTCAGTTCTTTGAAGCTCTCCTTATTTGTTGGAGTTATCAACTTATGTTAATCTTAAAAGTTTATGAACTCATTTTTTTGACTTATGAGCTTATGGCTTATTTTAAATTCACAGGCTCAACTCAATAAAGTTAATAAACATAATAAACCAAGATACTGCAATACATTTATAAAGGAAGAAGCTTCACATGGCTAAAGGTATTAAGTTGAATATCAGTAAAGAATAAACCAAGATAAGAAACTAAAGATGATTCAACCATGGGTGTGCTTCGTCATTGCTTTGACTTGTTTTAATACAGCACCAACGATAAAACCGTAACAAACCAACTGACTGGACAAATGCGGCTGCTGACTATTTCCTTCCAGGTCAATAGTGAACCTTACATAACCTGCGCTACTTGAATCATAGAAATTAAAAATAAAAATAAAAATTACTTGCACTGCAACATTGTTGAATAAGAACATAACTAAATCGAGGAAAAGCTTGCGACTCATGTTGTCTGAACCCTACACATCAATAAATGCATATTTCCTTATTCTACACTCAGCACTACTGCACCCACTGAGCTCTTTGAGAATGTGAGTTTGATTTCAGCTATGGGAGAAGCTCGATGAAGGTTCAATAACTTCCTAGCAAATATCAACTTTACATTTTCTTCACCTACCACTTCGGATGAGTAATGACCAATCGCATCTTTTTAGCATGGGAGAACAAGAAAGTAAAGACTTGATTAAACATTCTTCATTCTTTAAAACCCCACTACATACGAATATCACACTCTTGAGCTGCAGCTGCTCCATTCTCCTGAAATCAACTTCTGAGGAACAAATTGCAGGCGGTGGGACCTCATCATTGTATTCAGACTACAAAATTCAATAAGATTTAGATGCTCAGTAACGAGAAAACTTAATATGATCGATAAATTAATATGATAATATGAGTTCCACTCACTACAATCATAAGGTCCTCTAAATTTGGGGAGTCACAAATCAAATCGATAGCACATGATACCATAGTATAACTCCTAAAATCTACACCAGATAATGTAAGTGTCCCTAGGCACGGAAGACACTTGGAACCCTCTTTCAGCATCTGCCAATAACTACAAGAAAATGGTACATATAAAGCCAATTTAATTAGTAAGATAGCTCATAAACCCTTGTTGCAATAGCTTGTAAGAAAAACAAATTTAAAGCATCCAACTTGACCTTACCTTGCAATTTATAAAATCTAGAGTAAGCACTTGAAGTTTTGGAAAAATCCCAAAACATGATAGATAGCGGAACTCGTCATCATCTCCCGTTGTCAAGGTCACACAATGTCATATGTAACTCTTTGAGATTTACAAGTTTTGCAATCTCAGCAAGTTTTATTTCTCCAGGTTGGTTTCTTATAAGTTTCAGAGTCTCAAGTAATGGACATCGAGTAAGTAATAGCCCACATGTGTAGCTGTCTGATAGTACGTGAGTCAACTCCAGGCTCAATAGATTTGGAAAACAACAGAATCTAGGCATAAGACAAAGACAACAGTTATGGAGCTGCAAATGCTTTAACTCTACACATCTGAAAAACAGGGTAGGCAACAGAAGTGGTGGTCCGGTAAGTGGTTCTCCTTCCATATTCACAAGAGTAAACTCCTCAATTCCATTTTCAGACAAGAACACAATCCAGTAAGTTATATCCTCAACACCAAACACGGAGTAACGTTGCTTATCTGTGTAGAGGACAAACTTTGTTATTGGACCTTTAAGGTGAAGAATAAGCCTACTTATAATCCTCCCATTTAAATGTTTGTCTCCTTTTTCTACTATGTACTTAAAGAAATCAGTTCCCAATACGAGTTGGCTGAGCAAAGTCCACTTAGACCTCCAGTTTCTTGACAAGATACTAGTCCGGACCGCATCTTGTATTGGCAAACGATCCATAATATTTGTGATGACATTGTTTGGCAAGCTGTTAATGACTTCTTCTGGTACAAATTTGGATACTTTACGTGTTCCATGGAGCATTTTCATTATTCTAGCAATATAACAGATATAAGTTATTTAATATATAAATTGATTGAATAAATAGTCAAGACATTCAAAACCATCTCTATGCACAATTGCACATACACCAGTCCTTAACTGATAAAAACCATATTCACAAAGGAAAAATGAACCTAAAAGCCATAGGGAACCATCTATGGTTAACCCATTAACTCAATGACATTCAGCATATGATATGGGATAAATGACATTCAGGGATCGTCTTGAGCTCCGAGATTACAAACATTCAAATCATTAAATATAAAGTCTCAGTAAAATCTTTATTGATACTGGTCAATTTACCTCTAAAGCACCTAATTAATCACAGTTTCCAAAACGTCTAGACAATTATTATCTAAGAGTGTATTTGGGATTGCTTATTTTAAACCAATAAGCATGTTGGAGTGTTTAATAATCCAAACTACTTCTGTTTATCTGCTTATTTTAGGATAAAGCGGACTTTGTACCGGCTACCAGCATACCCAACCGCCCTGCCACCCTCTAACAGTCTAAAGTTTTTCTTTATATTATATCAAAACTTAATTTGTGCTAAACACGAATAAAGCAAATTCAAACACTATTCCTGCACCACTCATTTTTAAGCTACTTATACTTATAAGCAAAATCATACCCCAAACACCCTCTGATAATTGCATTTCAATACAGTATACATACAAATCCAAACACTACCTAAACTATTTCATTTTTAATCTAGCTAGAAATAATAATCAAAGCAATTATATAAAGAAATGACATATATTTCGAATGTTAGTAATAACATAAATAACAACAACATCATACTATAAGTGAAGATAAGAAATTTAATATAAAATAAAACATTGAAATAAAACCCCAACCTTTAAATCCGAAGAGTAATTTGTTTTGATGGATTTCAAAGAAACACAAATTTATAAAAGATGTTGCAGAGGGTGTTTGGGATGGCCGGTAACTGTGTGCAGCAAAGAACAAAATGAAGTTTAGATTTTATTTGCCACCTTCAACCCTTCTAGTTTTATAAAATCATTTTCTACTTCATAGTTCTCGGGATCCCGATAATAATTTTAGGATTTTACGATATCAAGAAAGAAAAGATCCGGATCCTACATGGGATCTTTCAGTTTTAAGATTTTATAAGATCCTTATCTTGACCATACGATCTTAAGATATAATCCGATCCGATCTTACTTTTCTCGGATTACAAACTAAAAAACTACAAATTTATGGGTTGTTTTTGTAGAATTAAAAAAGATGTTAATATTTTTAAACACTTTATAATGATAATTTAGGACAACATTTCTATAAAACATTCATTATATTTTGTGTTCATAATGTATAATAATTTGTAAATTTGTATAATTACAAATTCATGGGTTCGTAAGAGTATGTTTCGGATGAACCAAGCATGGAGGAATAATCGATCATGATCATATTTTGGTGCAAGTTTTGAAGGACAGTTCGAGGTTGCTTCCTCTTTAAAGAATGATGATCCACCATCTCCTATTGATGTTTCAAAGGATAATGATCTTTGGTGTGATCAATACGGATGATTTAGACACTCGGAACAAAGAGACTCATGAAAGCAATACAAATGGAGATGGTATCGCTACGCCAAAAGATAGTACTACTAGGCAAAATACAAATACTCTTGAACCAACAGTTAGTCTTGCTCTGGTGATCTTTTGATGAGTTTGAAGCTAACTTCAACAACATTCCTCTCGATATGATGTTCTCGCTACTCCCCAAACAACAATTCATAAGAATCATCCTCAGGTAATGTGATTGGAGTTGTGCGATCCGGTGTTAAAACTAGGAAACAAATTCAGAATGTAGATCAACATGGATTTCTTAGTGTGGTTTATAAAGAAAGAAATCATGAAGAAGAAAACATCTTATTTTTTTAATGTTTCCTCTCCCGATTGAACCCAAAATGTTCTCAAGGCTTTAGAGGAAGAGAGTTGGGTGGAAGCAATGCAAGAAGAGCTCTTATAGTTCAAAATTCATAAGGTTTTAGGTTCTTGTAGACTTACCTAAGGGTGTGAGCGATTGGTACTAAGTGGGTGTTCAGAGTGAAGAGAGATGAAAGAGGATTGTGATTAGTAATAAAGCAAGGCTTGTAGCTCGGGGTTATACACAAGAAGAGTGGAATTGACTATGAAAAATTTTTGCACTGTAGCTAGGATTGAAGCCATATGATTGTTCTTAGCTTATGCTTCATTCATGGGATTTATGGTATATCGATGGATGTCAAGAGTGCCTTTCTATATGGTACAATTGAAGAGGAGGTCTATGTTTCACGACCTCCGTGTTTTATTGATTATGATCATCCAAACAAGATGTACAAGGTGGTGAAAACTCTTTATGGATTGCATCAAGCACCAGAGCACGGTATGAAACTTTAGCTACATATATGTTGCAAGCATGGATTTCATAGGAGCAAGATTGACCGGATTTTGTTCATCAAGAAGCAAAAGGAGATAACTTGATTGTACAAGTTTATCTAGATGACATTATTTTGGTGCTACAAAGAAGGAGATGTGCATAGAATTTGAGAAGGCGATGCATGAGAAGTTCGGATGAGTTCCATGGAGAACTCACTTTCTTTTGGGGCTACAAGTGAAGCAAAGACCGGATGGTATATTTATCACCAAGATCATATGTGGTGACATTTTGAGGAAATTTCAACTTACGGATGCCGAGTAACCAACACACCTTTTGA
Organism: Chrysanthemum lavandulifolium; assembly: GCA_022545495.1. Classification (NCBI taxonomy): domain Eukaryota; kingdom Viridiplantae; phylum Streptophyta; class Magnoliopsida; order Asterales; family Asteraceae; genus Chrysanthemum; species Chrysanthemum lavandulifolium. Next base: position 253,290,497 of record CM040241.1, on the reverse strand, counting down.
TACTTAGAAACCTTTGGTTAAAGATGCTAATGGGAAGATGTTGATGTATACACTACGGATCTATGATTGGGTCTCGATGTACCTTACATCATCAAGACCGATATTATGTTTGATGTGTATGTCTGCAAGGTTTCGGGTTACTCCTAAGGTCTCATTGTACAACTGTGAAGAGGTTCTTTAGGTACCTTAAAGGTCAACCTAAGCTAGGTTTGTGGTATCCAAGAGAATCATCTTTGATCTATTAGCATATTCGTGCATGCTGATTATCTTTGGTGCCGCTTGATAGGAAATCAACAGCAGGATGTTGTCAATTCCTATGGAGAAGATTGATATCGACAATGTAAGAAGCAGACTATAGTGGCCACTTCTGGCGAAGATGAATACGTGGTGCTGTTGTTAGTTGTTGCGATCAAGTGCTTTGGACTCGAACCGACTACTTGACTATAGATATAATTTTATGGGTACAATCATTTTCATTGACAACAACAAGACAATTTGTATTATTAAAATCAGGTTCATCATTCTAAAACAAAACACATAGAAATCGAGACATCACTTTATAAGAGATTATAGTGATAAAAAGTTAATACAGTTGTTAAGATTGATACTAAAAACAACTTTGTCGATTTATTAACTAAAGCTTTTGATGTGGTGAGGTTTCAATACTTGGTAATGTATTAGGATGCTCAACCCTTAAATGTTTTGATTTTTTAGTGTTTTTGTAACCGAAAGAGATTTGTACCGCTATTTGTGTCATTATGTATCGTTGAGTATAATTTGTCTTGCTAGTGCAAATTATGTATGTTATTTGTCATGTTAGTCATACTTTGTACTATTATAAAGCAAATGCTTTGCATTGTGTTTTCTTGGTTTTGGACTAACATTGGCGGGTTCAGAAGCAATATGATTGGTGCCAACTCGAGTGAGAAAAGCATGTGTGGTAGATTGCTTGCAGACATAATGGATTGGTGATGGACATAATTTGGGATCCTCGACAAAGGCTTACACACGAGTTGGGGTTCTTTAAAATTCTTTCTTGAAAAATCGATTATGGTATATTCTTCAACATGTATTGATGGCATAGTTAGTCGATAGTAATCGAACTAACTCACTCTACCATTTTATACTTTTATTAGTATAATGTGTTACTCCAAGGACCTCGGTATTGAGAACAACGAGCAAAGTGAATCTAACACTTATGTGTTAGAGGCAACAACCGCCACGAGTGGAAACCCCGTCAAGCATGCTCTTTGAATGAGTATATCGATCACATGCGGCATTTATCTTGAAATCATTGGTTCTCACACAACCAAAGGTCACATGAGACGAAATTTGATTAAGTGTCTTTCTTCACACTTAATCCTTCAAAAATATATGAGCAAGATGTTTTAAATCTTTGATTGAGTTTATCTTGCTAAGTAAAAATTTTGGAAAAAGTTTGTCTTGCTAGGCATATTTTGTTCTTGGCACAAAATATTAGTAATGTTGAATAACCGTTAGTACTTGTTTGATGGTTAGTTAATTTTAGCCATTGGGTAAAATTGGTAGTTACCATTCTTATAGGGTTTCTAAACTAAATAATATTCACATTTCTTATCTAGTTTAACCGCTTTCTTCTCTTTAAAGAAACTACTTTTGAAGTCGGTCAAATCGAAACCCTAGTTTTACTCTATTAAAACCCAATTGGCTTCACCAAAATACCATTACATACTTTTGACTAAATCGAAGTGCTAATTTGTTTCTAACCAAAATTCTAATGGCAAATCTTGCGTTCGTTGATAAACACAATGGTAGCATTCTTAGAGAAAGCAGAGGAAGGTGAAGGTCAAACCTTTCACCGGATAGTGGACTTTCTAAACACAACCCATATAAGGTATGATTTAACCATCAATCCTACTATCTATGTCTCTCACATTAAAGAAGTTTGTCGGCCATTAGTTCAACATCACGGGTTGTGGGTCAAATCTCAAAAGAAGAAAGGAAAGAAGTTTAAGAAGGCTTTAAAGGCAAGAAGATTCATAAGCATTCTTCATTCCAATTGGGAGGAATTTGGAGCAAGAGAATTTGAATGAAGATGCTCAAACTTATGAAGATGTCGACACTTTTGATGATTCACAAAAGAAGCTAAAGAAACCGAGAAAACTAAGCTTCAAGTCTTGAACCTCAAAGTAATGAGTCTCAGGTATTGATGCTCGTTAACCTTCAAAGCTTGAGCCTCAAGGTCTTTGGCGTACAAAATCTTGGTGTACAAAATCGATGATCAAGGTGTTGATCAAGGTACGCTCTTCAAGGTACATATAGACAAGAGCTCATTACACCAAGGACTCTAAATTTTGAACAAGAAGCTGGTCCTTGACAGTCTTACAAGAAGAGAAGGCGATACATCTAAAGTAGAACACATCGCTAGTGATGATGAGACTATTGCTCGATTATCTTTGAATATGTCAACACCAAGAGGTGTTACTATCCAGAGTTGAAGAACAACAACAACCTCAAGTCTTGCAATCTTCTCAACCAGCTTTAGATCCTAAAGACAAAGGAAAAGGTAAACTAGTAGAAACAAAGAAAAGAAGAAGCTTACTTTGGCGTAACCGAGAGCTATTGAAGTGGCTAAGAATGAAGAAGTCGCTAGGAAGCTACAAGTCGAATTGGATCTTTGAAGTTGTTATACCGTAAAAGCAGTTGTTATATCAAGAAGACCTCGAGTATTGCTAAGGAAAGAAATGCTATGATGGCCTATCTGAAGGAAGAGGATATACATGTCGCATAAATTGAAATATATAGAGATGAAAGACTTGTATGATGTTGTTAGAGAAGCTTATCCAAAGGAAGTAGAAGGTATTATTTCTTTTGATGATGAAAAGAAGAATGAGGATGCAAGAAAAAGGAGTTTAAAGAGAAAAAGAACAATCGAAGATGAACATCCATCAAAGAAGATACAATTAAGAACAAATACGGTTGATGAGTGAGGAATTATCTTAGAGTTGTAGATTTTGAGCATCCTAAGTCCAAAGAAGTTGCAAGAAAGAAGTCAAAGATGTCTACTTTTGAAGTTGTAGAATCAAAGGAAGGAGACTATCTTATGTTCCATAGAAGATGAAAGTTTTAGAGTATTTAATGCTATGGACATACCGCACATGATAAATAGAGAGGATCTGTTTCACCTATATCAACTAGTGCAAGAGTATTTTGAGCATATTCCTTCGATCGAGTTGGTATAGTCTTGTGGAGATCTCATAACCATCTAGGAGATAGAAGAAATAAGCATCGATGCAACTGGAACAATCAAGAAGTTTAGGAGATTACAAGTCGGAGATTTTTGAAGAATCTAGAGTGCATGTTTTGGAGTTAGAAGATGGGACCATGATCCATATGTTAGCGAAAAAGATATCCACTTACAAGGGATCTTATGATCAAGATGCTAGATCATGGAATGGAGGTTGAGCGGGAGAATGAAACTTGACCCTTATGGTTATTGAACTATTTATCAAATGGACAATCAGAATGATGATGATGCATAAATCGGTATGATTTTAATTACATAAATCTTTTGAAAATCATTACTTTATCAAAGTATCACGATCAAACAAGACTTTACCAAAATCTTGCTTTTTAATACCATAAATATCTTTTAATGAAATAAATAAGCAATTTTATAAAGTGCAAAATGTTTTGAAGCACAAGATATCAAGAACAAATTGTTTTGAGAACAACATCGATGGTAATCAACTCACCATGTTTTTATAAACAAGAAAGAGTTTGACTCATCATGAGGGTACACGATGTGAATATCAAATCCATTTTAGTTGACAATTTACTAAAATTGTATGGTTTTCAACTCACCATATCCGTGATAGTGAAGAGTTGGCTAGCCCACAAGAAAATGGCTTATGGTAAAGGCCGTGGAAAACCATTTATATGGTAATTAGTTCACCATGGTTGCAAGAACTAACTAGTCCAAAAGCAAACGACTATTGGTAAAGACTTAACAAACTGTTGATAGTCGATGATTTTCTAAAATCATATGGTTATCAATGTATAATGGTTTACACACCTAAACATTGGCTACTCCGAGTTAATGGCTTTGGTAAAGAGACATCAAAATCCATTAAATTTTCAATGATTCACCTCTCACGAGGAGTTAACACACCGGAAGTGATGAGAATAGATGAAACTTTATGATCCGATGTACAATCGCCATATGTTGCCGAAAAGTTGAAAAGATGAAGGTCTTGATAATGATTCTTTGAAAAGGATTGCTTATAAAGACTACTTTGATGATAATGATACAAGCACGTAGAGTACAAGACAAATGAATATAAAGACACAATCTTTCCTTAAAGACAAAGATGTTAAAGATAATATATAAAGGAACTTGAAATCAAGCAAGTAGAATTCAAGTTGGGGAGGATTGTTGGGATATAAAAGACAAAGTCATCAAGAAAGTCAAAGTGTCAAGATAGTCAAAGTATCGCTTAATGAAAGTCAAAGTCTTGCTTGTGTCAAAATCGCAAAGGCTAAAGAGATGCTTTATCGTTTATGGAAAGTTATGTTTATCTAGAACATTCTTAGTTTAGAATTAGTATTACTTGATGTTCAAGGATTGTAATTGTAAACCGACTAGGTACTTCTTATGCCTATAAAAGGACCCCTAGATTGGCATTAGAGATACATGTTTTAGAATGGAAAGTTATGTTTATCTAGAGCATTCTTAGTTTAGAATTAGTATTACTTGATGTTCAAGGATTGTAATTGTAAACCGACTAGGCACTTCTTATGCCTATAAAAGGACCCTAGATTGGCATTAGAGATACATGTTTTAGAATACGATATTAGAGTTTTAGCGATTAGGTTTGTTAATGAATTTGTGTAGCAAGGTGTTCGAGTTTGATATTAATAAAATCGTTGAAGTTTAGAGTTATTCTTCTTAGCTTTATTGAAGTAGTTTCATACTTAATAGAGTAATATCGTATTTCATTGTTAGTAACTTAGGATTTATCCGAGGTTGCTAAGCCCTTACAAGCTACATAGTTAGTTTGGTCGAGTATATCGATCCAACACTTCGATTCACCCGATAGTAATTCTTCGATGATAATGTCGATTTAGGTGTTTCTCCCAAATATGGGAGGAAAACCGATGTAGAAACTCGGGGGAGGAGATTGGATTTTAATGATCAACAAGAAGGAACTGAACCGTTAATCTAGATGCACCAATAAAATTAGTTATATTGATGAATGTATTGGTGATCTGCTACCAGATTCTCAACGACCGAAGGTACTACTAGTGGTGTAGTGAAGGTACCGCCGGTTTGGTAGAGCAAATTATTGATGTTTCAATATAGATGGAGGTAGAAATACAAACAGAGAAAAAAGGCAAGCATCTCGGTTAATCTTGTTGAGGTTGTTCGATAAGCAAAGCGCTTCAAGATAAAGGAAAGGGCATTATGACCGCTATTGAGCAACCAAAGAAGGTGAAGAGTAGTGTTCTTGCACGCATTGATTTTGATCTTGAGGTTGCCAAGAGAGTTCAAGAAGAAGAGATATGTAGGTTCATGGAAGAGCAAGAAGTTGTCAAAGAAAGAGAAGCTAGTGATGAACTTGCAACTAAACAGTTGCATGACCTACAAATAGAAAGTATTCATGTTGCAGAAAGAGAAAAAGCATTTAATGATTTGCTTGACATAATCGGGAAGAGTAAAAGAGAAGAGAGTTGCAAGAATTAAACCTCCCATAAAGGCTCGATTGTATACCATGTGAAGGAATATCTCAAGCACCAAGATAATTGGAAAGCAAGTCGACAAGGGAAGACAAATGAAGAGATTAAAGGTTATATTACAATGCGCATGGAAGAATAAAGAAATTTGTTCCTATGGGAGAAGAATAGGAAAGCAGGAACAAAAGAACGGTATAGCCATAGAATCAAGCTTCCAAGAAACAAAATCGGATGAAGATGATACAAAGAGATTGGATCACCGGTTATTCAAGAAGAAGCAGTTGATGTAGCTCCTTTGGTCGCCAAATTCCTATCACCGACTAGCATATAGTGTTAGATGGAAATAGAAACTACATTGAGTGACAAGGTCCAATGGCTTCAAAGGAAGATATCCAACTTTTGGTTTTATGTCGCACTTTAATGATAGAGAAGATCCGAAACTTTATGGAAGTTAGTCAAGATCGATTTGGTTCAATAAGGCCTATAGGTACTTTGAATTTTGATATGTGGCATGCCTTAAGACGTATGTTTGAGCGGATGCAACCGATCATTGGTGGAAGACTACATGGTTAAGAGTCGGAGATTATATCAAGATTGTGGAGTGCATGTAGTGGAATTAAGTGAAAGTGGGTATATATGTTAGTGGACGTGAATTATCCACTTTCATCTATTGTGGCAACTTACTACTTATGCTAAAAAGGGTACTCCTATGGCTTACTACTATGCTAAAGGTTACTCCTATGGCTTACAAGCCATATGTTATCCACTTTCATCTATACATGAATTTTGAAACCTTACTACTTATGCTAAAAGGGTACTCCTATGGCTTACAAGCATCCGAAGAAGATAAAGGAGATTGCTCGGAAGAAGTAGTGTGTTTGGAAGAATCCCCAACATCAAAAGTTTAATTCATGAAACTTATCGATTTGTAGTGTAATCATAAGTTTAGGGAGGATTATTGGGAATTAAACGTACAAAGACTAACCGACTTAGTATTGCCAAGCTTACGAGACAAGGACTGTTGAAGATTACACTAACAAAGATTAATCGACTTAGTATCGCTAGTACATATAGTTTGCATTGCTTATAAGATGTGTACGCATTTTGTATTTATAGAATAGATATTGTGTATATCTTATACGAATAGATTGATAGTTATCTTGTACATGACTCCTTGTGCTATAAAAGGAGGTCCTAGCTTAAATGTTGAATACGTATCTTTTGTTAAGCTTCAAGGTTTTAAACCTTAGTGATAGTTGATATCACTCAGATATAATCAATAATATTGGAGCTTTTGGTTATATAATTGTTCACAACATTGTTTACTATTTCATTCTTTCTAATCTTCTAAAGTATCAAGTAGTAGATTCCGCATATTATTTGGTATACGCTCAAAGTATCTACAACACAAGTCTCAAGTGTTCAGATCCTCATAGGTACTACCCTAGCTTTAATACTACCAAAATGCGAGGATTCAAAGATAGGCTAATATGATATCCACATAAAGCGATAAAAAGACAAGGAACATAAATCAAGGCAATGATAAACTCATAACTAGGTTAACACTTGAAGTGTTTAGCCTTTCATATTTAAAAGTACAACAAATACAATGTTCATAATCAAATAGCTAGTAAACATTTGGGTTTGATACAAATACTTGATGAGATGCTAAATCTATGAATGGAATGGTATGAATTCTCTCTTGGAATTGCGAGATTTCGTCCTGAATGAGCCCTAATTAGTCCCTTTTGTTGTGGTGTGAGAGAATGATGTAAAATGCTAAATTAGGGCTTGTTTATATAGGCTCGACAAACTTATGGTGTAACCATAAGTATAAGGTTGTAAATACTCTTATAATGGACTTCTTCACATTGTGTTGAAGGTTAGGCGTAACCTTTATTGTAGGGTTACGCCACAAAACTCTCGTAAACATTTTGTTCTATTTCTACCGTAACCCATTTGGTGTGGTTACGGTGCAACATTCATGATATTTGGTTTTGCCTAAGTCTTCCGATTTCTCGACGTAATATTGTCAATGGAGTTACACCGCACCTTGTGACGCGTTGACTTTGCTCTTCGTGTGTTCATTATTTACGGCGTAAGTTGATAGTTGCACTTACGCCGTAACTTCCTTCTCTCCAAGTAAGTCCAAGTGTAACATTACATATTTTCTTTCCAAATTTGTGTTTCTTCGTTCCAATGCTCATTTATAACCCGAAATGAGATAATAACCAATTAAAGTATATATTCACTTCAAACCATGGAAATAATGAGGATAATAAATGGAAATTGATATTAAAATAATCGACTATTTGATGTATTAGTAATCAATCTTTTCATTCGCTTAGTAAAGTAACATTACACCGCAATCATAACTCTACACCATCTAATTTTGACCATCATTTTATAGGTTTAACATATCACTTCACTCATTTCTCTTTCCTGTCGGCCCCAACTCTAGCAACCCACATCATTGATGTAGGTTATGAATTTTCTGTTGATTAATTTGTGATTTTACTCGGCGATCATGTGTGTGAGTGATTTGGGCATGTATCATGACTGATGCTTAGTTTGTTTCTTTGTTATGATTTAAGCACATGTATTTGCAGTTAGAGGGTGTTTGGCTAAGCCTACAAAGACGGTTTGTGTAATTATTAAAGTTAAAAGATAAAAGTTGAAAAAAGATGTAAACCACAAAACAAAATCTTTAAACTAAAAAGACAATCGAGTAATTATATTTCTTTACTTTGATGTATTTATTCTTTTTGTAAGCTTGGTCTTTAAACCCAAATTCGAGATGATTGTGTAATGGGCCTAACAAGCTTGGTCTTTAGGCCCAGTTTATTGGTATTTGAAACTTTTATTACATTTTTAAATTTTATTTTAGTTTTTAAACTTTTTTTAAATTGTTAAAATTAACTCAAAGTCCAACTTTATTATCTTATCATGGCTTTGAGGGCACGTGCTTTGCTTGCCTGTTATTATCAAACTCGTAGGTATTCTTGTTGAAACCGATAAACTAATCTCATATATGAGCCACATGAGAAATTGAGAATACATGTAATGTTACATTAGTTGAAAAATTAACGGCTAACGCTAATGAATATTGAATTCTAATTTAGTAAAGATAAATCAGTTTGATTGAAAAATTAAATCATTGGGCCACTTTAGATGTAGTCATTTTTTAAAGCTGCATATTTAAACTAATTATGCGATTGTGATGATTTTACTACAAAGTCGTTAACTCTGTTTCAGAGCTTTTATTTGGAGAGAAAAGAGAATAAATGGACAAAAAACTGTAATAAGTCACATCCATGATTTGTTTTTTGAGACTAAGGGAGAAAATTATGCCAAAATTTCTTTCCAAATGAGGATGATTGCAAGAGAAGATGAGTTTAAAACTTCTCTTTTTTATTGATATCTCATTTTTTTCATTTTCAACTTTGAAACAAAAAATTCAAAACCAATTTTTTCCCCTCTCTTCTAGTTTCCTTTCTTTCTCCCTTTTCATTTTTCTTCTTTCAATTTACAAGAGTAAACAAGCAAAATTATTAAACTCATTATCCAATTATTGCATCATAATACATCATATGAAAATTCACACTTGTTTCTAACGAGAAGGTTATAGCCCGCGCGCGGCAGCGGGTTCATAACCTCTTGTTTGCTAGACCATTAGTATATCGTTGCAAGGGCTCTGAAACATATAACTTTTCAATTCGAAATATAATTATCAACGAATGAACTCATAGAAAAAACTACGCAATATTTTACAATTAATAATTTCAAGGATTAAAATAGAATGTTAATACTATCGATAAATTTCTCTCGATAATCCTTTTCTCAAAAAAATTGCTTTCGGTAACAATAATCACCACTACAAAATAACAATACAAACTTAACTTTTTTAAATATAACATTTAATTTACAAATCATTATTATAGTTATTCTTAATGTAAATACTACTTTGAGGATAGTAAAAATGGAATACAGTAAAATGTTATAACACATGTAGTAACTATGAGGACTTGTGCCTGCGCGTTGCCGCGGTATGTTCTACGAAACATGGATATAAATGTACATAGGTGGTTAAGGTATTTCTACATTGACATGCCAAATGATGCAAGCAGCTTACACACTACCTGATGCAAGCAGTCTATGTATGCTAGCAAGTCATATATTTTCTCGAACATGGCAACGGTGAAAGAATAAGATTGCAAGGATGGCTGTTGCAAGAATATGTAGCATAAAAATCTCGGCCAACTTTGTAAACCATACATCAGATTCATATGCGCTCATTGGTGTAAGAGTAATAGTTTTTTATACTATAGCATACCACAAAATAGGAGTATCTTGCTATGCAAACACACTATAGGTTTTGTTTGAGTTTCACACAAAAAAATACAATGTTTCTGCAGACATTTCTGGAGCTGCAAAGTTATAACATTGGAAGGATACCTCCTGCAACAATGTGCAGGCAAAAAAACTTCCCACGACAGGCAATACTACCAATGCTTGATCGAGTTCACAATAAGCAAATTAGAATTACAATAGTTATTGCACTAAACACATACTTTTATTCAAAGGCATTTAAGCCATTGAGAAACGACCAACACACATCATATTTGAGTAAGGGCTATTTTTTTTGCCCTTTTCCTTTTGAACCATCTTTGTCAAATGGCTTCATACCTATCTCTTTAGAAAAATGAGCATTAGGAAGGCCAAGGACCTTGACCATGGATTTAAAAGCTTCCTTTGCAATCTGCTTTGCAGTTTTGTCCATGGCAAGATCGCCATTACTCAAGAACTCGCTGCGGTGTTTAACCTCCTAACATCTTCTTTTTTGGATCCCGAGCCGCAATAACCAGGCGGAAAGTAGCTAGTCCATGGCATAGGAAGGTCATCGGCTTCCGAGCTTGATTCAGTGCTTGAATTGTGCATGGTCCCTGCACATAAAAAAATTGAAAAAGTTAGCATATCTGGTAATGCTGTGTCTTTTTGATATAAAGATTCTGATAAAAAAGAAAAACCCTTTTTGTTGCCACAATCCATGCTGTGGTTTCTTTTAGATCATTGTTTGGTGAATCAATGTTTGGTGGAGATGTTTTTTATAGCTGGAATTTTAAATGAAAATGTGGTTTATGAGTGGAATATGTGCAGGCAGTGTGTAAGTTTCAAAAGCTGGAATATGTGACCAGGTTATAGATAAAAGCCACTCACCCTAGTAGCCAACTGGAAATGCAGGAAGTTTTGAGCTTCTCCACGTCTTATTTTTTTAGAATCTGACCCAGAGTTGTTAACCGGAAAGTAAACTTTCCATTGCATAGGAAGATCAGGGCCTTCTGAGTTTGAATGGCTGCTTGAAATGTAGATTATTTCTGCACATAAAATGAAAAAATAAAAGTTAGGATGTGCGCTTTGGATATAAAGATTGAAATGAAAGAGAGCAACCTTTTTCGTTGTTGGAATTCATGTTGCAATTTCTTTTAGATTATTGTCTAGTCAGCCAATGTTTGGTGGAAAAGGCCTTTGTAAATGAAATTTTAGATTACTTGGTGGTTCATGAAGGGAATTTCTGGAGATAAAGTGATAAAAGCAGACAAAATACAGTCTGCAGTTTAGTGTGGAGTGCTGAAATCTTAGATTAGTGGCTGGTTCATGAAGTGTTTAAAGATGCCTTTAGCTTACCCTAAGTTCGTCTTTGGGTTGTTTGGGAATATTTCATTGAATGATAAGTAATGGTATCTTGTGCGGTTTGGTTACACTAAGTTATTGCTACGCTTTTTATCCGCCTATATAAGGTGTTTTTTTGTGGCTTCACATAGCTACCTTTGCACCCTGTGAGTCTTTTTTAAAATTTGTTAAGAAAATGGCTTACACCCCAAACTTGAATCAACTCAAAGAAGCATGTGGCTCCAATGAAGTCCACAATGCCTTTAAGTTCCTGTTTTTACAGGAGCAAGGTGAAAATGAGGGGTTCATCATGCTGCTTGGAGAGAAATGTGATGATGTTCGCCGTCGACTTGGGAGTAGGACTGAATTGTTGAAGGAGGGACGCTAGTTGAGTGGTCATGATGATGCTGCGAGTGACGCTATTGAATGCTTGGAGGAGGTACAGGACATGGACCATCAGATTCTTGCTGCACCGATTCAGGTCCTTGATCTGGCTAGGGAAGCGCGTATCGAGAAAAGGTGCCATGAGTTTACAATGGAGTTGCATGATTAGGGTAGTGTCCTCTGTGTGTCTGTGATGGCTTGTTTCATGGTCTTTATGTTTAATGGTATGGTGTTATGTCTTAGATTAACAGGGTGTTGTTAATCTTTGCTGGTATGGTTGTAACTTATGTCGAATATGAATAAAAGTTACGTTTGTTTGTGCTCCAGCAATTTTGTAGATGTGTGTTTTCTTATGTGGTGGAGAAAAGCAATGATATGACTGAGTCCATTGTGTTTTATTTGGATAATGTGTTGAGGCAAGTGCAAGTTCCTTTTGTGGGACACCGAATATTTTTTTACTATAAATTCTTTATGTTTTTTTTATCATTGCAAGACTTATATGTGCTGTAAATTATGCATGCAGAAGGTTAGTGACAATAAGGTGAGGATAAACTATTATTAGCAAGGACCGTTTTGGTAATCAAATTTAATATCAATATGTGTTATCAATTAACAAAAGAATTCTGAAACTGTGGATATGTATCGTAGTTTATTGCTTAAAGTACTGGACATTTTTTAAAATTCAGAAACTGGTGAATCCTTTAAATAAAGGTTGGGTGGGGAAAAATGCATGTCAAAATCTAGCGGTTGCTGGTCATAAGTAGACACAGAAAAGAATGATGGCAATGCACTTATCGACCATGGTCAGTAGTATGATCAAATTTTGAAGATAGATTACTCACCGCAGCATTAAAAGATCTTGCTATGTGATAAGGCAGCCTATGTGCAATAGCCTTCCAGGCGTGAGCATCCTCAGGCAACTAAAAATCTCACAGACCTCGCCTTCGAACCAATGCGAGTGTCGTTGGTTGGTGAACATTCATTCACATTCATAGCACGATGGAAAGTGTGTTTATGAATCTAAAAAGGATGACAATCAAGTAAAAACAATAACGAAAGAAACTTAACATGTTATGGGAAAACAACTCGCACCTCATGAATGTGTAAGCATCGTTACTTTTGTAAATTAGGTGGTAATGGTATGTATGAGGTATGACGCTTGTATTCATTGTCGAACATACCGTTGTGGTTTCCATGCAAGCAAGTCCAAGCAAATTTTGTTTCATATTGTTTCTTCAGGTTGCAATTCAGTTTGTCGATCGAATGACATGTCGATCTAGGATGATCTATAAATCACACAAATGACCCTATGTTTGACATGCCATTCAATCAACAAAGCCGGATTGTAAGTATAGAAATGATTTGTGATGGTTCTGCTGACACGCATTTAATATATGTTAGCTTTCATTCGCATGTACAATCGTTAAATTTTGCAAGCATCATGTTTCTAGTTTCAAAGACCTACCCTTCCCAAATATATATATATATATATATATATATATATATATATATATATATATATATATATAAATAATCTAGATCAAATAAGATCAAACTTAAAGTTGTTAAATGAGATCCAATTAAAATTTGACAAGCGACACTCTCCTTACAAATTTTTTTTATTAACTACAACTACAATTGTTAAAGTTTCGATAGATTTCTTTTAAATTTACGAAACCTAGGTGATACACTTTGATTAGAAGTGTAATGTATCGTGTTTTGTATGTGTATCACGCTTTGAAATATTTATTAATGTAATGTGTATCGTGTATCACTAATCCAAACTCATGTATCATTTGGTTATTAGTTGCTAAAATGTTAATTTGTATTAAAATATTATTTTTATGTGTATTATTGCTAAAATTGTTATTTATAAATGTTTTAGTGGTTTTTAGACTTGATCTTATTTTTACAACTTTACGTTTGATCTCACGTTAACTCTCCCCTATATATATATATATATATATATATATATATATATATATAAGGTAGGGTTAAAATGAAAGCTTTAACATAATGAAAAGATGGAGGCGTATGGTGTCACCTTCGCCACATCACCATGCCATGTGTCACCCCACCCACCCACCCACCCCCACCCCCGCAAAAATTTTTCCCGCTAAAAAATTTTTTTGGCAAAAATTTTTTTCCCGCCAAAAATTCCGCTAAATTGACATCGCATCACAATCATAATTGTGATGCAGAATTTATAACCTCGATGCACTAAAATCATGATTATGATGCAAGAATTTATAACCTTAATGCACTAATAAGTTTTGGTGCATCTTTATTATAAGTTATCGCATCATTACACAAAAGTGTAGATTGGCGAACACTCGACCCCGGTGCCTTTTAAGCACCACCATCATGTCCAATTCTACGAGGAATAGCTCCGAACTCTCCGGCCTAGTGGGGCACCAACCTGAGCGAGCACGAGCCAAAACTCGGACCCCAAGCTCTTATTCCACAAAGTCTCTAGTGTGCCCATGTGTTTTGTGAGGTGGGTACCTATATAAAGAAATGCCAGGATGGGACTCAACTTGGGTCAATGACTCAAGACAAGTGCTCCAAACCATCGGACTAACGCTCCATTGGTAAGTTATCGCATCATAGTTAATAGTTCGGTGCATCAACCATGATGCACTAAAATCAAGGTTATAACCTTAAATGCACTAAAATCACGATTGTGACGCAATAACTTTATAACTCAGAATGCAAGAATTTATAACCTTAATGCACTAAAATCATAATTGTGACGCAAAGAACTTATAACCTTAACGCACTAATAAGTTTTGGTGCATCTTTATTATAAGTTATCGCATCATAGTTAATAGTCAGATCAACTATGACGCACTAAAATTACGATCGCGACGCTAAAGAATCTTTATAACCGTGATGCACCATTTATAACCTCGATGCACTAAATTCATAATCGTGATGCAAGAAAAATTTGGCGGAAATTTTGCGGAAAAAATTGTTCAAAAAAATTTTTTCATGGAAAAATTTTTTTTGGGGGTGGGCGGGCAAGGGGTATGGTGATGTGCAGATGATGATGATGAAAGCGTGACACATGTCACCTCCACACGCTTCTCATTCTTTTCATTATGTTAAACTTTTCATAATAACCCAAATATATATATATATATATATATATATATATATATATATATATATATATATATATATATATATATATATATATATATATATATATATATATATATATATATATATATAGTCCCTTTATTTTCGTAACCCACCTTATCTGCGAGAATCATGGTAACCTATATTTTACCCTTGGATTAACTTGATCAATGGCTAATATTGAACAATGGCATTTTGGTAAATATATGGTAGTTAGTTTCCTGGAAACATTTATGTGAGGGTAGAAATGGTATTTTAGTTTTACATATTCTCAAGGGATTGTATCTAAAATTTCTCCATAACAATTATACATCTCATTAAAATCAAATAAAATAGTCATCCGATCATAAAATCTTATCTATAAACACACACGATTCTCTCACAAACACAATAGAAACCCCCAAATCATCGTCATTCAGAATTAATCGATCATAACTGTTTTTTTTCTTCACGAAGATTAAAGAAGAACAATGGAAGGTATGATATTCTTGTTATCTAGTAATTATTTTTAATTGTTAATGATTCGACATTAACAAAACAACGGAAGGCATGTGTGTTTTTTTGTTTTGATTTTTTTTAATGTTAAATGTTGAAATCTTGATTAATGAAACCTGATTTAATTTTTTAGGGTATTGTAATTAAATCTGATTGATTGTTGTAGAATAAATAATTTTTTTAGTTTTATGGTTTTCTTCTAAACAACAGCATCTATGTCTATTAAAACGAGATATTACAATGTTGTTATTTTTGTTGTTGTTGTTTTATTTTTTATTTCTTTTATTTTGATTGAATAAGGATGTAAGAAAGATTAGCAGCGGTGTTTTTTTAATTTTTATTAAAAACATTGTGTGTTTGTAGTTAATAGGGGTGCAATGATGTAAAAAAATATTAACAGGGGTGTTTGGATGTGGGTAAAATAGCATAAGGTTGATTATGAATGAGTAACAGAGTTGTTTTGATATGGATAAAATAGAATAAACTGATGCATATATGTTCTTTTGATAATGTTCTATTCATAAGAGGTGTGTTTGGATATGTGACTGCTAATATTAACTGTAGTTAGATTCATGTTTAAAGTAATGTATTGATGAAAAATTCTGGTTTAATGTAAAACATATCTGGTTTAATGTAAAAAGTTTGGATTGATGAAAGAGTAACTGGTGTGTTTGAATGTGATAAAAATAACATATCTGTTATTAACAGGGGTGTTTGGACGTCGGGAAAATAGCATAAGCTTAATTATGAATGAGTAACAGAGATGTTTGGATATGGGCAAAACAGATAAAAAATGATGCATACCTGTTTTTTTGAGAATTGATTATTAGTAACATGTGTGTTTGGATATGTGAGTGTAAAAGTATGCTGTTTTTGGATCTTTGATAATTGATTATTAGTAACAGGTGTGTTTTTTTGATAATTGATTGTTAGCTGTTTTGATAATTGATTATTAGTAACAGGTGTGTTTTTTTGATATTGAGTAACAGAGATGTTTTTTTGATAATTGATTATTAATGTAAAAAGTACGCTGCCCGTCTACTCCTTTCTGAATGCAACTTACACAAGGAGAAGATCCAGACCGAGCTGGCAATGCTATCACGAAATATTGGTGTGAAAACAAGAAAATTCCCGCTTGCAGGCATTTGAACGAAAAGTTTTATGAACATTAGTATTCTGTTATGAATAGCAAACATTTGTAACATTAGTGCATATTTGTACACTGTTATGAATAGCAACATGGATGTTTTTCCAAATATACATGTTTTTGGTAAAACAAGTGGAATGCAACATGGATGTTTTTTGTAACATTAGTACATATTTTGATACTTGTATGTTTAAAACAAGTATGTTGTACATGTATACTGTTATGAAATTTGATTTCTATTGTATGAAGGATTTTTTGTTTTTTATGTATGCGTAACGTGAAACTTGTTTACTATGGAATTTAAATATATTAGATTTATTATTGTTTAACAAATGGTTGCTTAAAACCCTGAATGTTTTGTATATGTTTACGATGGTGTGAACATACATGTTTTGCAATGATGTATTTTTACATGCATGTTTAGTATGGTTAGAACATGAATGTTTTTTTAACATTAATCATGAATATTTAAAAACCACATACACATATATGTTCTACGACTACAGAAAGTATTTAAAAACTGTAACCAATATAAATCTAAGATAATGTAAAATAAACACGCATAATGTATTAAAAAAGAGAGTAACAAACACTAATGTAAAGTAATTGTATTTGATGTAGACTAATAATGAATATTGGGTATCAAATTACTCGTCGTCCGCATCTTCATCATCTTCACTAGATTCGTCATATTGCTTATCTTCATCAAGTTCCATATCTTGATCAGCGTGGTCATATTCATCATCTAGCTCGTCTTCCTCATCTACCTGGTCTTCCTCATTAGACTCGTCTCCTAACGTGGACTTTGGCTTTGTACATCCTTATACTTGACTTTGCCTTAGCAGCGTACTCCTTGTACATGTCAACTACTTCGTCAAAAGTTTCAAAAACATCACCCTTTTTAGGCTTTCCATTCACAGGAACATTCAGAACCCATATTTGTATCCATTTGGTGTGGGAATAAACTCCGGGTCAATGTCATACACATCAACATCATTAGCATCTACACAAATTCGGAATCAATGACTTATAATAAGATAATAGTAGAGTTTATTGAAAGTCATGGAAACATAAAATAATACATACAAAACAATATAACCATGCTCTTTAGGGGGTGTATGAGCTGTAAATTAGTTTAACATCCATGCACATGATAAATCAGTTAAACATGTTACACAAGTAATACTGAAATAACATGCGCACAACAAAAACCATATATCAGTTTAACTAAATACGCAACATATAAATAAAATAACAGGCACACACCTAAAACCATAAATCAATTTAACATTAAAAATTGTATTGGATAAACCGCTGTTTGGAATTATAATCACTATATAAAACTTTAAAGGTTGAAATACAAATATGTGATTAACATCTTAACAAGGTAACAATAGTACAGAACAAAAAAAAATAGGAAAAAATACCATTGTTCCCGACTTGATCTTGTTCCACATACGCCATATCAATTTCGTGTTCAGATAACACGAGTAATCGATTATTATCTTCTTGATTATCGTTAATATTTGCATCTTGTTCTTGAACAATATGAACCATGTTTAATCTTGCGAAACAGAAAAAAAAATGTGTGTTTGATATTATGTTTAAAGTGAATTAGGGTTTGTTTTATACGATTGAAAAAAAAATATCTGGAGAAAAGAAAAAATTGAAACCGTATTAAGATCAAGATGTGAAAAAAAAATATTGAAAATTAAACTGTATAATTTCCATGATTGTAGCAAATTTTGAATTTGAAAAAATCAGGATAAATGAAATATATGGTAAATTACTATCATGACCCTACGTATTTAAATGATAAAAATAAACTGAAATTAATTAACTAAATTCTTATTGGACAATATGAGTTCTCGCAGCTCGTGATTTAAAAGTAGGCTCAAAATAAAGTTTCACTATATATATATATATATATATATATATATATATATATATATATATATATATATATATATATATATTGTTTCATATATGAATCAATTTTTTTTTTTAAATCTTATTTGATGGTTTCTTTTTTTAAAATAAAATAAAAGCATATATGTGTTTTATGGAAGGTCATTTGAAAACAAGAATGAGCATGTGAAAGGCTGCCTAATGCACCAAATCAAAGACCTTTATAATTGAAGCACCTTCACACTATAGCAATGATAGTTTAAAGCAAAGTTGTCCTTTAAAACACACACATAGCAAAGAGAATCTATTTGAGAGCATAAAAAAAGGGAAAAAACCAAGAAAAAAGAAATGATGAATACACCAATGCCTTTTTATGATGAGCTTGCTGCAGTTGCTGGATCTAACCTTGTAAGGGATATGATGGTTGTTCAATTTCAGAGAGAGGTAGCTACGAGCATGGCAGATGAAGGAGAATTGATGAAAAAAGTTCAAGAAATTAGGGCTCGTGTGGCTGCGAGAGAGTACGTGATTGGAGAGTTGGAGATTTTGTATCCATTTGATTCTTGTGTGCAGAGTATTTTGGAGCTTACCAAACTGCAAACTGAGGATTTGAATGAAGCTGAAGGTATTCTGGTGAATGTCACGAAGAATCAGAACCGAGCACAGGAGCTTTCGTCATTCATTGAGAAGCTTAAGGGGATGGTGTATTGATGCGTCTGTTTTCAGTGTTTTTGAAATCTATTTTGAGTGCAAACAATATTCCAGATGGGTGCGGGTGTTTGGGCATGCTGACCAACACTTGCTAATATTTCTGCTTTTGGGTCTTTGAACTCTCCTTTTTTTTCATAGTTTTTACTGGTTGATTAACTTAAGTTTTATGGTAGCATATTAATATTGGTGAAACATACTTGCATTTGATATTTATTGTACGTTGTTGTGCTGGCATGTTGATGTTCTACCCATGCAGTGTTTGATTGATCTTGGAAGTTTATGGCATGTTCCATAAGTAGTTTGCTCTACTGGTGGTGCAATTTGCGACCTGTTACAATAAGCCTGTTGATTAGTAGACATGGTGAAATAGAAATCATTGCATCAGTAACCGATGATAAACAAAAAAGAAAGTATAATACATAGTTGTATAAGTATCTTAAATTCCAAACCTTTTTTCAGCACTCTTCACACCTGCTATAAACTTGGTATAAAAGACAGGGAAAAGTGACACCATTTAAAAGAATGCGTGCACATCTTTTCCATTGTCTTCACCAACAAAATATGAAAACCCTATAATGATCGATAACGCCACACGCTGTCGTTCGGGTCAAGGAAACTTCCTTTCTTCGAGAAAGTTTTATAACACCCAGGCGTTGAACCTAATCGTTGTAGTGTAGTAATTAGGGTAAGCCACGGTATTGATATCGCTCTCTGGGAATAGGAATGCTAGTGAGAAGTTACTACGCTAAGGTTGAGGTTGAGGAAGATTATTTTGTATTTTATATTTTGTAGAAATGGAAAAGGTACGAATCTCGGGTATTGATTTGGGGTTGGTATTGCTACCGATTACTCTACTATTATCTAATTATCTAAGCTAAGGTTGTGATAGTCTATGTCTAATTGATGTGTACTCGTATGATAGTTTAAAGATGTGTTTACTTAGGTTTTACTACTCCTTAATTATCTCCTATTGATGGTTGATTTGTCACGTCCTTATTCCTAGTTGCGTTGTGATTCTAAGGCTATAGGCGTGCTTGTTTCCTAACTCTTTGAAATTACCAAAGGGTCTTGTTTACAAATCCTCTAGTGATTTATAGACGCCTACTCTACGGTTGTCCTTGAATACTTTATCCTACAATTACCTAGATAATTATATTCTAAAGTTCACAAAGAAAAGTCAAGCATTATACACAACGAATAATCTAGCGACTCTAGATCATTAGTCAACTAAGATAAGTATCAACCAATCAATATTCAATAATTAAGTTTCATATTCCCTAAGCAAACACACAAATAAATTATCCGGACATGGAGAACATGCAAGCATACACACAAATAATCAAAGACATAATTAAATTAATGAAGTAAATACTTATCTTGATGTATAATAGGGTTTAGAACCCTAAATATCGCACAAGAAAGCCTTGGTTCGGTTTAGGTTTTACCCAAAAGACTACACACAAAAACCGAAAATTCGGATTCTATATATAAGATTACATCTGCGACGGCGCCACCTTATGTTTCGTGACGCCGCCGTGTCGCCGCTATTGTGGTTTCGCTTGCCACGTAAACCTTGGCGACGGCGGCCACCTTATGACCGCGACGCCGCCCCTTCACCGACGCCGTCTTGGCGCATCTAGGCCGTCTCGAAGTTACGACGGCCTACTCCTTAAGAACTCGACGTCGCCCCTTGAAAACATGCAATTTCGCTCGACCGTCGCAAAATTCCTTCCCGACGGCGCCGCAGATATCTTGATGTGCCGTCGCCTTATGTTTCAAAAGACTTTGAGTGTCTCGATTCGACTTTGGCCATTTTCTTCAGATATTCGCGCCTTTTCGTCCAAATAAGCATCATTCCAAGATTTTGCCTTCAAGAGACCTAAAAAGTGAAAAGGAACGATATTAAGCAATAACGGATACAGTATGATCGAATAAGGGCTTAAATGACCCCTTAAAAGGTACCTTTAAACCTTATCAATGACACACGTATTCTTATTTTAGTAACTGCGACTGCAACAAGAACAAAAAAAAAGAGCATATGTAATAAGGTAACAGATGGAAAGAAGACGCTAGTACCACTATAAGTAGATTTTGTAAGGGGAGTACTCAATTGCATACAGTGCATTTTTTTTCTCTGCACATGCAAGCAGTTAAGTTTAACATTGAAGAGGCCACAATCAGTTTCAAGACAAAATTGGACATGTCGTTGGGCAGGTGGCTCAGATGGGAAAATCTTCAAGCAAAGAGGATAGACCCGCCATGGCTGCAACAGTTGAATGCCGCCCTGCCAAGATACGGGCCATCTCATGTTTGCCAAAGAAATCCCAATTCATCATAGCCTGAGAAAAAGAATACAAACGTGGTGTGTTCTATGAAGCATGGATGTAAACGTACATAGATAGTTAAGGTGTTTCTACATTCACATGCCAAATGATGCAAGGAACCTACACACCAACTGATGCAAGCAGTTTACACATACAACTTGTCCTACACATAGTTCCTGCTTGCATTAACTGATGCTAGCAAGTCACATATTTTGTCGAAGATAGCAGCACCGAAAGTCATAAGATTGCAAGGATCGTTGTTGCAAGAATTTGCAGCATAAAAATCTCGGCAAACCCTTCTAAAACATACATTAGATTTACATGTACTGGCTGGTATAAGAGTAGCAGTTTTTTATGGTGTTGCATACGACCAAATAGGAGTATGCTGGTATGCAAACATGCCATATGTTTGACCCAATATTTGTAACCGCGAGATTTTCACATTTAAAACGTGGAACAAAATACCGGCCATGGCTGCAGTTCCAAACTGCCTTGCCAAGATGCCAACACCGACAGATGATGCAAACAAAATATCGACCCAAAGCGAACGGTCTTTTTAAAAAAAAACCACACCGAGACTATTCATAAGAAGGGCCAATGGATACATGTATTTGATGTGAGCGTATGCTTCACCAAATATCTGTTATGCTCAGATTTTCACATTCAAAACCTGAAACAAAATACCAGCCATGGCTGCAGCTCCAAACTGCCCTGCCAAGACACCAGTATTGACGGATGTTGCAAACGAAAGATTCACACAATACCCATATTTACTGTATTTGTTCATGCCAGCAGATATCCACATTTGGTTAGAATACCAGACCCATCCCATTTATCTTGCCCTCTTATGAATAGTAGTGTGGGTTTTTAATTTTTCCGGACCCCTAGGGTTATTTGCTTCACCTAGCCGAATCGCCGGCTATTCATCTTCACCGGCAACATACGCTTACCTTTTAGATCCAATCGGTGTGCCTCTAGAAAATTATCAAGCCATATTTTGACCGAAAATAGTTGCACCAAAAACAATATACCCAACATGGTCAGAACGATTATGGGCTAACTCGCCAAAGATGCGATAATCTTGCCTTAAGGCTCGGACCGCACACGTAAAATCAAACAAAATATCGGCCATGGTCAGAACCCAAAACTGCCTTGCCAAGATGCCAGCATTATCAGACTACGTAAGGCAAATATCCAATTGCATACATGCATCATCATCACCTCAACCAAATATTTTATTGTTGGCAAGTGCAACTAACGGCTAACAACAACAAGAGGCTACTACTGGCTTCACCACAAAAGAAGGGATGTCACTGGAATGGTGGCTCAGATGGGTGAATATTCAGGGAAAAAGGATAGACCCGCCATGGCTGCAACAACTCTATGTTACCCTGCCAAGCTACAGGACATCTCATATTTACCGAACAAACCCCAATTCATCACAGCCTCCAAAAAGAAAGACAAAGGGCAGCTATCAATCAGGATAAAATAACATTTATTGGGCCTCTTTTGTATTTGCAACCCACAATGATGAAGTGCATGTTTCCGACAACCGCATCTCACCAGGATGAATGGCAAAAAAAAATAGGCGATTGGCTGCGACGGTATTTTTCAGCAAAAACAGGCATTACAGGCCACCAAGATACAGGTCATTGGTATGGATGCCAGCTTAGCAAGCCTATCCTGCCACAACGTCACCTGAAAGCATGAGAAGCCAACAAACATTTGCACATGTTATAACATTTCAGTAAAACCTGTTGACAAAAAATGTTTAAACCTAAGGTATAAGAACTAATCCCACCCACATCAGCAGATGGCCCACCCTTTTTTTACATAGACTAAATGGGCAATAACTATCAAAAGAGGAGTTAATATCACCATCATTAAATTAATAAAGAAACTTTAAAATGGAAAACGGCAAAAATAATTTCAGAAATTTAAAACCCTTAACCAAATGCAAACCCTGATCAGTATAAAACACTTAACCTCACAAATCAAACACAAAGACCAAAAAAAGTGAAAACACCAAAAGTAATTTCGCAAAACAAAAAAAAAACTAAAGCAAACCCAAACCCTGATTACTATAGTATAAACCATTTAACCTCACGAGTGTACACATAAACATCAAGAATAACGAACCTAGCCAACAACAATTTTATCCTTGGCAAGTGTAGCTAATGAAGCTTAACGGTCAACAGGCGACAATGGGTTCGACCACAGAAGTGAGGATGTCATTTGAACAAGTGGCTCGGATGGGCAAATATTCGTGCAAAAGGATAGACCGCCATGATCGCAATAAATCATTGTTACCTCGCCAAGATACGGACATCTCATATTTACCGAATAAATCCCAAATCATCACAAACCTCTAAAAGGAACACAAACAAAGAACCATCTATCATGATAAAGTAACATTCATTGACCCTTCTTTGTATTTGCAACCCACATTAATGAAATGCATGTTTCCGACAATCGCGCTTCACCAGGCAAGAGACAATTAAACGTGCGACTGTCTGCAACAACATTATTCACCAGAAACGGCCATCACAGGCCACCAAGATACAGGTCACTACTATGGCTGCCAGCTTAGAAAGCCTACCCCGCCACAGCATCACCTAAAACATAGGAAACCCACAAACATTTGCAGATGTTATAATATTTCAGCAAAATCTAATTCACAAAAAGTATTTAAACCAAATCTAAACCCTAGCTACTATAAACCATTTAGCCTTAGCAATCAAACATAAACACCACAAAGTGCAAACGACCCAAACTAATTTCGCAAAAGAAAGAAACCTAAAGTAAAGGCAAACCCTAATTAATACAAACCATTTAACCTGAGAAACTAAACATAACTAGCAAGAACAACGAAGGTAGGCAACAACAAAAGTGGAAAAAAACATGCAACCTAGCATCTAATCTTCTAAAGAGCAAAGCCGTCAAAACCTTATCTGGATCAGAAATAATTGATCCACTTAACTTCAATCAAGAAACTTATACAATATATGGAGCCAGCAAAAACATATGTGGAGCAAACAAAGGGCTAACCTCCACCACAGAACAAATGGCACAATGGCATCCACAAAATCCATATAAAAAAAAAAGGATTGATGGTACAGAAACTGCAGCCCCCTCACAATTGGTTGTACCAGCCACGATAAAAAGTAAGCGTATGTTGCGAGTGAAGATGAATAGCAGCGGTTCGGGCAAGGTAAAGCAAATAACCCACGGGGCCCGTTAAAAATAAAAAAAACCCACGTTACTATTCCTAAGAGGCCCAATAAATGTAATATAGTTATAATCAGGAATCAGGAATAGGAATATAAAGGAGTCTTTGGCAAATGCGGCTCCAAATTGCCTACGATATTGCCATTTACCCCCAAAAAAACACCCACTGGTTCATAGCCCACTCCTGTATGACCACTATAATATAAAGGCATCTGTTGGCCTGTATTGCGCATGAGTCGCTCCTGAACAACACCTGCATACGAAAAAACAACATAATTGTACGAATGTTCTAAGAATAAACATGACAATAAGTGTAACTCTATAGACAACAAATAACAAAATAGTCAGCCTAACCGTGCCACAACAATGGTTTGGTGCAATGAAAGACTGAGACGCATACAGTTCACAGGCGGACATAACGGGTGCAATGACCTCACGCATTCGACATCCAGTAAACCCATGTATATTTGCAACATTGTTTTGTATGAGGTTCTCACATGGCCGTACGCAAATGTTTTGAGAGCCAGGTAACGGGTGCAATGACCTCACGCATTCAAGTGATTTTCAACTAATGTTTTGTAACATAAAAATAACAAGTGATATTCAGAATATCACAAGTGATATTTTGAATATCACAGAGTTTCACTTGTGATATTCAAAAACGTATGAAAACGGACGAAAACATAAAAAAACGGACGAAAACGTAATAAAGCGGACGAATACGTATGAAAACGGACGAAGACGTATGAAAACGGACGAAGACGTAAAACGCGTCTGAAGATGGACGAGGAACGAAAGAAAACTGATGAAAACGAACGTAAACGGACGAAAACGTATGAAAACGAACGAAAACATATAAAAATGTCTGAAAAAAGTCAAAAGCGTATGAAAAGAGACTAAAACGTATGAAAGTGAGAAAAAAAGGAATTAAAAAAAAAACTTGAATAAAAAAAAAAAAAACGTGAATTAAAAAAAAAAAAAGACAAAAAAATGTGAATAAATAAAAAAGACAAAAGACAAGAAAAATATATGAACTTAGTTTGACATATTAAATCTTAGTTTAATCCCCATCATTAGATCAAACTAGATGGATAGTAGAGATTTGTCTCTTGTTAAGCACTAAAATAATAGTAAGGAAAAGAAAATTTCTCATATGTAGCAACTATGTTGTTTAAATGTGTAAGAAATAATGTAAAATGTGCAAAGATGAAATTGTAAGTTCTTATAACCACAAGGGTTATTGTTTTCTTAGGAAAGTAACAAATGAAGGGGCAGGGAATCGAAAAATGTAGCCCCACCAACGACTTGCATTCAGATTTACAACTCAAAGTCAAACCCCTTTGTGTCATTTAACAAACAATTAAAATGACAACACATCTGCAGTATCACTATATGCTGGTAGAATAAATTAAGTAACGTCCATAGCCCGTTGGTGGAAATCATGTGATGATTAGACTGTTAGCAAAGACCAAGTAATGTCGTTTGGCTGCTATCAGAAATCAAAGTCTATTTCTGCTACGGGGGAGGCTCGGTGTAGCTTCAACAACTTTGTAGCAAACATCAACGCTCCATGGTCACCACCAAGCACTTCCAATGATTTTCCGGAAATATCCATCTTTTTTAACAAGGGCGAACAATCAAGTAAAGACTTCATCAAACATACTTCATTCTCTAAACCTCCAACTAAATCAAACACCACTTTCTGAAGTTGCGTTTCCCTGATTCTGCTGAAATCTACTTGCGGAGAAGAAACTGCAGGCGCCGGGACATCATCCTCGTATGTAGCCTACCAAATTATTTAATGTTCAGATGCAGATTGTTTAATAATTCAATATGACTATATATGAATATGATCAAGGCCACTCACCTTGATCAAAAGGGTCTCCAAATTCGAGCAGGCACAAATCAAGTCAATAACACATGATACCATAATCTCATTGCTAAAATCTATTTCATATAATCTGAGTGTCTTTACACATGGTAAAGTAGCTGGCACACTTACTTCAGCATCTGCCGATAACTGGAAGAACGGTAGTACATAGAAAGCCAGTTAGAGAAACAAGGAAGACATGTTGCCATACATTGTATAATGAATTTAAATGGTTTACTGATACTTACCTTGCAGGTCCAAAAGTTAAGATTAAGCTCTTGGAGTTTTGAGAAACAACCTATAAGTTCAAAGATACGGAAGCTTGTGATCATCTCCATATTGTCAAGCTCCCGCAGAGGCAGAGTTATTAGTTTGAGATTTTCAAGTTTTACAATCTCATCTTGTTTTATTTCACTTTTGTAGTTAGAGCTTAGTTCCAGAATCTCCAATAACGGACAGTGAGTAAGAAATTCCCCACATGTGTAGCTTCCGAATTCAACCTCAGACAAGTCCAAACTTAAAAGATTTGGAAAACCACCAAAACCATCTATGGGACAAATATGACAGTAATAAAGCTCCAAATGTTTCAACTTTACACAAGAGAAAAAATGGGTAGTTAACTTAATTAGTGTTTTATCCATATTTATAAGAGTGAACTCCATAATCTCCTTCCTAGACAAGACCAAAAGCCAGTTATCAATATCATGAACATCTAATATGGAGTTACATCCCTCCTCTATGTAGAGGTAGAACTTTACCATGGTACCTTTAAGTCGATCAAGAAACATACTTATAATCCTCCCATAATCTTTTTCCTTTCCTTTCACTTTTAAATAATCATAGAATTCCTCATCAAATACAAGTTGATTGAGCATAGTCCACTTACGCTTCCAATTTGTTGACAAGATACCCGTCCTCACAGCGTCTTGTAATGGCAAACGTGTCAGAATATTAGTTATCACGTCGTCAGGCATGCTGCTAATAACATCATATTGTGCAAGCTTCGATCTTTTACTTGATCCATGAACCAGTTCCATTATTCTAACAAGAAGACAAATATAAGTCATTTCTAAAAGCTATCTTAATGGGCCAAAATAGATACATATGCTTTATAATCATATATTCATATATACATCTCGTTTTACAAAAGAAAAACTAGAAGAGGGAACAAACAAAGAAGAAAAAATGGTGGATTAAAAGCCCTCTTATTTTCATTTCGTTTAAATAATGTTTAATCAATATTTTGAAAACCGAGACTTTAATCGACCCGGTCAAGTCACCGGGTTACCGACCAGTTCGACCGGGTCAACCCGGTCTTCCACAAAAACTAAATTTATATGTTGCAAAAAAAAGTATATATACATCTCGAAAACCGGGTTGATCCGGGTCACTTCAAACCCGGCGGGTCTGACCGGGTTTCGAAAATATAAAAACCGGTTTAATTTGACTTGTTTTTTCGACCGGAACTGGTTTAATCGGTGGAACGGGCCGGATCGAACCGGGTTTCAAAATATTATGTTTAATCCTCAAACTTTTATTATTTTACGTTTATAACCTGTAATTTTTTTTTTCTATCTGCCGTTATAAAATGTTATTGTTGTGCAAGGCAGTCGTCTAATATTTCAAAAGGAAATTATAGCCTTTTTTTTAAAGAGATTTTCAGCAAAAAAATATTGACTATGTATTGTTTGCAATATAACTGACAAATCAAAATGCAAGGGCCCACAACACTTTAGAGCAGCTAACCGCATGTCATTTTTCTGTATTCAAGTGGAGGCTCAATCTTTCTTTTCTTCTTCCATTAAATATTTTATTTTATATCCTAAATCATCTATTAGCAGCATTAAATCCTTCAGAAACCATTTTATACTTATATTGAAGGCCTCTAAAAATAGAGGCTTGTGTGGTTAGCCGTGAGCCATCCCACACATCTCAAATCCGGGCCATATCTATAAACTCTCTAACCATGCTAAAAGCAAGAAAAAGTAGATAATAAATAAATTTGACGGAGGCGACCGGTGGGGTTGATCAGAACCAAGCATGGACGAACCAAAACTAAAAATAAGCCGGTGCATTTATGAAAACTAAATAATACTACTAAAACATAATTTTCGGAGTAAATTGCGAAAATCGTCTTGTGGTTTAGTAAATCGCACGTTTCATTCGCTGTGGTTCGTTAAGTGCGAGGATTTAAGATCGTTACGCTCACTTTTGGCCTTCCATCATCGCAAAACCGTCCTTGTGGTTTGCCAAATTTTACTATTGAAGGACCAAAAGTGAACGTAATAATGTCAATCCGGACGATTTTGCATTTAATGAACCACAAGGACGAAACGTGCAATTTGGCCAAACCACAAGGACGAAACGTGCAATTTGGCCAAACCACAAGGACGATTTTTGCAATTTACTCTAATTTTCGGGGACGAGGTTATGAAAACATAATTTTCAGCTGCCCATTTCCCCCCAAGGCCCCTGCCATACTCATCTGTATTTTCTCCTTTCACTATTGGAATTTGCGCTACTTTCGTGGCAATTGCAACTGTCGTTATGGTGGTGGTGCATCAAACCTTACTAGCCAAATCTCGGCTGCCCATTTTCCTCACGGGCCATGGCCGAAGTCGCACTCTGTCTTTCATTAAAGTTTAGTGCCATAAGTATCCATTACTACCGAAACAATTTCACCTAATAATACTAACACGATGGTACTACCAAAATTTATCAGAACATATAGTAATCCATAACCAGAAATATTTCTACATGGATAGTCATTAAGTCATTAACCTTAATGGGTACAATACAAAGATACATAAAAATGGTTACCTTAAATGGTCGTTTTAACGTATGATAAACAGAATCCACGTCGCCGGAGTTTACTCTCTGTTTCGTATGTCAGGTAAATATTGTGAACCTTGGAATCTGGTTTGCGTTATGCAATAATCTCTGTTTTGTATGTGTATACTAGGAAGATGTGTTTGTTAAAGGAGTAAAAATGGTTGATTTTTTATATACTTGGAACAGGGGCGGAGCTACGTACTAAGTAGTGGGGGGCGTTGCCCCCAACAAAGCTCCGGCGGACACACAAAATATATAGGAAAAAAGGTCAATTTGGTCGAAAAAAAAGTCCGGTGCCCTCAGGTAAATCATTCGAGTGCCCTCAACACTCAGTGAGATTAAAAAGAAGAGACCACTTCGTTGTCAAAATTGTTTTGTGGTGGTTTTCTTCATCGGAATAAATGGAGAAGAAGAAGAAGTTGGGAATTGGAAAAGGTGCATGGGTGGGGATAGGTGAGTGGGTCTCTGACAAGTGACAAGGGGCTATTAAGTCTTAATTATTAATGTTACGTAGTAAATAAAAAGTATATAGTACTTGATAATACATGTCTTTGTCTTCATTGCCTAGATAACAGAAATGTCTATTACGTTAGGTGATTAGAATTTTCATAATCATCATCAATCTAGTGTTTTTATTTTTTTTTATATAAAATATGATTATTATGATAGGTTTCCTAACTGTCTATTTAACATTATAGGTTTTTTATACTTTTTTTTATGTTATGGTTTTGACAAAACAATTACATTTTTTAAAACTAGATACCGTATGAAATACCAAGTGCTTTAATAAAATTTGCATGAATCTTCTTTATATGATAACATATTTAATCCCGTCAACAATAACATATCCAATCCTCCTTGAACAAGGTATGGTTAATCTATTTTTTTTAAAGTATTTGTGTTTTACTTGTAATATACTTTTTATATGATTTTAAGAAAAGCTAGTTGAAATTACAAAACAAATTATTGTTTAAACAATTTCATCTTATCATCCGGATTTAAGACATAAGTGCTAAAAGCATTAAAAAAATAGCATTTTTGTTGCCTCAAATCAAACCCGACCCGTGTTTCAAGTTACATTAAAAATCCAGTCATTGCTCGATGCCCCCGGTAATTGTATTTTCTGGCTCCGCCTTACTTGGAAGATCTACATGAATGAAGTCTTAATAAGATGCGGGCCCATAAAACTTAAGATAAGTTGCGGAAAGGACAAACATGATTCTATTTTTGACAAAATAAGATGACTTTCGTATTTAAATTTTCTGTTTTAACCCTCTAACTTGTATATCTTGTTTATATGTTTTATCTTTCAATTTAATGAATTTATTATGTCAAAACAGTTCTCTTATTTATTTATTTTAAACTTTTCAAATGAGATTTTTTTAATATTTCTATTTTACTTTCTTATTTATAACCCAAACATGCTTAGTGTTTTCTTGTTTTTTTGTTATGCTTCAATGAATTTTCCAACTTATAATTCCATTTTAGTCTAGCATTAGTAGTATACTTGCAGGGTATTCGCGTGTTGTAGCGGCGGATACCCTGTAATCAAAAGATTTTAGCAACAATATTATTTGATTATATATTTTTCGTGATAATAACTTTATGTATGCCAAAAATTTTAGGTTACTTTTTCGCACATTGTTTCATATAAATATGGTAGAGTACCCGTGCATCTCGATGTACCTTTAGCTTTATTATTCGTATTTTTTAATTTGTTGTTTGTGTGTTTGAATTTATTATTTGTATTAGTTAACTTAACTTAAGATATGTTTTAATGACATTTAACAAAGATTGATTGTAGCTTGAAAGAAAATCATTTGTGCTTAATTTCTTTGTATAAGGAGCTTATTGATTTGTATTGCTTAAACTTAATGTCTTAGTGCATTTAATGAAGGAAAATGTCTTCCTTCATTATAAGATAACTAGAAGGTATCCCAGCGTTGCGTGATATCTGCTCGAAATAAAATTTTCGATAAATAATGTATTTTAGTTTATTATGTTCTTTTAACAATAAATTTACGGATATCAAGAATTTCAGATATAGCCGTGCTCGTTCGGGCTCGAACCCGATGGCCCGTGTCTGCTCGGCTCGCCCGTTGGTTCGCGCACTGTCGCTCGCCCATTTATTGCCGCCTGCTCGGCTGAATATATTGTATAATATCTTTATTATTTGTAGTGGTGAAATTTAATGCATGAATTGTGTTTAATTTGGTTGTATAATATGCTTGATAATTTGTATTTTTATGTAAAAGTGTTTTAATAAGCGTATTTATCGATGAGTTAAATAATTGACTACATTAAATAAGACTAATGTGGTGTTTTGTTGTACACTATGCTTCTTTTCTTGCACGTCCCGAAAATTATGTGCATTAAAGTGTTGTACACTATGTTTTTTCTTGTAAGTAGTAGTCATTATAGTCATTAATAACATTGACCACTTTAATAGATTAATGTTGTAAATCGAAAATTACATCATATGCTTATTTTGTTGTACACTATGTTTATTTTGTTGTAAATCGAAAATTGGTTGCAGTTTATTAGACATTGTCTTAAATGATTGTAATTTTTGTGAAGGCGTGTTTTAATAGCGATTAATGTTGTTTGATAAATTTGTATCTTAAAACGACACCACGCTTTTATTTTGTTGTCAATATCTTACTTTGTTGTAATTCAAAATTAGATGCATTAAAGTGTTGTAAACAATGCTTAATTTCTTGACGTTTAAAATTAAGAGTGAGGGTGTCTTACAAGATTATATGTAGTATAGATAAGATAAGATTAGAATTAGGGAAATTTCGAAGATAGACCAGTCGTCCTAGTGTATATTCTTTTTTACCTTTTTTTTTTCAAAGTTCAAAGTAGACCGTGGGCGACTCTTGTTTGAGCAATCTTTGTTTACATTTGACACGTGTCTTAGTCAATCGAATAAAAAAATAATTCATGTATTATATTTTGACACTTGTTGACTCATGGTTAGAATGTATTAGTTATCCAGTCGCCCACTTTATTTTGGACTTTTGATAATTTAAAGTCTAAAAAGTGATATATGAAAGATGCATGTAAAAACTACTGTATTATGAAAGTACTGGTGGAGCAAAAATATGAGAAGTAACACTATTTTACAAATAAAAACGAAAGTAACACGAGAAGAAATGAAAACGAAACCGAAACCATGTATGCTAAAAACTCTGGATACAGCTCATGTATGTCTACCTAATAAATATATCAGAACAACTCTTTTAAGTCCACTGGTGGACACGCGTCGTCTTTCTTAACTTCCAAGCTGGTGCTTTCGCACAGTAACCTTTTATACTCGTAACTTTTAAAGTTTTGATATGTAGAGGACTACAAATAAGCCAATTTTTTTATTGGTCCACTTGTCATTAATTTTAAAAGTTCACTTAAATTTTTGTTTTATTTCTGGTTTGCCCTTTCATCGTAAGTTTGCAACTTAAATTTTATGGCCGTGTCTAATTTATTAACCGGTAAACATTTCTCCATTAAACGTCTTTCACATGGTTTTTCTTTTTCTTCTTCATACCCTCACAACTTCTTCAGTATATCATGTTTCACTCTTTATTTATTTTTGTGGCCTTATATACATGGGCCGGCAGGGCAGAAATTTAGGTAGAACTTTTATTATAATAGAAGTTGAAATTTAGATTTTGATAGACTGTTTGGCCAAATGAAATTTGAAAATGAGAACTTATTATCGCAAAATTACTAAAAGGATATAATTAAATGAGTTTTATGGTATATGTAAGATATTTTAGGGGTAAATATGTAATTTATAGTTATGTTCTCATTTAAGTTTTTACACTTTTATTGGCTAAAGTTTTAAGCCTCTTTGAGCTTTATCTTTCATGTTCCGTAATGACAAACGAGACTTATTTTATAAGTTCTATTTTATTTTTAGTTCTGCTCGTATGTTCTCCCCAAACACACCCTAAATGATGTCGTGCTAGTCAAATCAATAATTATTAACTAAAGTTTTTAAATGATACAATATATATTGTCAAATTTTGATGCTCCGTAAATACTACTCCGTAACAAGTTTTCATGTAGCACTTGCATGCAAACATATTGTTAGTTTTATAGACATGAAATAATAGTCGTGTGTTATGATCGAACTTGAGATCACGAGAATGCACACTTTACGTATGAGAGTTAAAGATTAATAAATATATGTAATGTTATATTTGTTTGTATATAACGACCGTTAAGTATTTAAGTTAAATGATTAACGACCGTTAGATGAATAAAAAGAAAGTATTGTGTATGAATAATTGGCAAGTCAAGAAGGATCCGGAAGCCCTCTTTGGGCTTGTGGCCGATCGGTCAAGGGATGGGTTTACCCATTCTTTGTCTAACTTGAGCTCCAAATTATCTACACTATAAATATAAAGGCAAGGTTTAGGTTTTGGGTACTCTTGTGCACACACACATAAACCTAAATTGTTTTCTCTTTTCTTTTTTTCTCATAGGCCGATCGAACAACAATCCCACAAGGGATTCGATTGGTGATTTTGTTAAACAAAATTGTTTCGTTTAATTTTGTGATTCTTTACTTGCATAACTTTAAGCTTTCATATAAGTATGTACAGTGTCTGAAACGTGATATAATCACACTATCGATTATATCTTGGACCGAATGCAAAATTGATTATATCTTGGATTGAATTGAAAATTGGTAAAGGCAATTTTATAATCCTATAAACCCCAATGGGGTTCATCTCAATCATTGGGAATTGATTCATTTGTTTAGAATCAAAAGACGATATCTTTATGTTTATGTTAATTAATTATTCATTATATGTTTCTATACGCTTTCGCATGTATCCTTGATGTTTACTGTGTTTTATATATGATTGTCATGTTATTAAATTCCAACAGTGGCATCACGAGCTAAGGTTTAATGAGTAATTAATTACTAAACACGTAAAAAACGGATATTGTATTATGTTTGTCATGTGATATTATTACGCTGATAGCATAAACCAAGTGATGTCGTTTGGCTGCTATCGGAAATCAACCTCTATTTCTGCTACGCGGGAGGCTCGGCGTAGCTTCAACAACTTTGTATCAAATATCAACGCTCCATGGGTACCACCAAGCAATTCCAATGATTCTCCGGAAATATCCATCTTTTCTAACAAGGGCGAACAATCAAGTAAAGACTTCATCAAACATACTTCATTCTCTGAACCTCTAACCGAAACAAAAACCAGTTTCAGAAGTTGCATTGCCCTGATTCTGCTGAAATCCAACTGCGAAGAAGAAACTGCAGGCGCTGGGACATCATCCTCGTATGTAACCTACCAAATTTTTTAATGCTCAGATGCGTAGATTATAAGATGTTTAATAATTCAATATGACTATATATGATCAAGGCCACTCACCTTCATCAAAAGGGTCTCCAAATTTGAGCAGGCACAAATCAAATCAATAACACATGATACCATAATCTCATTGCTAAAATCTATTTCGTATAACCTGAGTGTCTTTACACATGGTAAGGTTGTTGGGACACTTACTTCAACATCTGCCAATAACTGGAAGAAAAGTAGTCCATAGAAAGCCAGTTAGAGAAACAAGTAAGGCATGTTGCCATACATTGTTTAATGTATTTAAATTATTTAACTTAAGTTTACCTTGCAAATCCAAAAGTTAAGATTAAGCTCTTGGAGTTTTGAGAAACAACCTATAAGTTCAAAGATACGGGAGCTTGTGATCATCTCCATATTGTCAAGCTCCCGCAGAGGCAGAGTTAAAAGTTCGAGATTTTCAAGTTTTGCAATCTCAACTTGTTTTATTTCACCTGGGTAGTTAGACCTAAGTTCCAGAATCTCCAATAACGGACAGTGAGCAATGAATTCCCCACATCTGTGGCTTCCGAATTCTACCTCCGACAAGTCCAAACTTGAAAGATCAGGAAACCCACGAAAACCATCCATGGGACAAATAAGACAATTATAAAGCTCCAAATGTTTCAAGAGTAGACAAGAAAAAAGATGGTTAGTTAACTTGACCTGTCGGTTATCCATATTTATAAGAGTGAACTTCCTGATACGAGACAAGACTAAAACCCATTTCTCAAAGTCCTCAACATTGAATATGGAGTTCCGTCCCCCTTCTATGTAGAGGTCAAACTTAGTTATGGCACCTTTAAGACAATCAAAAAACATATTTATAATCCTTCCATAATCTTTTTCTTTTTCTCTCTCTTTTAAATACTCATAGAAGTCCTCATCAAATACAAGTTGAGTGAGCATAGTCCACTTATGCTTCCAATTCAGTGACAAGATACAAGTCCTCACAGCTTCTTGTAATGGCAAACAATTCAGAATCTTAGTCATCACATCATCTGGCATGCTGCTAATAACATCCTCTTTTGCAAGCTTGAATGCTTTACATGGCCCATAAACCTGGTTCATTATTCTAACAAGAAAAAATATAAAGGTTATAAATAAAAAAATGGAAAGAATAGTTATGGCATTCAAATTTCATTTTTTTACACATACTTCGAATCCATTGTTTTTAATGGAAATTCTAGAATCTATTTCTATTAGAAACTAATCCGCATTTTCATGGGCTAAAACAGATACAGATGCTGCATAATAATACAGAGATATAAATTTTAATCTACAAAGGAAAAACTTAAGTGATAAAAAAAAATGGAGGGTTAAAAGCCGTAGAGCAAATACTAAGGTTATGTTGATACCGTTGGCTAAGATGATAACGTTATACACTTAAGATTATCTTACCTCTAAAGTCATTAAATGTTCAGAATTATCAAATACTTAAATGAAAGATTATTGCAATTTTGGTACAACATAAGCAAATCCAAACACTATCCTTTATCATATATTGTGTCCTATTTTAATTAAAGAAGCATGTGTCCGAACCCCCGAATAAGTACAGATAAGCAATGTATAGACAAAATTCAAATAAACAAAGAGTGCATTTTTTTAGTCTAGGGTATGATATGATCAAACAAAAATACTCAAAGTTTAGTCTCTTAACTAATGAGATGCAAATCCTTGAAAGAAAAAAAAAAAAAAAAAAACATAATATACATTATACATGTAGAATGCTAATGATATGTAATATGGCTTACCGTAATTGTCGTGTATATGAACGGGACAATACACGCGTTGCTGGAATCCATTCAATGGTAGAATTTCAGTGTTGGAATAATACAAAAGAGTCTTGATGATGGTAAAGGTGTTATACACCCACTTTCTAGCACTTCAGCTTGTTAAATAATTTAGTTAGACAATTCATAAACCTTGTATTGATAATTTAGCCTTACCGTATAAAAAAAATAAAATCTGAAAAAAGGTCTTGTGGTTTTGGATGAGAACCCTATATTGTCAAGCTTCCACAATGGCTAAGATAAAATTTTGAGATTTTCGAACTTTTGCAATCTCAACCAGTTTCATTTTGTCAATAGCTGCTATGCCAGATAATGAGATAACTAAAACCTCAAGTAACAACGACTAAGCGATAATTTACCGCAGTGACCATGTTACGATATTATTAGTTATCACACTATCTAACATGCTACTAGTAACATCTTCTCCTGCAAACGTCGGATGCTTTATGTGCCTTATGGACCAGTTCCTGTATTTCAAGAAGACAGATATAAACTATAAGATTAAATCAATCATACAAGAAATGAATAAATTTGAAGGCATGAAACTCAAATGCTGTCTTTGTACACATGATATTTGTTTCAAATGGACAACTCACACACACATTTTACACATTTTTTCTAGTTAAGATTTTAAGTCTAGAACAACCATGTGGTTGTTGAGCACCTTATAATTAAATCCACAGTATTCCCTTTAATTCCATATTCCTTATCTACAAATGATCTTTATATATGTACCAAGGACCACTATCATTATTCTAGAATAAGCATTAGCTATAAGTATTTGCCCTGCAATATCAGATATTTAAGATGTCACAACATTTAAATTTTAAATACGATATGTGTATGTTTATAAAAATGTAAATCTTTTATATACAGAATATAAATAAAACACGAAAAACTAAAAGAAAACAATAAACACTTCAGGAAATTCAATGTCAAAAAAATTCTCATAATTTCCTAGGAACTTATAAAGCTAGAGTAATCATACAAGTAAATCGATGAAGGTTTCTCTGTTCAGATTACCCGCGGAGGGTGTCTTTGACTCAGGTGTACGCGGTCTAGGCGGGGTATCCCCTTGACCGTTACTAACCCTTTCCCGGCCACCCAAACGTGTACCTAGTGAGGTTTGAACCCTAAACCTTTCTTATTACATTACAATGCCCATTCCATTCTTAATGTTGTAAAAAACAAAACAAACATCACAATTCATCCAATTACCTTTTCTTATTACGTTACAATGTCCGTTCCACACAAACATACCCTATATATTCTTATTACATTACGTCAAACTAGAGGTGGCAATTTGAGACCCATTTGTTATATATGGGTTTAGTTGGGTAAATATCAATTAAATGATTGGTATAGTTGGGTCTCCCTTAAGATTATAGATAGGTCTAATTGGTTATTTGTTAGAAAGTGAAACTATATAACAATTACACAAAGGGTCTAGGTGGGTCATCAAAAATATATTTTTTTTAACACTTTTTCATCTTTTACTCAAAATAACAAAAACAAAAACAAAAAATATCGACCCCACCAAAACCCATCTAGACCCGGATCCAACCCATTTAGACCCATGTTTCTAGAAGACCCATCTAAACCTGCCACCTCTACGTCCAACCAAACATACCCTAAATATATTTGTATGAATTGAGCATAAATTCCAGTAGCCCAACATCATAATTCAAAAACATATAAATTATTGATCCAAATCAAATGTAAATCCGTAATTTCTAAGGTTATACGCTCTATTTAGCAAGTTATTTATACTTTTTAACAACAATCTCTTCAGATTAATAAAATTTTAGTTCAATTTTGATGTTTAATGTATAGATCTGACAAAACCAAACCCTAATATAAAGCTTCATCTATTTTAGTTCAATTATTGAATAACCATTTTATAAACATACATGGGTCAATCTAAAAATAAATGTAAACTCAATGCAAGCTAATCTACCATCATATAATAAGGACAATATATAAATAAAATTAAAAATAAAGTAAGACCTGAAATGAAGCTTAAAAGAGTGTTGTTGGCATAGAATGAACAAGAAGAACAAAGACTTTTCATTATATACCACCCAAGTTGCTTTGTAATTAGCGACAGTTAGGTCACTACAGTACAGATGGCCTTGGGCTGAGCTTTTCAACAGGCTTAACCTTGAGTACTACTACTTCGGCATATAAGGCCTAGCTTCACAGACGGGCCCAGGCCATGGTGGGCTTTCTTGCTTAATTCGAGCGTTTACTGTTTAGGGTATAAAATAGGGTTAATTCTTGAAAATGTATCATATTTTGCTATTTTTTGTATTTTGAAAGGTAAAATGGTCGTTTACATGGCTGAATAGTCACAAAATACACATAATAATCGAAATTTGAAAGTTCAGTACACAAATAAGAAAAAAAAAAGTTCAGTACTGTTGTAAACAAGAATTGAGAGAATGAAAATATTATTCAATTGGTAATAATGTAGGAGATTACAAAGGGTTCATATAAGATAAATATTAAGGTAAAACCTTAATAGCTAATTAGGTCATGGGCTTCTTATAGGTTATATGGACATCCACTAATTATTATCCATAACACTCCCTCTTTGATGTCCATATTGTTAATACGCATAGGGATCGTTGTCTCATTAAAAACCTTGTCAAGAAAACCCAGTGGGACAAAACCATGACTAAGGGAAAAAGAGTGAAGCGCTTATTATCTCCCTCTGATAACTATATCACTTGAGCTCTTTGAGTCGACTCATCCCAATGTTGTGACTTAATTTTTTAAATGTTGATGTGGGAAGTCCCTTGGTAAATAGATTCGCCAAATTGTCACTTGAACGAACTTGTTGAACAATAATATCACCATTCTTCGGTAAGTCATGAGTGAAGAAGAATTTTAGAAAAATATGTTTCGTCCTATCACCCTTGATATAACCTTCTTTAAGTTGAGCAATACATGTTGCATTATCTTCATGCAAAACTGTTGGTGCCTCATTTTCTGAAGAATTACCACATGATCTACATATGTGTTGTATCACACTTCTTAGCCAAACACATTCTCGACTTGCTTCATGTATCGCTAGAATTTCTGCATGGTTGGATAAAATCGTTGAGATCGTCTGCTTAACTGAACGCCATGAAATTGCGGTTCCTCCACTTGTAGATACATATCCAGTTTGAGATCGACCATTATGAGGGTCAGACATTATGAAGATATGTGTGGAAAACTAGAAGGGTGGTTGAATAGTTTTACCGTTTAAAATCTTTGTTTGAAACTTAATTGTAAGATCAATTAATATTGATCAAAGATATGTTAGTGAAGAATAATATGTAAACAATATATAACAAGTAAATAAGGAAAGAAACAATCAAACCACGACAAGTTGTTTATAGTGGTTCGATCTACAAGGACTCTTTTTCCTTGCCCTACTCCACTCCCCGAGTCTCCAACTCGAGAGTTATCTTCACTAATCAACAAGCTCCTTTAACCGGCGGAGAAAACCTTTACATGTCGCTTACACAATATTTTCGACACAAAGCTAGATGTCGAGTTCTTTTACAAGGGTACAACCACTCCCACACACAATGTATTTTGAGGACTAAAATACTAACTACTCACACTCAGAGGTTTAAGATGGTTTGGTACAACAATGATGTATGAACAATACTAGATCACACAACAATAAAACAAAGAAGCCTTCCAACTATATGTTGAAGCTTGATTATGCCTTGATCTTCTTTGCTACAAAAAGATGTTCACTAGAATGAAATGAAACTGAGTTAGATGTAATAGAACGAGAGAATGTATGTGTTTTATGCTAAGAAGGGGTGAGAAAACAACTTGGGTTGGCTTGCTATTTATAGGCCAAATGAATAGCAGTGGCCACGGACCATGGAACCAAATAAAGGGTTCCGCCCTTGTTATTTTTTGGTTTCGTTGGGTGACAGAAAAGATCACAAAAATCTTTCCAAGATCATATAAGATATGTAGAGTCCAAATCTAAACAAAATATTCTATGAAATTATCTAAAGATTTCCAATGTGATGCAAGCCATTATGTAATATGTTGTTTTCTATTTTTAAAATTAATATGTTAAAAGTAAATACATATGTAATGTTGTGTTTAAGAAACTAAAACATACTTGTTCTGAGAATGTTGATGCACATTATGGTTTAGAAAGATATCAAAGTTAATTGATGCATAACTAATCAAAATGTGATATGATGTAAATGCTTAAGTGATGAAGACTTTATTTAAGAAAAGCTTGTTTTGATATCTATTAATCTTGACAAACTTTATACTTTACAAAAATGAAATTTACTTTTGTCTTTAACAAAACTAGTTAAAGATCATAAAATATAAATAACGTTTAATGACGATATTTGTATTAACAATCTCCCCCTTTTTGTTGAGGACAAAATATAAATTGTATTTGTATCAAAGATGTAAAGTTGTACAAGAGTTATAAAAATATGAGATTAATTTGAACTTGGAAGAACTAGATAGTTAGATAAAGTTGACAATAAGAAGCTTATTTTATCTTATGACTAGTTTATCCAATTATTTGGTTTTTAACAATTTTGACTTTTTGAAAGTCAAAGCATGATGTTGATTTTTTAAAAATCAATGGTCAAGTTCAATAATATTCTCCTCCTTTTTGTTGAAACAAAAAGAAGAGGCGAGGCGGAATGTGCAATGAGCCCGAGCCATTTTCTCCCCCTTGGCCAATTCTCTCCCTTAATTGGGTGCCAAGAGAAGGATACATGGACTGTGAAAAGCTACAAAAGAAAGGTTTGTAACAATCATCATCACAATTATACAAGTCATTCCAACCAACAAGTAATAACCAACAACCATATAAATAACATCATTCATTTGTTAAATTTTTTATGACTTTAGAAGTCATAAAATGAAACACAATGAATGTGTTGATACATAAAGAAATCCTAAAATTAGAAAATAACTTAAAAAAAAAAAAAAAAAAAAAAAAAAAAACCTAGAAAATAAAAAATAACATAGAAATTAAAAGAAAATCCTAAAGAAATATCTAGAACAATCCTATTGAGGAGGTGGGTGAGAAAGAGCGTTGATACGCTCAAGGATGTGATTGAGGATGAACCTCATCTTATCTTGTAACTCGTGGACCATGATCCGAGTCCGTTCGCTAAGATGGGCGGTGCGCTCACAATTTGAGCAACCGTGTCTAGGTGGGAAAGTAGGATCATTACTAGGCGGTGGTGGATTGGTGGAAGTGTTGTTGGTGTTTTAGTAGGTGGTGGAGTGGTGATGATAACAGGTGATTTTTGAGGTGGTGTTGGAGTACTTAGAGTAAGGAAGTTTTCATCTCTTATTGGGGATGAAATGGTTAGAGGTGATGACTCGGAGGAGGAGCTAAGGTTTACGAAACAACAAGGTCTAACACTTATTCTTGCGGGTTTCTTACATGGTTTGTTTGATGGGGATGATGTGGATGACTTTGTCATTTTAGCTTAAGCTTGTTCTACGAGAAGATGAAAGAAATTGTTGAGGTGTGAGGATGATCATCTTTGAGGTTCTTAATTTATAGGATCATGAGATTATGGAGAATTGTGTTTGATTTGATGTTAAGCCATACAAGTGAAGTGGTTTC
The DNA here is from genome assembly GCA_022545495.1 of Chrysanthemum lavandulifolium. Taxonomy (NCBI): domain Eukaryota; kingdom Viridiplantae; phylum Streptophyta; class Magnoliopsida; order Asterales; family Asteraceae; genus Chrysanthemum; species Chrysanthemum lavandulifolium. The sequence goes on along the minus strand of CM040241.1, from coordinate 253,248,293 downwards.
TAATGATTTTGAAGAGTTTTAATGCATATCATATCATCTAAGTCAAGCCATACAAGAATGTTTGAGTAAAAAGACCAAGATATGCAATAAATGGGTCCTAATGATTGCAAAATCTAGAAGTTCATATCATCCACGGATTTCAAGGAACCAAAATTTTGGCTCCTTCCTTTATGAAAAAGGGTTTCTTGGGTGAATTTTGGGATTTTTTGAATTTTGGTGGGAAATGGATATCTTATATGTCTAAGTTAAACTAGTTCTAATATGAATAAAAAGCAGTAAAAACTATCCTAGAAACAAATTTTGGTAAATTAGAATGAGGGAATGAGCGAAATTCAGCAACTTACCTGGGGATATCACGGTACCAAAAAATTACACACACGGGTCCCAATTTTTGGGTCCGTCTGGTCCGCCAGTGCAGAAACGGCGGCACCAAAAAATATAACGGACGGAACCAAAAATTTGGATCCGTCTGATCCGTCCAGTGCAGAATTTTGGACAGTGTCATTTTTTGACCCCCGGGGACTTTTCCGAATCCTGAAATTTTTCTTAACACATATGGAGATAATTATTTCTAGTTAGGAACAAGCAATAACGCACATATAAACATAAGGGAGCATGTATTTTCAACAAGGGATATTGAGTTTCACTAAAAAGTGAAAACGGGTAAAATTTGATAACATCCGTATGTTATCCCCCTGCATGAAAAAGTTAGTACACATCAATGTTTAAGTTAGTTTATCATCCTAGGAAGCGAGAACACACAAATAATATCATACAACAATGTTTTTGTCTTGTACCAAACACCCTCTTAAAACCTCAACTCACTTATCCAACTTCTTGTAAATCTTGGTCATCATCCTACCAAGGCATTTGAACATCCCCTTGGTTTGCTTGAACTCCTCCGTTGGGTTTTCCACTTCTGGAAGTGAGGCGTAGTACTCATGTAGTTGAAGCCTCGAGTTGGGAAGACCGTCTTCGGAGCTATTTGATGAGGATGAAGGAGTTGGAAGTTTTGGCCTTTTTCCCTTTGTCTTAGTCTTGGATACTCTTTCATCACTCAAGGGCACAAATATGTGAGGGATGAGTGGATAGTCTTGTTTCAACCCTCTAGGACTTGGCGGAATGGGTGCATAAGCTCTAAAAAGACGGGTAAGGAGCATCCCGCATGGAAGAGCAACGGAGCCTTGAGTAGGAATGTCTACCATCCTCCTAGCAATGTAGTATGCCAAGTTGAATGGTTGACGAGTAGACAAGCTATAGAGCATGTAGCATAGGCAAGCATTGATGTGGTCTCGGTTTCCTATGGTGCTAATGACATTGGCTCAAAGGAGTTCCTCCTACTTTTTGAAGTGAGGCTTAAGCTCATTGAGTTCCATACCGTATGGATATCAGTTGACTTCCTTTACCACTAGAGTGACACGGGTTGGTGCTACCCTATCAAGGAAGAGGTGCTCACGAATGACGTCTTGGTCGACCAAAGGAGTTTGATAAGGAGGAGAGCGGTCATGAATTGAATCAAGGATGGTGAGTAACCACTTATCCGAGTATAGACAAATACCAACACAAGGAATTCCTAACACATGAGCGAATTAGTTGAGGGAAATGGTGTAGTCATTTTGATTGATCTTAAATTTGAGAGCCATGAGATCATCCTCATTTGTTATGGAAACAACACTAGCATAGAATTCTAGGACAAACCTATGGCAAATTGGCTCGTCGATGTCAAGGAGATAATCAAAATTGATGGTTGCTAGTTCTTGACGAAGATTTGTTCCGTTGACAAAAGATGGATGAATTGTCCTACCCTCATGAAAATACCTTTTCTCTAGACTCTTAAAGATCTCAACTTGTTCTTTGGTAAGGCCCTTAGTTTTGTGGTGTTGAGGGATGTATCCAAAGGTATCTTTGTGATCCTAAAATTTTGCGGCTACCATGTTTGTTCCTAGGAGCAAGAAATTACAAGTTTTAGTAAAAACGAAAACTAAATTAACATTTTTTGTTCTAGTGTGTGCCTATATGCAAACAATGTGGAGTTACGGTTATCTTGACTCATTTGATGCATAAAATAGTTTTTATTAGTAGTGTTTGGCAAAATGCTAGAGATAACCCGAACGCTCCTAATTCAACGTGGCTTCGTTTGAATATACCTGGGAATGCATATTAGTTATGTATTACCTTTAGTATTCAAGAGACATTATGTAAGTGATGAAAATAATGTTTTTATTTGTATGAATAATAAAAAATTGTTTTCCTACAAGTGAGAAGTTTTTCAAAATTTTGACATGGGGTTTTTAGTTTAATTAGGATAATGCCTTATGATATGTAACTTCTAACTAGTGGGAAACATGAGTAGTTATGCAATTTGACAATGTAGTTCATAATTCGTGCAATTAGTTATGCAATTTAACAATGTAGTTCATGTTTTGTGCAAGTGCATAAATTAGAACCCTAGTGTCACACCCCAAAATACTGTTTACCGCTGAATGGAATTCATGGGGATGACCGCCATAGCATCACGATTCTGATTATATTGACGACCTAAAGTGTCGTTTGGAAAACACATCGTTTGATATAATAAAACATTCAGAGTTTACAAAAGATAGGTCCCAAATGAAAGTCAACATGTATGGAAATAAGTTTGATACAAGCCAAGCGATGTTTTTAAAGTGCATAAATCCCATGTGAGACGTCTCGTCACCACGACTCTATGATAAGTCCATATGCATGCCATGAAGTATATGCTTTAGATACCTGAAAATACATTGCTAAAAGTGTCAACACAAAGGTTGAGTGAGTTCATAGAGTTTATGAAAATGTTTTATACGACTACCACAAGTATAAGCCATGTATGACAAATATGTCACATAAAAATGACAATTGCTATAAGCACATGACACCGAAGCTAGATTGATCATGATGTTCGCCCCAACAGAGTGTTTTGCCAAACAACTCAAATTATGATATTAAATGAAATGCATCCGTTTGACCAGTTGGAATCCACCAACCCGGATGGAGGAGTCACCCTCAATAGATCTATTCACTCACCCTCGCTTACTCCGTAATTAACGGTTCATGATTATGATATGGGGACATTCAATTGGCAATGAGGTAACTTAAGCAATGTAATGAATTTGATATACTTGGTATCGTAATAAAAATGATGTGCAATGTATTCTCCCGTAGGTTTGAAATAAAGTATAAACTTGAAAGACGGGCTATGAAAACTCACTTGGTACATGATTATGATGGCAAAAGTGGATACACCTGAAATGAGGCGCAATCTAAGCGCAACCTATGATGAATGATATGATCTAATATAAGTCCTGAAATAATGTTGTGCATGCAAACTCATATGATATCCATACCACTTGTGCATTTGAAAATAAAGTTTATCGTCGAAATATACGTTTATGACATCACGTCATGTTATAAAATACTTTACAAGTACTTACGTTGAAACAACATCCTATGATAGTCGTTAAGTGATAAATTAAGAAAATATAGTTTTTCGTAGTAAAACAATGTACTTTGATAATTCGTGAAAATGACTAAGTAGTCTCGGAAAGCTAGTCGTAAATCGGTAAATATCGAGTGTTAGGAAATAAACCCAATGGTTTTAGAAAGCTTGTAACATTATCTAAAAGTCGTAACACTAAAAATTTGTCCATACGAGTCTCGATCCTAGATAAAAATGATGGTGAAGTGAGGTAGTCGGGCTAAAATGCGTTCAGGCGGTTTTCGTGAATGTTTGAGAGGTCATAAGTTACTCGTTATAAACCGCTTGACGAACAGTGGACATTTTGGAAAATAGGCCGGTGAACTAACTTTTACTTGGAGATATTATTTTCTCAAAACTGACTCCATCGATGAGAAAAACGGCTTCAAACATGGTCATCCGCGACAATCTTTTTGACACTTAGAAAAATATTTAAGTGTTAGTGCTGAAGAAAATAGTTGTGATCGTCGTATTTCAAATATGTATATGTTTAGCGTTATAGGTCCATTTTCACGTTCTTTATATCCTCGAATCGTGATAGTATGTATTAATATATTTTTGACAAGTCGACTCTTCTAGTTTAGGTTTACAACTCGTTTTGACCTTTGAAAAACCCTTGATGACAAGTATATTTTCGTAAAAATAGTTTTCATCGTTAAACTTGAAAATAGCGTAACTTCTTCGTTATAAACCCGTTTTAACCTGTTCAAGCGGCCATGGTTTCATTTTTAATTCTATTTTCTGAAAATATAAACCAAAATAATCCATAACCTGTCGAAATTTTCAGATTTTACAAAAATGGACAGCCCTTAATTATATGTTGTCGAAAATGATTTTTCTAGTGTAATACTTGTTCTAAACCCTTCCAATCAACACCGAGACTATTCTAAACCTACCATACACCTTCTTAGGGTGTCATGGGTTCCTAAACTTCATCAACAAAGATAGGTTTCAAATGAATACCAATAGGATAATTTAAACTCATATTAAGTACCAAAAATATGTAAAAGTGGTATGGATCATAGTATACTTGCATGTTTTTCTAATAGAATCATAAAAATACATCAATTAAGAGTTTATAAGAGTAGGAAAAATTAGTTGAAGCTTACTTGAGTGATTGAAGAGTTTTGTTGCAAATATACCTAATTAATCTTGAGGTTTTTATTTCAAAACCTAAACTAGATTACTACTAGGACTATGTATTACTTGATTCTTGAAAAACCTTGATCTTCTTCTTCTTTTTCTTGCCATGGCCGAACCATAAGGATGAAGTAGAGAGAGTTTCAATAGTTTTTCACCTTGAAAATGTTATATATGTGTTTTTATTTTATAAAATTATGCATATTACTACTAAATATTTAGCCCATGGGTAAAATGGTCATTTATGTAGACAAAACCAAATTGATTTCTCTTGTGAAAAAGGGGGGGGGGATTTTGGATGAGGGTGAAGTATTTTGTGAATTTTGATGATTAAATGCATTTTAAGTTATGTATAATGTATATTTGGTACATATAATTAGTTATTAAGTGTAGCGTTAGCTAGAAATTGATTTTAACGGAACAAAATAAAATATATCGAAGTCATAAAAATTATAAAAATGCATTTCTCGCAAGTATTGAGTGAATAAATATTTATCGAATTGAATTTACGAAAACCGTCGTAAATATATATATAACAATTTATATACCAAAATAAATTCAAAACATCGGGTAAACTAATAATATAATTTTTTTATAGTCTTAAAATGAGTATAAAAATATATCAAGATAATTGTTGGAAGTGTCGGATCAATTATTCAAAATAAATGATCGTGCGATGGCGTTTATTTAATAAATAAATATACGTTAATGAAATATGCAAACCCATGCATAAATTAATATGAAGATGATGTTACTGATGATATGTAGACTAACTCTAGTCTATATGAAATGTTCTCAATGATGTTCCATGAATACGCAGCTTAACCCTCAAGATTACGCAGATTTGATACTGTGAAACCAAGTTTACGAAAAATGATGAATAGTGAATCATGAATAGTGATTTTTCTCTATGAATGAATAGTGTTTCATGAATAGTAAAATTTTGAAATAACATTTCAAAGTCTCAAACCGACTTAAAAAATGATGAATAATAAAATGATGAATAGTAACCAGTGAATAGTAAATTCCCGAGATGAATAGTAAATTGGAGAAATGACCTGAAATTACGAGTTGTCATACCTAGACTCAAAATTAAGAGAAGTAATGTAGTTAGGATACTTACAATGATGTTTTTGGCTGTGATTAGTTGAGGCAGAAACCTTAATTGTGAGTTAGGTGTGATTGTGGCTCGTTTGGTAAAGTGGGTTGTGAAGAAGAAGGTGTTTTGTATTTAAACTGTTAACTCCAAGGACCAGACGGACCCAAAAAATTGGTTCCGTCTTTGTTGTCGATTGGTACCGTGGGTACTGCAGCAAATTTTGCTAAATTGTTTTGTTTTGGTTATTCTAAGGTTTAGGCTATGTTTTAATTATATGTTTGGTTCCATTAATCCTAAACCAAGTCTAAGAAGATTAAATGGTTCTCGTTTAAGAGGTTTAGTTAGGATGTCGACAATCTTATCTTCGGAGGATACTTTCTCGATTGAGATGTTTCATTTTTGAACATTGTCGTGAAGGAAGTGATGGCGAATTTCAATATGTTTCGTTCGGGCATGTTGGACGAGATTTTTGCTGAGATCATGGCTCCTTTGTTGTCACAAAGTATAGAGATGTCGTTGAGATGAATTTCGTAATCCACGAGAGCTTGTTTCATCCAAAGAGCTTGTTGACATGTCTTTCCGGCTGAGACGTACTCGGCTTCGGTAGTTGAGATAGCGAGAGCCGTCTGTTTCTTTGCGAACCATGAGGTGAGACAATGTCCAACAAAATTACAAATACCACTTGTACTCTTTCTATCAACATAGTCACCGGCATGGTCTGAGTCGGCATACACTATGGTTTCTACACCCGTTCCTTTGGGATACCATAATCCTAAACATGTAGTGCCTTTAATGTATCTAAATATTCGTTTCAAGGCTTCTAAGTGTGATTCTTTAGGATCTTCTTGAAAGCGAGCACATAGAAAAACACTAAACATAATGTCGGGTCTACTAGTCGTGAGATAAAGTAGGCTACCGATCATTCCTCTATATTTAGTGTTATCTACGGATTCACCTTCCTCATCCTTAGTGAGTTTTGTTTTCGAGGATATGGGTGTTTTAGTTGGTTTTGAGTCTTCAAGACCAAATTTCTTAAGCATATCCTTTATGTATTTAGATTGGTTAAAGAATATGCCATCTTCTAGTTGTTTAATTTGAAGTCCTAAAAAGAAGTTTAACTCACCCAGCATACTCATCTCAAACTCGTCGTGCATGATTTTAGAAAAATCATCGCATAGCTCTTGACAAGTTGATCCAAATATGATGTCATCAACGTATATTTGAACTATGACAATGTGTGATTCCTTTTTCTTGGTAAAGAGTATATTATCTACTAATCACATGGTGTATTTGTGTTCAACTAAGAAAGTCTTAAGCCGATCGTACCAAGCTTTTGGTGCTTGCTTAAGTCAGTATAATGACTTTTTAAGTTTGAAAACATGACGAGGTTTTTCAAAGTCGGTGAATCCGGGAGGTTGTGCGACATATATTTCTTCGTTAATGAACCCATTTAAAAATTCACTTTTAACATCCATTTGGAATAATTTAAAGTCATGAGCGCGTGCAGATGCAAGTAAGATTCTAATAGACTCAAGCCTAGCTATCAGTACATAAGTTTCGTCGTAATCAATTCCTTCTTGTTGATTATAGCCTTGTGCTACAAGCCTAGCTTTGTTTCTAGACACTACACCGTTTTCGTCCATTTTATTTCCAAAAACCCATTTTGTTCCAATTGTAGTTTGATTTTTAGGTTTTGAAACTAATTTCCAAACATCATTTCTAAAAATTGGTTTAGCTCCTCTTGCATAGCAATTACCCAAGATTCGTCTTTTATTGCTTCGTTTATGTTTTTTGGTTCAACGGACGACACAAAACAAAAGTAGTTACTTTAATTTTAGGCTTGTGATATTAGTGTTCTTTGGTTTAATTGTCCTATGACCTTTTCTAAGGGGTGACTTTTGGATTCTTTGATATTTATAATTTTTTTTATTTAATGGTTCATCTTCCTTGTCATTATCATTAATTTCTTGACTTTCAACAAGTTGACTTTCAACTAAGTCATCATCTACCAAAGGTGATGTCTTAGAGGGAGGTAGACTTTCGTCGAATGTTATGTTCAACGATTCCTCGACTCTCATTGTTTCTTTGTTTAAAACTGTAACACCCCAACCCGACAAGGGTAGAAGTGTCACATTCTGGTGTCATATCAGAACATACAATTAAAATATTTACAAACGGAAACCTTAAAATGAAGTATCAAATCATATAAACAATTGACTGACGAAGAAAATACAATATCCAAAATGAAATGAAATATCAAAACAAAAACTCTTCAAAGTAAGTCCAAATAATAAGGTAACTAGGGTTGGTTCACTCAAATAATCCAACTCTCAGCCCATCAAAGCCCATCTTCAAACCTAAAACCTGCCGCAGGAAAAGAAATGCGGCTGAGCTTAAAAAGCCCAAAGGAATGATATAACAAAATGAAAGCTAAATAAAAGCGTAAACGAAATGAAACAAAGGAAACCGATAACAAGGTCGCAACGAAGGGAACCAATGAGTCAAGAAGGATCCGCAGAACATAGTTATCTGAGATATCCAAAAGAACAGATAACAAGGAGAACGAAGCAAGCAAAGCATCGAGACAAGCATACAAGCACATACAAACCAGCATACAATCATTGAAACATAAGCAAGCATAGCAGACGTCATATCCACACAACATATACAAAGATACAATCAATTTAGGAAATCGAAGACATACAAGCCAAACAGATATCTACAGAAAGCGGAAGCAATTAATTAATAAGTGAGCATGGAAATTCACAGTCAAAACCCTTAGTTGAAAACATAACCAAGATTATAACAAATGAAGTACTAACATCACCAACACATGGCGCACTACACGGAATAAGTAGGAATACAAGATAAAGATATAATTAAATGAATTAAAGACATAGCAGGACAACTAAACAAATTAACAAGCCGGACGTCACAAGTCGAACCATTTACCCAATCAAACCGTAGCATAAACCGAAATGCAAACATGGCGCTCAACAACAAGCGATAAGGAAACTATCGATAATCATAGTCCACGAAATTATCCGAACAAGTACACATAATAAAGCAGACAAAACTATCGATTACACATTAGCATGGTCACCAGACAATTCGAGGGTCACATAATAGTGAGATCACATATCATCATTGAAAAACAGTAACTCGAGATAACCACATATTAATCACATCATAGCGGGATAATCGGTGAGTCACATAAAACATGAATAGCATAATCAAATTCAATAAGCATATAATAACCCAAGACGTGAATGGAACCATAGTCCAAGTAACGGAATGAAAGTGTGATGATCAATGTAATGGAGTATCTATATCTTGGTAAAAGTGAATCATATAAGGGTATTGAGTAATGAACAAGTAATCTGATTATGGTGCGTTGGGGAATACGGAAGGTACAATATAGGTTTATCAAAAGTGTAAGGGTTATCGTAAATCTACCCGAGCCCGGAAACATATCATATCATATCATATCATAAGTAGCCATTGTATTCGGAGGGTGACCTCGAATACCATACATAATAGGAGGGAGTCCTCGCGAACAAATGGAGTAGCTAGCTCCGGAATTGTGAAGACGGAATGCACCGACATCATTCACCATATATATCTCCAAACAGATCAAATCCTCGAAACATATCATATCTAGGATGCATCCATCGCCCCGGAACATATCATAGTGGCCAAATCATATACATATAGTGAGCTCATAATCATATCATATCATAATGGGGACGGTGTGTATCAAGACTGTGACACACCGGAGTCATGCCATTGGTGCATCAATGACACGGTCATGTTACCTTCATGACTAGGAAAACATATTTAGCTCGGGTATCAAACCGAAGGGTCAAAGCATAATCATATCATAAGGGTTCATATCAATGGTTCAAGTCAAGGTGCATATCGATTTCCATAACATAAGTTCATAATCGAGGTTCATAATCAGATGGTTCATAATCAGAAGTTCATAATCATAACAAACGAATATCATAGCGAACAGAATCATATCAAAGGATTATGTCGGAATCATATCAAAAGGATCATAGCAAAGGAATATCATAAATGAAGTAAAGTCAAGGATCGAAAAGTTATGAGAAATCCCTACTGAAAAGGGATAGAATATCTGTACCTCAATCAACGCAAGCAAAATAGAAACGTAAGTCACACGATGAATCAATCCTGCCGTCCGGAACCTATATGAATTAGGTAACGCTTATTAAGATCAGATTACTCATTTTAGACGGCTTTCCATTTTTAGCAGGTTTTCATTTTAGTAACTTTCCATTTTAGGCGGGTTTACTCATAAGTGTAAATATTACAAAGTTTACTCATTTTACTATTTAGTCCATTCTTTACCATATCAACAATTAAACCTTCAAGTTTTGTTAATTACAAGACTAACCTTTTTACTTTTATTAAATCGTATAACACATGAAAACTCTAGTTTTATATCTCGATTACACATTATGTTTTTAGACCATTTAAACCCGATTATTACAAGATTATACAACCCTTTTTGTGATTCATTATAGGTCGAGACACCCTCATCCCATCCATTCCATTCGACAAACATTCAACAACTCCAAGACTCATTTATAGATTATTGTCGACACAAAATTAGCCATAACATATACGCGTTTTATTGAATCCATTTTAGTTCGATAACGATAAGACGAAGCATGATCATGAGGGTTGAATACATTCAAGATGGCAGGTTATGCATATGGTCCAACACATGATTTCCATTCGTTATTTTATGTCATTATATACATGAGTTGATGAAACCATTTTATCCTTTCATGTGCTTAGTTAATTCGTGTACATGCATCCAAAAAGGAGACCAAAACAGTTCGAAAAGTAACATGCACTTTGGTTGAATATACATGGATCAATATTTGTTATTTCATGTAGAGATTCATTAGTATATAAGCACGTCAACAGATTCAAAGGAAAAGTATATTGGTAACACGTATGAGTCTTTCTTTAGTGACCTTATTCGACATATCATGGGACCAATGTTGTTATTTATGCAAGACTTATCATATCATTTATGTGACGTTATAAATATGTACATATTCATACGCATAGAAGAAGTAGCACATGACCAGATTTGTGAATCAAAGGAAAGAAATAAGACGAGAAGATGGTGGTACGATTTACCTTTTGGAACGTGAAAAAGATGGAGGAAACCAACCTAAAACGAAGCAAAGCCAATACCCTTTTTCCCTAGAAACCCCCACGACCACAAGGCAAAACTCACGACAAATAGTAAGGCATCACCCACAACCAGTCCTCCATGAACCAGCCTTGATTACAGCAGCTATGAATTTCCTTTTTGGACCTCCTTATTGTCGACAGGAGATGAGAAGAAGAATGATAAGCCGCCACTTTATTTCTAGGGTTTTTGGATGTATGTTTTTGTGAAACGTGTTGTAAAATAAAAGAAGGAAAGGAAGATATATGGGGATTTCAGTTTAGGACGAGCCAAGGAAAACAAAATGGGCTAAAGCCCAAGTCCACATTTCATGTACAAGTTAAATGGGCTCTTAATGTATTTATGTCTAAAACAAATTTCGGTTCATGCAAACTAAGAAGAAAATGTGTGATGAAATTTTAACGTAGGCGTAAATCAATCTCCCATATTTGTTTTGGTAAACAATTTATAAGTTAGGTTAAATTTTACATTTACTGAGCTTGACGGATTTTACGTATTTTATAAATATTAAAAAGAGGGGCAGAATAGTCTTTTCAAGCGTTTACGATTTTTAGGGTTTTACAACTCTTCCCCTCTAAAAGAAAATTTTCGTCCTCGAAAATTGAAGTCGCAGAGGTACACAGAGACATACCGGCTTAAGGCAGACGTAGCAATCGATAGTTTCACACAGATCATAACAATTTCGGTTACAAAGCGTACAAAACTTATACGTAAAAGATATCGACGAGAATCTCGAAAAGAGGTACAGAATTCCAAACGAACATGAGGAGTGACAAGTAACGGATATAGGTCCTAGTCCATTCACGTACCAACCCCAGTCATTTCCCAAGATGTCGTATGATTTCAATAAGTTCAGATTATATGATCTCGGTATTATCACATTGATCAGGCGTCATAATACTTGCATCACATAACAAGTTCTTATTGTCATCATATTCTGTCCCAGGTCATGACAAACTACATAACCAATATCACAACAAAACAGATAACATACAGGTAGCAAGTAATATACCAAAACAGGCCAAATCACATACGTATATCATATACCACATCAGACAACTTACCATATCACCAAAGAAGAAGGCCACCAACTTGTTCGAAACGGTCCCTCATGACTCATTACTGACGATCCGAAAGAAAAGCTGAGATATTACCAAAATGTTATACAATAAAACTTCACGATTCAAACCGAGTTTTGAACAGATCAACGAAAAGTAATACCGATCAAAATCACTCAGCAAAAATATCAAACCTCCTCAAAACGCGTGACAAATAAATTAGAGTAACACAAGTCGCGCCCAATCATGTGAAAAATAGATGAACCTTCTTAGCCACCAGTTGAATCTTGTCTCCGTCTTTTGCGCCTTTGGTTGGTCCGTCGACTTCCTCCAAGCGACAACTCGATGTCTCCAAAGAACACGGCGGTCGGGTGCGGCTTCGCTCACGAACCTCTTGACCCGGTGATGATTGCGAAAGAACGCAGGACATCACCATCATCTTCAACTCCACGAATATTCTCCACCTAACGATCGTGAGAAGGATGTGCGAATACCAAATAACAAAATTCGATGCGAAAAGAAGAAGGCCAAATCAGTGAAGATAAACGAATATCAAAGTCAAATATGAACGACAATCAAATGAATCAGAGAAGATCAGAACAGACGGAAGCCTAGTGTCTACCCAAGTCCTCACAGGTCAATCCTAAGGTCAACAAGACGAAACCTTAGCTCTGATACCATAATTGTAACACCCCAACCCGACAAGGATAGAAGTGTCACATTCTGGTGTCATATCAGAACATACAATTAAAATATTTACAAACGGAAACCTTAAAATGAAGTATCAAATCATATAAACAATTGATGATGAAGAAAATACAATATCCAAAATGAAATGAAATATCAAAACAAAACTCTTCAAAGTAAGTCCAAATAATAAGGTAACTAGGGTTGGTTCACTCAAATAATCCAACTCTCACCCATCAAAGCCCATCTTCAAACCTAAAACTGCAGCAGAAAAGAAATGCGGCTGAGCTTAAAAAGCCCAGTGAACAGATATAACAAAATGAAAGCTAAATAAAAGCAGAAACGAAATGAAACAAAGGAAACTGATAACAAGGTCGCAATGAAAGGGAACCAATGAGTCAAGAAGGATCCTGCAGAACATAGTTATACAGATATCCAAAAAGAACAGATAACAAGGAGAACGAAGCAAGCAAAGCATCGAGACAAGCATACAAGCACATACAAACCAGGCATACAAGTACTGAAACATAAGCAAGCATAGCAGACGTCATATCCACACAACATATACAGCATACAATCAATTTAGGAAATCAGAAGACATACAAGCCAAACAGATATCTACAGGAAAGCGGAAGCAATTAATTAATAAGTGAGCATGGCAATTCACATGTGTCAAAACCCTTAGTTGAAAACATAACCAAGATCATAACAACGGAAGTACTAACAACGATCAACACATGGCGATTACACGTAATAAGTAGGAATATGATGATAAAGATATAATTAAATGAATTAAAGACATAGCAGACAACTAAACAAATTAACAAGCCGGGCGTCACAAGTTGAACCATTTACCCAATCAAACCGTAGCATAAACCGAAATGCAAACATGGCGGTCAACAACAAGCGAGATAAGGAAACTATCGATAATCATAGTCCACGAAATTATCGAACAAGTACACATAATAAACAGACAAAACTATCGATTACACATTAGCATGGTCACCGACAATTCGAGGGTCACATAACGGTGAGATCACATATCATCGGTTGAAAATGTGTAACTCGATAACCACATATTAATCACATCATAGCGGGATAATCGTAGTCACATAAAACATGAATAGCATAATCAAATTCAATAAGCATATAATAACCCAAAGACGTGAATGGAACCATAGTGCTAAGTAACGGAATGAAAGTGTGATGATCAATGTAATGGAGTATCTATATCTTGGTAAAAGTGAATCATATAAGGGTATTGAGTAATGAACAAGTAATCTGATTATAGTGCGTTGGGGAATACGGAAGGTACAATATAGGTTTATCAAAAGTGTAAGGGTTATCAATCTACCCGAGCAGGAAACATATCATATCATATCATATCATAAGTAGCCATTGTATTCAAGGGTGACCTCGGAATACCATACATAATAGGAGGAGTCCTCATTAACAAATGGAGTAGCTAGCTCCGGAATTGTGAAGGCGCGAATGCACCGACATCATTCACCATATATATCTCCAAGCAGAACAAATCCCTCGAAACATTGTTAGGTCACTAGTTTTACAACACAAGTAATATAGAAAGAGATAGAGGCGGTTGAACAACACACAAACACACACACACGTAAAAGTAAAGAAAGGTTTAGGCGTAGAGTGTATGTGAAAGAGTAATTGAACAACCAACCCTCAAATGAGGGTTTACAAGAGTTTATATAGGCAAGGAGCTAGGCAACACTCTCTCCTTCCCTATTCCTTATTGAGCTTGGATCAAGCTTATGGGCCTTCTACATAAGCTTGACCTTAAACAAACATAAAGGCCATAATATAGCTACCTATTACATATGAAATATAAATACTTGAAATCTTGTTTAGAGTGATTCCAACAATCTCCCTCAAGTATATATGAATGAAAGCGGTGAAGGCGTTGATGTAATAGTAGCCGTGACGCCTTCGACATTCTTCTTTCTTGTGAGAGGAATTGTCTTGATTCGAACAATCTCCCGGTGTAGAGAGATAGTTATCTTTGAACGCTTATGCTTCGATGTCATCTTTAACTTTGTTCTTTGATCATTGTTCTTTGGGGTGAAAGTGATAGTATGTTGTTGTCCGCATAAGTCCGCCTCAGACCGCTTCACGTTTGCAAAGGTGTCTCACGTCATTCTTCAACATGCTCACACGCTTTTGACGGTGGAAATCAATCTTGATGAAGTTCTTTAAGTTTTGACTTTGTAGATTCTTTGATTTGATGAAGAATCATTCGACGGTTGTGTTGCTTTAGAATAGGACTTCCATTAGTGTTGATGTTGGCGTGAGCATGAGAAGAATCAAGACGATCATCCCGCTCCCGGAGCTTCCATAAGAAGAAAACATTTCAAGCGGTTAGTAATAAGCGGTTTCCAGCACTTACAAGTTTGAACTTGAGTTTTAACAAGATAGTGTGAAAACACAACTCTAATTCTTACAAAGGCCGTTCTGAACCGGAGTCCCACAAGTGAGATAACGCGATGTACCGAAGTACATCTGATTCGAGATGAGTCGCCGAGGCACACCAAGCATCACCTCACGATCGTAGACCGTTTGAGACACACTCCGTAATCCACGGGAGTTACCGAAGTGACTCGCCGTCGTGGTCGTTTGATGTTGACCTGGCGGGAGTTTCCATTCAATCACCGAGGATCGCGAGATGTGAACCTCTCATAAATGTTCTCGACAGTTGCTAAGATCGTGAAGGACTCGATATGAACCATCGATGATCTTATTTGTTGATCATCAAGTGATTAAATGTCAAGTGTACCTAAGAGATCTTTTGATGAATCTGGCTCTAGACTCAATAGTGCGTTTTGGTTTTCCGAGCGGAGACTAGGAGAGGGTCTCCTTCTTCAATACCAATGATCTCTAAGAGAAAGCCAATAGATTATGTAGGGTTCCACGTGAGAATGAAACAAGTTTCGCTGAGAGAAACTTGAGTGGCTAAGAGGGTTTAGTGCATGCGTCATCGGGTCCATGACGACTTTTAATCTTCAATACCGGTGTCACTATGTGACAACCGGTAGCATATGAATTGAACCCGATTGTCCGCTCTAAGTTGAATAATCTGAGGCTATTTCTTTTCACCCTTTACTTTACATTTCTTTTTGATTCTTCAACTCCTTCTTTCTCCGATTCTCATTTTCTCCTTTTACAATCATTCTTAGGACTCTAACACTAACTAATGGTAGTGTCCTTGGGTAGATCCTCCGCTCTGGCGGATCATAGGACTGTTATTCCTAACCTTAGTCACCTTATAACTCCATGACTAACCTATGTTTGCCATTAAAACCATCGTATGTGAAAATATCTCTCAAAGGGTTTGTAAATGAAAAACATGTTTGAACCATCATGAGAGATAAGTTTTGCATAAATACTCCCCTCCACATGTGCTTAATAGTTTTAATGGTTAAATGCACGGTGAGGAAAGAGCGCGCACTTTTGAATTGATTCAACGAAGATAGACAATCCCCATGAGACACGGTTCGTTGCATAGTTAAAGAGTTACATTGTCGACTTTAGGTGACAACTAGCTCTAATAACTATCTTGAAGGTGTAGACAAACCTTGAAGGTTGTCATACCCGTCGAGTTCATGTCTATCAAGAGTTTCTCGAATGGTACTTTCTACTTGGACAAGTCCTTTGTGAGACACGTTTACATCACTAGCGAACTAGCTTGAAATTATTACCCGTCCGGGACAAGTCTTTTCGAGTTACTAACGGTTTAGTACCGTCGATTCGTTGGTTAAGTCCGAGGTACCAGATTCATTTGCATTTTGTACAACATATTTCTTATCACATAATTTTCTCCCCTCAAAAATGGCATATAAGATGTTATTTTGAAACGTTTGAGAATAAATATGACCATTTTGAGTGTTGGGAAGAGTGACCCTTGTGAACAATTTGTGAACAAAGTTTTCATCAAATACTCCCCTCAACTAGTGATATAAACGGTTGAGGTTTTGAAATCATATGGAAGTACTTGTCTTTTGAGCAAAACCTTGAAAATGAAAGGTTTGATAGGTTTTACTCAAAATAAGAAGCTGCTCCTTTATAAGGATTGTGGCGAGGCGCACCACGTGGTCCTTTCTTGACCATTACGGGTTGTACAGCGTTATGTGTGCACAAGCCATTTTAGGAAAAGATGAAATAAGTATGAAACAAATTAACCTTTCCCCAATTGACGATGTTTCGAAATAGCTCCCCCACCGAACCGACAAGCATCTTTAGCAGATTTGAAACTTTTGATGAAGTCTACATTTCCTCTAACTTTTGACGGTTTCAAGATGTCACGTGGAATTTGTAGATGAGCGATAAACCATACAAAGAGAATCGACTAATTGCGGAAGATTCGTTCGAGGAAACATGCCAATCAACAAGATCTTCGCGTATGTAGACGCATCACATCAAACAAACCACTAAAGACGAAATGAAACGACTTTCCCGAATGTTGTGGTCTTCGAATACTAGTCATCGTGAATATGCAATAACTCGATACCAAGACCGTGTGAGGCATCTTAACATTATATTTGTGTAACTTCACACAATATAACCCGTGAAAGTTGAGACGATAACATCGAATTAAGACGTTTGAACCACATATCGTCTCATTTCTTCGCCTTAAGGAAGAAATTTTGAGAGCATTGGGTTTTCGCTAGGAAGCACGTGGAAAAACGAAGAAGGAAAGGGACGCCTACACTCTCCCCTCGATGTTTTCAATGAATCGAGAATCATACACCACGTATGTTGATGATGAATTGAAGACATCGAAACCATGTCAAATCAAGCAACCGAACAAGTGTGAAGAACCATAAATATCTCGAGAGAATCAATCACGACAAAAAACATCTCGATTCATTAAGTTGATCATCACCGTGACATTGTTGTAGGAAACACTTTGTTCTTCTTTTTCAGAGATTCGATTGGAGGTGCAACACAAGATGTGGTTGTTGTTGTAGAGTCGATGTATCGAAATTAGAGTATTATCGGTTGTGCAATGAAACATTCGATACATCCGGGCACGACTTTTGACAGAATCTTTAACCGAGGAGCAAGCAATGTTTCCAATTCATGACGATTAAGTACAATGGTGGAACGGTGATGGATCATGATATGTATGACGGTGAGAAACGGGTCCTATGTTTGTATTGCAATAAGAGCCATTGTCATTGTACTGCATAGAAAAATAGAAGAGGGGCAAGGAAGAAAGACATGGATCCCCAAGTGTAATTGGGTTCCGTGTTAGAGGCATAAAGATGTAGTGTCAACTATCTTCTTGACACCTGAACATGCTATAATGATGATTTCCTTTCCGCCTCACGGATGGATGTAGAGGGTATCACACTTGTTTTGGTGCAACTACTTAGTATCTTGCCTGTAGGAATCCACCTAAGACCGGAGCTTTGAAAACTACACCGTTGGTATCCATCTAAGGTTAGATCTAAGGGATGTTGAAACTTCTTTTAGGAAGAATTTGTGTCCTATATTGATCCACCTATTAGGTTTTCGAAGTTTTACGTTTAGAGCAACAGTTTATTTCTAACTTGTTTGAGTAAACTTAGGTTTTGGTTTGCTACTACAAGCGTGTTCAAGAATACACTCGAAGGTGATACACTAGGTCGTGAACCTAAGATTCCATCCTTTTGGAGTAGTGCCCTTTTCCTAGCCTTTTCTAGATCGTAGTTCTTGTATGCGTCATTTGAATCATATGAATGTTTACGTTTAATGCTCGGTGTAGACACGTTGTTCGAACTAATCCTAGATTGGCCGAGCACCCACTTATGCAGTATACGAAACAGTTTAATGTAAGCGAAGGATTATTCTTAGGCCAGAATGTGGAGTGACCTGGTTTTATCAAAATGATTATTCTCAACAACTTGGGAGGGAAATCGTGGTTTTGACGATTTTGAACGCTCATATTTAAAAGCGATTGGATGTCCGACAACCGATTGGTTTCTCGATTGGTTTTAGAGATGATTTCCCAAGGTTGTTGGTTTTGCAAAATAAGTATCCACACTCTTGTCGGTTAATCTTCTCGGTTTGTTTTGTAAAGCAACATGTGCAAGCCCCTTTGCTTGAATTTGAGCCTTTAAATGCTCATTTTCTTTTACTAATGTATCCACACGATTACTTTGTTCATTTGAAGACCGACCATTGTGTTCAAGAAAAGATTTGTTTTGAAGTTTAAGTTCAAAGAGATGCAATGTGCCTCTAGTTTTGAAAATCTTTATGAAAGCGAGCAATGGTCTTTTGAGAAGAATGATTTGATTCAAGAGTTTGATTTGACGTTTGGTTGAATTGTTAACAAGTAAGGGCTCGACATGAGAGTTGTTCGGACATTGTGCAACACACCGTCAACCTCTCCTTCATTATCGAATTCAGTTGCTCGCTTTGTTGTATCGCATTTGCAGCGTAGTATGATCAGAGATTGTACCTCGACCATCCATTACCGGTCGGTGTCATAGGTGGGTAAGATATCTTCCTCAACCATTTGTTCTTCGTCACGCTTAGGCTCGGTGTCGTAGTTAAGTATGATATCTTCTCCGGATCTGCGTCTTTGTCATGTCGCTTCCAATGCTACAACCTCATTGTCCGCATTACCGACATATGCAAGACTCACAATATTCTCAACGTCCATATGAGCATTCCTTTCATGTACAAAGAACTCTTGCACCTTATGCATGATCGCGGGATATTGGGAATTAGATGTTGTCGACGCTTGAATGCCGTTGAATAGCCATGAATCCTTCTTGCAATGCCACAAATGGATCTTTATGATCGAATCCATTTCACCCCTGCGGAAGAATCAAAGAGAAGAAGAACAGTGCAAAGTCGATATAGCACGGAAGGTCGATATAGTGAATTGCAATTTCCTCCAAAATAATTTCGAAAATTTTGACTTTCAAAATTTGAAATTCACTATAAAATTCAATTCTAAGGTTGTAGGAAAAATTTGAGTTATGACAATTTTGACGCCAAATTTTACCCGAAAATTTGAATTTGGGCCCAAAATATTGAATTTTGACCAAAATTTTCACGGTTAAACCAAAATTTGAATCTCGTAAAATTGAACGTTTAGTCACCTCGAAAAATTAAATTTTACTCAACTTTTCCCGCCAAAAACTTTTTTTTTTTTTTTTTTTTTTTTTTTTTTAATAACTTGTGTTGATGGATCTTTGTAGTCGAATGAACCTTTGTTGATGAAGTATCCTTAGGCGAGAAATCACAATAGCCAAGTAGCACTTATGCGTAAAACACCAAAAGTTACGCTGTAACAATGAGGAGTTACGCTGTAGGTTTTAGCTTACGCGTAAGTAGGAAAACACTAAAGTTAGCGTAGACAAAAGTTAGGCGTAGAAACGTAGGGAGTAGGATTACCTTATGCGAGACCGTAGTTTACGCAGTAAAGTGAATCTTATGCGTAGGAATTCTACGCGTAAGCTTATGCTTATGCGTAATTTTAGGGTTTTGTCAAATGATCTTTACACTTCACAAAGGCAAAAGATATCCAAAGTCGACGATTTTCGGACTTATCCAAGTAAGAAAACACGGATTAAACCGAAAATTGAAGATCAAACCAAGGAACAATCTTACGCGTAATTTTAGGGTTTTGATACGCGTGGGATTACTCGTAACTTTGATTCTGCCCAAATGTGTTTCTAAACCAGTTTTTGTTATGGAATAGCTTCAATAGTACCAAAAGAACACAAAAGTGTGAATTTTGATGTACCAAAAGCGCTAAACGGGTTACGTAGAACGACACCCACGAACAAAACAAGCTTAAAACGTGAAATCCACGCGTAAAGTTTGAAACTTTTGCCAAAACAAGTATTTTAACACCTCAAAACATTGAAAGTACAAGAATCTTGGATTAAAAAGTGTAAAAACGAGTTTTAAGATAACCAAAGAATGCGTTATCTCTATCGTAAGATCCAACACCAAAACTTCAAAACGAACGAGTACACCCAACTATTTGGCGATTGATACCACTGTTAGGTCACTAGTTTTACAACACAAGTAATATAGAAAGAGATAGAGGCGGTTGAACAACACACAAACACACACACACGTAAAAGTAAAGAAAGGTTTAGGCGAGAGTGTATGTGAAAGAGTAACTTGAACAACCAACCCTCAAATGAGGGTTTACAAGAGTTATATAGGCAAGGAGCTAGGGCAACACTCCTCTCCTTCCCTATTCCTTATTGGGCTTGGATCAAGCTTATGGGCCTTCACATAAGCTTGACCTTAAACAAACATAAAGGCCATAATATAGCTACCTATTACATATGAAATATAAATACTTGAAATCTTGTTTAGGAGTGATTCCAACAAACATATCATATCTAGGATGCATCCATACGCCCTAACATATCATAGTGGCCAAATCATATACATATAGTGAGCTCATAATCATATCATATCATAATAGGGGACGGTGTGTATCATCACCAGACACACCGGAGTCATGCCATTGGTGCATCAATGACACGGTCATGTTACCTTCATGACTAGGAAAACATATTTGGCTCGGGTATCAAACTGAAGGGTCAAAGCATAATCATATCATAAGGGTTCATATCAAAGGTTCGGGTATCAAACCAAGAAACACACCTTCATAAGACTTTGGGTCAAATTTGGTGAGATAATCTTTTATATTTAGAATGAAACATTTACATCCAAATACTCTAAAATATCCTAAAGTAGTCTTTTTGCCTTTATATATTTCATAAGGTGTTTCGTTCAAGAAAGGACGTAATATATGTGTAAGTGTCAACGGCGTTACACCAAAACTTTTGAGGTATCTTTTGTTCATTAAGCACTGTTCTACTCATTTCTTAAATAGTTTTATTCTTACGTTCTACAACCCCATTAGATTGGGGTGTTCGAGGAGCCGAGAAGTTATGTGTTATGCCATGTGTATCACAAAAGTTTCCAAATTGTGTTTCATTGTCGAACTCACGACCATGATCCGTTCGGATCGACACAATGTTAACACCTAGTTTGTAACATATTGGATTTCATAGACACACTAAACCATAAGATCAAATAGGCGTACAAAGAGTTCTAGAGAGAGAAAGTTAGAGGTTTAGGGAACTTTAGTGAGAGAAAGAAAAGTCTTATTATGAGCTCCAACTCTCTACCTTGGGAGGTAGAGAGTATTTATAGTCATTACATAAATTGCCACCTTTCGGCCGTGGATCGCATACAGGGTAATGACCCGTCTGTCCTCCACGGTGTTACTTAAACTAAATACTACTTAACTTATAATAATCTACGACTACGAGCTTAACGATTACATATACTTGAGGTGACCGACTTTTAATACATGGATTTACTAAATCCTAAAAATCTCCCCAATGGAGGTCACCTCAAGATCACCTCAAACATACATTGAATACAAATGCATTTTACATAAAGATTGTTCTTGCATTCTTGTTCTTGTTCTTTGATCCAAGCCCGTAGTCATTGATTCTTCATTTATGCATTTTTGGATAGCCCAAGTGGAGGTCTTTATCTGATCCACGTGATGATGAGTTTTGAGCTAGCTTTAAGATCATCGCAATAATACATCTCTAACTCTTCCATTGTGGTCTTGTGACTTATGGACCGACATGCTCACATTATGGATCATGATATATTCTCATCGTAGTAGCGAAGTTCGTGTGAAAATAGAGAGTCTTCATTGAAAGTGTCCTAAGGAGATTTATTGATGATCTCGTGGCTCTAGACTCAATTTGTGCATATTTGGATCCCGTGTCGAGACTAGGGAGAGGGTCTCTTCTTCAATATCAACAATCTCTAAGAGAAAGTCGATAGATTATGTTGGTTCCCGTGAGAATGAAACAAGACCTTTAAGAGGAACTTGAGTGGTTTGGGAAGTTGAAGTGCAGTGCGCCACGGGTCCATGACGCCTTGTCTTCAATACCGATGTTACCTTGGTAACCACCAAGAGTATATGAATTGAACCCGATCTCGCCTAAGGTTGAATAATTGAGGGCTATTTGTTTTCACCCTTTCTCATTCAATTCTTTTCATTCTTCAACCCCTTCAAGCTTACCGAGACTTCATAGCTAGAACCTTGTTGGGTTTATTCAAGTACTAGCTCGACTCATCCGCACTCTTCCCATATCTCATTTTCTCCTTTTTTCAATATACCTAAGGACTTCTACACTATCTAGTGGATTGTCCTCGGTAGATCCCTCCGTTCTCGCGGATCATGGGAACAAATACCTAACCTTATCATCCTTATATCACCATACATAAAGTAAAGTTGGTCGGTCTATTTGGTATTGTTCATCCGCCATTGGAACCAATTGAAAACCATTTGAAAATCAATCCAGATACTTGTGATATATTATCAAAGCATTTTGTACCGAATTGTTTTTGATATTTTTAGAACAAGAGCTCCCCTCAACATGTGCTTCATATATTTGAAATTGTTTTAGCACACGGAGGCAAGAGGAAGAATTAACTTTGATTTCCATTTTCTAAAAGATATCAACAACACTTCCTTGATCAAAACAGTAGATAAAGCATATAAGGGAAGGATGAGGTTTTCATAAACTTGCTCCCCTCAATATGTGCCTTGAGGTTTGAAAGAGTTTTGCACATACAAGAGGAACCCGCACATTGAAATAAATTGATCACGCTTCGATCTTTGTGGTTTAAGATAGATGCTCCCCTCAACATGTGCATGGAAAATTTGAAATCGTTTGGCACATGTGGGAAGGAGAGCTTGTACATCCTTATAAAACCATTTACCGAATTATCGATTAAATCCAATTTAAATCACAATTTTCCCCGATCACAATTATCAAATCATTTGATATTTGTGATCTCTCAGAGATTTAAATTGATTTTGAAAGCTTTTAAGGAGAATTGTGACTTGATTATGAAAGCGTTTTATCTCGATAAGGATCGGATTTTAAGACTTTAAACTCCATTGAATAAACATGCATGATTATCTTTTGAAAACAATTGTATGACAAATAACTTTTGATTTAATTGAAATCATTCTCCCTCAATCAATGACATAAGTTGTTGATTGAGAGATAGATATTTTGACAAACTTTTAAGTCCAGATGATTATCAAAAATAGAGTCCGAGTTATTTTTCAAAACAACTAGTTTTCATTAGATAGTAAGGATTAGTTTAAAGAATCGAGCAAGAGATTTGAAAACCAAGATAAAGTATGGCTCGTTTCTATCTTTGAAAAGCGGTTTATCTGAAATGAAATGACAATAAACCATTGTTTCTCTTTCTCCCATATATATATATATATATATATATATATATATATATATATATATATATATATATATATATATATATATATATATTATATGAAAATTCGAACAACATCTAAAGTCCCGTGTCATTCTTTGAATGACAAAGACAAAGACCGTAGATATAATCGAATCGAGAAAAACATGACAAAAGACAATATTTTTTGGAATTTTTCAAGATTTTTAAGTTTTTATGGATTTTGAAAGTTTTATATTTTTCTATTTGATTTTTGAAAACTATTTACAGGGGATAGATGAAGGAAACCTTTACTCCTCTTCTTCCTCTTGAAGACGTTTGAGTGTTTCGGTTGAAGGCTCTTAAGACCCGGCCGTGGAAGAATAAACTCAAAACGTTTCTAGGAAGAGCTTTGGTGAAGATGTCTCGCTAACCGGTATTCGGTCCTCACAAAGTAAAGTTCCACCACACCGCTTTCAACTTGCTCCCCGATGAAATGATGTCGAATGTCGATGTGCTTTGCTCTTGAGTGTTGTACGTTGTTGCATGAGAGAGCAATAGCACTTTTATTATCACAAGACAGAGGGATTTTGTTGAATTCAAAGCCATAGTCGATAATGGGATCTCATCCATAGGATTTGAGCACAACAAGATGACATGGCTATGTATTCCGCCTCTGTAGAGGAAATAGAAGTACTCATTTGCTTTTTGAAGACCACCACAAGCTTATCACCCAAAACCGAGCACCTCCGTAAGTACTTCGACGAGTATCTTGACATCCCGCATGATCAAGATCTGATAGGTCGTTAGTGACATACCGGTGTCTTTCGGTACCAAAGTCCCATATTGATGGTTCCTGGAGATACCGAAGACCCGCTTAACCGCTTCAAGGTGCTTTTAGTAGGCTTAGCTCGGTATCTAGCACACATGCAAACAATGAACAAGATGTCCGGTCTACTAGCCGTGAGGTACATCGTGATCCAATCATACTACGATATTTCGTTTGGTCTACCATGATCCCCGAGTGGTCCTCATCTAGTTTCAGACGCTCAATCATGGGAGTGTCAACAGGTCACTAGAATCGAATCCAAATTTCTTTAAAATCTCATTTGCATATTTAGATTGATTTATGAAAATGCCTCCGGACTTTGTGAAATTTGTAATCCCAAGAAAATGACATTTGTCCCATCATCGACATTTGAAATTTAGAACCCATTTCATTTGAAAACGGTCACACTCATTGGGGTCACGAGGCAAAGATGATATCATCAACATAAATTTGAACGTGAATTAAATGTTTGCTCGACTTTCGGTGAACAATGTAGGATCAATCGCTCCTTTGTTGAAACCGTAGATAGAAGAAACTTTGATAGCGATCATACCATGCCCTGGAGCTTGCTTTAAACCGCATGAGCCTTCTTCAAACGATAGACGTGAGTAGGATGCTCGATTCACAAAGCCTTCGGGTTGGTCGACGAGACGACTTCTTTAAGATCTCCGCTCGTAAATGCCGCCTTTACATCCATCCGATAGACTACCATGTTCTTACCGGCAAGATTAGCCAAAAGATTTCGATTGCCTCGATACGAGCAACAGAGCAAATGATTCTTCAAAGTCAATACCTCCTCTCGACGGTATCCTTTAGCAACCAATCGAGCCTTGTTCTTTAGGACATCACCATGCTCATCAAGTTTCACTTTGAAGATCCATTTTAGAGCAATGATCATAGCACAACTGGAGCGTGTACTAATTCCCATACATCAAGTCGATCAAACTCATGAATTTCTTCTTGCATGGCATTGAACCAAATTGTCTTCATTCATGGCGCTTTAACATCTTTGGTTCGATCTTAGAGAGTACGGAGTTGAAGAAGCACCATAAGGCATCGGTTGCAAGTTGTTTCCGTGTTGATACCGGACGAGAGGGATTTCCAATGATGTTGTCTAATGGATGATCGTGAGTCCATTTTCTAAGGTGTTCATGTGGCGCTTGTTGAGGGACCGAGGTAGCAGAGTCGATGTCTCTCAAGAAGATGGTTCGATGATGATACAGAGCAAATATGTTTTCAAATGGAGCATCTTCGTGAGTAGCAAAGGGATTAACTTCATCATTGATGCCGTAAACAGTTCCATGATGTACATTCAAGATTGATGATTTGTTGATGAGATCGAGTTATCGCAGCAGTGCTTCTTGACTTAATGATATTGAGACCAAGGATTGACTTCATTCTCGTGGATATGAGCACCTCTGTTGTGGGAATTGACAGCTCAATAGCACTTGGCTCATAGAGTTCATCAAACATCGGATCAAACAATTTCTTCAAATCATCTTCATTGAGGTACATATGGAATACCGGAGAGAAATTTGGTACAAGGGATGAACCAATGGGACTGCTTTTGAAGTGCGGGTCCGAATCGGGTTGTCCAGAGCCATTTGACCGGTCACCATCGAACGTAACATGAATTGTTTCCATGATATTTCGGGTTCTCTTGTTGTAGATTCGTAACCCTTCTTGTTTGGTGCATACCCAACAAAACTCCAATATCTCGCTTTTGCTCTTAATTTACCTAAATCTTGACCGTCATTTGTTGGATAGCACAAAGCACCAAACACACGAAGGTAGGAGAGATCAAGTTTTCGCTTATGAACAAGTTCATATGGAGTTTTTCCATGAGAGGTGTGTATAAGGGAACGA
Organism: Chrysanthemum lavandulifolium; assembly: GCA_022545495.1. Classification (NCBI taxonomy): domain Eukaryota; kingdom Viridiplantae; phylum Streptophyta; class Magnoliopsida; order Asterales; family Asteraceae; genus Chrysanthemum; species Chrysanthemum lavandulifolium. Next base: position 253,221,617 of record CM040241.1, on the reverse strand, counting down.
TTTTGGGTGTAGCATGCAGTGGCAATGGCTTCACCCATAGAAACATTGGAACCTTCGAATAAATAAGCATTGTTCTTGCGGCTTCTACAAGAGTTCGATTTCGCCTTTCAACTACACCGCTCGTTGAGGAGTTCGTGGAACACTTCTTTGATGACCGATTCCAACACTTTCATAAAACCGAATTAAGTCTTTGTTGATAAACTCGTGCCATTGTCTGCTCGAACAATTCGATCGTATTGTTGAGTCGAACTTGAAGTCGTTTGATTAGTTTGATGATGACATCCGAGTTTCATCCTTTGTCCTCAAAAACTTTACCCAAGTAAATCGAGAGTAGTCATCAACAACTACTAGAATGTATTTCTTCCCATTTATCGCTTGCACTCTCATTGGTCCGCATGCATCCATATGAAGGGTATGAAGAACTTCCATTACGTAATTTGTGGGTTTTGGTTTGTGGGCATATTTCGTGCTTTTACCCAATTGGCAAGTCGAACAAAGATGATCCTTTTCATATTTTAACTGGGTAAGCTCTCGACAAGATCCTTTCTCGAAAGGTTGTTTATGGTGCCAAGTTCAAGTGATTGAGACGACGATGCCATAACCAAGACTTTGTTTTAGAAGCCTTTGATAGCAAGCGATTGGAGAGGACTTCATCATGTCATCGATAGAGATGGTGTATAGGTTAGAACCTCGAGTACCTCTTAATAATTCAACACCATCAAGTTCTCTAACAAAGCAAGTATGTTTTCTAAAAGCCACTTCTAGATCGGAATCACGTAATTGACCAACAGAGAAATGATTGTGACCAAGACCTTCCACATAATATACCCCGAAATCACACTTTTACCAACCACATAGTCTCCATAACCCATAATAGCTCCAAAATGGTCGCTCCCGAATCTAATCGTCTCCGATGAATTTACTCACGAAGTTCATGAGCCGCGACCGGTCTCCAAATATATGCTTGGAACAAATGAGTCCGTGTACCACGTAATCGATTTGAACGATCCGCAGCTGAACACGCATAAGAATGGATAATCGATAATTGGGATCCCCATGCAAGAATGGGTTCCATTTGGTTAGTAATGATGATTGGAACACCCACATCGTAAATAGAAGCAATGGAATCGTTATGAATAGATGCAAGATTAGTGTCTCAGATAGCCCTATTCAAAGTATGTTCACTTTAAGGAATATTTCTACCAAGAGGCATCCATTTTCTAGTGGGCATTGTCTCGATTAACCTTATGGCCAATGTGTATCCATTGATAACCTATCTTACTAAATGTTCTTCCCGTGGGTTTCCACTATTTTCTAACTTTCTTTGCCTTTGCCTTTTAGCCTTCTTAGAATGATTTTTTCATTAACAATATTAATCGGGATTTGACCGCATTAGACAAAGCATTCACACCACATTCATGATAAGTAATGTAATTCAAGCACATCATTACAAGGTTTGCAAATAGTATCGTAATTTGAATTAATTACAAGACGCCTATGGCTAATACTAGAATCAACACGATTCGCTTTATTCGGCTCAAACTTAAAGTTCCTAGGTTGGTCTTCTACTCTCTTCAATGCACATTCTTAGCTTCATGAGGTCCTATCATTCCTTGTATTGTCTTGAGACTTTGACCGCTTGCTTTAATGTCACCGATTACCTCGTAGATGGAATGGGAACATTAGTTGGTTTTGCTACTCTTTGCATCTCCTGCTTAGATGTGCCGATCCGAACTACATGCAGCACACAAAGGTTCACTTTCTTAACGCAAGAAGTGCCTGGATTTGTACTCCTAGAAGGCACACTAGAGTTCACTTTCTTAGCACTAACAGATCCGAATCAACTACTTGAAGGCACACTAAGGTTCACATTCATGACATTGGGCATTGAATGGATTTCATGCTTGGCACTAGGCATAGAACAAGGAATCAAATGATTAACTCTCTCACCTAAGGACTTAGGGCATATTGTGATTAAGCATTCTAGAAGTTCTTGAGATCATTCGCATATAAGCATGCATGCCCAATTGCATTATCAAGTGGTTTCTCTAACTTATCCTCTTCAACAATCTCACGGAGACATTCTAGACAATCCTTAAGGTATGAGAAATATGTTTGAATTGCAAGTTTGTTATTCCTAAGATGAGGGGAACATATTTCATGCATAAAGCATATTTATTACAAGAGTGAACCTTTGATACACCATTCTCCCATTGGTCATTGGCATTTTCCCTTTTACTTGGCTCTTTAGATTCTCAATTTCCTTTTGCAATGAAGCTATTTGTTCGTTATTTTTGTTACGAGTGACCTTTATTGATTCAAATAACTCATTGAAGTGACGTTTAACCTTTTCATTTTCTTCAAAAACTTTCGCTTTCCTTTTGTAATGCATTTACTAAGTTTTGAAGATGAAACGCTTGAGAATTCGAGAATCTAAAGGAGGAGGCATTTGGGAGCCACCACATTGTTCTTTTGACCCTTTAATTGTGAGATTTGGGCTTTCAACTTTCTCGATCGTGTTACAATGAGCTTGAATCTGCTCATCACGTTTGTTAATTTGAAAATCGCATCAAACTCGAGCATCCGAGGATGTCTTGATATTTGAAGTTTTGATATTTTCTTTAAGATGTTGATATTTTAGTTGTAAATTAAAATGCTCAACCTCTAGTTTAGAAAAATATTTAACCAAATTGTCGTGATCATCCAGCTCAATTTTCTCATTTAGTTTAGAATTAGTCTTTTCAAGCTCAATGACACGATCATGGGAGACTTTCGTGGCAACAGATAATTCATGAAATTGAGAAGCATTAATGGAACAATTTGTAGCAGTTGAAAACACATCTTGAGCAACACATTCAAGAATAAGAGTCTCATTCAATGTATGCAAGTTCTTCCTCTCAATCTCATTATATTTTAGTGCACGCCATAGTCACTAACCTCAACTATCATTGCATCAAATTCCTTTTCCATTTCTTTAATGTCTAAATTCATTCCCTTTTAAGACTTTCAAAATGATCTTTTAGTTGTTTAAAGAAAGGCATGACTTCAGTTAAATAACATTCTTTTGTTTGCTCAAAACCCTTTCCCTTCGCTATGCCAGCTGGTGTGATCCTTTTCACAAGTTTTCTCAAAATCAACAAATAGTTGAAAATAACATATTGACCGATTAAGGTCTTGCTTTTAGTGGCAATAGTCCTAGGAACTAAATGCATTGGTGTATTGGGAGGATACACACGTCAAGGCATTTTCCTAAAAGGGGGTTTGTTACAACAAGATTCTCTCGCTTTTGCTTATCTAAATCCTTTTTCCGTAACACTTGTTCGGGTGTTAACAACGTCCCGAGGCTTAAACATGTTCAAGGAAATCCAATTCTCCTTTTGTAATCATGGGTGTGATATTTATTTTCTTCTCTTTACATTTAGGATCATCTAGTTTCTTGTTCATCTTTTCCTAGTGACTTCATCCGATTTCTTATCTTCCTCAAGGCACTCAACGCAACTAGGTTTCTCGCTAGGCTTAAGGATTTCATTGCCATCATAAATAACCTTATGAGCATTTCTAGCCTTCTTAATGACCTCTCGGATTTGGTTCCTCAACAAGGGAATGCTATGCTTATCGCTAAGACTCTATGCTTAGTGATTAAGTGAGCAATCGAATGGTATTTCCTTGTACGCATAACTTATTTTCAAGCTTGTTCTTCAAGGTTTTTAGATTAGAAAATCATTCAAAAGTTTTGATTCCTTAACACCGAATTCTTGCTTAAGCATTTTAACATTTTCTTGAAGTTCTTGTTTTGCTTAGCGCTTTAGAAAGCTTATCTTGTAAGGAGTTTAACTCTTGTTTCAATACTTCTTCTCTAAACCTACTTTTTCTAATAGTTGTACGATTTGGTCATCCATTTCGCTCACGGAGGTTAATTCAAACTTAGCACGTTGTTCATAAATAGCAACACGCTCTTTATAAGCATTAAGTTCGTAAATAATGTAATCATCGTGGGCACGTGCAAAGTGTATTCGTCAAAAGCATAGTCATTATTGATCGCATAAGATACATCACTTGGTACAATCTCTCTTTCACTTTGTTTCACATATTGATCATATGGGACAACATTGATATTACCCATATTTTCAATATCTCGACTCAATAATTACAATTGATTGTACTCGTTATGTATCTTTTGCTCATCAACTTCATCGTATAATTTTAATACCTCATAAATGATTTTGTCTTTGGATGGACCAGCTTGTGGTGATGAAGAGACTTTAGGAGAGACCATTGGAGAAATGCTAGCCATGAAAATGGTTTGTGCAGTGGGTTCTTCATCAACATCGAGTCGTATGCATCACAATCGCCTACTTGAAAGGCATTCGATGATTATGGCCTATCTCCGAATTGGTTGCTCATCCACATCTCGCATCATATGTCTTAGCATTTCCTCACCAAGAACAACAACTCCTCTTCATCCAAAGTCGCACCATTATCCCGAGCTTGCACAAGCAACATCTTATCCTCAAGTACTCGGCATTCGAGGCGTTTTGGCGATGTGCGTTCCTTGCAATGTGTCCTCACCTCCACAATTGTAACATTTGATTGGCTTTGCTTGACCCGGTTTCCATTCCTTCCCTATTCGATTTGCAAGATAACCTCTACCACCCACCTCTTGCTTGTTCGATCGCTTTCTTGAACCGGCCGCACCATAACCTTCCCATCTCGATAAAGGGCTTGATTGTGTGGATTGGATGCGCTCGAGATTGTTGTTGGTGTGTGGAAGAGAGTTCATGTTTTGACTAATCAGAGAGCCATTGATTAATGAAGTTTCCACGTGTGCATCAAAGATCGCCTTGTTTGAACATAGGATCGTGAATGAGTTTGTGATTACCATTACCCATGGGTATGACTTGTGAGGCTTTGGTTGTGATTCCGATGTTTGAGTAGAAGGCGCTTGAATCATTCGATGAGCTTGTCTCTCCTCGGTTGGTTTTGAACCGATTAAGAACTTTTTTCAAACATAGCATGTCTCTCATTCTCAAGGAGGAAGGCATAGAGTTGCTCATAGTTTGTATTCTTCAATCCTTTGGTTAGCTTTACAGAGGTGACAAACTTGTGCCATTCGGGATTCATGTTGTTCACAAACTTTGAGTTCAAATTAATGTTTGGCATAGTCATTCGATGTTCCTCATATCATTAACAAGCTTGTGGAATCTCACATAGTACTCATAGACACTCTCATCCGGTTTCATCTTGAAGTGTTCAAATTCATCATAGAGTTGTGATTCTCTGCCTTCCATAGTTAATTCGTAACCCGAGAGAAGCATCTTGACATTATCCCACACCGCCTTGGCTTCGTGTTGTGATTGATCACTTGTAGATATCTTTTGAAGACCTTGAAGTACGATGTTAGAAGCCCCGATATCAAGATCGAATCTCTTTTCTCCTTATCATCGAGCTCATCATATGTCTTTGGTCCTGTCTATTCCATAGATCATTGTTCCATCTTCACCAGATCAATTAGGTCTCTAGTAGTCTCAACCCGATACGGTCCTTCATCAATGGATTTGAGAATGTTGACTCCATTTTCCTTTCCAAGACAAGACAACTGATTCGTTGAGCCCAAGAGTCGTAGTCGGCTCGTCAAGCATGGGTGGACGAGTATCCGAACCACCGCTTGAACATCCTCGGCAACAAAGTGGAGATGATTGTAGGAACGTTGGTAGACATGATGATGATTAAACGGGATTTTATAACTCTCGATTAAACCGGAAATAGATTCTTTCACGGATTTTACTAAATCAAGAGAAAACCAGACATGCATGTGAGTCAACCAAGTCGCTAAGAAAACTCGAACCAAGTCGCTAAGCACCAAGTTGCTAGTAAAATTTTGACAAAGAAGTCGCTAAGCACCAAGTCGCTAAGTTGTCAAGTCGCTAAAGAGCAACTCGCTAAGCACCAAATCGCTAGCAAAATTTTGACAAAGAAGTCGCTAAGCACCAAGTCGCTAAGTTGTCAAGTCGCTAAAGAGCAACTCGCTACACCAAATCGCTAACACCAAGTCGCTAACAAACTTAAGTACAAGTCGCTAACTTTCACCAAGTCGCCACCCGTAGTGGAGACTCCACTAAGTGTATCGTTTGTCGGCTTGTCTCAATAGACAAGTCGCTAGCTCAACTCGCTAAGGCCTTCAACTACAACTCGCTACCAAATTACAAAGCAAGTCGCTAACAAGATAACTTATCCGTGGCTTAAGTCGCTAGCAAGAAAAACACATAAACACCACTTTTCAATCCAAAACAACCCAACCACGATGATTCAAGCTTAACAAATCAAAACCCAAGCACATACAATGATTCTAAACACAAAACTACACTCAAGTTTCAAACTTTAACACTAGAAATGATCCAAATGATGCAAAACCACTAAACTTTTTCAAACTCTAAAACCACCTAAAAGTCACTAGAAATCCAAAGATATGTAAGAGATGATCAAACCATGGCTCTTGATACCATTTGTAACATATTGATTTCATAAACACACTAAACCATAAGATCAAATAGGCGCACAAAGAGTTCTAGAGAGAAAGTTAGAGGTTTAGGGAACTTTAGTGAGAGAAAGAAAAGTCTTATTATGAGCTCCAACTCTACCTTGGGAGGTAGAGAGTATTTATAGTCATTACATAAATCGCCACCTATCGGGCATTGTGGATCGTGCATACAGCTGGGTAAAGACCCGTCCGTCCTCCACGGTGTTACTTAAACTAAATACTACTTAACTTATAATAATCTACGACTACGAGCTTAACGATTACATATACTTGAGGTGACCGACTCTTTAATACATGGATTTACTAAATCCTAACACGTCTTGAGCATCCGCTATCTTTTATCCATTCATCAGGTTTTAAGCCAACTTTCAAGCATACCTATGACACAAATAACTCAAGCGTTTGGTCCCCAATATCTCATGGGTCCGTTTGGGTTAAACATACCATTTACTTGGTTCATGTATGGAAATGATGGGTAAGGGTTCCATGGCATGTAATTTTTAGTTTTATATGGTCTAGAGTAGTTTTGATTCCAACCGGTGTGTTGATAGTTAGGTTGTATGTTGTAGTTGCTTTTGGGAAAGGGGCATTTGGCAAAAGGTGTTTTAGGTTGTTGTTGAGTAGTTTTAGATCTAAATTCATTTTTAGCAAGTCCCACTCCTAATGTAACAACAAGTTTTAGTTTAACACCATCATTAGATTTCTTAGTTACCTTAACAAATTCACTACGGTCCGTTTTGCAAACCTGATGTCCTACTGCAGACACCACGGAACCAATTTTTTCAACGGACGGAACCAAATTTTTGGGTCTGCCTGGTCCGTGATGTACTGTTGCAGTTGTGACAGTTTGTTTGTCTTTTTCGGCTGTTTTGGTTTAACTACTTGGAATCATTACTTCATTAAAACCTAATCCACTTGTATTTCCTGGTACTTTTTGAATTCTTACTATTTCATCAGCACAAGAAATGTTTTTGTTAAATCTTTTAAATTTAGAGTTATGTTCGATGAGAAATTCTTGTGTGAGTTTTAGCTTTTCTATTTCAAGACTAAACTCTTGACATGATTTACAACCATCATCATTAGCCTTGCCTTTTTCTAATCATTTTTGCTTTTTCTTTTAGCTCATAAACTTCGTTTTCTAAAAATTCCTTTTTGGTTTTTAAAAACTTGTTTTTAGTTATGATTTTTAAGCTAAGCTCACACAATTGATTATATTGTTTTTGCAAAGTGTCATCATCAATAGAAGAGTAAGATGAGTCGGAATGTACCTCATTTGATTCATGTGCCATGAGAGCGATCTCATCATTACTTGATTCTTCATCATCATCACTTTCACTCCAAGCACCGCTTACAAAAGCTCGTTGATTTTTGCTTTTAGGTGACTTGGGGCAATCTCCTATTAGATGACTTGTATCACCGCATCTAAAGCACTTCCTTTCACCTTTTGCCTTTTTGTCATCTCGGTCTTTCCGGAATGACTTCTTTTCATCTCGGTGTTACCTTATGAACTTTCCTCTTCTTCTAATTTTTTTTAAATATCTTACGGCCATGGCATACTCCTCATCTTCACTATCCGAGCAAGATTCTTCATCATCACTAGATTTCGTTCTTGCCTTTAGAGCAACGGATTTGACTTTCTCTCTTTTTTCCTTTGTTGATCTCCGAATCTTTTTCCATCACCATTTTGTGTACTTTGAGATTTCCAATTAGCTTGTCAAGTGACATTATTGAGAGATCTTTTGATTCCTCAATAACCGTCACTTTTGCTCTCCACTTTGGATGGAGTACTCTAAGAAATTTCTTGACAAAGTTCTTACTACGAAAAGATTCATCAAGTGCTTTAAGAGAAGTAACAATAGTATTGAAGCGAGCAAATCCTCAATCAATGGTTTCATCTTCAGGGATAACAAATTGTTCATATTGTTGAACAAGAAGATCAATTTTGTTATCCTTGACTTATGAATTACCTTGATGTGTAATAATTAAAGATTCCTAAATATCTTTGGCGGTTTCACACATAAAAATTATTTCATCTATTCTTTTTTAGGCAAAGCATTATAGAGCATCATTTTAGAATTTCTTTTGTTCATCGCTTGAAATATCTTTTGTTGTAGGATAAAATCACCTTTAATAATAACAAACCAAAGATCTATATCTTTTGATTTTACATATGTTTCAAAATGGTTTTTCCAATAGATAAATCCATTGGCTTCAAAGAGTGTTGGTCTTTGCATAAGTTGCCCTTCTTTAAAGTTTTCGGAATCCATGGATCGTTTCAAGTTTATAAAATACAATATATTTTAGAAATTCTTAAGCAACGAGGTCTGGTACCGATTGTGGAAAACTAGAAGGGGGTTGAATAGTTTTAACGTTTAAAATCTTTGTTTGAAACTTAATTGTGATCAATTGATATTGATCAAAGATACGTTAGTGAAGAATAATATGCAAGCTATATATAATAAGTAAATAAGGAAAGAAACAATCAAATCACGACAAGTTGTTTATAGTGGTTTGGTCTACAAGGACTATTTTTCCTTGTCACACTCCACTCCCCGAGTCTCCAACTAGAGAGTTATCTTCACTAATCAACAAGCTCCTTTAACCGGCGGAGAAAACCTTTACACGTCGCTTACACAATATTTCTGACACAAAGCTAGATGTCGATTTTTTTTACAAGGGTACAACCACTCCCACACACTATGTATTTTGAGGACTAAAATACTAACCACTCACACTCAGAGGTTTAAGATGGTTTGGTACAACAATGATGTATGAACAATACTAGATCACACAACAACAAAACAAACAAGCCTTCCAACTATATGTTGAAGCTTGATTATGCCTTGATCTTCTTTGCTACAAAAAGATGATCACTATAATGAAATGAAATTGAGTTAGATGTAATAGAATGAGAGAATGTATGTGTTTTATGCTAAGAAGGGAGGAGAAAACAACTTGGGTTGGCTTGCTATTTATAGTCCAAATGAACAGTAGTGGCCACGGACCACGAGACCAAAAAAGGGTTCGCCTTTTTATTTTTGGTTCATGGTCCGACAAGAAAGATCACCCAAATCTAACCAAGATCATATAAGATATGTAGAGTCCAAATCTAAACAAAATATTCTATGAAATTTTATAAAGATTTCCAATGTGATGCAAGCCATGGTGTAATATGTTGTTTTCTATTTTTAGAATTAATATGTTAAAAAGTAAATATGTATATGTAATGTTGTGTTTAAGAAACTAAAACATACTTGTTGTAAAAATGTTGATGCACATTATGGTTTATAAAGATATCAAAGTTAATTGATACATAACTAATTAAAATGTGATAAGATGTAAATGCTTAAGTGATGAAGACTTTATTTAAGGAAAACTTGTTTTAATATCTATTAATCTTGACAAGCTTTATACTTTACAAAAATGAAATTTACTTTTGTCGTTAACAAAACTAGGTAAAGATCATAAAATATAAATAACGTTTAATGACGATATTTATATTAACAATATGTAATCTTCTAATATAACTCAAATACCTCTAATCAGTATACTATAAGATATGGACATTCATATTATAATTATCCATAACACTCCCCCTTGAATGTCCATTTGAGGATTATGCCTCGTTAAAACCTTACTAGACAAACCCAGTGGGACAAAAATCTAGTGAAGGAAAAAAATACATAATTCCTTTATATGCTCGGGATTTTTCCTTATTAAAAACCTTGCCGAAAAACCCTATGGGGATAAAACCATGGTCAAGGGAAAAAGAGTGCAACGCGTATCTTCTCTCCCCCTGATGATCACATCACTTAAACTCATTGAATCAGTCAAATGCACTATAAAGTGTCTCGATAGAATCACATGAATAAATATTCTCTACATGTTGTTCGCATATCCAATTTAAGGATTAGATATGGCATACATCTCATTCAAGTACATTCTTGTACTTCACATATACACATTTTATTATGACACATTTAAATCAATATTGTGATCATCATCTTTATAAATTAAAGGCTATTCTCTTCATCATGTGACCTCATAAACATGATCGTAATTTATCCATATAAATATTTGTAGCATCTTTCTTTAGCTTTCATGATTCACAATGATTTCATCTTCAAGATGTTCAAATCATAAGCTGAGAAAAATTGTGTCTTTTGTTGCAAATTCAGCTTTTATGCATTCATTTGCCTTTATAATCATATATCCAACTGTATGAAACTTAAACAATATTCATTTCTAGATCTCTTTATAAAGTTTCATAAGTAAACATAAATTTTTATTTGGCACAATACTATACACTAAGGCAATTATTAAACATATGCCAAAAACATGATTAATTTAATACAATCAAGTAGTGTTCTCGAGAACTTCTCTTATATGCTTTATACATTAAAATCTCTAGCATGCTTCATGCATTTTATATTCTATAATAAAATCTCACATGAGCTTTATTCATTTATCATTTAGACGTATATCAATTACTTTTTTATTTTGCCAGACTTACTAAATACATTATTGGATCCACCACATGTGAACATGTATATGCATGATCATTTACAAGTCTTTGAGAGAATATGTGTGTGCCATCACTTATAACTTATGCATAATTTAATTTCACTTTATCATAAAGACTTATTCATATCCAATAATTTTGCACATTCATATGTACGGACTTCAAGTTCCAGTAATCATGTTTCATCACAAGAGATTTCAAACTTTCATTAGTTCTTTGGGTCTTTACATCTTTTGGCCATTCATTTATACATCTGCACTTTCTGCATGTATTCTTTCATAATCCTCACCATTATTATAGCGCTATCTTATTTATTTACAAAATCATATATAATAGTACTATCGACGTCAATTCATTACTTTTCGATTCCACACATTACTAGACATTATTTTATATCAATTATTGAGATCTCATAGTTAACCTTCATGTCTAGTGTCTCTTTAGGAGACTATTATGGGGTCTTTATTACCTCGATTCAACCATCTTAGTTTTCATGCTCCATTTATCTTTTCATTCGAGGACTTTTATATGCAATCGATTAGTCTATCACATTGTAGACATGCCATAGACTTACTACCAATCATTGGTTATTATGTTGGGACATACATTATAATTGGATCACTAGCAGCGTATATATGATCTAGTCACTTCTTTAGGTCACTAACACGTTATCATAATTCATTTCAAATTTCTCGCTGCTCATTCTCCCCCTAAATGAATTACCAATTTCAACATCCCAAGTTTGCGTGCGTTGTGGTGTATTTACAATACAGGTTTCACACAATTACAGAAAACTTTATATGGGAAACATATGGTTCGTGACCAAAATCATTCTATTGGGGATGATTCATTATAGATTAATGGCAAGATGCGAATTTCATATGTTATAACAAGCTCCATAGACTAATTTTTTTTGTTCTCATAATATTATTGGCTTTGCAATCAACTGAAGAGGTTTTATAAACGTTTCAACAAAAGCAATTCGCGTATGAACTTGGGCTACTTTTAATTTCAACACTTATTCCAATAATCTCCCAATACTTGAAAGTATTCACCACCATTTGTAATAATATGATTTGGAAAACCATGCTCACATTTTATAAGTCGAGCCACTAATCACGCTAACCTTAGGTTGCCTATTTGATGATCATTTTGACGATGCATCGATTTTAAAACTCAAATGATCCACATGGCGGATGTATAGGCCTACATACATCCCATTTATATTTTTCCAAATTTATATGACAAAGTCCTTACTTAATTGGGTGATGATACATGAACAATGCACTTTCATTTAGAACAATAAAAACAATCAATCACAAAGAACTCATGGTTCTTGTATATAGTTCGCATCATCCTTAATCTGGTATGGTCCAACCGGTCATGCCAATAAATTATCTTGGCTCATAAACTCTAGTTTATGACCACATCTGCATCGATTGCACTTAACTTATTTCTAAAAATCGAATAATATGGAGAACATATATATGAGCTCTCTCATAGCTTTTACATAGTACTAATGCGATACTCCATTAGCCTATAGCATCATTAAACAAGAAACACGTCTTCTGTACAAGTGAACTTACACAATTTTCTAAACGCGTATATACAAATAGTTATTCATTAAAAGGTCTTGTAAGCAAATAAAACCACATAATAAATAAAGCACACATTCATTGCAACTTAAAGTCATGACATTTTATTTAATAAGACAAAGTTAATAATACTTCTTCTGTAAGCAAGAAATGTCAATTCAGTATAAAAAAATATCCTCATAAGTAACCTTATTTTCACATAAATGAATTACTAAGTAACCAATTAGCCTAGTTTATTCATCAACTTAAAATCTTGCAACAATAGGTGATATCATTCATGTCTATTTATAGAGGGTACCAAAGAATTTTGGTGAAATTATCACAAATAAACAGCTTAGCGATTGTTTTGCTAGATGCATTAATTATTTACTTTGTTAATTATGTGTTAATGACTATTTTCACATATGTAAGATTTTATGTTTGTGGAATCAACTCAAATAACACCAACTTCGATTAGCACACTGGTATAGGCAAACCATATATCACTTTAATGCATATCAATGTAAATATTAGATGCTAATTGTTGTCGGACTTTACACAGTTTAACTAAAGCAATGACGATCATGCAAATATAAGAGCATATAGGCAAAATTTGATGTCATAGATGACTTTATAAAATAAGTTATATACCAAATTATACTTCATCAAGAGAATGAAGATCTCAATACAACATCACATTTCTCCGGTCAAAATGATATAAGCATTTTTATAATTTTCACATAGTTTAATATAATATTGACATTATCCTATAACATTATCACTACTACTTATAATGCATAAACCACTCTCTCTCATAATTAATTTTCAGACTTTTCAGACTTGTAAGCAATAAAGCATGATGTACAACACATTAAAGCATAAAAATTCAGACTTACAACCACATTTGCTGAAGAAGAAACGACTTACAATCACATTAAAGCATAAAAAGAAGCTTGTACCATACACTTAATTAAAGCTGAAGAAAAAAAATTAAATGTCTCAAATTACATCAACTTGTATAATGACCTTATATTAACTTTTTCTTTTCTTTGTTTGAAACTTTACTTTCATCTCGCTTAAAATCATCTCATTGTTAATCTAAAAGAATAATCCACGTCAAAGCAAGTAGGCGACCAAAGTTTTTATCCTTTAGCATAAATAAACAACAAATGGTTGTGTTTGTGTTTCGTTCGAGCGATAAAAGAAAGAGATGGGAACGTGTTTTATTTTTCGATTTGTGAAGATAACAAGAAAGACACTACTCGTATAGTAAACCGCAAATGATCTCAGTATATCTTTCGTGATTCAAAATAACTTCAAGACCTGTATACAGATCAAACTCATGAAAAGATTTCATCATAGAACTTACACACGTATCAAAACATAGAAAAATAAAAGAAAGTCTCAGCTTCGTGTTCTTTCTAAATCTTAATCGATTTTGAACACATGGCCATCATAGATCTGTGTGAAGCTATGCTTCTTTTTAATATACGAAAACTCTAAAGAAAGAACAAGAACATAAAGTGTTCAAATCCTTCCTTTGTTTGATCTCAAAACACAAAACAAAACTATAATTGCAAACCTTACCCGAGACCTCTAATCAAGATCTTGAAGCTTATTTTAAAGAAAGAAACCACTGAGCTCGGTTTGTGTCCATTATCATAAAGGTCTTTGGGTTTGTGAGATTTGTCCTAAATAAGTTAAAGAATAGTGCATTTTGGTGTTGGGTTTATGAGCAAAAATGAATAAAAGGGTTATAGTCATATAAGATTGGTTGGTGAGATAGATGGCTGCAAGAGAAATAGGGGGCGGATGTGTTTAGGTTTTAAGATTAGGTTTTATTCAATGACAAACATTTAGGATCAGTGTGTTTCTTATACAAAAACTTAGGGATTGTGTTGGATCAAGTTTAGGTGTTATGTTGGACTGGGCTAAGGTTGTGATTTTAATTATATTGGTATTCATTGTCGCAACGGGCGGGTATCCGTCAACTTTTACTTATGTTTCAAAGATGCTATTAATGTTTTTTTTTTGTTCGGGCCTTATGTTTATTTGGATTTGAAATACTTTTCATTGTTACTCCTTAAAGTAATTTTTATTTAAATTATCATTCATTAGTACGGTTAATGTTAGAAAACCGTGTAACCGAATAACATTTGCTCGCCGCAAAATATAATTACAGGGTGCCCGCCGCCGCATTGCGCGGATACCCTGCTAGTCAAATAATAAAGTATGATCTATACATAATCAATTAATTATATGTCTTACATGCAAACAAACAAAATTTAATGATAAACAAGACACATAATAAACTCGGTTTCATTTACTTTAAACACTTCTGTATCAAAATCTTTACAATGACTTTTCATAAGAGAAAATTTCTAAAATATACATATAGGGAACGCTGTTACAACAATGAACCATTGAATTTTGTGTTGCAAAAATGGACCTTACACGCAAAATATTTGCGCTCCCATTTGTTTTTGCGCTCCGAGTTTTAGATCATTACACGTACACTTTATGCTAGAATCTGAACACGACACGTGGCTTTGGAGCGCAAATTTTTTGCTCTCCTTAGATTTTGCGCTCTCAAAGTTTGGGTTTGTGGGGACGGAGAGCAAAATTTTTGCGCTCCCGACCCTTTTTGCTCTCCCAAATTAGAATATCATGCGGACAATATATGGCCACGTATACGGAGAGCAAATTTTTTGCTCTCCCTAACTACTTTTGCGCTCCACACATTAAATGGCCACTTATCATCCGTTTTTTTTTTCTTTTAATAAAAATATTTTTAATTAAAAGGTAGTTGAAAGGTTGGTAAAAATTAAATTGTATATTTAAGATGAATTCATTATGTGGAGCGCAAATATGGGGGAGAGCAAATGTTTTTGCGCTCTGGCAATTTTTTATCCGAATTCCATTTGCGCTCAAAGTAGAATTTTGTAACTCAAGTTTAAAAAGTACTTTTTTGTAATGGCAAACTTTTAAGTGATGTTTTGGTAATTGTTTTTTTTCATAATTATTTTAAGCTGTGGAGCATGTTCAACGGGTTTAATAATATTTGATAGAAGCCCATTTACAAATTTATTAGCCATAAGAAAATGTCACTTCAATACTTTTCTTACTATAATTGTCAAAAGTCACAATATATATAGTCTTTTCTTACTATAATTGTCAAAAGTCACAATATATGAGGAATTTTCTTTTGCTTACCCTTTTTTTGGTGCTTACTAATGGACAAATCTCCACCATCCATTTAGTTTAAGGATTAACCTAAGATTTAATACTTAAACATAAGTCCATGTTTTTTTCTTGTCTTTTTGTCTTCCTTTTTATTCACCTTTTTTATTTCATTTTTATTTTTTACTTTTTTTGTTAATTCCTGTTTTTTTTTATAAATGAACGTTTTTTTTTTTTTTTTTTTTTTTTTTTTTTTTTCGCGTTATTCGCGCTTTTTATTAGTGTTTTTTCGCTTTCATACGTTTTCGTATGTTTCATCCCTTTCATCTCGTTTCGTCCGCTTTCCAACGCTTTCCTCCATTTTCTTACATTTCGCCCGTTTTCGCTCATTTCATACGTTTTCGTTCGTTTTCGCCCGCTTTTTACGTTTCGTGTTTCTCCCGCTTTTATACGCCGTCCGCTTTCCTCCATTTTCTTACGCCGCCGCTTTTACCGTTTTCACACGTTTCGTCCATTTTCATACGTTTGTCTGCTTTTTATGTTTTCATGTTTTCGTCATTTTTATACGTTTTGGTCCGTTTTATACGCTTTAATCCGCTTTCATAGGCTTATATACGATTTCGTCCGTTTCATATGTTTTCGTCCGGTTTTATATTTTTTCATTT
Organism: Chrysanthemum lavandulifolium; assembly: GCA_022545495.1. Lineage (NCBI taxonomy): Eukaryota > Viridiplantae > Streptophyta > Magnoliopsida > Asterales > Asteraceae > Chrysanthemum > Chrysanthemum lavandulifolium. The sequence continues at coordinate 253,205,138 of CM040241.1, read as the reverse complement.
TTAGCGTTTTAGCCGTTTTCACGCCGTTCGTTTGATCGTTTTGTTCGTTTCATACGTTTCGCTCGTTTCACACGTTTTAAATCGTTTTTTTAGGTTTTCATGTATTTTCGTCCGTTTTAGACGTTTTGTCTCTATTTTATGTTTTCATGTATTTCGTCCGTTTCGACGTTTTCGCATTTTACGTTTTCTTCCATTTTAGACGTTTTCGTCTGTTTTGAACGTTCGCGCGTTTTATCGTTTTCGTCCGTTTCATCCGTTTTACAAGTTTTGTCCATTTTCGAGACGTTTTGTCCGCTTTCATACATTCTTACACGTTTTCATTCATTTTATACGCTTTTGTCCGTTTACGAGACGTTTTCATTTTGATATTTGTAAGTGACACTTATTTATCTCTTATGATATAACACTTTGTAAGAAAGATGAAGAGTATTACATTCTTTATCATGTATGTGTTATCGGTTGGGATAATCAACTAAGAATGTGATGATTATGATGATTGGGGTTATTTGTGTTTTGAAAATACTTAGAAATTTTTGTGTTTTATGATATTATAAAATATTAGAAAAGTTTTCAATTGAAAACAAGAGATGTTATGATACTTTTGTTAGACTTGTGGTGGATTTTTATTTAATAGATACATTGTGCATGCCGATAGGTTTTATCGCGATTTGAAAATATCTATGGTTGAATCGACAAACTAAAGAAGCTATGGTTGAAGAAAGCACATCTTTATAAACAAACCGAGGAAGCTCAAACACCGTGATATGACACATGATATCACGGTGATATCACTCACTTGTAATATCACATGATATCACACGTGATATCATGTGTGATAACACGTGATATCACCGTGATATCATGCGTGATATCACCGATGGTAGTATGTGTGATATCATAGTTTATATCACCGGTGATATCACTTGTGATATCATGTGATATCAAAGCGGTGATATCACCGTGATATCATGTGTGATATCACGGTGTTTGAGCTTGCTAAGTTTGTTTTGCTTTCTTCAACCATAGCTTCTTTAGTTTGTTGATTCAACGATAGATATTTTTAATCCTCTATAAAACCCATCGAAACATGCACAATGTATCTATTAAAAAATGCCACCACAAGTCTAACCAAAGTATCATAACATCTCTTGTTTTCGCTAAACACCTTTTTAATATTTCATATTATCATAAAACACAAAAATCTTCCTAAATATTTTCAAAACACAAATAAAAAAATGACAAAATCATCACGTTGATATAATAAGTGATGTATATTATTATTTCTTTCATATATACTTGGTAAAATACTAAATTTTATCACATTTGGTAAGAATGTAATATTTCACATTCTTAGTTGAGTATCAAAATTGATAACACATACATGATGAAGAATGTAATACTCTTCATCTTCCTTACGATGTTATATCACAAGAGATAATAAGTGCCACTTAAAAATATCAAAATGAATAAAATGAAGCAAACTATGAAAATAGAGATTTGAAATATTCTCAAATTCAAACAAGTGTTGCATTAAATTAGCATTTTTTGAACAAAATAAGAATTCACCTAAAGAGACTTTAACCATTTTATTTCTACTAAGAGTATAATATCACAAGTGATAGATAACACTGGTTGCATTAAAAAATATACGCTTGTCAATTGCGATGAAAGGTACAAAACTATCATGTAAACGAAAATTATAAAATATTAGAAAACACATAGGTGATAATATATAAAATATACGAAGCAATGAAATATCTCGTGTGATATTAAATGTTAAAAAACATGCTTGTTTGTTTATGAAATATTACAAGTGATATTAGACATTAACTTTTTTATAAAATATCACAATTGATATTAGACATGTAATATAATAGAGTTTAATACTAAGCATGAAAACGTATGAAAATAGACGAAACGTATAAAAACTACAAAAACGGACAAAACGATGAAACGGACGAAAACGTCTCGAAAACGGAAAAACGATAAAATGAATGAGAAGCGATAAAACGTCTTAAACGGACGAAATGTATAAAACGGACAAAACGTATGAAAATAGACGAAAGCGCCTAAAATGGACGAAACGAAAAACGGACGAAAACATATATAAACCTATGAAAACCGATGAAAACGTATATAAGTGGACGAAAAACGAAACAAAACGATAGAAACGGATGAAAGTACATGAAAACGTAAAACAAACGAAAACGTATGAAATGGACGAAAACGTATGAAAACGGACGAAACGTATGAAACAAAACGAAAACCTAAGAAAACGGACGAAAACGTATGAAACGGACCAAAACGTAAGAAAAGCGGGCGAAAGCGCCTAAAACGGACGAAACGTATGAAAACGGACTAAAACGATATAAACCTATGAAAACGGATGAAAACGATATAAAACGGCGTAAAACGTCTCAAGACGGACGAAAACGATAAAACGGACGAAAATACATGAAAACGTAAGAAAACGGACGAAACGTATGAAAACGAACGAAAAGGTAAGAAAATAGACGAAAACATATGAAGATGGACGAAAACGTAAGAAAACAAACGAAAACGTTGAAAACGGACGAAACAGAGGAAAACGATGAAAGCGAAAAAAACGCGAAAAAATAAACGTGAATAACGCAAATTTAGAAAAAAAAAAAACGTTAATTCATAAAAAAAAAAAACGAAAATTAAAAAAAAAAAAAAGGTTAATAGAAAAGAAAGACAAAAGACAATAAAAAACATTGACTTAGGTTTAAGTATTAAATCTTAGGTTAATCCCCACCATTAGATTATACTAGATGGATGGTGGGGATTTATCCATTGGTAAGCATGGATTTTTAAGTAAGCAAAATAAAGTGCCTCCACAATATATATAGTCTTGTCTTTGCATGGAATGATTTAGAAGTAACCACATGACCTAATACATGTACCAACTTTAAATCACATACAACAGGTAATTGTTTTTAACGAGCTTTATAAGAATCATAACATTATGTCATATATTTGCCCTAAAACATTCCAAGTAAATATATGTATGTTTCTCATGTCTTTTTTTCTTTGTCATCATATGGTGAAGACTATTTTCGTACCAAAAAGTTTAGAATTAGAATTAGAAAGCAAGATAATAGTAGTGTCGAATTCATAAAGTAATAATGTATACGATAGCAATTTTTTTAGCGTTCAAACATCAAGACATAATTACTTGGCTGTTTATATGGATTGAACTCAAAATTTGATTAGCACACGAACATATACAAATTGTATATTGTTTTTTATTCATATCAAAATATAGGAATATAGGTTAAATACAAATTACAACATGTTTATATAAAAGTAGACTAAGGCAAACTTAAGATCATAAGAGAACATGAGAAAACATGTAATACATAGTAACATCTGTTAATTTTAACATGATAAATAGACTCTCTAATCATGCAAGGGTTGACATCAAGGTAAGTAGTACTACCTCTGTCCCTAAATAAGTGTCCAGTTTGACTTTTCAGAGTCAAACTGGATCAACTTTGACTTTATTTATTTTTGTGAGTATTATATAATACTTGATTGAAAAATATATGAATAGATTGAGGTTTAAGTGTATTTTTCATTGGTATAGTTTTTCATCAAGTATTATATAACACAAAAAAAATAGTAATATTTACGGTCAAAGTTGAACCATTTTGACTCTGAAAAGTCAAACTGGACATTTATTTAGGGACGGAGGGAGTAGTAAAAGTTAATCAAATTACACAAATAGGCATATCAGTTCTAAATTATAATAATTATATGCACCACTATATATCAAATACACAATTCATGTTCTCTACTTTGATCGGGGTTTTCTACAACATACCAAGTTTTATGTGAGCTACAATTCCGATCGCATACTAGATATACAAAATAAATTTTACATGCAGTGATAATGATAATTATGGTAAAACATCGTAAACGAAGTGCAAAACACATACCAAGAGTGTCATTAATATATTTATAAAAAAAAAAAAAAAAATAGTTATCTAAATATTTAACCACCATCGTTGAAGGTTCCTTTTTAAAAATCATTGTCATTGGGATTTAAGGTTTTCATGAAACTAATTAAAAAAACTTAAGTAGCTAGTTGTCTTCGCTTTTTTTAACACTTTTCTTTTATATAGTAATCAATATCATGAATTTACTACAGTAATAACTTGAACCGTAATATGAAACCTACATTTACTATCTCTTGATTAACGATCAAACTAACAAGATTATGGTTAGGGTTCTATTTAGAGCTACAATCCATGCACACATAAACATTATAACGTATGCAAACATACATATAGAGTAGATAAAAGTATTAAAATAGTACTAACAAAAGAACCATAAATATACCTCATGGGATCAAAGTCACCTTTTACTTTGAAATCGAACCATGAATTTTACGGAAAGATGAATCGGGTTTCTTCGTCTTTGTCATTAAACTCTTCTTTTAGTAAAGCTTTAGCAACTAAAAACCCCTTTAGAGCGTGCTGATAACGTGTTGTAAACAAGAATTGAGAGAATGAAAATATTCTTCAATTGATAATAATGTAGGAGATTACAAAGGGTATATATAAGATAAATGTTAGAGTAAAACCCTAATAGCTAATCGGGCTATGGGCTTCTTATGGGTTATATGGACATCCACTAATTATTATCCATAACAAGTACACACAATAGCAAAAAGTGATCGTCCTATGGTCAATTCTTACAACTACTTGCAACCTGATTCACTAGGGTCCTATGGTCAATTCTCCTATCTTCCTAGATACTACCCAAACTTCCAAGCTACCAAAACGAGGGTGTCCCAAAATAAGCAAATAAAGTATACATATAAAGTGATACGAAAACGAGAAAACTAAATCATAGCAATAACAATTTCATAACAAGGTTAACACATGAAATGATTAGCCAAACATTCTATAAATTACATAAACAATAATGAATAAAACAAGAATTGAGTTAAACATAGGGTTCGTTTGGTAGGACGGAATGAAATGTCTACTGAATGGAATAAACGATGTAATGGAATGAAGATTTTAATGTAATGATTCATTGTAATTATTAATATGTTTGGTTTGTATAATAAGACGTAATGGAATCGATAATAAAAAGACTAAAATACCCATTAATGATAGAAAGTTTATTTAATGTGGTTAATTAATGAAGGAGTTTTATGTAATTTTGATTACATTACAAGATGTAATGAAAAAAAAGTAGGGGACCCCTAAGGAATGGTTCTGGTGTAATGGGTCATTACTTGCAATGAATCATTACATTCTATAAATGTAAACAAACAACATTTATTCATTACATCGTAATAATCATTTCTATTAAAACTTTGATTACGACATACCAAACGCTACGATAGTGTTTGATACAATTACTTGATGATTAACTAATACAATGGATGAATTGAAATGAATTATCCCTTGAAAAGTGGTGGATGATTGCTGAAATTGCACTGAGATTGTGCCCTAATCGTCCCTTGAAAAGAGATATCAAAAAGTACAGAATTAAGGCTATATTTATAGGCCACGAAAAAGTTACGACGCCTTAAAACTCTCGTAAAACAAGTTACGGCATAACTTTAAAATATATTACGACGTAACTAAATTCTAGAAGCTATTTGATTGGTTAATCCAAATACCATCGACATATAGGGATTTACCCCCCGAAAGTAGCGCATGGTTTTCACTTCAAGTCCTTGTGCATTATAAGTGTAAAACTATATAGGATTTGTACGGTTTCAGCCCCCATCGTTCTTAACTTAATTATATACAGTCCTTGTGGCATAATAAACTTTATGTGAATATCCATCTTTTAGTCCATGATCGTTCTTGTTATTTTTATAACAAGTCCTTGTGATAAATTAAACTTCATATGATTTGTCTAGCTTTAGTCCTCCATCATACTTGTTATTTTTACTTTCAGTCCCTGGATTTTGACTCCTTGGTGCCCAAGTTTGATAGTTATGGCGTAAGTCAATCGTGCCACTTACGCCGTAACTGTCTTTTGAATATGTTTTTGTCCTTTTTGGCCTTTTCTCATATATTTTCCGCTCCAACGCCTCAATTAACCTGAAATGTGAATAGGAACGAATATGAATGAATTAAGTACCATATTAATATAAATGAGGCAATAAACACGGGAATTTGATATATAAAATATCAGGCTAATTTGATGTTATCAATATTCATCTCACATAAAAAGTATACATTGGAGTTGCTCCAAGAAGCCGGTGTTCTGCATTCAAAGCCTTACAAACTCCTTATAGATCAACATGTTAAATTACAAGCTGATGTAGGCACTCCACTACCAAATCTAGAAGTCTATAGAAGAGTTATTGGCAAGTTGATTTATCTTACAATTCATGCAGCAACCTACATCTGTTCATATGTAAGTAGCTAAACACTTGTTAAGATACCTTGTGCAGAATACTAGTCAAGGAGTTCTCTTAGCCAACAGCTCTGCAGTTCATCTAACAGCTTATCGTAATTCAGACTGGGCAAGTTGTCCTATGTCTTGAAGATCTACAACCGGCTACTGTATTCTCCTTGGTGACTCTCCAAATTCATGGAAATCAAAGAAGCAAAATGTGGTTTCCAGATCATCTGCAGAGGCTGAGTATAGTGCTATGTCCATAACCTGTTGTGAAGTCACATGGCTAGTCTCTTTGCTTAAAGATTTAGGTCTTAAGGATCTATGGCTAGTTGATTTAAAGTGTGATAACCAAGCTGCAATACACATAACTGCCAATCCTGTTTTCCATGCTAGGACAAAGCATATTGAAGTGGATTGTCACTATGTAAGAGATCAAGTAAAGGTTGGGTCTGTTAAACCTTATTATGTTTGTTCTAAAGCTCAAGTAGCTGATGTATTCACAAAGATTCTACGAGTGGATCAACACGATCATTTGTTATCCAAGTTGGGAGTTCAAGATTCTTCTTACTCTCAACTTGAGGGGGAGTGTGAAAGTAAAGAAGTGGGATAACTACAGGGACTAAAATGTAACATTCTAGATAGTTCAGGGACTGTAGCTGTTAAGTAGTTAACACTCTTTGCAATTAGGCGCCAAAGTCTGTTTTGCCTGTTAAGCACTCAGTATCATTCTCATTTGAAAATAAATCAAACACATTATCATTTTCCCCATTTCCTCTCTTTCACTATGTGTTTCTTGTGTGTTTTCACATCACTGTTTCAGTTCACAGACGTAGAACAAAATTCATTTATTTGCATCAAGGCAGCAACCTAACGCACAAATACATATATATTATTAATACTGTGCACATCTATTTGCCGTTTGGATTATTTTGTTTTCTGGTTATTTATTTATTTCTTTATTTATTTTTTTATTTAAAATTTATAAAGTTAAACTTGACTAGGAATAATACTTTATAAATTGATTATAGGGTAGCCTTGATTATAAATACACTCGATGGTTGATGATAACTACGTCAAATTAATAATATACAAATAAAGATGCCTATAATAACAAATGTAGTTTAAATGGCTAAATTTGGGAAAACTTCAAAAACAAGAGGGTGTTACTTTGAGGTCTTAAGATATAAGACTAATGTATAAATATTAAGGGTCCGTTTGGTTTGTAGATGGGTTTAAGATTAGGATTAGGATTAGGATTTGAATTTGAAGTATGAGAGAGAATATATATTATAAAATAGGGATAATGGTACCAGTTTCAGTATGAGTCTCCGTCTGGACTTCTGGTTCATTCATGTCAACATCCTCCTGAATATATGACTCAGTGTCACTGGACTCGACATTGAGTTCAGGAGTTAGAGAATGTTCCTCTTCAGCTCAACTTATCTCCTTAGCTATTGATGATTTTGTGCTTCGTTTCTGGAGTATGTATTTGCTGGTGGTCTTAGGAGCTGGAGTTGATATGTTCAACAACGTCCAATCAACCTGCTCAACTTCCTCTAAACCCTTTCCCTTGCTTTCAACTTTTGGAAGGGAGTGACATTTCCCCGAGTCTGGTTCTTCAATGGTCACACCCTTCCCCGGTCGTCTTGCCGACTCCTCTTGTTCCAATAAACTAGCTTCAATGCCCTGTTGAAGGTCAATATCATCAACATCCTTGAGGTTTGGTTCGTTTCTTTGACCCTCTTTCCTTACCCGTTCCACCCTTTCTCTTCTTCTTGCTTAGAGTAGAAGAATCGACGGTAGTAGATTTGTCTTGTCGTTTCTTGGGAAGAGAGGCATAAGATGATTTGGAGGACTTTGATGAAGGTTTTGTTGATTTGGTTGGGGTTGGATTTGGTGATTCACTGGCGATAGACTTGGTTGCCTTGTTCAGATAATCTTGGAAGTAAGAGGCATCGAGAATATCATCAATGATGAGAGCATCTGGTATTGCCTTGCCAAAGCTCTCCTGATTTGAACCTTTAGCCGCAAATTTGAGATATCCAAGAATGTGCTCTGATGTGGCTAGGTGAAGTGAAGATTCTCTTTTGGATGGAATTGATGCTTGGCCTGAAGGTGTTTGATAATAAGCTTGGAGAATCTGATGCTAGGGATCACCCGCTTATGCACTGTTTTCTTGCCTTTGACATTTTGTGTTATCTTTTCTTTGTCAGTGATGAAAGTGTGAATCGATTGCGTGAACTCCTCCCAGATTCTTTCAGCATAGTCCATGTTAGCTTGATTCACCATTCCCAACAAGATTTGCAGTATTGAAGCCCTTGGTCTTTCAAACCCAGAAGTTTTTCCAGTGAGGCACATGTTGAGAATGGTGGTGATTGCCCTCCATGGCTGATACATTTCATTGGTGATTACCGTAGATATCTTGTTGACTACAGATGGATAACCCAAGTCATTGACAAACTTGATTAATTCGTTGGTAGTTGGTGGAGGAGTGAAGGGTTGTTTGCATCATCTGGTGTGATTTGTAAGGCGTCTCGGATGGTGTCCTTGGTGAGTACATACCATGTTTCATCCAGCTGACAACTGTAAACTGCTGTGATTTTATCCCATTTAAATGTATCCCAAAACTGCTGAATGTAGATTGAGGGAATTGTGGAGCATAGAGTAAGAGCACTGAAAAAGTTTGTATGCTTCAGTATATCCACCGCAATCTTGTAAATGGGATTTGGTTGAGTCTTGTCCATATCTATGAAGCTGTTACTTTTCCCAATCGGAACCTAGTCGGCATACGAAAGAATCTCTTCATCAGTACGTGTGGGAGGTGGGACAGTAGCAACTTGGTTAACTGGTGCATTGATGTCAGCCATTGTATCTGTACCAATCACATCCACAAAGAAAGATATATGTAGAGTGTTTATGTTAGATGAGAGAGACATAATTTATGATTAGGTCATGAGTAATCAAACACCAAGGCATTGGGAAACATGAGACATGATTATAGAATTAAAGTACTTAATAAGACACGGCACAATCCCGGGATTATGTCACTTTGATCAACATTACAAGATAGACTAAACTCTGTTTTGACAGCTTGTGATTATCAAGTTTCAATTGACAAATCTTAAGAGGACAAGTCGCAACTCAGTTAATGCACCAGGGACAAAACGCAGGATGACAAAACGCAAACGTCAACCCTGAATCATACCATACTACATATGACAAAACGCAGTAGACAAATAACAACACAACAAAACGCAGTGTGGGCAAGTCGCAATGACTTAAGTCTAAGTTGGTCAAAACGCAGCAGACAAAACGCAAGTGACAAAACGCACTACTCTTAGACAAATCACAACAATATTTTAAAATTTGCCAGAGTGGGTCCTACATATTATAATAAAGTATTCTTTAATAGACAAATCACAAGACCTGAGATTTGACACAAAACACATCGCAACTAACCTAGACAAAACGCAATCATTGGATCATAGACAAGTCGCAACTAAGAATCAATAACCAAATCGCAACATAGAACAGATTCACCAAATCGCAGTTAAGAACATCATAACAAATCGCAACCAAGCATATTCTAACAAAACGCAACTAAGCACGTTCTACACAAGTCGCAACCAAGAACACTTTAACAAAATACAGGCAAGAACATTACACACAATGTGCGCCTAAGAACATGATCATCAAACATTCAATCCAGAAACCATAACAACCTACTGATCTTAAGTAAGTAACTCAGAAAAAAAGCATATATCACGAAATAACACCCCAAAGCATATTTGATCTAACCTAACAGCACATCTATGGAACTATCACCATACGAACACAAATCAAGTGTAGGCATTTGCTAGAGGACAAGCAAATCCCAAGTGTAGGCATATTTGATGAGGTGTAATTTTATACGTTTTTAAGGGGTCATTTAGCCTCTCAGTTCGTACATATTTTATCATTTATTGCTCTAAATCGTTTATATATGCGTTTTAGGTACTTGGGAATCAAATGTTGGAAAAGGAAGCATTTTGGACTCAATTAGACGGAAAATGAAGAAAACGACAACATCGGAAAAAAGTCACAGCAAAGGAGTTGTAACGTCATCACTTGAAGATTAAGAATATCCAGAGTTTACAAGTGACGACTCAGTCTCTGGAGACGGCCTCCTTCTGACGGCGTCAAGACCAAATCAATGAAGGTTGACGGCGACGCCACATCAAGCTCGGTGCAAGAGCGAAACCCTAATCAAGGCGAATCGACGGCGTCAAGAACTAACAAGTGACTCCATCACGATTGTAAACTCTATATATATATATATATATATATATATATATATATATATATATATATATATATATATATATATATATATATATATATATATATATATATATATATATATATGGTAGGTTAAAATGAAAGTTTTTATAATGAAAAGAATGAGAAGGCGTGTGAGGTGACATGTGTCACTTTTGCCACATCACCATGCCATGTCATGTGACATGTGTCACCCCACCCCACCCCACCCTCAAGAAAAAAAAAAATCAAAAAAAAAAAAATTTTGGCAAAATTTTTTTTCCCACAAATTTATTATCGCATCACAAGAGAATATCGCATCACAATCATAATTGTGATGCAAGAACTTATAATTTTAATGCATTAAAATCATGATTATGATGCAAGAACTTTATAACCGTAATGCAAGAACTTATAACCTTAATGCACTAATAAGTTTTGGTGCATCTTTATTATAAGTTACCGCATCATAGTTAATAGTTAAGTGCATCAATTATGATGCACTAAAATCAAGGTTATAACCTTAATGCACTAAAATCATGATTGTGATGCAAGAACTTTATAACCGTGATGCGAATTTATAACCTTAATGCACTAAAATCATAATTGTGACGCAGAACTTATAACCTTAATGCACTAATAAGTTTTGGTGCATCTTAATTATAAGTTACCGCATCATAGTTAATAGTTAAGTGCATCAAGTATGATGCACTAAAATCAAGGTTATAACCTTAATGCACAAAATCATGATTGTGATGCAAGAACTTTGTAATCGTGATGCGAATTTATAACCTTAATGCACTAAAATCATGATTGTGATGCAAGAACTTTATAACCGTGATGCAAGAAAAAATTGGCGGGAAAAAATTTTGCCCCAAAAAATTTTTTTGGCCAAAAAAACATTTGGCGGGGGGTATGGTGATGTGGCAAAGGTGACACATGTCACTTCCAAATGTCTTCTCATTATTTTCATTCTAAGAAACTTTTCATAATAACCCAAACCTATATATATATATATATATATTTGTTTTATTTTCATTACATTGTGTGCAACTTGGAGATAAATCCTAGTCCGAATTTTACAGCTTTTGTAGGGTCCTTGGCCACCCATAACTCCATGTTTTGTTGAAGATAAGTTACTCAATTCTTAATCGTTACAATATGTCTATATGTTGTGTGATTATTTGTCTTTCTTCTATTCGATCTAACATGCTAGGCTAAACTTATTAGTATTTGCTTAGGATTGCATGAAACCTAGTTATTGATTATTGATTATCGTCTCTTGTTGATTAGCTGTTTTTGCGTTAGGAGTAGGAAAACTGGCTAAGTCAAAGTTATACTAGCTTGAATGTCCGACTAAGCGCTTAGTTACTAATTAACTTAATGTTAGTAGTATTTAATGCGTGAATTGTGGAAATTGAGAACTTAAAAAGGCATTCTTAGGTGCAGCTCAATTATAACAAAATTCATAGAGTTAGGTAGTAACCAACCATCGATTGATATTAAGGAATACAACGCCCTATTTAGACAAGGGCGTGACAATTCGACTAACCAATAAAAGATTACTAGAGAGTAATGAGATTCTAAGTTAATACACTTTACTCATATACGAATTTCTCCAATTTACTTTTTTGCATATTTAGTTTAGTTGTATTTAGTGTAATTAGTAGTCTTAAAAACTAACCTCTTCAATCTCAAGATTTTACTTGCTTTCTTACAAATATTAAAAGAACAAAAATAGTCTTCTCTCAACCCTTAGACTTAATCCGACATACACTTCGAGCCTACGTAACTATTCCTCTAGAGAACGACCAATCTCCCGTGTCCTACCTATACTACACTACAACGGTTAGGTACTCTGCCTAGGAGGATTGTAAAACTTTTGGTGTTTTGAAAAAATCTGCATCAGTACATAACTTGTCTATAGAAAACATAAAAGATGAAACATTGTCTAGTTCAAAAGTATAACATAATTGACCTATGGTGAGGCCATCATTCTTCTAATGTAGTTTGTTGCCTAGTCCTTCTTGGTGCAGTATGATAGGATGAATCAAAAACTGCTTGCACACCACTTGAATGGACCTGAGATTTAGACTAGGATTGATCATCAGTAGTTTGAACTTGACTTTTAGATTGAACACAACTTCCTTAAATTACAACATCTTGACTTTCAACAACACCTGGACCTTCAGCTTGTATCTTTGCAGCAACATTTTTAACTTTAGGTTATGTATCTTTGCTGTAACATTCTTTGCAACAACTTTTTTATGCACTTGATTACCTGTTCCCTTAGCACTTGAACTTTTTTACTTAGGCTCACTTTGACTACTTTGAGTTCCATATACACCACCCTGCCCAAGACATGTTTTTCTGTTGTATCCAGGAATGCCACAAACACTACACTTTACACTCTTTCAAGCCTTAGACAACTTACCATTCTCACAATATGTTCTGTTTCAGAAGTTGTCCTTCTTCGTTTTATATTTTTAAGCTAATCGCAGTTGTTTGATATTTTGGTGGAACAATGGTTGTGGCCACAGATGATTTTTCCCAATTCTCACTGCCATCTATGGACTAGATAATGTGTTTGTAAGTTTCTTGCCATGTGTTAAGATAGTAACAAGGATGAGCCCATGTTTCCACAACTCCTACTCGTTGTCCATTTAAAGTTATATTACAATTGAATGCAACAACATTTTACATGGTAAACCTGTTATCTCCCATCTTATGCAAGTAAAAGTCTTATTTACAACATTCACTACACATTGGTCTCCCCATGGTTCACTAAACTAAAACTTTTATCCCTCATTCTATAAAATATTGTACTTAACAACTTTTTTCTTAATATTATCTAACATGTGATGTGCAGTTGGTGTTAGTGGCCTATTAGTCTTCCCAATCACATTCAAAACATTGACTATTCTCTTCATACAATATTCCCTGATGTATTCTAAGGATGTAATGATTGGTTTTTCCATATCCTTAACTATTTTTCCATGAAAAACTTGACTCATGTTATTAAGTAAGACATCAGAATGAGCTCTCCCTAAATAAAAATAAAATAAAATAAAGTTGTATTACTTATACATTTAATAGTGCATTAACATATACCACTTAAGTTATACATATAGATAATTACCTGACAAATAAAATAAAGTTGTATCTTACTTAACCAAGCATGGGCAAGTTGAATAAATCTCTTGAACTCAAGCATAACTTTATCAAACTGTAAAACAGTTGAGGCTGGTGCACATCTCCATGGATAGTCTTTGAAGGCCCTACCTTTCCATTGAAGTTTCATATTGTCATGAATGCTTGTAAGACAGAAACTGTGCTCTGCATTTGGAAAAACTTTTACTAAAGCTGGAATGATACCCTACACAAAATCACATATATCAGTGTCTGTTTAAAAAAAGAAGAACATGAATTCAGTACCAATTTAAGGGAGTACCTTTTGTATGTCACTAATAAAAGTGAAGTTTTAGTTTGGCGATAGTTCAAGATCATCAGATAAAAATTGAAGAAACAAAGTCCATGATTCTATGTTTTATGATTCTAAAAAACCATAAGCTAATGGGTATATACCATTGTTGCTATCAATTTTCACAGCTGTAAGAAGTTTACCATTCAAATCTATGACAACTAACTCATTTTCCAAATTCATTTCATCATATATATGGATAGATCTTCCTGCATTGTCTAACTGTGTATTCTTACTCCCTTGGAACAAAGCAGGTTGCAAAGCATTCTCCTCATAAGTATTCTCTTTATTTGCCACAATTGAATCATCATCTATCTGGCATGATGTTCCTACATTGCCTAACTGACTACTCTGGCTCACTTGGAACAAAGTAACATCAACATCAAGCTCCTCAAACATGTTATTCACATCAACCAGTGATCTTCATACTTTCCTTAACTGCTTACTCTAACTCACGTGGAACAGATAAACCTCAACATCACCAGGCTCCTCAAAATTATTATCCTCATTTGTAAGTACTAATGTAGGATCACTGTTATCACTAACATCACTATCAAATCCAACATTCAATTCTTTAGCATGTTCAGAGACATCAATAAGCTTATCTTTTTTGCATATTGCCAATAGGTAGGCTGGCAAATGACATGTCAAGGGTTGAAAAGACAGGTTCAATCTCTGGCAACTGAATAGATTCCCCAATACTATTGACGTCCAAAGATAGTTGTGTTAGTTGCAGAAAAGGCTCTACTACAGGATCATTATCAAGGTCATCTAAAACTAATCGTCTACTACATGACTGTATAGCAGCACTAGATACTTTTCTTCTTTCTGCATCAATCTCTCTAAAAACAGTCTTAATTGATTGTGGGGACATTTCATTCAACTCTAATCTTGTCTTACCTATTTCAACATAAACATCTATCAACTCGTGTCTTTGACAATGTCTTTCAAAAACTTAAGATTCACAGTCGATGAAGCTATACAAACCATCATCTAATAAACTACCAGGCTTAGCAAAGTAGTAGTAATTGGTTTGTCCTTCATCATAACCAATTTGGACCATAAGAGCATCCATTTCATCAACAGCGACCTCATTCATATCAACATAATCAACAATACATTCCTTCCCTCCTTCGTATATTCTACATGTCCAATTTTTGAAAATACCATTGTGATGAACTCTCATGCTAAACCGACCTAATCGACCAGTTGTTGAAACCAAGAACAGAGCACTGTTAAGATTATGTAACCTAAACAAAAAATAACTTATACAATCGTACGATCATATCATTAAAAACGAATATAACAAAAAAACCTACCATATCTCCTCATTGCAAAGTTTTGTTCTTTCATAGGGTCATCAATAAAAGCATGTTCTCTAGCTTGCCATAATGTAGACCTAAGGTTTGGGCTTGTTAACTTGTCACTTAGAAAATTAGATTTCAAGGCTAACATTGCATTAGGGTTTTTTGGGTAAGCTTCCAAGACAAGGTTGTGGATGAGTAATGAGTACAGGGCTTAGTTATATTAGAGCTCATGGCGGGTAATCGTTTCGTTTTTGAACGGCTTTTATTGGCTAGCCGAACCGATGGCGACTTCGGATTCCGGTTGAACCCGTTGGTCCGATCCGATTTTCAAAATCATATATACCATCAACATGTTAGCATATAAATTGTATAAAGCTTTATGTGATTTATTTGTTTGTACAATATGTATAATAACATGTATTTATTGTGTTTAATGTTGTATTCTTTATTTTAAGATTTTGATACGTGTGTTTAATTAATTTGTACCAAGAGCTTTATATATTGTATGTCTTAATTTTAAGACTTTTGATATTTAATGTGTTTAATGTTAGAAAATTAAGTTGTAGAGATATTTAATATTTAAAATCGTGTTTAATTTACTTGTACATTTTACTTTATTAATTGTATTGCTTAATTTTAAGATTTACATAGTCTTAGGTGGTGTTTGAATGCAACTTAATTGACTTAATATGAAAAAATTTAATTTATTAAGTCATGTAAAAAGTTGTTTGTTTTTCACTTAATCAAAATAAATGACTTAAAATAATAAGTGATAAAAGTGAGGGTCTCCACGTTAAGTCATGTGTTAATTAACTCATGGAAAAAATAAACAAACAAGCCTTTAGCCGTTTAATGTTAGAAAAATCGATCGTGCTTTATAACATAGTTTGAAGTTTACCATATTAAAAGGCGGAGGTCTAGAGGCCCACCCTCTCAACTTCTTCTCCTATGTTTCTTCTTGTATACATCGGTTTCAGGCAACTGTTTCCTACAAGTTATTCAAAACTAACAATAACCTGCCAGTAGATTGGTGTGTAAGATACTCAGTTCTTGGGTTTCTCTCCTGTTTTGTTTAGTATCGTGGGTTGATAAATTGGGGTTTCGGTTTAAGGGCGTGGGTCATTATTCAGATATCGGGTTTTGGATATCCAAACAAAGTGCTGGCGTTGAATGGTTCATGGTCTGGTTTATGGTGGTGGTTTAGGTTAGGTTCTTTACTCGTTTATTTAGATGCTGTCGTAGTAGTTATTGTTATGGTGGTGTGGTTCATTTAGGCGTGGTGTGGTTCTGATCGATGGCTTCGTGGTTCGCAAAGGTTTAGTTGGTAGTTCGTTCGTTTCAAATTGGTGTTCATTTAAATTGTGATCATTGGTTTGGATTTGGGTCTGATGAGTGCTTTTTGTGACTCTGTAGATTTGGTTGTGGTGAGATAGGTTGTTGTGGTTGTAGCTAGTTCGGTTGTGGTTTGTTTAGACTGGTGGTCATACGGTTATGATCGGGCTCAGTTTATGTTTGTGGTCGTGTCAACAAGGGTCGAGGGTTTAAAGGTTCAGTTCGGTTGGTGCGATTATGTTTGGTGGTAGTGTTGGGAAGTTTAAGAGGTGTGTCGTTATTTCAGGAGTTCTTTGGTCCCGTAGACATCGTCTTGGCAAGGATCCTAGCCGTTTCAACATGTGATGGTCCAGTAGATATCTCATTTTCGTGTCTCCCAACTTTGAAACACAAAATTCAAGACCAATTTTTTCCAACTCCTCTACTTTCCAATTTTTTCTCCCCCTCTATTTTTCTTCTTTTCATTTCACACTAAAAAACAGAGTAAACAAAAAGAATTCCAATTATTGCATCATAATGCATCATATGAAAATCCACACTTGCTTCTAAGTTCTAACAAATGTGTTTTATTTGTGATTGGTGAATATGATATGTCATGTTATTTAGAACTTCAGAGGATCATTATCCGTTTTGGTATTAGTTGATATATAAGAGTGTATAATTAAAAACTCAAATATAATTTGCAAATCCACTTAACGTTAGGGGCTTATATAAAACTTTTTCGAAATAGTATACTTTATTATACAAGTAAAGCTCACTAGCAAACATTATTGAATTAGCATAACCATATCGCCTCTGTTTTTTGTTTTTAGGAAGCCATCAATGACTTGCGTTCAGATTTCCAGTCAAACCCCTTTGAGTCATTTAATAAACAATTAAAATGACAATAATCCTACAGTGTCATGAAAGTATAGGCAACCAAGATGAACAATATAATCTTTATTCGAGATCTAAGTCGCAATAGTCACTTAGATTAAGTTTACAATAGTATCCAAATGTTACAAGGTTAGATTAATGTCAATGAGACAATAATCATGTAGATGTAAAGACAAGACAAGACAAGGTTGAAATGATCGTAAAGAATAGAAGAGAGTGATACAAAAGATCGCACACTCAAGTGTGTGTAACCCTAGATAAAGGGACTTATTAAATAGGAGATTAAGTTTCACTAAGACCCCTCTAACGGCTAGTAGAGACTCATCAGCAGAAACGAAGAAAGGCTTCAGCAGAAATGAGCTTCTTGGAACTTTAAATCTTTTATCCTTTGTCCAGGTTAAACCCCTGTAATTAATCCTGCAATAAGCCACAACTTGAAAGTCATTAGTAATTGATAGAATGATATGTTTGCCACAGACACCAACCCAAAATTTAACATTCCCCTTAATCGATGAGCAAACATATCAAACAATATCAATTTTTCACACAAAATTTATGCCGATAGATGTGGAGGTTCTTTGTGAGTATGTCTCAGCTTGGTTTGAAGAGCCAATCTTTTAGCATTTATAACACCTCTAGCAATTTTTTCCCCGATGAAGTGAACATCAATTTCAAAGTGTTTTGATCTTTCATGGAAAACAGTGGTTGACAAAGAAGTTGTAAAGCGATTTGTTATCACAAAAAGATCGACAGGAAGATTGATATCAACTTTTAGGTCTTTTAGGATTTTTGAATCCAAATGATTTCACAGCAAGCAGAGACATAGATCTATATTCGCTTCGTGGAAGATTTTGAAAGAGTGTTTTGTTTTTACTTTTCCATGAGATTAAACAATTATTAAAGAAAACACAATAACTCGTGATGATTTTCTCGGTTTTCTTGCATTTCGCCCAATCAAGATCACTATATCCTTCAAGATGATTTTCGAGTTGTCAAATTGTACCTTAGACCTTTTCCCGAGCTCCTTTTAGATATCTCGAACATTGAGGGCACATTCCGGATGAGACTTTAAAGGAGAATGCATATATTGTGCCGCATAATGAACCGAGTATGAGATGTCGTCTTGTATGGGTGAGATAGATAAGTTTCCCAAGTAACTTCGATAACCAAAGTGATGTTGACAAGCAAGGGTCATCGCAGTGGGAATGTATGGAAGGACGAGTTGGGTTCCATAGAGTGGACACAGTTTGCACCCAAGAAGACCAAATTTTTGAGGAGTTCAAGACAATATTTTCTTTGGGAGAGACAAATGTCATTCCCGCTTTTAGAACCTCAATGCCAAGAAAATATTTTAGATTTCCCAAGTCTTTAATATGAAACTTTGTTTTAGGAACTCTTTGAATCGGTTTATCTCATCGCAATTTCCAAGAAGGACAATATCATCCACATAAACAAGCGAGCAATAAACTTGTTATTCTCGATTTGGTGAACAAAGAGTGATCATTAATGATTGAACAAAGTTGTTTTCTTTTAAAACACCGACAAGTTTTTCATTCCATTTCGGGAGCTTGTTTTAAGCCATATAGGATTTGACAAGTTTACGACTTTATTCTTATTGTTCTCATTACGTAACCCCTTGGGATGGTCATATAGATATCCTCATCAAGATCTCCATACAAGAAAGCATTATTAACATCAAGTTGAAAAAGAGGCCATTTGTTTTTACGGCTAAGGCAATAAGACATCCGACAAGAGACATTTTTACAACAGGGAAAAGTTTCATCATAGTCTATTCCTTCCCTTTGGTTATAGCCTTTAACAACTAGTCTAGCCTTGTATCTATCAACTTCACCATTGGCTTTATATTTGATTTTAAATATCCATTTGTAGCCAATAGGAGTTCTATTAGAGGTAGATCGCTTATATCCCAAGCATGGTTTTCATTTAAGGCCTCAATTTCGTAATTCATAGCATCAACCCAATTACTATCATGGATAGCTTCTTCATAATGTAGGTTCAATACTTTTATTAAGACTAGATGCAAAGCAAGAATTATCTTTGTTAAGATTGGAGTAATTAACAACCTTTTCAACACCATATTTGACTTTTCCTTCTATAATAAAATCATTAAGATTATCGGGCAACTTGGAAACTCGTTGACCTTCTAGCAAGAGTGGTCGGCAAGCCTCTTTCTTGTTCAGCAGAATCGTGTGTTGTATCGCTAGGATCGAAACCGCATCGCGCAGGATGTGAATCATGTGATATGTTGCCCTCGTGGTGTGTATTATCATCTATAGATGTTGCAACCGGTTCGTCAATCCTAGTAGGATGACTTACCACCGTGCCATCATCATAGGATGTCACTCTCCTTCATCATTGGGACTTATTTGTGAGTCAAAGAAATTTTGTGATTTAAATATTTTGGTACAAAGGTTTCAACAAAAGGTTTTGACACGTAATTTTTCATTTTGAAGGAAAACAGCTTCATAAAATTTGACATCTCTCGAGTAAAAGATATTTTTGTTTCAAGGCTCAAGAGTTTATAGCCTTTCTTCTCATTCGAGTAACCAATAAAGACACTTTTTCGCACCTACTACCAAATTTATCGAGATGTTGAGAATGGTGGCATAGCATAAGCACCAAAGACTCTAAGGAGAGAGAGTGAAGGGTCATGCCCATACACAAGGAAGAACGGGACTTGCTGACAGAATCAAGAGGCAACCTGCTTATGACATAGGCAGCAGTTAGAACACATTCGCACTAAAGATTTAGAGGTAATTCCCCAAACATGAGGATCTAGCTACATTAAGGAGATGCCTATGTTTCCTCTCGCAATACCATTTTGTTGTGGTGTATAGACACAAGAGGTTTGATGTAAAATTCCTTTTCATGGAAAAATGTTGAAGTTTATTATTGACAAATTCGTCCCATTATCACTTCTAAAGATCTTGACATTGTGTTCAAATTGATTTGATAGCATATGAGTAAAATTAACAATGGAAACATAAACATCATCCTTCCCTTAAGCATATAAACCCACACCGCCTCGAATAGTCATCAACAACAGCTAAAAAGTATTTGTAACCATCTCTGCTAGTGACTTTATATGGTCCCCATACATCAAGATGGACAAGTTGACCAATTTTAGTTGATTTATGTTCACTTGAGGAATGGTTCCCCGTTTGTTTAGCTTTATTACAAGTATCACGAGATGATCGCTTGGATGTACTATCAAATTTAAGAGTGGGTTTAAGATGTGTAGGACTTGGTCGTAGGATGACCAAGTCTTTGATGCCAAAGATTTTTGAAACATGACAAACAGATATGCGCTTATTAGAAGTAATCTTACATGTAGAATCAATATCAAACATATATAACCCATTGTGTTGTTTACCAATCCCCACAATCCTTTTTGATGTAAACTCAGATATATAATGCTTAGATTCATTAAACCCGACAAACATCTTATTATCTCTAGCAATTTTATGAACAGACAAAGAAACTAACATTGTACTGTGAACAACAAGTACATCAAAAGAGTTAGGTCATTATTGACCTTTAAATCACCAATTTTAGTAATTATATTCGAGTACCGTTGGGATGTCCAACAGCTTAGACCAAGATTTGAAATGTTAACAACATTGATTAAGAATTTTTCAACACAATATGTGTCGATTTGCACCGTAATCAACAATCCAACCAAGACCGATGTTTCCAGCTAAGGTTTTAGTGTTGTTGTTAAAAACTTGTTGAAGTTTATATTAAACTTGACACCGCCATTAAAGAAGGTTCCCGAGAAATTTTACCGCCAAGTTTGCATTAGCGATGACACATTGTTGTCATTGAGAAGACTCATAAGTCTTGAGAGTCGCTCATTAGACAAGGAGACAGGAGAGTTGCTAGCACTATTATCAATGACACGATTGGTTTCAGCAGTAAACATTGTTATCGCCGAAAGGTTTACCATTAAAATTCCTTTTGACATATCCAAGCAGATAGCCAACAAGATCATAACATCTATCAATAGTATGACCGTGTTTTTGCAATTTGTGCATTTGAGGTTCATGTTTGGTCCTCTCGCTATTAGAGTCATTACAAGATAAGGCCGTAAACTTTGTTGTTAAAACCTCTTTGTTATCAAAAATTTTCCACCATCGAAGTTTTTGCAAAGAAAAGTCGTAGCATTGGGTTTAGTAGAACTATTCCCAGATGATACATTTCTGTGAGACTCTTCTCCAGAGACAACAGAGAAAGCAGTTTTGACATTAGGTAAAGGATCTCTAGTTAAAATATTGCTTCTGATAGGAACATAGGAGTCATCAAGACCCATAAGAAATTGCATTAACTTGATTAGCTGATTATGTTTTTCAAAATGTTTTGCAGCCTCACAAGTGCAAGGAGGCAAGCTAATCATACAATCAAATTGTTTCCATAAAGAGTTAAGGTTGTTATAGTAATCAGCAAGAGAGGACCCACTTTGACTAAGAGAGTTTATATTTTTATGCAGATTAAAAATAGCTGAACCATCAACCTTATCATAGGTATCTTTAAGATCATTCCACATTTCATAAGCAGTTTTAGCATATATAGCACCAAAGAAATAGTTCGTGGTCGAGAGAGTTAAGAATCCAAGTAACCACAACAGAGTTACAAGTATCCCATTGATTAGCAAGATTAGGGTTCGAATCATCTCTTATGCAAGTACCATCAATAAACCCTAATTTATTATGGTTCCTTAAGGCAAAAGTCATGGCCATATTCCATATTTTATAATTTTCGGCCCAGTGAGTTTGATAGTAATGATGGGAGTCCCATTAGTGTTATTAGGTGTAAGCACAAAGCATCCCCAAAGGATAAGCTTTTCTCAGTGGAACCACCACCACCAGCAGTAATCACCAAAGAACCATAATATAGACAAGAAGATGCATAAATAATAGAGACAGGATAATAATAAGACCAAATAGATAGATAAATAAGACTATGAATTTAAGAAACAACAAGCACCAAGTCCGTGGACTAGAGTAAACCAGCAGTGTATTCGTACCACTCAAAGGTGGCGATCAAGATGTTAGTCTACCCGTTGCACCCACAAAGACTTAAGCATCAGATGTTTGAAGAAGAGATAAGACTTAGACTTACGAGAGATATGCAATGAAGAACAGATCACAATTACCTTAGATTCACTTAGTCTAAGGCTAATTGTAAGTAGAAGATAACCAAGTGATTACACACGTAGCAATAACCCCAAACCACCAATATGTTGTCAAGAGAATCAATGAGCCCGATGCTCGATACCATGTACGAAAGTATAGGCAACCAAGATGAACAATATAATCTTTATTCGGATCTAAGTCGCAATAGTCACTTAGATTAAGTTTACAATAGTATCCAAATGTTACAAGGTTAGATTAATGTCAATGAGACAATAATCATGTAGATGTAAAGACAAGACAAGATCGTTGAAATGATCGAAAGAATAGAAGAGAGTGATACAAAAGACCGCACACTCAAGTGTGTGTAACCCTAGATAAAGGGACTTATTAAATAGGAGATTAAGTTTCACTAAGACCCTCTAACGGCTAGTAGAGACTCATCGCCAGAAACGAAGAAAGGCTTCAGCAGAAATGAGCTTCTTGGAACTTTAAATCTTTTATCCTTTGTCCAAAGTTAAACCCTCAGTAATTAATCCCGCAATAAGCCACAACTTGAAAGTCATTAGTAATTGATAGAATGATATGTTTGCCACAGACACCAACCCAAAATTTAACACAGCATGCTGCTAATAACATTGTCTTGTGTAAGCTTGGATGCTTTATTTGATCCATGAACCAGTTCCATTATTCTAACAAGAATACAAATATAAGTCATTTCTAAAAGCTATCATAATGGGCCAAAACATATACGTATTGCTTTATAATTATATATACAAGAGATATACATCTCGTTTTACAAAGGAAAAACTAGAAGAGGGAAGAAAAGAAGACGGGAGAATTGCATATATATCCTTCAAAAACCTTAAAATTACATATATATCCATCTTAAACTCGTAATTACATATATATCATTTTTAAACATCATAAATGTCATATGTATCAAAATAATTAATTTTTACATATTTAAAACAAAAAAATTTATAATTAATCATACCTTGACCATTATGCCCTTCTTTTTGTTCATCTTCTTGAGTACATATATTATTGCATATATAAACCCACTATACCGTCTATACCACATCACATGTACCCTCGTTATCAATTTTAAGTATATTTGTTGGATAGGTGGATATACTTTAATTTAATTAGTCTTGTTATTGAACCCACATAATTCTTGTGCAAAAACTCATCAATAATGTGTAAAGATTGAAGTTGTGTTAATTTGGTTTTGGAGAAATACATTTAGGTAGACACTGAAATGGGATTTATGGGATTTTATGTATTGTATAATGAAATGGGTCTAAAACTATAGCATTGAAATTTTCATTGGTTCAAGACAAAATAAATAAATAAATAAATTGACAGTCACAAGTATGAATCGTCATTTGGATCCCTTGATGGAGGATGAAGGAAAAAATAAGGGTATAATGGTCAATGCATAGTTAAATATAATTTTATTTGTTTTAAATATGTAAAAGTTAATTATTTGAATATATATGACATTTAAAAAGTTTAAGAAAGATATATATGTAATTATGAGTTTGAGTTGGATATATATGTAATTTTGAGGTTTTGAAAAGATATATATGCAATTCAACAAAAAAAAAAAGAAAAGAAAAGAAAATGATGGATATATTAAAAGCCTTAAGGTTAATGAGTTGTGAACGAGGTTAAGGGTATTTTTGGAAAAACTACCAGAAATTTGCATCGTAGTTGTTAATCAGAAATCGAAACTAAGGTACATTAACATGAGCTACATGTTCGTATCTTTTCAATAAAATGTTTGGTAAATTAATTGTTAACAGTAATTATAAGTTGTTAATGTGAATTTTATGTTTTAACAATTCAAATATTTTAAAAGCTTCGTGAATCACCTTTTCATTTTGAGCTACTTGTTTAAAATAAAAACTTGAAGTTGATGTGATCCAAACGGAAATACTTGTTTTGAAAGAGATTATTTCAGAATAAAAGTTTTATACCCAAAAAGCTCCAAATATTAATCTACCAAACAGGCCCAAGGATTCAAGTTATGGAAACAAGTTCGCTTTGCATACAACATATATAAAACATGTCACGTAAGTAAACCAAAACCCTTACAAAAGAAAATTTTAGGGTGCGTTAGATATCGCCATGAATCATGATGGGTATGAGTTTGATAGTAGTGGTGGCCTCACTATCATAGATCCATACCTTACTCTTTTGTGGTATATGAAGTATAGAATATAATTATCATTCATTCTATAATAATGGCCTTCATCTTAAACAAACATAATGTATCACAATGATTTCCATTCCTCATTACCAAATTTTACATACCAAACATGCCCTCTGGTAACACTCAGCTCTATGAATAGGCCACGAGTAATAATTTCAAAATAAGCCCTTAACTATTTTTTTATTTATGTTTTTTTAAAGTGAAGAAAAAAAATATATAATATTTATAAAATTAGCAAACAATAACTCTACTATACATTACTTTTTTATCAATCAAATAACAATTTCTTAATCTTATCCTGGTTGAAATGCATCTGTTACTTTTCTAGATGCAACTGATCACTTCCAAGGTTTACAACATTTCTATAAAGTTACATGCGTGTTTATTTTGAAACTATATCGTAGCTAAAACGGTTTTTAAAGGACATAGTTAAATTATGTTAAATGAACTTATTTGTGTTAGTATTTGTGTTAGATTAGTATTTCTATTGGTTTAGGCTCAATTCAGTGTTAAGTTAATCATTAGTATATATATTAGTCTCATGTAAACATTATTATCAATCAATATATATTATAAATCGATTCATCATGCACGTGTTACATTGTAAGACGTGAATGATTAATCAATTGAAAATATGTTTACATTATACCCAATATTTATACTAATGATTAACTTAACACTTGAGATTGGGCCTAAACCAATACACACAAATACTAATACCAATCAAATACAAATAAGTCCACTTAACAGCCCCCACAGTTGGAGCGGGAGGGAAACAAATGCTCAAACGGTCTCGGAACTCAGTATACAAAGCAGAAAGAAGACCATTGGTAGAAGAACTTTTAGAAGGACCAATGATGTGTTTTAGGACATCGAAATTTTCACAGTGATTCTTGAAGAAGTAACATCAGATGGCATAATTAACTTTTTCCACATCAAGTTTAAGGGGAATGAAGTTGGTAAAATAGTTAACTACAAATAGTTTATTGGTGTGTGATAGGGTAGGAGGAGGGGGAGTATTGTCCGTTATTATGAACGAAGGTTGGGTAGGATATTAAGGTGAATAGTGAGGAGGAGTTCGACTTATGGTTGAAGTTTAGAGGAAAAATTAATCGAGCTTTAGCCAACTAAAGTTGCAAACAAAGAAAAAAATGAGAAGACAGTCGAGCTTTAGTTGACTTAATGTAGAAAAGGGCTTGGGAATCAAAGACAAATAAATCTTAATTTGTCGAACAAAACCAAACTTAATCTAACTATCTTATAATTGAGGAAGGCATTTTCGTCCATTAAATGTCTTAATTTAAAAAAATACAACTTAATATGCAACATGTATAAATGATTAATGCTATGTGTAATTTTTTATTTTTTTTATTTTTATTTTTTTTAGAGAACGGCACCACACTTGAAATCCAACCCTCGAGTTAAAACATCCAAACGGGCAGCCCTTGGGACCCGTACCACTAGGAGAGACCAACGAAGGGAAACCCTAGAACTCACGGCTTCGCACTAGGAGGAAAACCTAGATTTTTATCTTTATGAGACTCGAACCCTGGTAAACCTCCCCAGCTCCGAAGGAGCCTCACATAATTGAGCTAAGTTCTCGCTTGGTTATTAATGCTATGTATAATACATTAAAGAATCATTATTTTACACATAATTATTTAGATCCTTCATTAATGTAAGTTTCATGCCAAATTTTTGTTTGGTTATGAACATTTAATTTTTATAAAATTTGCATATTCAAAAAACATTTATCATCTATGTATTTTACTACAAATTTTGTGTGATCCTAATTATTTTGTAATAAATTTGATTGATAAAAATCGTACACGTCAAAATACGAAGATTTTCAGATGTTCTATAAAGTATGAAAATGTATAAACATATAAAGCACAAAGATTCTCTATGTTTACACGTTATTAAATATTGTGACAAATATTACATAATATCTACTCCTTAGCAAGTATCTTTCACCGTCAGTTATCACAACCTCACTACTGACTAATGTTTTGTTATCGCCAATGCATCATGATGCACGTATGCTTGCCATTTTAATATGAAATGGTGTGTAATAAAGTTATTCCTCAAAATTCTCGCCATGCATAAAATCATTACCACGGAAAACATGTCATCGAAAAAATTGCGCAAGGTGCAAGGTACCCTGCTAGTGGTTACTAAACCAAAAACTAACAAAAAAAAATGCTAGATTGTTATGCACCCAGTGCAATTAATGTTCCCACTGTCCCATGAATTCTACCATCCAATTAAACTTAGTGGATCATAGGTTCTTAAATAATAACTCAAAACAATTTCTAGAATTTACAAACGATCAAATCTAAAAACAAATTGACAATCACAAACCAAAGCACAAAATCTATTCTTCACTACAAACAAATATTCAAACATAAAAGATAAAACAACCATACTTCTATCCAACCGAACCTAAAACAAACTTTTTCTTTTTCTTCTTAGCTAACCTAAATCCTAATAAAACTACATAAAAATAATACTCCGTAATAAATAAATAAATAAATAAATCAAAATAACCAGGATACCTTCGGATCACCGGGTAGTAAACGGTGACCAAAGGATAACACCTTTTTGTTGATGAATCTTACTTAAAGCTCGGATACAATAGAAGACATGAATGATTAATTGATTGATAATAGTATTTAAGACGTGAATGACCCAATATTTCTACTAATGATTAACCTAGCACTTGGGTTAGGCCTTAAACCAATACAAATACAAATATCAGAGCATTTATAATGCATCAAGTCTTGAATACTGGATGCATTTAATGCATAATACATTTAATACCAAAAACTTGCATGAAAGGCTTGAGGTTCATCGAGTTTTTTTAAAAAAAACTTTCAAAAAAGCTATTAATGCAATGCAAAAATACTTTTGCAAAAGTCTTTTTAAAATAGTAAAAGGCTTTTCACAACTTGATGAATTGTTCATGCTCTTAGTCTCAAGACAAATACCAAGAGCATCTACAATGTTTCAAATGGGCAAGAAAAGCTTTTCCTATTCTAAAAGTCTTTTAGTAGTGTTTTAGATCGTTAAATAAATTTTTAAAACTTTTGAAGCTTTTACACAAAGATTATTATACACCAAATCTTTCTCAAAGATTTAGTTTATAAATATAGTATGATTTAATACATTAATGCTTGAGGTTATCAAGATCAAGATTACGGATGCTCTAATAACAATACAATACAAATAGTTCTACTTAACAAATTACAAATTATAGTTATTCTCAAAAGATTTTGAGCAAAAAATATTGACTAGGTATTTTTTGAAAATTAACTGTGGTAAAAGACAAATATAAATGCAAGGGCCCACACAACACTTTGGGGTTGTCTTCTTCACCAAGCCACATATATTGAAGGCCTCTAAAAATAGAGGCGTGTGTGGTTAGCTGTGCCATATGTTCTCAAATTCGGGCCATATGCATAAACTATTTAACCATGCTAAATGCAAGAAAAAATAGATAACAAATAAATTTAACGGAGGCTACCGGTGAGAATTGATCGGAACCAAGCATGGACGAACCATAACTAAAAATGAGCATGTGCGTTTATGAAAAAACTAAATAAGACTATAAACATAATTTTTGGGGACGAGGTGCATTTCCGAAAATTTGAGACTTTCCCGGACACGAGACCCACACCGGTTCTGTCACTGAATAAGGTCATGACGCTGGTGCTACTGGAATATTGTCTTAATCATCAGGATTTTGCAGCCGGGCGGGGGACCCGGAGATTTGTTAGGAAAAAAACAGGGGGTAATTAGTTGCAGAAGATGAATAGGAAAAAACAGGGGATAATTAATCGTAAGCTCTAGCAGCTTCATCGTAAGCTCTAGCAGCTTCATCATAAGCTCTAGCTGCGTCTTCTGCAGTGTCAAATGTACCTAACCAAACTCTAGCGGATTTATGTGGCTCGCGAATCTTGGCTGCACATTTCCCCCATGCTCTCTGTCATGGACCTCTGTATTTTCTCCTTTCAATAATTGGATTTTGTGCTACTTTCATGGCGGTTACAACTGTCGTTATGGTGGTGGTCAACATTTAAGCAAGAAAAACTCAGCTTCTCCTGGTGCATCAAATGTTGCCAGCCAAACCTCAGCTGCCCTTTCCCCCGCAGCCAAAGTCGCACTCCCCATATGTTATTATTATAAGACACATAGGTGAAAAAAAAAGGATGACCCTTTTTATGTAGGGTGTGTTTGTTAAAAATAGCCGTGAGCAGTAAGAGTGAGATGTGAGCAGTAGTCAGAGCTCACCGCTCACTGCTTCTTAAAGAAGCATTGAAAAAATGAGCTTTTTTTAAAAAAATAGCAAAGCTCACCGCTCTTTTGCCAAACGAACACTAAAATAAAAAAACTCATTGTTCGCTGATTGCTTCAAAAAGCTCTGCGCCAAACATAGCCGTAATGTTCATCTTCGAGGCCTCAATGATTAATTTTTGCCCCGGATGACGGGCTTTTGGCCCAGGATGACGGTTATCATACTAAGTTACTAAGGCTATGCAAAACATATACGGAGTAGTAGCGAGGAATGTACCAGCTGGAAGGAAAACCAACATAACCTGAAACATTTCTAAGTGGATAGTCGTCATTAACCTTAATGAGGACGAGAATACATAAAAGTGGTTACCTTAATGGTCTTTTTAACGTATGATAAGCAAGCAGAATCCACGTCGCCGGAGTTTACTCTCTGTTTTGTATGTCGGTAATTATATGGCTTTATGAAAAGGAACCTCTTCTCTCTCTCTATATATACACGCACTGCACGTTGTTTTATATGTGTGTGTACATATTGTCTTGAACTCTTAACCACGCGCGAATACCAAAGCAGTTGTTTTTACGCTCATCTTTGGCCTGCAAGTTTCAAGTTTGGATTTTCTATTCAAAATATGAAGTTAATCTTGACTCAGGAATAATACATTATAAATTGATTTTAACTAGACTTTATGGTTGATGATAACTAGGTCAATATTGTTAATATACAAATAAATATGCCTGTAATGTTAAATGTTAGTTTAAATGGCTAATTCTGGGAAAACTTCAAAAATAAGAGGGTGTTATACTTTGAGGTCTTAAGATATAAAGATGTATAAATATTAAGTTTACCATATTAAAAGCCGGCGGTCCGGAGGTCCACCCTCTCAACTCCTCCTTTGTTTCTTCTTGTATGCATCGGTTTCAGGCAACTGTTTCCTGTAAAGTTATTTAAGACTAATAACCTGCCAGTAGATTGGTGTGTAAGATACCCAGATCTAGGGTTTCTCTCCTTTTTTGGTTCGTATCTTGGGTTTCAGTTGCGGTTTCAGTATAAGGGCGTGGGTCATGGTTCAGATATCGGGTTTTGGATATCCTAACAAAGTGCTGGCGTTGAATGGTTCATGGTCTAGTTTATTGTGGTGGTTTAGGTCAGGTTCTTTATTCGTTTTATTTAGATACTGTCGTGGTGATTTGGTTATGGTTATGGTGGGGTGGTTCATTTAGGCGTGATGTGGTTCTGATCGATGGCTTCGTGGTTCACAAAAGTTTAGTTGGTAGTTCATTTGGTTCAAATTGGTGTTTGATCAACTTCTGGTCATAGATTCCAATTTGGGTCAGATCAGTGGTTGTGACTGTTGATTTGGTTGTGGTGAGATAGGTGGTTGTGGTTAGTTGTACTGTTGTAGTTCGGTTGTGGTTTGTTTTTAGACTAGTGGTATTGGGGTTGTGATGGGGTTCATTTTATGTTTGTGGTCGTGTCAACAAGGGCCGAGGGTTTAAAGGTTCAGTTCGGTTGGTGCGATTATGTTTGGTGGTAGTGTTGGGAAATTTAAGAGGTGCGTCGTTGTTTCAGGTGTTCTTTGGTCCGGTATTATCTTGGCAATGGTCCTAGCCGTTTCTACGTGTGCTGGTCTGACAATCTTGAATTTTTCTTTGTCACCCATTTCCACATTATGCGGCACTAGCACTCGGTATACACTGTGGTCCGAACTATTTGGTTCGGTGTTGTTTTGACGGGTCTCGTTTTTGTGGACTATTTGGTTCGGGGTTGTTTCAACTGCTCTCGTTTTTGTGGACGTGGTCAGGGTCTTGGTTTGTTTTTCACCCGTTTCCACGTTGTTTATAAAAGGATAGGCCGGATGTAATGGTCACCAGACCCACCGCCGCCACATCAACTAATAATTTCGAGACGGTGTATTTGTTATGAAGCATACAGGAAGAAGCGCACATATTCAAAGGTATGAAAATTTTTATGATCCTGATGTTTTGGAAAAAGCCATATACGCCTAGCCAAAAAAATGTAATCAAAATATAATGGCAGAACCTGTGATGTACTGATGTGGAAAACCAGTTTCCCAAAACAGACATTTAGTTCTTATGAAAGATGATGCCCAATGGAATCAGCCATTACTTACAAGTGATTAACAGGTCGACAAAAACCAAAAGACTCACAGCAATAAGCAGTTAACGTCAAAATTCGAAAGTCCAATTTAAAGAGTTTACTTGGTGCTAGCTAAATAAGCGAAAAGAGCAGCTGCAAAAGACCAAAACTAGTAGAGGTCTATTTTGGCTGTTGGGGATGCTAGATGGAGCTTCAACAACATCTTAGTAACCATCAACTCTCCAAAGCTGGGACGGAACCCTTGGGTAGAGTTTGAATGAATAACCATCTTCTTTAGAAATGGAGAACAAGCAAGTAAATACTTAATTAAACACACTTCATTCTCTAAACCTCTAATTGAATGCAGAACCACTTTCTGAAGCCGCAACTGTCCCATTTTTCTGCGAACGAGCTCTGAGGAGGAACACACTGCGGGCAGTGGCACTACTGCATAATTGTATGTAGCCTGCAAAATTGAATAGCGCGTTATTACATGCACAACTATGAGATTTTAGAATGATCGATAATTCAGTTAGATAATATGCATTTGACTCACTATAATCAGAAGGTTCTCCATATTGGGGGAGCCACAAATCAATTCAATAGCACATGATGCCATAGTATCACTCTTGAAGTCTATATTGTATAAATTGAGAGTCTTGAGGCATGGTAAGGCGGTTGGGACCTTCTTTGTAGCATCTGTTACTAACTATAAGAAAAGTAGTACAAAGAAAACAAAATTAATTAGTTAGCGAACTCATAAACTCGAGTTGCAATATTTTGTTAAACGAGTTTAAAACATCCAACTTAACCTTACCCTGCAGTTCAAAAAGTCCAGAGTCAACTCTTGAAGTTTTGGGAATAAGCCTGTAAGTTTAGATATAGTGGAACTTGTGACCATTGCCGTATTATCTAGCTCGAGCAATGGTAAAGATAACACATTAAGATTTTCAAGTTTTGCAATCTCAACTAATTTTATGTCTCCAGGTGTGTTGTTACTAAGTTTTAGAATCTCCAGTAGAGGACACCGAGTTAAAAACTCCCCACATTTGTAGCCTTCAAATGTTACCTCGCACAAGTCTAAGCTCAATAGATTTGGAAAACCACGAAAACTTGACATGGGACAAAAATAACAGTTATAGAGCTTCAAATGTTTCAGCTTTTGACATGAAAAGAGATAGGTATGCAAATTAAGTGGTGTTTCTGGCATATTTATAAGTATGAACTCCTCAATTCCTTTTCGAGACAAGAACATAACCCAATTATTAATATCCTCGGCATCCAATACATTGTTGTCCTCTGGTATATAGAGGTCAAACTTTGTTATGGCACCTTTAAGATGAAGAAGCAGCCTACTTATAATCCTCCCATAATATGTTTCCTTTTCTTTCTCTTGTAAATACTCATAAAATTCCTCGTCAAACACGAGTTGGGTGATCATAGTCCATTTAGACCTCCAGTAGCTCGACAAGATACCAGTCTTCACAGCGTCTTGTAATGGCAAACAATGCAGAATATTTGTTATCACTTCATCCGGCATGCGATTAATAACATCTTTTTGAGCAAACTTAGATGCTTTACTTGACCCACGAATGTGTTCCATCTTCTGACAAACAGAAAACTCTAAATCGATGGTATAAATATTCAACTCCTATGGTTTTGCACATATAATTCAGTTTGATGCTTAAAAAAATACAGATGCCACATAGCTAGTGCTTACATTGTGAATACATATTGTGATCAATTCAAAAAGGACAAGTCCTAAACACTCCTTAACTACTTATTATGAGTGTGGTTGCTCTTAGTTTGGTATGGGTTTATAAGCAGCAAACAATTATATTACTTTACGTACTTATTTTCAAAGTTTAGTCCTTTCACCTTTTTTTTGAACGTCAAATTTAATATAAACGCTCTAAGCTAGCAAGACGTTAGAAAAAGGATACTACAGTTCATACAAGCAAGTTCATACAAGCAAGTCCTTTAATTTAACTAATGAATACTAATCAGTTAATAATTATAAAACTATTTCACATAATAATAACAACAACTAAGCATTATATCTTTGGTGATCAAAACATCCCATTATATATAGTATTAAACCATAAACTTATTTGTGTCTTTGGCGTTCAAAAATCCCATAAAGAAACCTTTAACTATGTGCAAGGCAAGGATGCATAAACGGGTTACCTTAATCCTCTTTTATACGGTTATATACACCAATCTTTTTCTTCGTCGTACTTCACACCCTTGTTTCAATCTTTGTTTTGTGCATGTTATGTGTGTGTTTTAACTGGTTGAATGTGTTTATCAGTTTCTCTCTCCTCTTTTATATATATACCTTCTCTCTCTACTATTTTTACAAGTTTTATTTTAAAAAATCATATTTATTTCGTTTTGATATATCTACTCTTTTTTGTTGGACAAAATCTACATTCCCCGTAAGCCTGGTCTTTGGGCCCAAATTTCCCATGGCTAAGTTGACCACGATAAGCCTGGTCATCTTTAGGCCCAATCTAAGTATTCTAAGTTCGCTATGTTTGGCACATGAGATTATGAAAAAATTATGCTTATATTTTCAAAAAAATAAGTTATTTAAAAATAATCTTTTTGTCAAACTCATGAACTTAAAAAAATTATAATAATTAAAAAAAAAATCTTCCATAATCTTGAAAATAAAAGGTTATTTCATATAATTTTATAAAAATAATTCTTTTATAATCTTTTCAACAACACTAAGACCAAGACAATCTATTTTCGCTAAACAAACTCGAGATTAAATGAAGCTTCAAAGAACATCAACTTTCTATAGGATATTTTCAGGAACCTTATATCACTTCAAAGGCCATGATACAATAATACCACTGCAAAATTATAACCGGATTCAATGCTACCGGATTCATTTCGATTAAAGGGGCATCGACCGATACAAAGGTTTTAGCGTGACTTCGAATCGGGTCGGGTTTTGGAACACAAGCCTAACGCAAATTATGGATGGAATATCGCCTCTGTACACCAAAAGATATACAACATAGTAAAACTGATATCATACCTGGTGCGGCGATGCAAGATTAGTAGGAATCATCTGTGAAATATTTTATATTTTAGTGTAATGACCCTACTTATTATAATAAAGATATACGACACAGGATACTCGCATAAGGAAGGACCTATGGAAAATGATGAGCATGTCTATAATACAAAAAAAGGTACTGTATATGAAATAAGCTACAAGGGCAACGTACCATGTAGCTAATTATCCATCACATTCATCAATTTCAGAAGGTTAGAGAAGGCGGATAGTATATAACATGATCAATTACAGATTACGTAACTAAGATGCTGCTGATGCCATACGATTAACCAACCAAAATTAAAGAGAGATACTAGAAAATAGAAAGATTTAAAATACTAAAACTAGTAGTAGAAACCGATTTCCGCTGTGGTAGAGGCTCGATGGAACTTCAACAACTTTGCAGCAAATATCAACAGTTCATCGGATTTTAGGGACCGTCTGGGGTAAATAGAGATCTTCTTTAGCAAATGAGAACAAGCAAGTAAACACTTGATCAAACATATTTCATTCTGTGAACCGCTGAAACGTTTAAACACCACAGTTCGTAGCTGCAGCTGCCCGATTTTGTTGTAGTCTACCTCTGAAGGGGAAATGGTATGGGGTGGGCGGTATTCAACCTACAAGAATAATTAGTATTTAAAAGCACAACTATCGGATTTCAAGATAAACAATATGATACAAAAGTGCATTCACTCACTTCGATCTTGAGAGTCCGCAAATTTGGGGAGCCAAAAATTATTTCCAAAGTACATGATAACATAGTATCATTACGAAGATCTATGTTAGATAATGTAAGAGTCTCCAGGGATGGAAAGGCCATCGTGGCCCTCATTGAACCACCCAGTTCGGCCAATAACTAAAAGAGTACATATAAAGGCACTTTAATTAGTTATAGAAACTCATATAGCTTTTTGCGATATACTAACATGAGAATTGTAAAAGAAACAACTTACCTTAGACCCTTCAAACTCTAATTCAAGCTCCTGAAGCTTTGGAAGAAGACAAAAATGATGAAAGATACTAGAACATTTGATCATCCTGGTATCCTCAAGCATACACAAATACAAAGATAACATACTTATATTTTCAAGTTTTTCAATCTCATCCAGTTTGACTACTCCTATTCCAATACATTCGAAATCAGTGATTACAAATTTTTCAAGTGAGGGGCACCCTGTGATAATTTCGCCACATTTGAAATTTTCAAAGGTTACATGATACAAGTTCAACCTCAATAAATTTGGAAAACCATGAAAACTAGGTGGACGATGAAAACAACAGTTATAGATCAACAAATGTTGCAACTCTAGACAAGAGAAAAGATGGGTAGGCACCTTAAGTTTCTCTAAATCACCATTTTAAGAGTGAACTCCTTAATTGTTTTCCAGACAAGAACAAAATCCAATGATTAATATCATCAACGTCCAACATGTTGCCCTGTGGTATATAGAGGATAAACTCGGTTATGTCACCTTTGACATGAAGAAGGAGCCTACTTATAATCCTCTCACAAATTTTTTCATGTCCTTTTTCTAGTAGATACTCAAAGAATAGCACATCCAATTTGATGCGGGTGAGTGTCGTCCACTTATATCTCCAGTTTCTTGACAAGATGCTAGTCCCTACTGCATCTTGTATTGGCATACAATCCAGAATATTACTTATCACGTTATATGGCATGCTGCTAATAACATCTTTCGGTGTAAATTCTGATGCTTTAAGAGTCCCGTGAACCATTTCCATTATACTAGCTAGAAAAACAAAAGTTGTAAGGTACAAGTATAAGTTAATTGAACTATAAATCAACGAATTCACATGTCATCACAAATTCACAGTCAAATGCCCTCTTTTGTACACAAAAAAACAAGTTCATCATATACTCTCAAATTTCATTTCTATGATAATAACAACTACAAGTGACAACGTATTCAAGAGGGCCAAAACAATCGTTAATTAGTTTTACTTTCCATTGTCAAAGCTTTATTTTTTATTTTTTTTTTGTGTACTTGAGCTTATGCTCAATATGTAGCTTATGCCTTATAAAGAATAAGCTGCTAAGCTCATGTTGAGTGTTTGGATTCCTTATAATAAGGAGGTGAAAAGAGAGCTTATCAACTCCCCTCCTGTGCTTAAAAAGTCTCAAAAACCCAAGCTTATAAGGTTATCCAAAAACTAAAATTGGCTTATTATTCATAAATAATCTAATAATCCCACTAAGCAGGCTAAACAAATTAAACACCCATTAGATAACACTTAGGTTTCCCTATATGATTTAAATGTAGTTGAAAAATGACAAGCATATCAGTGTGCGAAATTACGGATACGGATGAAATAAGAAAAGTGCATTGAGGGATTAATATCGCCTAAATACGAAACTCATTCAATCCAATAAGGCGGTGAGGGGCTAATAAGGGCGATTATAGTTTCTAAATGACAAGCGATATATTATTAAAATTGAATTACTTAAAGCCCTAATTATATAAAAATAGCAAAATGTGTAAGTTTTGAGAAACTAGCAATAGTTGTTAGGAATATTAATTTGTTTTTTAAAAGTGTTGGGTACATAAAATGACGTAAAAGCTAAACACTTCTTTAAATAATATTTCAAACTTAGGAGCGTTTTGAAAAGAAAAAAAAAAAGAAAAACAAAAAGATAAACATTTGTTGCCAAATAAGCTTTTAAAGCACGAGGTACGATAACGCCACCCGCCCACCCCCTTCAAGGCCTTTAGCGCGCACGAAACCGGCGCTACGACACAGCCAAACAAAGGAATAACATTTTCACCATCATCATCTTTCATTACCAACAGGACTTCAACCCACAACCATTTGGTTAGAGAGCATAATACCATTAGGACACAAGCCTTTTGGTAAACATTATTATCAACACTTAAATTCTGGTTATCTTCTATAAATAACTTGCTTATTTAAAGTATCAACATAAAATAAGTAGTACTTAATTTTTTATTTTTATTTTTGTAAAAAAGAACGTTTTTATCAACATAGTTACAAGCCCTAATTAATATTGTCATCATAAACATGTTACAAAATTGAAAATTCTAACAAACGCTAACCTTGAAACGCTGTATTCTTTAAACGGCAATCTGGGTGGAAAGACTAAACGTGTTTAGTGAATGAGAAATGGGTAGCTTAAGAACTTTGGGCCTGCTTGTTTGGGCCTGCTCACAAGTTGGGCTAAGTTATGTTTCTAGTTTGCTGGGTTGTGTAGTTGTATAACCCGACCCCGCACAACACCCATCCTTCGTAATCTTCCTTTACTATTATTTATTTATTAATTTATTTGTTAAAATAATTTGTCACAAGAATAGATTTGAACATAAAATAACCAAAGTATAACATCTAGTCACTGGGTAAATCTTAGCAAAACTCCTTATGAGTTTTTGAAAATAGAGAGTCTTCACTCCAGTGTCAATGTGATTCAACGTTTAAAGAACAAGTCTAAAAGAAGATTTACATTTATGTGGGGATTGAGAATACCTCATTGAACCATGTTAGATCTCCTCAACTCCAAGAAGCTTTTCACGAGATGTTTCAACAACAACTAGCTTTAGATCGTGAGATGAAAATGGAAGAAATAAAAAACGATGTTAAGGCGAGGGTGTTCAATCAAGGCTTGAACAAGGAACGAGGATATGATGATGCTTGCAATCAATCAACACCGAAGGGATGGATTCGGTAGGCGACACTATTATCGAGGAGACCAAACGTGAAATATGTGCCAAATATTTTCCCAAAAACTAGTTTAGTTCATGTACTTTTATTTTTCAGTCTTTTTTATCTTATTACTTTTTTATGTCTTTTATTTTATTAATGATATTTTAATTTTAGTTTAATTCACTTTTTATTTGCATATATAAACAAATTTAAAATTTGTGGGGCTCACGGGTCGTCTAACTTAAGTGATGAGAGAGACTATTTGTTGGTTAAGTTGTAGGGGAAATAGTTGAGGTGACACCACATTTTCTATAACACGAACCTATGGCTCGACACTCCATCTAGTGTTGTAAGTCTAAAAAAGAGTAAATTGCAAAATCGTCCTAATTATATATATATACTAAAACTCATTGGGGATGAGCAAGATGCATGATGAACAATCTGCGCATGAGCAGTCGAAAAAAAAAAAAAAAAAAAACTTTAGCAAACATTCAAGTGAATAAAATGATCGGCGGCAACGACTGTCGCAAAAATCGGTTAATTATATATACAAATTGCATATGTAATCCATATCTTTCTGAAAGTGCAGCCTTCATCCCTGAGAGAAACATTTGGAGCGAACATCAGCCTTGGATCAAAGTGAAATTGCTAAAATGCCCTTTCCTTCATAGAGCATTGTAAGTTTCACTTTGGGCATTTTAGTCATTTTCATTTGAGCTAGAGAAGATATTCACACAAAAGGTTCTTATAGAGATGACGTCTGCACTTTTAAAAAAGTAAGGACTACATCTGCAATTTGAGATAGTATGAGATATTAAGTGGTACATATGTCTTTGTCGCTTTCGCATACCCCTATTTTACTCCCAACATTGGCTTAGAGGAGACTTTTAGATATGGGCTAAGGAACAGTTGCAAGAATTGAAAAAAGATAGTCACCAAGATGTGCTTCATAAATCGCCGGACCAACGAGTAAGTAGTGTTGATCTTTCTCATTGTGGACATGTATATATGGATTTTTTTATTTAAAGACAACCAACTATCTCACAATATTTATATAACAAATCAATCTCTCATAATGTTTTAAGCAGAATTTGAACCCACTATCATTTGGTTGGGGAACATTCTCATAGATGGGGTACCATTGGGACACAAACAATTTGGTGGGCATGTATATACGAATATGGTATGTTACGAATTAGGATCAAGCATTTTTAGTATCATTTCTTGTTTCTTCAGCAAAATACCATATCATATAACAGGAAACATGCAATTCTACGCTGAAACTTAACAAATATAAACATGCCAACAAACGTCCATACATATCAGAGGACAATTGAATACTTAGGGACAAAACATTGCAGGCAAAAAATTTATGTTTGAAACATAAGGCCTATGTAGAAAGTGAAAAGTAAGGCCAATAGAACATGAATTACAAACCACTAATGCGTATGGAGATTTTGATTACTTTGTTTCTGTTCATACATGATTCATGACTTTATTTCGCAAAATTAGATATTATAGATATCAAGCTCATTAACAACAGTTTTGAGACAATCTACCTTACCATAAAACTCGAGTTATTCTGCAACAGAGTACCCGTCTAGAAAATGAAACATGAACAATCACCCACATAGATCATACTAAAGGCCATATTAATCAACCAAATTCATACGAAGCTATAACTAAGATCTTGCTTAATTAGCCAAGCAAATTCATAAGTTGAGCTCGACTGATATATGGGATAAGCTCACATGCAGTACACACTTGCATTTCTCATTGCACTATTTCCAGACAGAAGGTACATTCAGCATGTTCAAAACAGAAGTATCACTTAAATTACATAAGAGTGCTGCCAAAGCCTTAAAATTAGAATATTTAAACAAAGCCATAAGAAATGCTGGATAGGTTCAAGATACTAAAACCAATAGATGTTTACTTCGGCCATGGTTGAAGCTCGATGGAAATTCAACAATTTGGTAGCAAACAGCAACTTTCCAACTAGGGATGAATTAGGATAGAAGGCAATCGTCTTTAGCAACGGGGAACAAGCAAGTATAGACTTTATCATATATACTTCGTCTACCGAACCTCTAAAAGATGAAAACACCACACTCTGTAGCTGCAGCATCATCACTCTGCTGTAGTCTTCCTCTGAGCATACAGGTAAAGGTAGTGGGACAGCATCATCATAAGCAGCCTACAATGTTAAAAGTAATATTCAGATGCACACACAACTATGAGATTGTAAGTTAAGCAATATGACACATATGTATTCACTCACTTTAATGTTGAGGGTCTGCAAATTCGGGCATCCGCAAATCATATCTAGGGCAAATGATAACATGTCGCGACTGCTGAAATTTATTTCATGCAATTTAAGTGCCTTGAGACAAGGAAATGTTGTAGGGAACAACCTCCTACCACCAGCTTCTACAACTAACTGAAACAAAAACGTACACCTCCATTAGTTAGACAATTAATTATAAATCATTGTTGTGACCATTTGTAAATCGAATTCAAGACACAGATTGATTGGTCTTACCCTGCAGTTTACAAAATCCAAAGCTAGCTTTTGAAGTTTTGGAAGAAACCCGACAAGCTCAAAGATGTTTGAACTATTGATAGCCACACTTTCAAGGTTACGTAATGGCAAAAATAAGGTTTTGAGATTTTCAAGTTTTGTAATCTCAACTGGTTTCACTTTGCCTGAACTGTCAAGTCTGTTATAACTAATTTTGAGAATCTCAAGCACGGGACAACGAGTTATAAATTTCTCAATGTTTCCACTCTCAAATCTTACACGATATAATCTTAGATCCATAAGATTTACAAAACCAGAAAAAGTAGGTCCCACATGGAAACAACAATTACGAAGCTTCAGCAGTTTGAGCTCTAGGCAAGAAAAAAGATAGGTAGGTAACTTAAGTGGTGTTGCGTGCATATTTATGAGTGTGAACTCCTTAATTCCTTTTCGCGACAAGAGCATAACCCAAAGATTAACATCTTCAACATCAAATTTCATGTACTTAGGTATAAATAGGTAAAACTTTGTTACGACACCCTTAAGATATGGGAGAAGTCTACTTATAGTCCTTCCATTGAAATTAAGTTTGCCTTGTAAACCCGGTACAAATAGCTTCCCATCAAATACAAGTTTGCTAAGCATATTCCACTTAAACCTCCAATTTCTTGACAAGATACCAGTCCTCACAGCATCTTGTATTGGCAAACATTCCAATATATGAGTTATCACATTCTCTGGCAAGTTGCTGAGAAAATCTTCCGTTGCAACTCTTGATGCCTTATGTGTCCCATGAACCAGTTCCATATTGCTAAAAAAGACACATAGAAGCTAAAGTATATATATACTACTTATTGTGTAAAGCAAGAAATGCTGATGCAACGAATTTCAGATACCATCTTCTAACACATAACTGTATCCACCATAATTTCATTAAATTTCAACATGTTCTAAATTTTAACCCCATGTGTAAAAACTGTGAATGCTTTACGTCCTCCATGAAACAGTTCATTATACAAAAGTGAAAGGAGTTATAAGCTAAAGTGCAAATCAACTGAATAATAAGTTAACAAGTTCTAAAGCCATAAAAGAATATCTTTAGATGCATAATAAAAGTCATCATATTTCCGTTAACTTCTGTGTCTTTATTAACTAGGTATTCTAATGAGGCTAAACATTTATCATTACCTAATTATACTTCCAAAACAAAGGAGTTCAAATTACAAAGGAAATAGTTGAAGAGAGAAGAAACATAAAGAAAAAATGTAAGTTAAAAGCCTTTAACAACACTTTACACTTGTGTCAATGGTCGTCAATTTATCCCTTTTTATCAATGGGTGAAAATTTGTAACACCATATAGTTAATTGGTATTGCTTGATGGAGCTACTTATGCTTTATAATATTAAGTGAAGAAGATATTTAGTTGTTATAAAAGCGCAGAGTTGAAGATAGTGTATGAATAAGCAACTCCCAAACTCCTTATGCCACACCCTCAAGTAAACAGATAACCACCAGCAAATACTCAAAACTGCAAACAATTCCCAAACACGCCCTTTCACTACCCAAATGTCCTTGTTTTATGCTTTTTTGTACCAACCCCGTGACAAAACTCTAATGTCCTTCCCACCAGTGTTGTAAAAATCGGATTACAAGACCGAGTAATCACCATTACTCGCTACAAGGTCATTGATAGAGGCCAGTTGAACCGAATCGGCCAAAAAAATTAGTTTAGTCAAAACTCGGTTTGAAGTATTTGAACAGTTGCGTTAATGTTTCTAAACATATATCTAAGGGTCCTGTGAACATTTAAAACATAAATTTTCAAATTTTATATGTAAAAAATTAATCTCAGTACTCCCACCTTGACTGATTACTCACTATAAGGTACTCCACAGCTCTAGAACCGCCTAGCAAGTTTTACTACCATGATCTCCATACTGTTATTAAGACATTAACGCAAGTTTAATAGTAACTCACGGATAAGGAACAACACAAGTTGGATGTTAAACATGTAATGGATTAACAGGTTTATAAATTTCTTGCGCTTTTTTCTTTTCTTTTTAAAACAGATAAACAGCTTCTAATATTCAGTTAAACCAGTTTATCTGCTTTTTTAGCAAGGCAAGTTCACACACGACTATACATTCTCAATTTCTCATAGTCCCTAATGTGACTCAAATACATTGTGGTTTTCCCAAAGGATACAAACACTTCCAGTTAATGCTCCCAAACACCCCCTAAAAATGTATAATGATTAGGGGGTGTCTGGTTTTTATTTATTTTAGTGTTTTTAGGGGGTAATCACGGTTTCCTGGACTTTTGGCCGACTAATTCACTTGATTGAGCCCACCATCACACACACTCGAACCGGGTATGTCAATAAGCCCTAATTTTGGCTTAATCATCATAATAAGCCCTAATATCCAAACACTTGTTTTTTACTTTGCTTCATCAAGTAATCCCCTTTGAGATTACACTTTAGCATTACTTTGAACAAATATTGTGACATTAACATTGGCTAAATTATCACAATATTTGTGTATCTGGTTAGAAAGTACATTTTCCATTAAATAAATTACATAGAAACAACAACAAATGACAACAGATAAATGAAATGAAGTGAAACAAACCCTAACCTTGATACCGTCCTATGTGAGTGATTGCTGCTTGGGTTGTTGGAGAGATTTATGCTCATATGCATAATATGCTCTGTTGTTTCAATGAAGTGGTTCCGCAATTTTGTGGGGCTATATTTATAAGACTGATATATATCTCATCAGCTCAAATCAGTTTTCTCCTTTTTTTTTTTTTTTTTTTTTTTTTTAATCATATTTCACCTCACAAAATGAAAGTAAATTGAACACAATAAGTTACATCGAACATAATGGGCAAAATCGAGCCGACTTGCCAAACAAAATACGAGGCAACAAGTTAAGCCAAAAGAAAACATACACCCTAATAGTTGTGACAGATAACAAAGAACACCATACAAGGGTGGGAGAATCACCAAAGTGAAATTTTAGACACAACCATATGAAGATGTAGCTTCACAAAAAGTACACAAAGTATGGATAACATACATAGAAGATAAACCGAGCATCCTAAAAGGAGCCAAAGCAAAACCAAACAGATCTAGAATCAAAACCCAAAGCTACAAAGAAGCTATCGATGGCGGACCACAATGATCCGAGCAGATAAGAGACCGGATGGTAACGGATCCGGCGAGAAGATAGCGGTGGCAGCAAGCCAAGATTGGAGATGACGGATCTATGGGTAAGGGCTATTATTTTGGGAAGGAAAAAAGTACAAGAGGTCCAGCGTACTACTTAAGCCAACATCCGAGAAAGGTCGAGATTTGTTTGGTTAGAGGCTAGAGAGAGAAGTTAGAGAGAGGTTGGAGAGTTTTTAGTTGTGTTTTCTCTCTTTTAAATCAAATACAAACCAAATACTCATTGTAAGGACCGTACATGTGACCAAATATTTTTTTGTAAATTAAAATTTCATTAATAACTAAAAAACATTACATTAATAATTCAAATAAAATTAAAAATATTATAATAAAACTAGTATATATGTGTTTGATGCTAAATGTGTTCTATTAAATGGCTTTAAACTTTAGATTAGTTTCCCGGCTGTGTATTTCTTTGACAACTTGTAACCTAGATTCTCTTAATCGTACGGGATCATCTTCACGATGTTGTTCCTTCGGATAATATTATGTAATATAATGCAAGTGTACATCAAATCTGTAACTTTTTGAAGACTTCACGACCGTGTGGGAGTTTTTACTATAGTCCACTTTACCTTTAGCACATGAAACGCTCGTTCCACATCTTTTATTGCTGCTTCATGCGCTTGCTTATATCTTATTCGCTTCGTATCATTTGATCCTGACTGTGAAATAGACTTAACAAGAACAGCTCATTCCGGATATATCCCGTCAGTAGGATAGTATCATCAT
Organism: Chrysanthemum lavandulifolium; assembly: GCA_022545495.1. Taxonomy (NCBI): domain Eukaryota; kingdom Viridiplantae; phylum Streptophyta; class Magnoliopsida; order Asterales; family Asteraceae; genus Chrysanthemum; species Chrysanthemum lavandulifolium. Next base: position 253,160,463 of record CM040241.1, on the reverse strand, counting down.
CTATAACTCACGTCGTTAGCCACAAACGGAACCTTTTGTGCTTTCCCGACTTTGAGATCGTTTAAAAGAAGCGATTCACGTATAACATTGACGTCATTGTTCGACCCTGCAACACCAAAGAACGCATGCCAAATCCATAAATCTTGTGAGACAACTCTTCTAATAAAATGAATGGATCTGACCTGGAATCACCCCTACAAAATTGACCATGTAATGAAGTTGGCATTGAGCCCACGGCCATTTCGTACAGTCAATGGTTCCTATCATCCCATAAAACCCATGTTTCTCCTCGTGATAATCACAAAGTTTTTCGACATCAATTTGTGTAGACCTTCATAAATAATCCTTGCCAAATAACTCCATAACCCCGTTACAGAAAGCAACAAGACAGTCACGAGAAGTTTAATCATCAATTTGTAGATATTCGTCTAGAGCATCTGAAACGGTGTCGTATGCTAATTGATTTAATCAAAGGTACACTTCACCAACGCGGAAATGACATATCTTCCCGTAAAATCATATGTTTGTTGAAAATATGGGAAATCATCAGTCAATTCCCGAACAATGCTTGTGAATAGTGGTCGACTCATTCGAAATCGCTTACGGAATTATTAGTCGTTGTACAATGGTCCTTCACCGAAGTAAGCCGCCACCAGACGATCTCTATCAACATTTTTCATGGGATTGTAGAAGTGGAAGCTTCAATAAGCAAAGCGGCGTCTTTAAAAACTCGAAGAATAAACTATTAACTTTCGCTCCGTCATCTGTATCATCAAAAAAGAATTTATTGGAATTCATTTGTTTGATTTGAGAAGTTAAAATGTGTATGTAAAAAGGATTGGGTTGAAAGTGTGCATAAAAATGATGAAGTAGTAGCGTTTTTTTTTTAATAAAAAAAGTGGATTTTAGTTTTATTTATTTTTAATATAAAACAAACACTCCCTACGTCTACTTTTCTCTTCAATTCATTTAGTCCATTTGCAGACCAAAACGATTCATTTTTTTTATTTTTATTTTTCGGGGGTTTCGGTTTGGTCACCGTAGTAGGGAGACGTGTCCGGTTTGGTTAGACCGGTCTTATTACGTTTAGTCTAAGTTTATTGTCTTTTATTTTATTATTATTATTATTTTTTGCTAGGTGTTTATTTATGTTAGAGTATGATTGGCTCTGACGGTCGGTCTTTTATCACACAAGTCAACCACTATGAATGGTCAACCGTAATAAAAAGCCAAACATGCGAAACCAAAGAAATTAAGTCCAGGAGAGTTTAGTGTTTCCCAGTGTCGTTAAGTCCCAACGAGTGTGCATGATGAATAACCAAACGTCACGGTGATCGGGTGATATTGAGCGGAAAAGGTTTGTGATTATGAATAATTATACCTAAAGAAAAAGTTTGTAAATTACAGGGCTTAAATGCAAATTAAAAAAAATTAAAAAGCTAAATTATATTAAATAAACGCTATCACTATTTTTAAAATTTGATTTTCTTGATTTTTCTTTTATAAATTTAAATTAAAACTACGTAACGCATAAAAAGAAAATGTGAAATTGAAACAGTATTAATCCTAAAAATATAAAAATGAAATTTTTACAAACCTAATGATAAGAGAAAATTTTGAGAAAAATAAAATTATTTTTATGACTATTTATTTAATTATTATTAATTAAAAACTATTTTTACCTATTTAATAATACCCTAAAATATAAGAAAATATGAAATAAAGCTAGAAAAGTGAAATTATGACTTAGAAAAATCTAAAATAACTAAAGAGAATTTTCAAAACTAATTTTGTATTTTTCTGATTATTTTTCTATTTTCTATGAATTAAAAACTATTTAAAACTAATTAAATTGCTAAAAATTACAAATTTAACTAAGAAAATCTGGAAAATATTTTTTGTTTTTATATTTATCTTAACCTATGAAAATTGAAAACTTTTTTTTTGAAGCTTTTCTGATTTAATTGCAATAAAGGCTAATTAAAAAGGCTTAAAAACTGATTAAAATAAAGAAAAATAGCAAATAGTGATGAAAAATTATGAAAAATTCAGAAAAAGTCTAAAATAATATTATAAATCTAAGAAAAATATAAAAACTATAGCTTATGTGTGAGAATATGAGGCTGTAGTGCAAACTGCTTATGAATAAGCACTTATAATAAGCTATAAGCTTCAAATAAGCACCAATTTATCACAGGAGCTAGAATATAATAAAACAACTTAACAGCAACCTATTTCTCCTAATCTAAACCTCTATAGCACTAATTAAACTGATTTGACTTAATAAAAAAATTAAAATGAAAACAGCCTACCCTACCAATTATAAGCTAATGCATCAGCTTATCCAATGAGCTTTTGGGGAAAATTGAATTGTGAACCTTGAGTACACCAACCAGACAGTTTATAAACCAAACTAGGGCTCTAGAGAAGCTGTAATAAGCTCTCTAGAGCTTCTACAAGCTGTCGAGAAGACCATTTTGGTAACCATGCTCTGTCACAGGGCTCAGAGGCTGAATTGACAAGCTCATTTGAAGCTTAAGAAGCTTTAGGAAAATGTCTCAAACACCAGTTCTAAACACTTGACCAACGAAGTTGTTAACCCCAAAATATCACTTGAATTGAACCAAAGATGAATCTGTGACAGTTTAATAAAGTTTTGCAAAACTTGTGAATTTCACTTTTGACTTTTTGAGAATGAGATGAAACTTTGACCAATGTGAGATTTGAAACCAATTTATGAACTGATTATGATGTATTCAGCTGGATTAAGCCTATAATAAGCTACTACTCTAACATCTACACCTAAATCAAGCTCGCATTCTATTGATTTCTAACTAATCGAACTCATGGTGGTGTTAAACTGATTTTGACTTTTTGAGTATGTTAGTGAATTAAAAGGCTCATTTGACTAACTACTAACTAGGGAAGACTACTGGATAGGAACTTGACAAATTCTAAACCTTTAACACAGTCTAACTCCTTGTACCAAACACCACTTAAGAAGATGGAATACAATATACTTCTATCCTAACCTTAAATCTAATCCAAGGCAGTAACTGACTAAGCTTTAACAACAATGTAGGCTAACAAAAGAGTGCAACTTTAATAATTTTAACCCACAGATTCAAACTAAGCTAGTTAGGCAGTAATGAAATGAGCAGGTTACTAGTACTTACAATAGTCCAACCATAATGACTTCTCGAGAGATTCAATGAGCCACTTGTCTAAAAGCGTTTAACAACCCAACTTAGATCAACATGAACCCACATCAATCACCATACTGACTCCGAACCATTCTCCAATGAACATGCGGTTTTTTACTTTAGTTGACCAAGTGAGAATTTTGAGTAAAATCTGAGTAAGGGACTTTATAGGCAATTAATAGGCTATTGAGAAGCTTATAATAGCTTATGAAAGCAATTTGAAAAACTCAAGTTAATCTTAACACTGCTTAACAATATTTTTTTTTAGAGATTTTTATATTTTTTGTATTTTTGTTTATAAGAAACTTGAACTGAACACTTGAATTAAATAAGCTGAAGTATGTCTTTGAATACTCCATAAGCTAATGAGAAAGCTTAAAAACATAAATGAGATTGAGATTGATAACTGACTAAAAACTGAATTTGATTAAAATGTAAAACTGAGTACAATATGAGAATTACAAAAACTGAAAATAACTGAATTAACAACTGAAATGAAAAATACAATTAGCTAAACAAGCAAAAGGTGCTTAAAACCTAAAAACTCACTCTTTGTCTTTAGCCTTCTCCTCTTTTTATATAGTCAACAAAAAGCTTCCACATTGTCTTCTGATCATTTCCCACCAATAATCTCAGCCATTGGATGATTGGAGCCCCTTTTTAGCCGTTGATGGCTTTTGGCGCCAAAATGGAATTTGCCAGTTGGAGTTGATTGAGTGCAAGGAAGGGAAGAATTTAATGATTTACATTGGTTTGTGGAGGTGGAGTGATAAGGTTGGTGGTATATTAGCCGGAGGCATGGTGATGTCCGGGTTTGCGAGTTGGTGAAGAAGACAGAGGAGTGTTTGGAGGGAAAAGGTGGGGTTTGACCATGAGTTGACCGGGGTATATATTAGACAGGGGGTTCAAGGTTGTATTGGCAGGGGGTCATGGGTATATGGCAGGGGTTCAAGGCTCAAAGGAAGGGTTCAAGGTTCAAAGGTGTTTTGTTTATTAATACCATAAGGACCAAACTTGCAATTTCTGAAAATTGGAGGACCAAAGCTGTAACTTTGCAAAGTTTATCATAGGGACCAATTATGACAAGTTTCAATAGTACAAGGACCATAAAAGACATTTTCAAACTTCCAAGGACTATTTTTGCCAAATTTGAAACTTGAAGGACCAAACTTGTAAATTCTCAAAACTTATGAAATTTTTCACCAAAGGACTAATTATGACAACTTATGATTTCAAAAGGACCTTTGGTGACTTTTCTTTTAAAATAAGTGCTCAGGGACTATTTTTGTCAAGATTTGAAAGTCGGAGGACTGGAACTGCCAATTATGCAAACTTAGCTCGATTTTCATCTGATTTTAAACATTTTGCATCTGAAACATATAAAATGCAGTTTTGAGATATTTTCAGTATTTTGATGCATTTCGAGTGTTTTTAAATGTTTTCGATTCGATTTGACCAAAAATGATGAGTATTCACACACTCATCAATCCCCACACTAAACTATTGCTAGTCCCTAGCAATCTTTTATGAAAACTTAATGGATTTGAATCTCTTTACCAAAATCCATTACTTCGGAGTAAGCCAATTGTTTCAGTTCAAGTAAGAACCTTGGTACAATGATAACCAAATGATTTTGAGCAAACCACCGACTTTCAACGGTTTTGATTTGTCTTTACGAAGCCGTTTTACGGAATAGCCAACTCTTAGATAAAATATCTTTGGTGAGTCGATTACCAATTATGGCTTTCCAACCGCATTTACCAAAAGCCATAAACTTGCGGGCTAGCCAACTCTTCACTTTTAAGGATATGGTGAGTCGAATACCATACAATTTTGGGCAAATTGCAAGCCATCAACGGATTTGAGATATCTTTACCAAGAGCCGTTTGCTCTGGATTAGCCAATCCTTTTGTTTATTAGACATGGCGGATCGATAACCATAAGTCGAGTAAGTGCAAAACACTTACTCCAAAAAAAATTGGCCAAAATGGGGGAATTGGGTGGTATAATTACATGATAAAATTCGTGAGAATTCCCCCACACTAGAAATGAATATTGCCCTCAATATTCAAAGCACCGCGGTTATGCGAAACATAGAACGTAAAAGGGAAATACTATGGCCATTATTTTGAAAGTTTTTTTTTTTTTTTTTTTTTTAAACTTATATACAACAATAGGAGGCAACTCCCCACACTAGGGTGGTACACACGGGTGAAAACCCATGTTTAACTATCATTTTTGATTACCGAGTCGCTAGCTTGACTCGACCCGCATTCATTGGTTCATGGGAAGCAAAGTGGAAGAAACAATCTCCATCGACTTTCATTCAAGATGTTTGGACAAACATTTGAAGCACGTGAAAGTTCCACACCGATGAGATATATTCCGGCTCAAGATAATGGTATATGGAAATGCGGGATCAAAGATAATGTCTTCATTCCCGAATGAGTGAAGAACAGGAGAAGTGTGAGAATATATGAAGAAAAGAAAGAAAATCATGATAAAATCATGATTAACTCTTCATCCTCAATAGGAGAATTCATAGTTTCATGAATCTCATCAGTTAAGCTTGCTTGATCAAGACATATTATGGGTGTGTCTAGATCAGTAGAAATTATCATACTCCGGAGATATGATATGAGTGAATTCATCCGAGAACTCCTTGAAGGTGAATGAATCATATTCGAAATTGATATGAGCGGGTTCACCGGTGAACTCCTCCAATGTAAATGATTCATAATTGGGAGAGAATTATGAGAATGAAAAGTGGTAATGCCACTAATCTTCTCTCCCATATTATCAAAACAGAAGGCTTTCATTTCGGAATAGAATCATCGGAAGAATGTCACTATCCTTAATGGGGATAGGAGATGAAATAGGCTTTTCATTAAAAGCCTCGATTCTATAAATGAGAAGATTAACATTCAATAATGTTGCACGAAGTGCTTCATCTTTGATTTCGGTGTCGGTAACTTCATCATTCTCTTCTTCTAAGCTAACAAGCTCGGAAGGTAAATCTTCCACATAAACGATGTCTCCACAAGACAACGAATCATCATCATCGAATCGGAGAACATCTCAACATGATCTTTTGGGAAGACAAGAGGGGTAGGGATATCACACAAATGCTCGAGAATTCCTGCGACTCTCTTGGGATTGGGACAAGGTTCTCAACACTAGACTTTATGAATTCGTCCGATTCCTTTTCGTGAACAGTGTCAAGATGCTCGTCCCCATAATAAGAGTGAGTGTGAATCTCGGGTGTGATAACAGCAGACCGAGGAGTTGAGAAGGACTAGCAGTTATGGATTCTACAAGTTCCATTATTTCTCCGCTAGTGATTCGGTCATATTCTTTTCTCCCCTGTATTTCCACGGATGGAATCTCAACCGATGAACTTGATGAATCTTTATAAAATTGAAGGATATCAAGGGTATCTTCATCATCACTGTCATCGAAATGAAACGGAATCGAGAGCTAAATTTGGTGCTTTTGTATTTCAATTAATTCCTAATAGAGTTTTCACCGGCAACTGGGAATCTAATTTAGCGACCGCTCTTCGCCTAACAATTCTTCCATGGATTTTTGATTTGGATTATCTTGGGAATGTTTACATTCCTTCAAATCTTCACTAAATCCAAAAGATCAAGGAGAAGATTTTGAGGAAGTGGCTTAGCCGAGGTGGTGCTCGATTCATTTGGTACCGTAGAGGTTGGTCATGATACTAAGAGTTGTAATTGTTACAAGGAAATGGATTCCTTGTTTGACAATCGAGCTAAAGTGTGGACCTCCACAAGACTCATAACAAAATGATTGTTGTGGTGGTCATGTGAATAATATGGAATTTGGTCATTTCAAAGTCCCGAGTGTTACCGAAACTGTTCGTAGACAAACGTGTTCGGTTTGACACTCAAATTCTTGATGAGGACCTCCACAAAATTCACATGAATATGTCTCGAATCTCATGATGTGGTAGGCGATGGAATAAATCGGTTGTGTCATGGTAAGAATAGGGATCTTGGTTATAGACGGACCGCTTCGACTCCACCATGCTACAACCGGGGCATTGCCACCATTACAAGGACCACCACACCATTGACAACCAAGAGGGTGAGGATGAGACATAAAGAGAATCAAATATTTTCGAGAGGGTAGGGATGAAGAATCAAAGATGTGAGAGGGTAAAGATGGATATTTTGGATTTTGGATAAACATTTTGTAAAAATAAGAAAGAAAATCTTTTGGATTTTTGATTTTAAGATGTTTTGGATTTTGGATTTTTATAAGAAAATATAAACATATATAGATGGTATGAACAAGGAGTGAATATTCAAATCACTAATCTGCTAAACGTAAGATTATTAGCACGACTCCCGGCGTGGCGCTAAAATTTGATTGGCTCGACGGCCGGTCTTTATCACACAAGTCAACCACTGTGAATGGTCAACCGTAATAAAAGCCAAACGATGCGAAACCAAAGCAATTAAGTCCGGGAGAGTTTAGTGTTTCCCTAGGTCGTTAAGTCCCAACGAGTGTGCATTGAATAACCAAACGTATAGTGATCGGGTGATATTGAGCGGGAAAAAGTTTGTGATTATGAATAATTATACCTAAAGAAAAGTTTGTAAATTACAGGGCTTAAATGCAATTTAAAGAAAATTAAAAGTTAAATTATATTAAATAAACGCTATCACTATTTTTAAATTTTGATTTTCTTGATTTTTCTTTTATAAATTTAAATTAAAAACTACGTAACGCATAAAAGAAAATGTGAAATTGAAACAAGATTAATCCTAAAAATATAAAATGAAATTTTTACAACCCTAATGATAAGAGAAAATTTTGAGAAAAAGAAAATTATTTTATGACTATTTATTTAATTATCATTAATTAAAAACTATTTTACCTATTTAATAATACCCTAAAATATAAGAAAATATGAAATAAAGTGGAAAAGTGAAATTATGACTTAGAAAAATCTAAAATAACTAAAGAGAATTTTCAAAACTAATTTTGTATTTTTCGATTGTTTTTCTATTTTCTATGAATTAAAAACTATTTAAAACTAATTAAATTGCTAAAATTACAAATTTAACTAAGAAAAATCTGGAAAAATATTTTTTGTTTTTATATTTATCTTAACCTATGAAAATTGAAAACTTTTTTTTTTGAAGCTTTTCTGATTTAATTGCAATAAAGGCTAATTAAAAAGGCTTAAAAACTGATTAAAATAAAGAAAAATAGCAAATAGTGATGAAAAACTGTGAAAAATTCAGGAAAAGTCTAAAATAATATTCTAAATCTAAGAAAAATATAAAAACTATAGCTTATGTGTGAGAATATGAGGCTGTAGTGCAAACTGCTTATGAATAAGCACTTATAATAAGCTATAAGCTTCAAATAAGCACCAATTTATCACAGGAGCTAGAATATAATAAAACAACTTAACAGCAACCTATTTCTCCTAATCTAAACCTCTATAGCACTAATTAAACTGATTTGACTTAATAAAAAAATTAAAATGAAAACAGCCTACCCTACCAATTATAAGCTAATGCATCAGCTTATCCAATGAGCTTTTGGGGAAAATTGAATTGTGAACCTTGAGTACACCAACCAGACAGTTTATAAACCAAACTAGGGCTCTAGAGAAGCTGTAATAAGCTCTCTAGAGCTTCTACAAGAAGCTGAGAAGACCATTTTGGTAACCATGCTCTGTCACAGGGCTCAGAGGCTGAATTGACAAGCTCATTTGAAGCTTAAGAAGCTTTAGGAAAATGTCTCAAACACCAGTTCTAAACACTTGACCAACCGAAGTTGTTAACCCCAAAATATCACTTGAATTGAACCAAAGATGAATCAGTGATGCTTAATAAAGTTTTGCAAAACTTGTGAATTTCACTTTTGACTTTTGAGAATGAGATGAAACTTTGACCAATGTGAGATTTGAAACCAATTTATGAACTGATTATGATGTATTCAATTGGATTAAGCCTATAATAAGCTACTACTCTAACATCTACACCTAAATCAAGCACCGATTCTATTGATTTCTAACTAATCGAACTCATGGTGAGGTTAAACCGATTTTGACTTTTTGAGTATGTTAGTGAATTAAAAGGCTCATTTGACTAACTACTAACTAGGAAGACTACTTGGATAGGAACTTGACAAATTCTAAACCTTTAACACGCCTAACTCCTTGTACCAAACACCACTTAAGAAGATGGAATACAATATACTTCTATCCTAACCTTAAATCTAATCCAAGGCAGTAACTGACTAAGCTTTAACAACAATGTAGGCTAACAAAAGAGTGCAACTTTAATAATTTTAACCCACAGATTCAAACTAAGCTAGTTAGGCAGTAATGAAATGAGCAGGTTACTAGTACTTACAATAGTCCAGCCATAATGACTTGCTGAGAGATTCAATGAGCCACTGTCTAAAACTGTTTAACAACCCAACTTAGATCAACATGAACCCACATCAATCACCATACAGCAGCTCTGAACCATTCTCCAATGAACATGCAGTTTTTTTACTTTAGTTGACCAAGTGAGAATTTTGAGTAAAATCTGAGTAAGGGACTTTATAGGCAATTAATAGGCTATTGAGAAGCTTATAATAGCTTATGAAAGCAATTTGAAAACTCAAGTTAATCTTAACAACGCTTAACAATATTTTTTATTTTTTTTAGAGATTTTATATTTTTGTATTTTTGTTTATAAGAAACTTGAATCAACACTTGAATTAAATAAGTCAAGTATGTCTTTGAATACTCAATAAGCTAATGAGAAAGCTTAAAAAGTAAATGAGATTGAGATTGATAACCGACTAAAAAGCGAATTTGATTAAAATGTAAAACTGAGTACAATATGAGAATTACAAAAACTGAAAATAACTGAATTAACAACTGAAATGAAAAATACAATTAGCTAAATAAGCAAAAGGTGCTTAAAACCTAAAAACTCACTCTTTGTCTTTAGCCTTCTCCTCTCTTTATATAGTCAACAAAAAGCTTCCACATTGTCTTCTGATCATTTCCCACCAATAATCTCAGCCATTGGATGATTGGAGCCCCTTTTTAGCCGTTGATGGCTTTTGGCGCCAAAATGGAATTTGCCAGTTGGAGTTGATTGAGTGCAAGGAAGGGGAAGAATTTAATGATTCTTGTTGGTTTGTGGAGGTGGAGTGATAAGGTTGGTGGTATATTAGCTGGAGGCATGGTGATGTCTGGGTTTGCAGAGTTGGTGAAGAAGACAGAGGAGTGTTTGGAGGGAAAAGGTGGGGTTTGACCATGAGTTGACCGGGGTATATATTAGACAGGGGGTTCAAGGTTGTATTGGCAGGGGGTCATGGGTATATGGCAGGGGTTCAAGGCTCAAAGGAAGGTTCAAGGTTCAAAGGTGTTTTGTTTATTAATACCATAAGGACCAAACTTGCAATTTCAAAATTGGAGGACCAAAGTCGAACTTTGCAAAGTTTATCATAGGGACCAATTATGACAAGTTTCAATAGTACAAGGACCATAAAAGACATTTTCAAACTTCCAAGGACTATTTTGCCAAATTTGAAACTTCAAGGACCAAACTTGTAAATTCTCAAAACTTATGAAATTTTTCACCAAAGGACTAATTATGACAACTTATGATTTCAAAAGGACCTTTGGTGACTTTTCTTTAAAATAAGTGCTCAGGGACTATTTTTGTCAAGATTTGAAAGTTTGGGACCGAACCGCCAATTATGCAAACTTAGCTCGATTTTCATCGATTTTAAACATTTTGCATCCGAAACATATAAAATGCGGTTTGAGATATTTTCAGTATTTTGATGCATTTCTGAGTGTTTTTAAATGTTTTGCAGTTCAGATTTGACCAAAAATGATGAGTATTCACACACTCATCAGAGTAAATCACACCGTTCGTCCTTATGGTTTGCGTTGATCGAAAAAATGTGTCGTTTGTCCCTAACTGCCAAACGCTATTCATTGTTAGTCTCTCCCTCTAACGGCCCTTAATAACTTTCATTAAGTTTCCACACGTGTGTAATTTTTGGTTCTGTTGTGTTTGCCTGTCGCCCGGCAGCTGGTAGTCCAACGGATGTTTGCTTCAAAGTATAATGGTTTATGGGGTTTTGTTTGTTTGAGATGTGAATTTGAGTGACAAGTAGAGTAAAATAATGAGGATAGGGAGATTGAATTATCTTGGTTTTAATGGTGATGCTTTTATAATGTTCTAGACATTTTTTGTTGTTACTTGTGAGGGTTATAATTTGTCTAATTGTAGTGTTTGTATTTGATAAGATGTGTTTGTATTTTATATAAAAGAAATCGAGTGTTGATTTGTTTAAAGATTAGTTGTATTGAGAGATGAAGAAATAAGTCCCAGTTAGTTTGTTAAACCGATTTAAGAAGTTCAAAGATATTTGTAAATACCTATATGAAGAAGATTGATCGTTATGTTTCAACGAAGTTTTCAAATTTAAAAGGTAAAATATCTTTATGGTTGACTAGCATTTGGGTCTAAGGTTTTTGGCAATGCAAAGTTGCATCGTGGTTTAAACTTATTTTTTTTGGCAATGCAAAGTTGCATCGTGATTTGACTTTGGGAAAATGTGTTTAGTTATTCATTTCTTGATGAGAAGGTATAAGAACATTTTAAAACATTACATCATTTATGAGATAATAAATAACAATGCACGTTACTCGTCAGTTAAAACTTTTTGGTTCATGACATTTGTATGCATTTTTATAACAATGCAATTACACCTTGATTTAGGGGATCGTCACGATTTGGTTTCTGCAAAAAAATATTTGATTAGTCAGAAGGAGGATACAATTCCAAAATGACATGCTAAGAATCCCTTAAACAATAAGACTATATTTGAAACAATTATTTGTCAAAATGTTAAATATGAATAACATAATACGTATTTGCTAAGTGATTCAAATATATACTCAGCTATTGAACCAAACCATCTATATAATACTATAAACTTGAGTCCCTTAATTTAATGTGCAAGAGTGAATGTGCACAACAATTTGTACGGTACAATCCGTGTAAAGCCATATGATTGAATTCCAAGTATTGAAATATATAAGATTCAATGAAGTTTACAGAATTAATGCGGAATATCAAGTGATGCGGAATATGGATTGTTGCTACGGTTTCGAGTATATGAACCATCTTTGCACTTACTACACATAATGATCTCAATACTATAAATAAGAAATGTATTATCACAGTTTTTAGGGAAGTTCTTTGCTTATGCTTTTCAGTTGTTTATGGAGGTTTATTTCTGTGTATTACCAAGTAGTTCGAGTGGCACCACAAATATGATTTTAATGTTGTTTTTTTCCTTGCAGGTAAGAAGGTGGCCCGTTGTTGTTGTTGAGAGCGTAATGACTAATGATGTCTCTGCCTTTTATAACCACCCCTGTTGGAATTGACCAGGTACACTTTCATCAGTTGGAGATGTTATTTGAAAACGTGAAGGGAGGTTGGTAGTCACAGGTTTAAATGAGAGTTTTAGTGAGCAAGATTGTTAGTATAACAACCTTTACCTTTGATTACAAGCATATTCCTAACAACCGTGCAAATGCTTCAGGTGATGTAATGGAAGCGCTCATTATTCTGTTATGTGTCTGCTTCATTGTTTAGATTGTTCACAAAGGCACCATATAAATATGCTAGAGATTAGGGTCATATTGATAAGGGTTTTATTAGATTTTATGACCTAGAGTTCCTATCGTTATGAGATCTCCAAACGAGGGTCTCCCTGATTACTTCAGGCATATTGGAAAATGGGTGAGACGTTTTTATTTTCTCTATATAAAATTTTGTATGCATCTGGAAATGATAGTCCTGCAGGTGAATTGAGGAGATTCTTATATGAGATACATTTATCTCATAGAGGTTTATAGGTTGCAGGAATCTTCATTCGCTTGATGATGCCATTAATCTTTTATTAAGCATTGAATTGAAGGTGAATTCAGAAATGCAAAATTCTATACCCATATGTTAATCTTTTATTAAGCATTGAACTAACTCTTTCATTGGTTCACTAGAAATACCAATTCTGGAGCGAAGCAAATCAGTAAGGGTATTTTAACATAAGGAACATAATTAATGTCGAATACAGTTTATATGTTTGCTCAAATTAAATGCATGCATGCACATATTATAAGTATGGTATAACGTATTTTATGTTATTAATGCAGTTTACATGTACCTTATAGGGAAGCATAATGTCTTTAGAGTAAATGGACCTCAATTTCAGCAATGTGCCATTCCTGCTGCTAATGAAGCACTCACCAGTGGATAAGATGTGATCACATTAGCAACACCAGGTGTGAGGGTGTGGAATTAATATAATATCGTCAATCATATCTCTAAGGAAAGTTTATTAAAATACGTATCTTTTTTGGACAGAAAAATAAGAAGAAAGCGCAGCCAAAGAAGAAACAAAAGGTCATTGATTCTACGTCAAATGAAAATGGGATTGATGGAGAAGATACTAATAACAACAAAGGAGGGAATGCACCAGTCGCGAGTTCAAGCTCATGTAGCTCTGAGGATGGTTTAAATGGTGGTGGAGATAACATGAACTGGAAAACAAGAGCATGTCGAGGTGCAACCACTGATCCACAAAGCCGACCATTGAAGTTGTAGCTGCACCAGTGGCGGCTACTGTTGTTGCATCTCTTCCAATATAAAGATGTTTAGTTCTTTTTGGTGTGAATGATTGTATTATTTTCTTTATGTTTTTTACATGCAAAGGTTTAATTCCTATAAGTCTTCTTATCTGTTTAATATTTAACTTTATTATGTTGTCAAAAAATTTGACATAACATGGTTTCTATTCTGTGATCAAAAAGTTCTCTTTAGTAAATACTACAAGTATTTTGTACTGAACAGTGAAACTAACCAGCGTATTGGTTAATTCGTGATAACGAGTATAATAGACTTGCGCGATGCCGCAAAATTGATTACCATGATATGAGTGCTTTTATGCATGTTTATGTGTAATTTTATGAAACGTGGTTGCTATAAAAATTAGGGTAAAAACTATAAAATAGCCATGTATTTTTGAGATTGTCCGTTTATATCCATTTACTTTTTTGTTACGTTACTACACCAACGAACTTTCAAATATGTTCCGACTTTACCAATATGATTTGGGCTTATCAGTGTTGTATTTTTGGGTAAATGATTATTTGGGCTTGCAACTGTTATTACAATTCATATAAAACACGTATTTTACACGTATGCTTCTAGTATTAGATAAATTTTTCTACATCAAAATGAGATAACATTTTAGTCTCATGAAATAAAAAATGTTCTTCCATTATAGCTAATTAGCTTCAAAGACAACTTTATCCTGATAGGCTTATATGGTATAAAAAGATAATAGCTTGAATTACGAGTTACGACTATGCCGTAATTTACAATGATGACGAGAAAATCGGCTCATTATTTATTCTTCGTCCAATTTGACAACATATTTGATATTAGCTTCATGAACAATACATCACAATATTAAATGTATTATTGTTAATTCATAATAGTTGGCAATATTTAGATAAACGCAATAACACAATAAGCTAATAAATGATAGTGTATCTTTTAATTAAATCTGTTTAATTAGCTTTTTAATATAAGGCTCACCATTATAGAATGGCCGAGAAACCAAATAATACACAATACGATAACAAACAAGAAACCAATGATACTTCCATGATAATATCTACACACACTTTCAATACAAAACTTACATACACATTACCTTTATAACTCGATTCTCGCAAATCGCGCCTCTGGCTTCCAAACCCAAATTAAATACATCGTCATACATTTGAAATGGTTTAGTTCACGGATCTTCGATTCTCTTTTTTGGTTCATAACAAATCGAGTCAATTTGTTTTGTTTTTGGTTTTCTAAACCTTTGCATAGAAAAAGAAAGGGATGTTGCTCTCGAAGACCACAAATGAAAATCAATATTTTTTTAATCTTTGATTTTTTATGTATAAAAAGGTTGCAGTAGTTTAATCGTTTTTTTGTTGTAACTTACTAATATTAAAATATTACATATTAAAATAATAATTTATGTAACTTACTAATAATTTATGTAACTTACTAATATTAAAATATTACATATGAAAAGACTCATTTAAATATAACATCTTCAAAAAAACCTTTTTACATGTACTCTGTTAAAGTTAAGTAACTATCTTAAATAATAGGAACCTAATTAATACCAACCATTTAGCTATGAAATATTAGACACAATCGGTTAATAATTTATCCTTCTTTCTGTTTGTGAAAAACAATCATGGGTTTTCTCATTAAGTTTACTTGGATTAATGCCGCTTGCCGAACGTGTCAGTTTCTTAACAGAGTAAGGAAACAATTTTTATTGGCATTTCACCTTTATTTTATATCCTTTAGGTGATATTACTATACTAATCAAATTCGTTTTCTTCATTGTTTTGCTACAGGCAAATTGCGTTTTACACTGGTCCCACAGGTAAGCTTTTAGATAATACCAATATGCCTCGAAAAATAAAATACCATCAAATTTATTCATCTAGATATGATAATGGGTTGAATATAGTATTTAATATTCTTATTCTTATTGCAGTGGGAGGACTATTGAATGTAACATGTGGAAATGCAACTGAGTTGATCATATCAATTTTGCACTAATGGAAAACAAAGTGGATGTTGTCAAATATTCTCTTTTGGGTTCCATTCTTTCCAACCTTCGTCTGTTATAGTATGATTAGTATCTCCAAATTATATAAGGAAGTAAAGTGTTATTGCACCATTTGCATTAAGAAGACCGTTAGTTGTTGCCTTTTTCTTTTGGCAAATGATATTGTTACATCATCTAAGATTTATTATAAAAAAAAAAGAAAAAGAAAAAAAAAAAAGAACAAGAAAACAATAGTGGGAATTATTATCGTAGGTGTTTGCTAGTTTAGGTGTATTTCTCCGATACTATAATTCATACGCAGATCTATAAAAGCCGGAAGCTCTTCTATATTGTTGGCAAATCTTCTATTCATGCCATTCCACATTTTATCTTCATGATACTTTGACCTCTACAAAGTTAATTACAACTAAAGATATATTCAGGTATGCTTACCCAAAAAGCTTATAGCTTTCGCTAATATACATGTGTACACGAACAATAACTGAAATTTACCAACATACTTAGTTTTTAAGAGATTATTTTGTAACAAAAAGCTAACAGCTCCTCCAAAAAGTCTCTGCCAAACAGGCCCATAGTTAACAAAAATGATCATGCTTCTCCTAAAATTAATTGAGCTGATGACTCTATAAAGTTAATGTTAAAAGAACGTCTAAAATATTTAATGTTAAAAGAACATCTAAAATACTTTTTGTTTGACATTTCAACCACAAAACATAAAAGCTTTAAAATCACCTATAGTTTCAAAAATAATGGAATCAACTGTTGGCGGTCCTCCTCCCTTTTTTTTTTTTTTTTTTTTTTTTACCAATATAAATGCTTTTAGGAAATAAGATAGAATTTATCAACTCACTGAACGCTAACCTCCAATCAAAAATTAAGATCTCCATCATGACTTTTAGTATTCATCTCTACCGATCTTCATCTGCAGCAAAATATGGCATGTTATATCCACATATCAAGTGAAAACTAAAAACATAACTTATAACTCACGGAAAAACCTATAGCCAAAACACAAAGCCATGAATTTGTTTCATTGGAACATAAGATCAAACAATGGTGTGCATGTAAGCTTAACCCTTAAAGCCTTAAACTTCCCAAATATTTCAACAAAACTTACTCTGCAAATTCATGTCAATCTAAGAAGTAAATTTAAAAAAAAAAAAAGAAGCATGAGGGTTTATGAAAAACCCAAAATGACTTGAAGATGAAATCACTTGTAGGAAGATGAAGAAACATCAAAACGAAGATGATTAAATTTAAATAAAACGAATTATATACAACTGAATGGTTAAATTGACAAGAAAAATTAAATAACTAAGAATTAAGAATACCATATGAAGAAGAAGCATATCCATGGGTATTCAAATGATCTTCGGTTTCGAGGAGAGTGTTGGATTGTGGGAGTTAAAACACATGTAAACGACTAGAAGTGTGTGAGCCTATGGGGGCATACACGTTAAACACGAGAGTACGTGACGATCGTTTAAACTTGAATATACGTTAGACCCATTTATGCATGCATGTGACCCGATCCTATAAACGACCCATGGACTTGATTCACTTGCTACTTGGGTCGGGTTAGATTGCCTTGGGCCTTGTGATTGTCTAACTGATCGGATACAAAGGAGGTTTTGGGTTTTGCTTGTTGATCAAGAAATAAGTCCAAGACAAAGGGTAGTTTGTTTTGCTATAAAACAAAAACGCACCCTACATGTGCATGCAATATCTCTGACAGATTGACGAAACCTATCCCTAAAATATATAAATAATCGATCTATCACAATGCATTATAGCCAATCGATTTCTTCATATATTTGATTAAGGTTTCATCTTATATGTTCTAAGCTTGCATCATCTACATGGTCCAAGGTGTTTAGAGTTCTTTTGGGTACATGCTTCCGGTTCCATGTCGAACTAAGAATGGCGAAGCAAGGTATTTTCTGAGCTTCTGTCTTGCATGATCTCGGACAGTACATGGGATAGATATCGGACACTCTTTGTCCGATATCGGGTAATATATATAAAACTGTTCTCGGACAGTTTGGTTTCTCGGGCAGAATAAAGAGAAGGTGTTCTTGGTTTTATTTGTTCGTTGTATTCAAGTTATTCAAGGGGTTGATAGTTTTAAACATTCCCGACTAGCGTTTATTCGAACGTACTTGGTTTAAGTGTTTGTGTGTGATACTCGTAGAGGCATCTATTTTAGGTGCTTAGTTTCGTTTTGGTTTCTTGTTCCGTTACTAGAGATCAATTGCCAAGCAAGGTTAGTTTTTCTATATACCCTTTATTAATTAATTGATATATTAATTATTGTTTATTATTACGTGTTAATCTAATTGCGATTAGTAGATCCTTATCCGCTGCGTACTCGTAGAGGTTAATTGGTTAACTTGTTCTAAAATCCCAACGGTGGCATCACGAGTCAACTCGTTTTGCGATTATGGGTTACGTTTCGAATTAATAAACATGTTTAAAAGGCTGCATGAAACCTAATTTAGTTATTCGTTTTATTTTGTTTTGACAACTATATACAATACTTGTCAATTTTTAATAAAAAATAACTAGTCACACACAAATTAAATTATATTGATAATTATAATTAATTTGTTAATTGGAATTACTTGTTAATTAGAATTTAATTTACATGTTAATTTCCTTGTTAATTAAAATTAAATTGTTAATTAAGAATTACATGTTAAATTTTAATTACTTGCTAATTAGAATTAAAAGTTAATTTGTATTTATTAATTGTTAATTAGAATTATTATGATAATTAGAATTACATATTGGTTTATAAATAAATAAAATTGCGTAATTAATTGTTGATTGAGATTGCCATGTCTTATGTGTTTTTCCGGCCACAAGACCCACTCAATTGCTTTTGCGATGTATGGGGCGATCTAGGTATTGTATCCTAGTGACGGTCTAATGGTTCTCCTTTTGGGGAAGACTCGCGAGAGGACTCGGAACAATATGTGTTTAATATTGATGTTTATGCTTATATGTTTTAGATTCCTATATGTGCATTATTACTTGCTTTGATACCTAATTGTATGCAATATGGAATAATACATATCGTAACCATAACATTAATATTGGTCTTTATTTACACGCCTAAATATCATGCTCATTGTGACCTGCTATTTGATTCGTGGAAAATTGTTTTTGTTAAATAAAGTGACCTAATATATGAAACACGTTTTCAAGAATTTAAAAACTAGACGCTATGGACACTTGGGATGTACGGCTCACCCACTAGAACAAACTCAAAGGGGTTAAAGAGGTGCACACAATGCACCGAAAGGATGTCTAAGGTTATGCTTGGCTTACCGGTCCTCCGCCTCCCCGTATGCGTTCGATTGAGCTACCGTGAACCATGATGATCACTACGATGTCATTACCAAAGTTTTAAAATTAGTGTTACAAAGTTGTTTTGCATGCTTCTTTGTACACGACTTTTACCACATTTATATGTGCATACCTATTTGTTAATTTTAAGTCTATGCCATCCAACTATGAACACGTGCCTTTGGATTGACTTCTCTGTCAGACCTAAGGGCCTTTCCAACCCATGGTAATTATTTCTCACTGGTCAGACCTCTGGTTATTTTTACACGTTCATACTTGGTCGACTTATCTCGAGTTAACTTGGTCAGACCTCGAACCCGAGGCATAAGATGAGAACTAAACATGCTTTTGACATTATTACTTGATACTAATGCCTTAAACAGTCTCATAAATCTAAAAGTTGCATTATGCAATTAACGCTCGTTGCTTACCTCTTGTCCTATTTTTTTATACACTGTCAGACCTATGGTAATTAAATGAGGCTGCAAGATGGATCTTAGTCTTATTAGTAACTAATTGGGTAGTTAATTCTTTTAAGAATGTAATTATCGAAAATACTAGAATTAAACTTTTTATGTTCTGATTAATTGTGTTATTGCAACATAATTCGTAAACAAGTTGTTTTTCTTTGAAAAACAAACTTAGTCTCTTTTCCTAGTAAGAAGAGTGAGACTTATACCTATCTTTTCTCCTTAGTTGACAAACTAAGATAGGATTACAAATTGATAAACTCATTAATGATCTTTCATTAACCTTTTGTGGTCTAGAGATAATTGAAAGATAGAATATTTTGTGTAACTGGAAACATTGTGTTTAGAGCTACCAAAATAAATAACATCCTGCGCTTGTCACGATGTATGAGTTTAAACCGCAAAGAGTAAAGGAATTACTAGCATATTTGCTAGGTAATTTTCTTGGACTTTTGTTTATTCTTAAAGTGCTAAATACCCTTGGGGCTTTGTAGACGATAAAGGAGGAATTGCATGCTAAAGATTCAAGTTAATTGAATGAAATGAATGGCTAGTCCATTGTCTACATAAGTAGAACTTCATATACTCTGCTCAATACCTAAGTACATGCTACTCGTAGGAAATTGAAGAGAATAGGAAAGTATATAAAACTGCAATATGCTTTCTACTGGAAATGTAACACTTACAATGTTGACAAATCCAGTGGGAGGTTGCATTTTATGACTAAAATATCATTCATGTAATGTTGTCAATTTCAGTGGGAGCTACGGGATTTATTTCCTGTTAGTCACCCATATCATTTCAAACTAGCTTTGAAATAATTCATTACTTTCCGAATATAAACAACCATTGCATAAAGTAAAATTACATTTTATTTTATCAGATAACTCGTTGTCTTCCTGTTGTCGCTTCCTGAAGCGTTATCTATAGAATAATAATCCACAATTCCTTATTAAAGGTTATGGTTCTAAAACTACTTATGATATCTATGACATTATCATATCGTTTGGACAATCAATCATGTCTTTGTTTGTTTTCATAATATGATGTTGTACCTTTCACAAGTGGGAGAAATCTCAATGTGTGCAAGGAACAAGAATATTATTGGTATCTCTTGACCCAAGGTAAAGGAAACTAATAATTCTACTAGGACTTAAACACACTAGATGTTTAATGCCCTAGTACATGTAAAATAAAAATTCTACTAGGACTTAAACACATGAGATGTTTATTGCCCTACTACATTCTAATAATGATTCTACTAGGACTTGAACACGCTAGATGTTTGTTGCCCTACTATATTCAAGTGTCATGATATAGTGTAAAGATACTTCAACATTTGACTACATGTTTTAGTCAACATAATTATGGTTATATCATAATGATCATAATTCTGTGGTATATAATTAATTTGAAATTACTATAGAACTCAACAATTTGCGTTCATGATTACTTTTGTTAGTATAATTATGCGTACATGTTAAGACATAATTATAAAGTCCTTGAATTAATCAATGACTTATAACATAAAGTATATATAGTAAATATGTTATGTCTTCTCGTTAACACATAGACATGAGGATTTGAATTATTCAAAGACTTATAATGCATTTTTGAAATGTTCTGTTTTCTTGTAAACACATGAACATATAATACTTGAACAAGTTATGTCTTCTTGTGAACACATGAACGTAAGGTTCTTGTATTGTTCAATGAATATACATTATTGCATGCACTTGGTTCGTAAATACTTTATATTCAATTTGGCTTGACCCAATTGACAAGTATTTGGTCCAAAGAGAATTAAGTTATCTATAGAATTCTGATGGAGTTTCACAATTCTAATAACTCATAGGATACCACTTCATTATGGTATGTCTAATGTGTTGAATCAAACCTTATTCACATTTTTTGGTTCATGATAACTTTAATTGCTCTACCTAAAAAATATATCAAGGTTAGAAATTGCGTGTGTCATGGATACACTAAATAGAGTTCAAACCTAGAAGGTATTCAAGACAACCCATAACTGAAAACCCTAATTCATTAGGGATTTGAGGTTTTACCACTCAAACCAATTGAATCATAAACCCTTTTGGATTTTTGATTATGCTACACTTCCTAGATTGAAGATTGTAGTTTTGGTATTCTTCCTAGCTTGACAAAACACAAAACTATTGCTAGAACTTTTGGTTAAAGAGTGACACTAAATTAGAGTTTTTCTATAAACCCTAATTTGAGTTGTTGGAAGGAATTCCATTATGTCTTGGTTTAAGTTCTGAATTTGTTAAAATCTTATGAAGCATTTTATTAGCAAATCTAGAGATGAGAACTGAAAATGTATTTTGTGGTTTGATGAGTGTCTAAATACTCATCATTTTTGTACCATCGAGACTGCAAAATCATCCGAAAACACTCGAAATGCATCAAAATGATGAAAATATCACAAACAAGTGTTTTATGTGTTTTAAATGCAAAAATATCAAAATCGGATGAAAAACATATCAAGTTTGCAAAATTGGCGCTTTAGTCCCCAAGTTTCAAAAGTTGTCAAAACAGTCCTCGTAAATCAAAATGTGGAATTTTATCATTCAAGGTCCCTGAAATATTCTAAATTGTCAAAATGGTCCTTGAATGAATTTTTGGTCAAATGGCGAAAAGGTCCTTCAAGTTTAAAAAGTGTCAAAATAGTCCTTGGATTTATAAAATGGAATTTTATGCAAAAGTGGTCCTTGTACTATTTAAGTTTGTCAAAATTGGTCCTTTTAATAACATTGGAAAAGTCAAGTTTGGTCCTCATGTTTGGCGAATTACAAAATTGGTCCTTGTGCTTCTACTAAACCCAGCCGGCCCAATGCAATACCCAAGCCCAACCCAAACATGACCCTTGACCCTTGAGCTCTTGACACTTGAGCCAGTCCACATCTATTTTGAACCCCTGTCATATCCCATTGTGAACTCCCTCTCGTATTAATAATACGGGGTCAACAAAAGTCAAACCTAGGCACTGTACATCCCTCTCACATAAACGCGCCAAAACCAGTGACTCCTCAAACCACCATGGTTTTCAATCCCACTTGCTCCTATCACCTCACCCCCACCTTACCTTGTCCCCCTCCACCTCCACATCTTCCAAACTTCATTTATTGATTGAAACCTGCTCAAACCTGCTTATAGACTTTTGGCGCCAAAAGATCCAAATGGATGGTTATGATGATTTGTGAAGATTCAATGGTCTAGATGAAGTGGGAAAGTTTCGAGGTCAACAAGGAGTCTCAAGTCATTATAAAGAAGAAGAAGCAATGT
Organism: Chrysanthemum lavandulifolium; assembly: GCA_022545495.1. Taxonomy (NCBI): domain Eukaryota; kingdom Viridiplantae; phylum Streptophyta; class Magnoliopsida; order Asterales; family Asteraceae; genus Chrysanthemum; species Chrysanthemum lavandulifolium. The sequence continues at coordinate 253,137,419 of CM040241.1, read as the reverse complement.
GGATATCCATCTAGTGTAATTTTTATTTTCTTAGTCGTTTTTATCATTTTAAGCTTTCTAGTGTAAAACTTAGCTTTCAAGTCTTGTTTTAATCAATCTCGGTGTATTGTGAATCCTTTTAATAATCAATTTCAAGCTTTCGGTTTCAATTTCAAGATTTGCAAATTTCAAGTTCAAATTTTCAATATGTTTTGAATGTTGTTATTAGTTGTTGATTTGGACCTGAGTAAGACCACATAAGCTCGTAAAGCTTATTAAAGCTTTTAATAACTTTAAAAATCGCTTTAGAAGTTAAAAGTAAAAATACCAAAATACCAAATAAATAGTTGAAAATTCAAAATCACAAGAAATGGTGATCAAAGCGGAGCGAGGGTGAATATTGGATTGCCTCAGGTTAGAGGCTTAGTGGTAAGCCTATAGGATTGGCCTTTTGATCTTGGTTCGTGTTTCGATTGCATAGACTCTTGTAAGCTTTTAATTCAACTTTTGCATTTTCTTGTATAAGCAAGTTTATTGCTTAAATCTTTGTATTTCTATGTTTCTTAGTTATAGTTAAGTTTAATTAAACAATAAAATCGCTTGTTTGTTCATTTAAATTTGTAGTTACCAAAAATCTCATTTTAACAGTTGAATTAGTATAAGTGTTATTAATAAGTTTTATGTTGTTATTGATATTGTTTAATGTTTATTTAGTTTCGTGATATGATAATATATGGTTATTAATCAAATGCATGGATCGAATCATGATAATCTTTGAAAATCACCAAAACAGTTATATTAAGTCTTGTTTGGATTTGTTAGTTAAACTGTGTTAGAGGTTGTTTGAATTGTTGTTTGTGTTTGTTTCCTGCCACACTTGGTCCTAATATCTCAGTTTAACAAGAAAAACCAGTGGTCATTTGTTAAAAGTCAAAAATCCCTTTAATCTCACTTAGTTGTTAAACTGTTAAAGTTTTAGTTTGTCAATCTCTTCATATTAGCTTAAAACTTGTTAATCTAGCTTATTTCAACCTTATTATAGCTTAAAATAACATAATCAAGAAGTAGTTTTGATTTAAAGTTCATAAAAGTCAACTTAGTTAGTTTTATAAAAGTCAAATTTTCCATTTGGTCGTTTTGAATAAAATAGAATATTTTATATAGGGCTTAACTTTGAGTTTTATGTTTTGAGCTTTTGGGATATCAAAATCTAGTTGCTCGACTTTAACCTAGTATTTTTATATTTTCTGTTTAGCTTATTTAACCGCTTATTACTCGCCTTCTTTTGAGTACATTGCTCAAATGGTGCCACATGCTGCGCTTGAGTAGTCTAATTTGATAAGCTCCACATAGCTTATTAGTTGGTCTAATTTTGTGAATCTTGGTTCTTTGGAAAGTGACCTAGCCATCTTGAGGTCCCAAGTTTAAAATTCCATTTTCTAGCTTGTTTGCTAGAACGCAATAAGCTCAAACTTTGTCCCATTTTGTCTTAGAAAACAACAAAGAGGCCAAGTGCTTATCTCGCTTATTCCCGACTTTTCAATATGGTTCTCTGTATTCTAGCTTAATATTAGTAGCTTTTATCTTGTGGTATCTTATTTCGACTTTTGTTTCAAACTTGTGAGCTTGTTTGAGCTTAAAACTCATTTTAAGCTCATTAAGCCCATTGTTGAGCTTTTAGCTCACAAACTGCTTATTTTTAGTTTGTAAAATTTTTGTTTTCATTAAAGTTTCATAATATCAGTAGTATAATAGTTTTCAAAAAGAAAATCCAGAAAAACATCATTTTTAATATAGTGATAGCGTTAATTTAATATTAATTAGCTTTTAAATTTATTTTCAGCTTATTATTAAGCAAATCTAGTTTTTATATTTTTCTTAGTTTTCTGTCACCTTAAGTTATTTTTAGAAAAAGTTTCATAATTTTCCTAATCTGTTTAGTATTTATTAGAATTATTAAATAGTTAAAAGTATTAAATAATTAGTAATAAATAATTAAAAAGTGTAAAAAAATATATTTTCAATTTTAAAATAAGTTTTATAATATTTTAGATTTTCTAAATCATAATTTTATTTTTCTAGCTTTATTTCATATTTTCTTTTATTTTAGAGTATTATTAAATAATTAAAAATAGTTTTTAATTAATAATAATTAGATAAATAGTTATAAAAATAATTTTCTTTTCTAATAATTTTCTTTTATTTTAGGATTCCAAAATGTCATTTTCATATTTTTAGGTCTTTATTTCTTAGATCTCACTTTTTATTTTGTACGTTTACGTAGTTTTTAAACGCACGTATTTAAGTTTGTTTAAATCGATTGTTGTGTTTTACAATTCGTATCCAAATCCATTCCAATCAATCAGTAGTATAATATTCATCAAAATCCTTCCGATCACTATCCTTAGTGATCATTCTATCGTCTGAAAGTTTTGAAACACCATTGACTCTCAGTGGGACATAACGACCAGGAATCCACTATATTCTCCGGATCTTCATTGCATTGGTTTTCGAGCGCTTTAAGTTTATTACGATTAGCCATTCACAAGTGGTTAGCTTGTGTGATTAAACTTGACTGCTCAGAGCCAACAAATTAGGCGCCGCGGGAGGCTTTAGCGTGTGTTAAACCTTTTCGCACCCATTCTGCACATATACCATATTTTGTAAAAAGTTTTTTTTGTAAAGTTATCAAAATCAAAAAGTTCATTAACACTTTTCCTAAAGTGTTAACAAACCCAAAAAAAAAAAATATAAAACAACAAAACAATCGTAACGTTTTCTAGCTTGTGTTTCTTTTAAGGTGATTCTTAAAGAAATACGATTTGGTTAAACGAGACGATACCAAAAATATTGTCCAAAAGTTTTTAAACCCTTTGCACAAATATATACCTACGTCTTTTCAGTGGTACTTAATATATACATAAAAATCAACCACCGCAAATCAAGGCAAGACACCTACTAACTGGGGTGTGACCATAATAAGTTCCGAACAATGATTTAAAACTTGCCTTTGTGTCCTTGTGATTTGGTGTACCTTTTCAAAGAAGCCATTTCATTTGTGATTATTGGTTAAGTTCACTTGTCGTTTTGCCCGCATTTGTTTTGAAAACTTATTTTTATACTTAGTGCATGCGCACCGCTCTTCCGATTCTACAAGTCCACTTTACGAGCTTGCAAATATTCCTCGTGAGACGAGGACGTTACGCTCCTTCACCGTGGATCGAGAACGTCTACCACCACCACCCCCCGTCGTAATGGCGTAAGATAAGCCCATGAATGAGCTTCTCCAAGCACCCATCGAGGGTTACGGAGATGTTATTGTTGTCCCACCATCGTGGGCGATACTTTTGAGCTCAAACCGGGTTGCTTAATCTAGTAACCCAAAGCCAATTCTATGGTTTTGAGCGGATGATCCTCATGCACATATTCGATGGTTTAACAAGATTGCATCTACCATCAAATACAAGAATGTCCCACATGAAGCTATCAAGCTTCTTCCGTTCCCATTTTCTGTAGGACAAGCCCGGAATTGGCGAGAAACAACCCCTCGCTCCATCGAGACATGGGAGGATCTAGTCACCAAGTTTGTTAACGAATTCTATCCTCCATCCCGAACTACAAGTCTTAAGAATGAGATAATGAAATTTTCTCGAGATTTGATGAATCATTCGGGAGGCATGGGATCGTTACAAAGAATTGCTCGCAAGTGTCCGCATCATGGTTTTACCGAGTTAATGCAAATGGATACTTTCTACAATGGTCTCAACCGGACCAATCAAGACTCTTTAAATGCCTCCGCTGGAGGTAATTTCTGAGCAAGACCACCAAAGAAGCCTTGCAAATCATTGAGAACAAGTCTCGTGTCCGCCCTTTCCGAGCAAAGACATATCAATCTCGGCCTAATCTGGACCTTCTACTTCATCTCCGTGAGTACATCTAGCACCGATGCTAAGATTGACAAACTCACAGATATTGTTCGAGCTTTGGTTCTTGCTAACCAAAGAAAGTGACCTTCACACGCATACACCAACACATGGTGAGGTGAAGAAAGTTGAAGTTTGTGTTACTTGTGGTGGCCCTCATGCATACTACAATCGTCATCGCCACCGATGGTAGTCCGTTTGAAGCCAATGCTATAGCCGGTGCTTCACATCGTGGAGGTAATCAATACCGTCCTCAAATGAACCACACTACCGTGCTAACACTAATCGTGCACCACCCGGTTTTAACCGAATCATCACATGCAAAACCGAATCGAACCAACCAAGAATGAACCAAGGTTATCAAAACCAAGGTAATTTCTATCCGGACCAAATCAAGGTTTCCAACATCAAGGAAACCTTAATCAAAACAATTTCAATCGAGGGAATCAATTTCATGGGAATATGAATCCTAATCAAGGAAATTTTCAAAATCAAGGCCCTATTCCTAACAATAGAGGCGAATTTTCCTAATCAAACTCAAGCCATTGTTCCAACCGCCCATCATCGATGAGCTATTGAAGCAATTCATGAAATCCCAAGATGAAATGAGCAAGTTGTTGGTCGGTCCGATCGCCGATCTAAAGAAGTCTTTAAATGATCAACCCTCGGGCTCGTGAAAACTTCCGAGCAACACGATCGCTAACCCGAGGGGCGATGCAAAGGCGATCACAACCGAAGTGGTGTTTCATACAATGGACCCGCTATTCCTACTACCTCTTCTTCTTCTCTCCCAAAGGTAGTAGAAAGTGAACCTAAGACGCACAATGGACCTTCGACTCCAATGCCTCCTCCACCAAGAGCAATGAGTCAAGTTACCAAGGATACTACGGACAAGGTGCATTTTCTAGCCCATGGCACAAGACACGTCCCACCTTCGGTAGTCCAAGCTTTAAGTCCGGAACCCAAGTTCGAAGACAAATTCGAGCCAAAATGACTTCCGTCCGGCTCAAAAGTCTAATCAACTTCCTTACCCATCAAGATTGCATGATGAGAAGCTCAAAGACAAAAACAAAGAGCAAATGGAAAAATTTTCCAAATTTTCAATGAACTGCACTTTGATATAAGCTTCGTTGATGCTCTCGTTCTAATGCCCAAATTTGCATCCACGCTTAAAGGCTTCTTGAGCAACAAAGATAAGTTATCCGAAATGGCTAAAACCCTCTCAATGAACAATGCTCGTGGTCCTTCTCAAGAAGCTTCCCAAAAGCTTGAAGACCACAGCAAGTTTTAATCCGTGTGATTTCTTGGGATGGTTCAATGCTCCGCCTTGGCCGATCTTGGCGCTAGCATTAACCTCATGCCACTCTCAATATGGAAGAAGCATCTCTTCCCGAACTTACTCCTACTTGTATGACACTTGAGCTAGCGGATCGTACAATAACTCGTCCACTTGGAATAGCCGAGGATGTCGTGGTAAAAGTAGGGAAGTTTCATTTTCCTACCGACTTTGTTGTAGTAGACTTTGATGCAGATCCTAGAGTTCCCTCATCTTAGGAGAGCTTTCTTGAGAACCAGCCGTGCTCTAATTGATGTATTCTTGAAGAGTTGACTATACGGGTTGATAACGAAGAACTCACGCTTAATATCAACCGAACTCCAAACCTCTATCCAAACATAGTGTTGCCACAATTGATCAAAAATCGAAAGAATCAATGCAACACTCTCAAATTTCACGGTTAAGAGGAGTCACCAAAAGCGTCTTTGAGCTAAAAGCTTTGAAAATCAACCTCGGTTCAAACAAATGGTTTGAAAGTTGTACCAAGGGAGTCAAGAGTATTCTTGATGATGATGATCTAGAATCGGAGACTTTATCGGAAGTAGTGAAAATTTCTAGCTCTAAGAACACACCACTTGTCCCACCTCCGGAATCAGTTTATCGTATCGAGTTTGTTAACTCTGTGGAAGAAACTGAATTCTCTTCAAAAGATCTATCATCCATTTCATCTCCTGATCCAATTGTTTCCGACTTTTCCATTCCTTCTCTCACTCCGGATGAGGAAGATGACAACTTTTGGAATGAAGTCGATGCTTTTCTAAGTGATGAGTCAATCCCAGCGGGAGTTGATGATACGACTTAGATTCGAGGGGACATCCTTTTCTTGAAAGTTTATTAAACGAAGAATCGTCTCCAACCTTCCTCCGGAAATTCCTTTGACAATCACCATACAAGCTTTAAGTTTAAGCTTAAAAATGTCAAAAATGGTGATTTTCTTCTTTCTAATGAGGAATGGACATGCATTGTAATGCACATATTTATTCCATTCTTCACAAATGGTGTGGTTGCTCTTTCCCTTTTCTCCTTCGGGAATGAGGACACCATCTTTGACCCCGGTATCATCCTTTATAGTCTCTACTATTAAAAATACCGGTTGTATCTCGTCGGAGTGGAACTTTCTGATGTTCATATGTAGTAACACTGTGAACGAAAGTCCGATTGAGATTGGTTTTCCACGTAACTTTCCCCATGAACCAATAAATGCGGGGATCGAGTCAAGCTAGCGACTCGGGAATCAAAAAATAGCACACACCATATGGGTTTTCACCCATATTTACATCTTCTTTCTCGTTATACCACCTAGTGTGGGGAGTTGCCCGCTATAAAAAAAAAAAAAAAAATTCAAATAATGGCGTAATATTTCCTTTTACGTTCTCGGTTTGGCATAACCGCGGTACTTTGAATATTGAGGGCAATATTCATTTCTAAGTGTGGGGAATTCTCACGAATTTTATCACGTAATTATCCACCCAATTCCCGTTTTGGCCAAATTTTTTTGGAGTAAGTGTTTCTCACTTACTCAACAAATGGTAATCATCCGCCATGTCTAACCCACATAAGGATTGGCTAATCCGGAGAAAACGGCTCTTGGTAAAGATTTATCAAATCCGTTTATGGCTTGCAATTTGCCCAAAATTGTATGGTGTTCAACTCACCATATCCTAAAAAGTGAAGAGTTGGCTAGCCCGCAAGTTTATGGCTTGTGGTAAAGGCGATGGAAAAGCCATAATTGGTAATCGGCTCACCAAAGATAATCTTGATAATTTATCTAAGAGTTGGCTAGTCCAGAGCAAACGGCTCGGTAAAGACAAATCAAATACGTTTACGACTTATGATTTGCTCAAAATCATTTGGTTATCATTGTACCAAGGTTCTTACTTGAACTAAAACAATTGGCTACTCCGTAAGTAATGGCTTTTGGTAAAGAGATTCAAATCCATTAAGTTTTCATAAAACATTGCTAGGGACTAGCAATATCTTAGTGTGGGGATTGATGAGTGTCTAAATACTCATCATTTTGTACCATCGAGATCGCAAAATCATCGAAAACACTCGAAATGCATCAAAATGATGAAATATCACAAACAAGTGTTTTATGTGTTTTAAATGCAAAATATCAAAATCGGATGAAAAACATATCAAGTTTGCAAAATTGGCGCTTTAGTCCCCAAGTTTCAAAAGTTGTCAAAAACAGTCCTGGTAAATCAAAATGTGGAATTTTATCATTCAAGGTCCTTGAAATATTCTAAATTGTCAAAATGATCCTTGAATGAATTTTTGGTCAAATGGCGTAAAAGATCCTTCAAGTTTAAAAAGTGTCAAAAATAGTCCTTGGATTTATAAAAATGGAATTTTATGCAAAAGTGGTCCTTGTACTATTTAAGTTTGTCAAAATTGGTCCTTTTAATAACATTGGAAAAAGTCAAGTTTGGTCCCTCATGTTTGGCCGAATTACAAAATTGGTCCTTGTGCTTCTACTAAACCCAGCCGGCCCAATGCAATACCCAAGCCCAACCCAAACATGACCCTTGACCCTTGAGCTCTTGACACTTGAGCCAGTCCACATCTATTTTGAACCCCTGTCATATCCCATTGTGAACTCCTCTCAGACAATAATACGGGTCAACAAAAGTCTAACCTAGGCACTGTACATCCCTCTCACATAAACGCGCCAAAACCAGTGACTCCTCAAACCACCATGGTTTTCAATCCCACTTGCTCCTATCACCTCACCCCCACCTTACCTTGTCCCCCTCCACCTCCACATCTTCCAAACTTCATTTATTGATTGAAACCTGCTCAAACCTGCTTATAGACTTTTGGCGCCAAAAGATCCAAATGGATGGTTATGATGATTTGTGAAGATTCAATGGTCTAGATGAAGTGGGAAAGTTTCAGAGGTCAACAAGGAGTCTCTGAAGTCATTATAAAGAGAAGAAGAAGCAATGTGGATATCCATCCGGTGTAATTTTATTTTCTTAGTCGCTTTTTATCATTTTAAGCTTTCTAGTGTAAAACTTAGCTTTCAAGTCTTGTTTAATCAATCTCGGTGTATTGTGAATCCTTTTAATAATCAATTTCAAGCTTTCGGTTTCAATTTCAGATTTGCAAATTTCAAGTTCAAATTTTCAATATGTTTTGAATGTTGTTATTAGTTGTTGATTTGGATGAGTAAGACCACATAAGCTTTAAAGCTTATTAAAGCTTTTAGTAACTTTAAAAATCGGTTTAGAAGTTAAAAGTAAAAATACCAAAATACCAAATAAATAGTTGAAAATTCAAAATCACAAGAAATGGTGATCAAAGTCGGAGAAGGGTGAATATTGGATTGCCTCGGGTTAGAGGCTTAGTAGTAAGCCTATAGGATTGGCCTTTGATCTTGGTTACGTGTTTTCAGTTGCATAGACTCTTGTAAGCTTTTAATTCAACTTTTGCATTTTCTTGTATAAGCAAGTTTATTGCTTAAATCTTTGTATTTCTATGTTTCTTAGTTATAGTTAAGTTTAATTAAACAATAAAATCAGGTTGTTTGTTCATTTAAATTTGTAGTTACCAAAATCTCATTTTAACAGATTGAATTAGTATAAGTGTTATTAATAAGTTTTATGTTGTTATTGATATTGTTTAATGTTTATTTAGTTTCAAGATATGATAATATATGGTTATTAATCAAATGCATGGATGAATCTGTGATAATCTTTGAAAATCACCAAACAGTTATATTAAGTCTTGTTTGGATTTGTTAGTTAAACTGTGTTAGAGGTTGTTTGAATTGTTGTTTGTGTTTTTTCCTGCCACACTTGGTCCTAATATCTCGGTTTAACAAGAAAAACCGGTGGTCATTTGTTAAAAAGTCAAAATCCCTTTAATCTCACTTAGTTGTTAATGTTAAAGTTTTAGTTTGTCAATCTCTTCATATTAGCTTAAAACTTGTTAATCTAGCTTATTTCAACCTTATTATAGCTTAACATAACATAATCGGTAAGTAGTTTTGATTTAAAGTTCATAAAAGTCAACTTAGTTAGTTTTTATAAAAGTCAAATTTTCCATTCGTCGTTTTGAATAAAATAGAATATTTTATATAGGGCTTAACTTTGAGTTTTATGTTTTGAGCTTTTGGGATATCAAAATCTAGTTGCTCACTTTAACCTAGTATTTTTATATTTTGTTTAGCTTATTTAATCGCTTATTACTAAACTTCTTTTGAGTACACATTGCGAAATGGTGCCTTGTGCACAGTTGAGTAGTCTAATTTGATAAGCTCCCACATAGCTTATTAGTTGGTCTAATTTTGTGAATCTTGGTTCTTTGGAAAGCTGACCTAGCCATCTTGAGGTCCCAAGTTTAAAATTCCATTTTCTAGCTTGTTTGCTAGGGTTGCAATAAGCTCAAACTTTGTCCCATTTCTGTCTTAGAAAACAACAAAGAGGCCAAGTGCTTATCTGCTTATTCCCAGCTTTTCAATATGGTTCTCTGTGTATTCTAGCTTAATATTAGTAGCTTTTATCTTGTGGTATCTTATTTGACTTTTGTTTCGACATGAGCTTGTTTGAGCTTAAAACTCATTTTAAGCTCATTAATATATTGAGCTTTTTAGCTCACAAACCGCTTATTTTTAGTTTGTAAAATTTTGTTTTCATTAAAGTTTCATAATATCAGTAGTATAATAGTTTTCAAAAGAAAATCCAGGAAAAACATCATTTTTAATATAGTGATAGCGTTTATTTAATATTAATTAGCTTTTAAAATTTTCTTTTCGACTTATTATTAAGCAAATCTAGTTTTATATTTTTCTTAGTTTTCGTCACCTTAAGTTATTTTTAAAAAAAGTTTCATAATTTTCCTAATCTGTTTAGTATTTATTAGAATTATTAAATAGTTAAAAGTATTAAATAATTAGTAATAAATAATTAAAAAGTGTAAAAAAATATATTTTCAATTTTAAAATAAGTTTTATAATATTTTAGATTTTTCTAAATCATAATTTTATTTTTCTAGCTTTATTTCATATTTTCTTTTATTTTAGAGTATTATTAAATAATTAAAAATAGTTTTTAATTAATAATAATTAGATAAATAGTTATAAAAATAATTTTCTTTTTCTAATAATTTTCTTTTATTTTTAGGATTCCAAAAATGTCATTTTCATATTTTTAGGTCTTTTATTTCTTAGATCTCACTTTTTATTTTGTACGTTTACGTAGTTTTTAAACGTACGTATTTAAGTTTGTTTAAATCTGATTGTTGTGTTTTACAATTCTGTATCCAAATCCATTCCAATCAATCAGTAGTATAATATTCATCAAAATCCTTACTGATCACTATCCTTAGTGATCATTCTATCGTCTGAAAGTTTTGAAACACCATTGACTCTCCGTGGGACATAACGACCCGGGAATCCACTATATTCTCGGATCTTCATTGCATTGGTTTACGGCGGTTTAAGTTTATTACGGTTAGCCATTCACAAGTGGTTAGCTTGTGTGATTAAACTTGTTCAGAGCCAACCATGGTTCTCCATAAAGAACAATTTATTGTTGCTTAAATACTTAGTATTTAAAGAATTGTCTCTACTTACAAAAATAAGTGGGAGTATATACATATCTCAAAGTTTTTGAGAACAGAATACTTAACCTTCTAAAATCTACTTATTAATGTCATACTAAGGTTAAACATGAAAATGTTGACCAAGTATAATGATTACTCTCATTCATAAATCCGAAAGGATGCCTCATCACTGAGTGATATTTTATATCAATCTTGAGGGATATAAGTTAGAAGATTATTGTTAATCACTAACTACTAAAATACATTATCAAATCTTGAATCGATAAATATTTTAGAATTATGAATGATAAGATGCAGTCCTTAAAAGGCAAATCGAGTTTTGAGCTTGATTGTTATTTCGCCTAACAGTTAACCTATGAGGTTGAAATGAGTTTCTTTTGAAGAAAGACTCACAAGGACAAAATTATATACATATTAATGTTTGACATTTAATAAGAAGTTTTTAATCATACTTAAGAAATTGACTGTGATTAAATTTTCTTATATAATACATGCATTAATTATATAAAGATATTTAATTGTCATACATATGATTTGTATGTAGAATATGACAATTAAGATTTTATAACTTTTTTTTATGATTACCTTTTGCGAGGACGGCGTGTAATCAAAAGGGTTATGCATTTATATTATCTTTATGTAGTATACAAAATTTGAGCAATCCATGTTTTGGATTGGATCATGCATCTAAGAGCTGAGATCTTGAATTTAATTACAATGTGATTCTAATTAAATTAAGATAAGATAACTCTTGAGTACATCTGACATTGAGTGGGAGCATTGTGTTTTTCCTTAAAATTTACATGTTGAAGATATCATTATATTTAAGCTATATATTGATCTTTAAGCTTGGAATGAAACTTCACTTGGAATTTAGGAAATAAAACAAACAACCTTGGAATAGATGTTTATATGGAATAAAGAAATGCGGAAAATAAGTCTGACACAAATGCAATATATCATTTGAGCAAGTCTTAAAATGGTATATATCACTTGGAATAATTTACATGGATGGAAAACTTGTGTTTTTAAACTAAGGGTTTATCATGTATATATTATATTGTGTATAAGACTAGTTGTTGCTTTTGTACAAGAACAAAATGATCTGACAACAACAATATCTAATTGAGAGTGTTTAGATTATTGTTTTTATAAATGTTTACGAATTATAAAGCATAGTGTTGTATAATTACAAATGATGCTAGAGGATTATTAATACTAGTTGTAGTAGGATTTTATCATTTATGAAAAATCTGCTAACTAGCTATGCTCAACATAGAGCATTGTTGCATTACACATTAATGAATGAGAATACTTTACACTTTTAGAAACTATAAAGATGACTGTCAGTATGTCGTTGATTTCTAATACCTCATGCAAGGTAAGACGACATCTCCATACTATAACTCTTGCAATAGTATGAACATATGAGATAAGACACTCATCTTATATTTCAAATCACTCACTATAAGTGAAATTTGAAATAAGTATTCGGAAAGTTTACTTAGATGACTATTTAGTTTTCTTGTAAAATAAAGGTTGAGAATGTTGGAAACATTAGACTTCAACTTACTAAATGAGTTTCATGCATATATGTTTTAGTATTTGGATAATTGGGATTGAAAGACAATTTTTACATTATGATGAATAAAGATACTTGGTATTTGTTATTCATTCATATAATAATTGTTATCCTATATTTGCATGTTTAATCCTTGAGTAATTTTATTATTCTAAATATGTCCATTGTCGGTTAACAATATGGGAATATTGTTATGATAAGGCAAATGTGAGTGTTGGTTATATTCTAATGAGAATGTGGATTGTTCCGCCAAACTCATATGTATTCACTAGAGATGCATATTGATTCCCCAACTTTCAAACATTTACTTTTGGATCCTTGTCATAAGTAAAATATTGAAAATGGTTTGTTATCTCCATCCTTACACTTGAGATACAAGCGAGTTCATTATGTGTGGATATCATTTTTGTAAGTATACATAAAGCTATCCGAACAAGGTAGTTATAAAGCTATATTTCGAGTGATGTGAGCAAGCATCCACAACACTTGTAGTCAATAAAGTTTGTTACTCCACTTGATATGTGCGAAGAAGATACCATGGCGCCTCTCGAATTATTAAGATAATTGTTCGGCCGAACCCAAAGGGTAATGCAAGATGATACTTAATTACATTTGGTATATCTAATTAAATTCTATAACGAGATTCTAAATGGTTAAACTATATGGAATGATTTGAGATCCATAATCCATGGTTTAACGGTATCTATAACAAATGATGATTAGAGCAAGACATTGAATGACTATGCTCTTGAGAAACTTTACGAAACTATTCTCTCGGACACTTTTAGTTAAAAAGTGAGGCGTTTGCTAAGCGTTTCCGTTGTTAATTTTGTGTGCCATTCGACACCCAACTCCCAGTGGGAGCCGTTGGATTGTGGATTTAAAACACACGTAACGACTAGAAGTGTGTGAGCATATGGGGCACACACGTTAAACACGAGTATGCACGTAACGACCGTTTAAACTTGAATATACGTTAGACCCATTTATGCATGCATGTGACCCGATCCTATAAACGACCTATGGACTTGATTCACTTGCTACTTGGGTCGGGTTAGATTGCCTTGGGCCTTGTGATTGTCTAACTGATCGGATACAAAGGGAGGTTTTGGGTTTTTGCTTGTTGATCAAGAAATAAGTCCAAGACAAAGGTAGTTTGTTTTTGCTATAAAACAAAATGTACCCTACATGTGCATGCAATATATCGACGAAACCTATCCCTAAAATATATAAATAATCGATCTATCACAAGATTATAGCCAATCGATTTCTTCATATATTTGATTAAGGTTTCATCTTATATGTTCTAAGCTTGCATCATCTACATGGTCCAAGGTGTTTAGAGTTCTTTTGGGTACATGCTTCCGGTTCCATGTCGAACTAAGAATGGCGGCAAGGTATTTTCTCGAGCTACATCTTGCATGATCTCGGACAAGACATGGGATAGATATCGGACACTCTTTGTCCGATATCGGTAATATATATAAACCGTTCTACGCTTTGGTTTCTCGGCGAATAAAGAGAAGGTGTTCTTGGTTTTATTTGTTCGTTGTATTCAAGTTATTCAAGGGTTGATAGTTTTAAACATTCCGACTAGCGTTTATTCGAACGCACTTGGTTTAAGTGTTTGTGTGTGATACTCGTAGAGGCATCTATTTTAGGTGTTTAGTTTCGTTTTGGTTTCTTGTTCCGTTACTAGAGATTTGCCAAGCATTGTTAGTTTTTCTATATACCCTTTATTAATTAATTGATATATTAATTAATTATTGTTTATTATTACGTGTTAATCTAATTGCGATTACTAGATCCTTATCCGCTGCGTACTCGTAGAAGTTAATTGGTTAACTTGTTCTAAAATCTCAACAGAGAGTATATAGATTCCGGAAAAATTTGAATTCAAAAGTAGCTTGTAAAAATAGCTATGTAGCATTCCAATAGTCAGGCTTACCATCTATATTTCCGACATTGCAACTGATTCATTACTCATTCATCAAGACATGGAGAAAACACTTGCTATATAGTCTCATAAGTTTCAACTTCACATTATGGTTGATTATCATTTCCGTGTGAATCAATATGTGAATCAGAATATAAATAGACTTTCTTACTTTTTTATAATAGATTCCATGCAATAGTCAAACCGTGTATTAAGAGTACCTTTATACCATGGACAACACTGAATATAATTTCCCATAATAGAGTTTCTTACATAAACGTGTTTTAATCTGTCACATTTGATCATTTTAGACTTTCAACATTTCACATTTGACAATTTTTATTTTATAGGTAATATAGATATCGTATAAAATTACGATACACATTATTGATGTGTTCTTTGTTTCCTTTTTAACCTAAAACCTCATTCCCTACTTCGAGATATATATAATACAAGGATTTGTCTAACGGATGCCCATAGGGCAATGGTTAAATGTTATTGACTTAACTCGAACTTTCCTTTTATGTTAAAAAATGCATTTAATGCGCATTAATTAAACATAAAAATTGCCTTACTTACATGCGATTTTCATTTTAATAAACCCGACGTTTTCTAAATTGTCAATTTTTTTTGTAGAGATAAAATTTCTTTCCAAAACTCTACAAAATAAGAGATAGAAAATTAAATAAGAGATAGAAAATTAGGAGATTTTTACTCCATCCAAAAAAGTGCAACGACACCAGCAATAAAATGTTACCTTTACGGTTTACATTTAAGAAGCGTGTTTAAGTGTGTTTAATTGGTTGAAAATTGAAATAAACAACTACTTTGGGACATTTCGTCAAAGTGGTATCTTGCAATCAATATTGAATGGATAACGGATATATATCTAATAGAAAATGGTTCAATAATACACCTGAAGTCCGAACTCAATACAAGTTATATCTAGTCATTGGTACAAACAGACACCGTGATGAGTTATACAAAGAAAATGGTTCAAAAGTGCAGCCGAAGCAGTCAAAAGATCAACCGAATTGAACAAAATAAGACGAAAAATTAAGAATAATTCAAGAATACTAAAACGGGTAGAGGACTATTTCAGCTGTGGGGGAGGCTCGATGGAGCTTCAACAACTTGCTAGCAAACTTAAACATTCCATTGCCACCATCAAGCACCAAGGATGAATCAGGATGAATAACAATCTTCTTTAGCAACGGGGAACACACAAGTAAAAACTTTATTAAACATACTTCATTCTCTAAACCCTGATAGATGCTAACACGACATTCGAGCTGTAGCCCTACTGTGCTGTAGTCTACCTTTGATGAACAAATGTCACGTGGTCTGATGTCTTTCTTGTATGTAGCCTACAAGTATAAATAATATACATTTACAAATTATAACTACTTATATATTAAGACGAGCAATATGATACACATGCATTAACTCACAGTGATCTTAAGGGTCTGCAAATTTGGGGAGCCAAAATCATTCCAAAAGCACATGATAACATGGTTTCACTACTAAAATCTATTCGTGTAATGCAAGTATCTTAAGGCAAGGAAGGTGGTGGAAAACCTCTTCAGTAAGACATGATTCGGCCAAGAACTATAAGAGATACACAATGCCAGTTTAATCATTTAGGGAAATTGATACATCATTGTTACAATACATAGACCAAGTTAGCCTTACCTTGTACTTCCGAAAATCTAAACGAAGCTCCTGCAGTTTTGAAAGAATACAAATATGTTGAAAGATAGTTGAACCTTTGATCATCATCATGTCGTCAAGTACACACAATGACAAATTTAAGATTCTGAGATTGTCAAGTTTTGCAATGTCAACCGGTTTCACTGCCCCTCTAGGCTCGTGATCATAAATTTTAAGAATCTCAAGTACAGGACACTGAGCGATTAATTCCCCGCCACATCTGTAATTTTCAAATCTTACCGCATACAAGTCTAAGCTCAACAGATGAGGAAAACTAAAAAAACTAGGCGAGAAATGGAAAATACAGTTTTGAAGCTTTAAATGTTTCAATTCGAGACAAGCGGAAAGATGGGTAGGCAACTTAAGTAGATGATGTTCATGCGTATTTATAAGAGTGAGCTCTTTAATTCCTATTCTAGACAAAAATAGAACCCAATGATTAATATCCTCAACATCCAACATGTTGTAATTTGGTATATAAAGAAGAAACTTTGTTATGACTCGATTAAGGAGAAGAAGAAGTCTACTTATATTCCTCCGATCAAAAAAGTTAACGCCGGCTTTTGGGCCAATTAAATACTCAAAAAACTTTTCATCAAATACGAGCTTGCTTAGCAAAGTCCACTTAAACCTCCAGTTTCTTGACAAGATACTGGTCCTCATTGCATATTGTATCGGCAAAAGATCCATAATTTTAGTCATCACATTATCCGGCATGCTGCTAATAACATCTTCTTGTGCAAGTTTGGACGCTTTACGTGCCCCTTGAACCATTTCCATTAAACTAAAAAAAAAAGTCATCATGTATAAGTTAAGTTATTTAGTTTCAGAAGTTAGTAACATAAAAACAACACGCTAAAGAACAAAAATATGACATAAAATCAAATCCTAATTACCTTGACACCGTACGTGATCTGATAGATGAGTGACTGCTGCCAACTTGTTGAAGCATAATTTGGCGCGGACTGGATTCAACGACTCTCCTTGACCGTTAGTCGTCTTCTCGAGCCCTAGTAGACCTGTCAACAAAGAAAACCCGTTAGGAGTGGACCCGAGGCCGTAGCCCCGGGGTCCACCTCCGACGGTCAAGTTAGTATCAGCGTAGTGTAGCCAATATATCTTAGGGTTAGAAGATTGTGTACCGTTAATGAGGAGATCCAGCCATGTATATATAGGCATGAATTAGGGTTTAGGCGTGAGTGGGCAGTGATCGCCCAGACCCATCTGGCCCGGCCCCGGACCATACGTCCACAAGCCCCAAGTCTAGTATGAGATAGCGCATGGCTTATGTTATGCTAGACTTAAGTTCCGATGGCAGCGTGGGTGAAAGTGGAACCGCGTCTTTGCATCACGGGTGAGGCGTACCTTTTGTACCGATGGCGACACAACATGGTGCGACGGAAGACGCGCTCGTAGCATGTGTCTTGTTGTGCGCGACAAAGGTGCAATAGAAGGCGTGCTTGCGCATAAGTGTGCACTAAAGATGTGCGACGAAGGCGCCTGGCACAAGTGTCTTGTTGTCTTGTGACAAAGATGTCTGACGAGAAGACGTGCTTCATGTAGCAGTGTCTTGTTGTCTTGCGCGACAAAGATGTCTGACGAAAGCGTGCTTATGCCGCATGTCTTTACAACCGTCGAGGACGTCTCCCTGCGGCGAGATGCGTGCGAATATTTAAATCTGTCTTTGTACCGAGCTTGCGTTACGCTTCCAAATATACCACTGACGTGCACGGAAGCGATGGTATATATACTCGGTAGCCCCCAAGTTTGATGGTGCTACTCGTAGAGCATTAAACTTATTTATGCTGCGTAAAACACTTAATGCAATATTAAAAGTATATGCGAATCGCGACATATAAAACCTAATGAAGTGAAACAATAAACAGCATATAGCATGAATAATATATAGCACATACGAAAAGTGGCAGTGCGCACCCATCGTGGGATGCGTACCGACGAAATAATTAATTGTTTTTGTGTTTGGTCATACTCGTGTATGTGATGATATGCGCTGATCTTGTAAATATCATTTAAGGAATCAAGTGTCTTGGTTCCAAAGTTGTTAAACGTGCACCATATGCGATGTTGCGCACCGTCGTGGGATGCGCACAAAACTTATTCAACGTCTCGAGAATAAGGTGTTTAACAAGGATACGTGATCCGGTGTTGATGGGTTTGCAACCCTCTTACTCAACAAGTTGTTTAGTAGGTTAACTTATCCTTTACCATCGTGGGTTTATTTTGGTGCATGCACGCACGTGAGGCAAGAGAGAAAAATAGGTCCGATCGTGCGGATATATTTTTAGGATAGGTCCGATCGTGCGGTTCTTTCTTTTAGATGTAAAGAAATATCATGATTATTATACTAGTATGATCATGAGAATGTAAAATATAATGCATGTACAGATATTATCTATATTAGAAATATATTCACTGCATCTTCGTATTACTTTAAAGCATGCATGTAAAAAGGTGCAAATATTTATTGCGAATGATATTTTAAATTAATTGCGAATCACAGATTCTTGAATATTTAATGATAATGTATACCATAAACTTGTCGTGAAGTAAACAACATAAGTATAATATTATAAAATAATGCCTTACCGAACTTGTCGTCCAAGTTAATAAATTTTTTACGCATCTAGAGTAATATTAAATTGTACGCATCTAATTTAATAATAGGAACGTCCAATTTAATAAAGCGATGATGGTAAAGCAGTTTCTACGCATGGCAGAATCAAAGGTTTAGGGTTACCGATTTTAGGAATTTATCTCTGCTTTTCGGTAATCGGAGAACACAAAACATAGTTTAAGCTCGGTCCCACGAATGGCGCCAACTTGTTGAATCATAAGCTGGCGCGGACTTGATTCAACGACTCTCCTTGGCCGTTAGTCGTCTTCTTGAGCCCTAGTAGACTGTCAACAAAGAAAACCGTTAGGAGTGGACCCGGGCCGTAGCCGGGGTCCGCCTCCACAGTCAAGTTAATGTCGGTGAGTGTAGCCAATATATCTTAGGGTTAAGATTGTGTACCGTTAATGAGGAGATCCACCATGTATATATAGGCATGAATTAGGGGTTTAGGCGTAGAGTGGGCGGCGATGTCGGGCTGACCCATTCGGCCCGGTCCGGACCATCGTCCACAAGCCCCCAAGTCTAGTATGAGATAGCGCATGGCTTATGTTATCTAGAACTTAGATTACGATAGCAGCGTGGGTGAAAGTGGAACCGCGATCTTGCACCCTGGGTGGCGTACCTTTTGTACCAATGGCGACACAACATGGTGCGACGGAAGGCGTGTACATAGCGAAGTCTTGTCTGTGCGCGACAAAGAGTGCAACGAAGGCGTGCTTACTGCATAAGTGTGCACTAAAGATGTGCGACGAAGCGTGCTTACGCGCAAGAAGTGTGCTTGTTGTCTTGGCGACAAAGATGTCTGACGAAGCGTGCTTACGTATTGAAGTGTCTTGTTGTGCGCGACAAAGATGTCTGACGGAAGGCGTGCTTACGCCGCATGTCTTTACAACCGCGGAGGACGTCTCCCCTGCTGCAAGATGCGTGCGAATATTTAAATCCGTCTTTGTACCGAGCTTGCGTTACGCTTCCAAATATACACGACGGCGGCGTGCGGAAGCGGTGGTATATATACTCGGTAGCCCCAAGTTTGATGGTGCTACTGGTGTAGGAGCATTAAACTTATTTATACTGCGTAAAACACTTAATGCAAATATTAAAAGTATATGCGAATCGCGACATATAAAACCTAATGAAGTGAAACAATAAGCGACATATAGCATGAATAATATATAGCACATACGAAAAGTGGCAGTGCGCACCCATCGTGGGATGTGTCTGCAAGCGAAATAATTAATTGTTTTTGTGTTTGGTCATACTCGTGTATGTGATGATATGCAGCGTACTGTAAATATCATTTAAGGAATCAAGTGTCTTGGTTCCAAAGTTGTTAAACGTGCACCATATGCGATGTTGCGCACCCGTCGTGGGATGCGCACAAAACTTATTCCAACGTCTCGAGAATAAGGTGTTTAACAAGGATACGTGATCCGGTGTTGATGGGTTTGCAACCCTCTTACTCAACAAGTTGTTTAGTAGGTTAACTTATCCTTTTACCATCGTGGGTTTATTTTAGTGCATGCACGCCACGAGGCAAAGAGAAAAATATAGTCCGATCGTGCGGATATATTTTTAGGATGAGTCGATCGTCGGATTCTTTCTTTTAGATGTAAAAGAAATATCATGATTATTATACTTGTATGATCATGAGAATGTAAAATATAATGCATGTCAGATATTATCTATATTAGAAATATATTCACTGCATCTTATTACTTTAAAGCATGCATGTAAAAAGGTGCAAATATTTATTAGAATGATATTTTAAATTAATTGCGAATCACATTTGCGAATATTTAATGATAATGTATACCATAAACTTGTCGTGAAGTAAACAACATAAGTATAATATATAAAAATAATGCCTTACGAGAACTTGTCGTCAAGTTAATAAATTTTACGCATCTAGAGTAATATTAAATTGTCGCATCTAATTTAATAACAGAACGTCTAATTTAATAAGCGATGATGGTAAAAGCGGTTTCATGGCGAATCAAAGGTTTAGGGTTACTGGATTTTGGAATTTATCTGCGCTTTGGTAATCGGAGAACACGAAACATAGTTTAAGCTCGGTCCCACGGATGGCGCCAACTTGTTGAATCATAATCTGGCGCGGACTTGATTCAACGACTCTCCTACCGTTAGTGTCTTCCTGTACTAGTAGCACTGTCAACAAAGAAACCGTTAGGAGTGGACCCGGCGATGGCCGGTCCCCACCTCCGACAATCAAGTTAATGTCGGTAGTGTAGCCAATATATCTTAGGGTTAGAAGATTGTGTACCGTTAATGAGGAGATCCCAATGTATATATAGGCGTGAATTAGGGTTTAGGCGTAGAGTGGTAGTGCGACGCGCCCAACCGATTCTGGCTACGATCCGGACCATACGTCCACAGATATAAAGGAAGAGTGTTTACATAGAAAGGTCAAAGATCTATCACAAATACATAGATGTAGCTTGACGTAGATTCCGATGAAACTGAAAATGTTAAAATTTTGAAGTATATACTTTGTAATCATCGTCTTTTGAACATGACCTTTTCTAAAGTTTGTCAAACAAGTGTTTAGATAAATTCTATGTCAACTAGCTTTCTGATGTTTTATAAATATTCCAATGTCAAATGACCATCGATGAATTTCTTGATCGTCAAAAGTAGTACTAGAATTTTGTAATTTTTCCTCTCTTTTTGTCCTTTTATAAGCACTTTTATACTTGCGTCAATATTCACTTCAAATTTACTGAAAGTTGAATTTATAACTTTAATAGTTTATGATATAACACTTTACAATACAAAAATACTTTTTTTCTTAGTTTTAAATGAGCAATTAATGTGGTAAATAAAAATAGTTAATCGAGTTATTAAAACATCATTATATACTATCTCTGCATTAAATGTCACTAAAATACTTAAAACTAAGAATTAAATAATAATACAAATAATAATGCATATTATACAAACTATTAAAACACAAAAACTATAATTTAAAAATTTAAGAAATACAAATAATAAAGCTAAAATTATAAAATATTTTTCTTTATATTTTATCGTACTGTACACATTTCTAATTCAGCCTCAATTTATTTAAAACTACATGTATATAAAACACGGTTTGATTCAGGTAATCGCTGATATTTAAAAATAAAAACTGAAATTGAAACGCGATAAGAGAGTTTATCGATTTCTTAGTTATCATTTTTGCAGTTTCGAATTGAGCGGGTAGGCTCTGTTGTCGGTTTCATAGATTTTTTTAACATCCATATCCATAAAACTTAGCTTTATATAAATCAAATGTATATTTTAAACAACGAAAAAATATTGCTCAATAAAATATTTATTATCACAATCGTATAACGAAAAACACTGTCATTAATTAAAGAGTTGAAATCGCCAGTACGTAATTTTCGATATCCATAAATTTATTGTCAAAAAGAATATATAAATTAGAATACATAATTCACCGAATTTTTTTATTTCAAAGTATTCGCCGCCGCAACGCATGAATACCCTGATAGTTTTAAAGTCTAAACAAAAATATTTGTAATGTCTAAAGTGATAACTAAAGGTGTTGTTATAGTTAAAGTGATTCTGCCTATACAAATATTTGTGCACTTGTATGTGTGCAGGTGGCCTTCAAATTTGTAGGCCCCCTGACATTGTATATGTAGGGCTGATTTAAATTGGGATCGAACGTAAGTTTAATAAGAATAGATTCTAAAACATAAGATTTTGAAGTTATATAGGTGAAACAAAGATGTTTCAAGCAAAAAAGAAAACAGATTTGCAGACTTACTGATACAATGAGCAAGATAATAACTTTGAGTAATATTCAGTTTGCACCCCAAAGTTTATAGGTTTTACAATTTTGATCCTAATCTTTTGGTTTTATAACTTTATTCCTAAGTACCGTAAGTAATACTAATGAGTTTACTATATTTACATTTTCAACACAAAACTTGAAAAGGTTTTAGAATTAGTTCAATTTATTTTTTAAATAAAATTTTTCCATACATCTTGTAGAAAATATGCTTATGTGAAATACATATTATACACACTTATTTTTATGTTAATAGCTACTTACCCTTTTCATGTTTAATTCTACGTGTATTCATATTTTTCGTGTTCGAGATGTCTATTTTGTAGTTGGCACAGTGCCTCCAAAATTCATGGGACGGGCCTGCATGTGTGTTTACAGATTCAGGGAATCTATGATCGTATATTAATGGAATAGATGTGTGTATATCTTTTGCTAAAGGGTTCTATAATGTGTTGGAATATGTGAGGTATGTTTGAGGTGTTATTCGGAATGTTTTGAGATTCAGGTACTAACGTGAGGGGTATTGTGACATTCGGTGTTATGATCTTGGGTATGACTTAGATGGCGGAAGTATATACGATGTCGTTGACTTGAGATATCTTTTGAAACACCACTAAGGCAAGCAAACCGTTAGCCTCGTCATGGGACCCGCCCGTGACCAAGCTCGATATCTGAATAAGTATTGGGTTGGAGAACATATGTTAGCATTTGGTGATGACCATACCTTGTTAGCATAAAGGTGGTGTAGTATTTATGTATTATATTAGTCAAATAGTCAACATATGTAATATGTAGTATAAATACCCTCATGACAACATGGTGGGTAAATTCTCATTGTAAGGACATCGGCACTCTTTGCATAATAACAAGTTTTCCCATCTCTATCTCTCAATCTAAAACTCTTACTACATATTTCATATGTTTGAATCTTGATATCTTATAACTTATAATTGATATCGAGCCTACATGAATATGGGGTGGTTGCTATTCAAAACTCTCATTTAAAAGTGTTTAAAGTGATTTCAAACCTTTTGTTTTGGCAGAGATAGTATTCAAATTAAAACTTAAATTTTACTAAAATAAAAACTTTGTTGTTTCAAAGCTTTCTTTAGGTTTTAGTAGTTTCAATCTGTTCAAAATGAGTTTTTAAACATCAAGCATAAAGATTTAGTAAGTTTTA
The DNA here is from genome assembly GCA_022545495.1 of Chrysanthemum lavandulifolium. NCBI lineage: Eukaryota > Viridiplantae > Streptophyta > Magnoliopsida > Asterales > Asteraceae > Chrysanthemum > Chrysanthemum lavandulifolium. The sequence continues at coordinate 253,113,756 of CM040241.1, read as the reverse complement.
TTAGATGTGGTAATTTGTGTCTAAAATCGGAAAAATGGGCTAACTTATAAAAGATTTAGGCATATTTAGCCTCTTCATTGTTTTGAAATGGGCATGTATAGCCCATTTAAAAGTTAAATGGGCATTAACGGGCATATTTTTCTCAATTGAAACGTTACTATTATTTTTAGAAAAACTATATATATATATATATATATATATATATATATATATATATATATATATATATATATATATATATATATATATATATATATATATATATATATATATATATATATATATAGGGTGAGGTTATTTCGAGAACCAAATAAATTGCGAGAACTGCGAGAACCAATCTAGACCACTCATCTTTTCTTCTTTTTTCTTACTTTTTATTTAATTAAAAAGGGTAAAATAGTAAACTACAAATTTTCATTTTTAGGAAATTCTAGTTTATTTATGGCAGTTCCAAAAATTTAGGAGATTCTATTTTGTTTGAAAGAAAAAAAAAATAACGTGAAAACATAATAACAAAATATAGTTTTACATTTTCCAGATTGTGTTTATTAACATTTTTTATACTTTCTTGATAGTCGGTTTGTCAAATAATAAAATACACGTATGAATACTTACAAAATACATGTGCACCAAATTCTAATAATAAAATACACGTGTAAACACTTACGAAATACATGTGCACCAAAGAGGCGTCATATATATTCTTTGTAGCATTTAAGATTTATTGATAATTTGCATAATGAAAACATACACAAGATTTGATATGATACATGACTATGTTATTCAAATACATGTCTCTAAAATCAAGAAAGATAAAAATCCATCAGACATCCATATGTGTATATCATTTTCTTGAATTATGAATGTGTTTTTACGATCTTGTTGGTAGATCATATACATTCGTGTTTGTCGATGTGCTCATGTGCACCAGTTTCATCATCGAGTTCATTTCCGTCTTGTTCATGACATAAACACATGTGCATTCGTTTCAAACATTCATGTTTAAGATATAAACACATGTGAATTCGTTTCAAACATTCATGTTTAAGTTATAAACACATGTGCATACCATGTCAAATTCTCATTTTCATCAAGAAAATACACGTGCATGCGTTTGAAACTCGCATGTCCATGATGTAAATTCGTGTGCATTAGATACACTCATCTTGAAATATACGCACATTCATCATTCCTCTTCATCATCACTATCTAACAAAAAAGCAAATAAATGGGATAAGCATAACATGAATAAACATATATAAAGACATAACTTGCACTTTGAATACATTTAAACACCGAAAATATAAAAACACATATGCACAGAAGACATCAAATTCACTAGAAACCGTAAAACACATATGCACTTTTAATACATTTAAACATCAAAACTGTAAAAACACATATGCACTAAAGGCATCAGATTCACTCGAAACCGTAAAACACATATGCACTTTTAATACATTAAAACATCGAAACGGTTAAAACACATATGCACTAAAAGCATCAAATACACCTAAAACTGTGATTTCAAAACTGAATATATATTTAAGAAAATGAATATAGAACTGTTGTTTAAAGGTAGTCTAGTTTCAAATACATGTATTGATCTCCTCCTTAGCATATGTAAAGAAATATTTACGCAAAACCACTTAAGTTCTCTTCATTCTTAGGTAGAAAATTGAAACAAGATAAGCTTGACTAAAAATAGTCATTCCAACAAAAGTATAACGACTTGTATAACGAATTTAAAAAACTTATTGTGTTCAAAGATAAGAAAATAACACAAAAGCTTCACAACAGCAACATGGTATTAAGGCAAAAATAATAAAAAAATGATTCAAAGAACACAAAATAATGAAAAGAAATATTAGGGCCCGTTTGGTTTATAGATGGGTTTAGATTAGAATTTGGATTTGAGTGTAAAGTTGTAGATTAGGATTTGGATTTGGATTTGAAGTAGGTGAGAGAAAATAATATTTAAAGATATTTTATATATTAAAATAATTAATAAATAATATAATATTTTTATTTTAAATAAAAATATAAAAAAAATAATTAAATTATTTATAATAAGTGGTGTGTATGAATTCGGGGGCCACATTATGGATAAAGACAAAATGTATAATATAGTTTTTTTGCAATCCAGGCTCAATAGTCATGATTCGAAGATGGTAGGATATTTGGGATTGAACCCAAAAGTGGGTCCACTAATTTAAACCAAACAAAGTTTTTTGGTAAAATCTAAGGGCACAGTGACAAACCCCGATAAACAAACGGCCCCTTAGAAAATCATAAAGATGTAGTAATGTTCTCATACACAACATTGTCAAACTGTGTCAGAAGGTGTCATAAGATTAATCCGATTTCATCATCTTTTCCAAGATTTCAATTCATTTTAAAGATATACCAACAATATACATAATATCCCATCTATGACCGACGTTGTTGAATCTAAACCGTACTTTTTTTTTCTTTTTTTAAAGATCTAAACTGTTCCGTCAATTAAAAAAAACAAGAACATAGAACTATGAATCTAAACCATACCTTTATTAACGTGCCCTCGATCATGTATATAATTGCACATCTATGGCGTTTCAATCACACCAAACATAGATCGGTACCCGATCTATCTATATAACGTGATGATTGAATCGAATTGGACGAACGATCTCACATGGGTGAAGATGCTATATGTTCTTATTTTGATGATGATTTGGTAGCTAGGGTTTCATGGATTAAAAGTATTTTGTTGAAAAATAAAAATAATTGAGAAATGGGGTGAGGCTAAAAATACGGATTTAAGAGAAATGGGTGGACACTTTCTTATTTTGCAGAGAAAAATTTTGACGGTAGAATTCCTATTATACCACTTATATATATATATAATATATTTAACTTTTCTAAATATAATTGAGGTGTTACGATTCGAGAAACTTTTTTTTTGAGGTGTCATTTTAAGTCTTTTCTAAAGCTATTCATATAACATAAGCCCGTTTAGCATGTGGCCATTCGACCCGTGCCGTTTAAGTGCATTGCCCGTTTAGGCCCGAGCCCATTTATCTGCGTGGCCCGTGCCCGTCCGCACGCCCTTTTTCCACCTCTAGTTTTTACCAAGTTTTTCACGTTTTTAATTTATTTAGGTTCTCTAGTACTCGGTTGTTTGTACTATCCCGGTTCTGACATCCGATAAAAAAGGGCAATAAAATTGTACTTGTTACCGAGATATTGAAACGTCCGATACTTACTTAATTTTTTATAACTGATTGAGTATACTCCATATAGACCCTTGGGTCTATACGTCATATATCCTATGTGCGTGTGTATACGCCGTATAATAAATGTAGATAAACATGCACTATACAACACTCAACCATTTTTCGTAATTATTAACTGAACGATATTGAACATAATGATAAATCAACTTGCTTGAAAACTGAATATATTTATGTAACACGCGGGCGTATTTTCTACATAAAACAAGCTTACATCAAACGCTACTTTAAAACTTGAAAGTTACTAAATACATGATCTTGGTTATAAGTAACTTGCAAAATCATAGAAATAAACTACATAAACATGCTACATTATATTGACACTGAAAATCATACTTGACTTGGGGCATTCTAAGTAAATAACATAAGATGGTGATGGAAGCTCGTTACCTAACTAGTAACTGCATGAGCTACACCATTTGACCCATTATGTCTCATTTAACACATAGCTTGGTCTCATCATGCATACCTACAAAAACATGAACCGAGGCAGTGGCGCAAAGCTTAGTGAGATAGCAATTTGAAGCTGAAACATAGAGCGGGCATGAACATAAACATGATTTTATGACCACTCGGGTCAACATGATAATTTGACTTACATAATATGACCATGCGGGTCAACATGAATACTTGTCTTGCATAATATGATAATTTGGGTCAACATGAGACTTGAATAGCATATATGACCACCCGGGTCAACATGATACTGAATATAACTACATGGATCTACATGATACTAAATATGACCTCACGGGTCAACATGATACTAAATGTGACCACACGGGTCAACATGATATTGAATATGACCTCACGGGTTAACTTGATACTGAATATGACCTCATGGGTCAACATGATACTGAATATGACCACACGGGTCAACATTATACTAAATATGACCTCAAGTGTCAACATGATACTGAATATGACCATACAGATCAACATGATACTGAATATGACCACACGGGTAAACATGATACTGAATATGACCTCACGGTTCAACATGATACTTGACTTGCGTATTTTGCCACTAAGGTCACATGACTACATGACTTGCATATTACTTGATGTGGAAAACTAAAAAGGTGTGGGGGTGAAGACTTTTCTAGATTAAAAATTAAGTTTCAAAAGATATGATACAATTTTATGTGAAATCCTCCGATATATAATTATAAACACAATGGAGACAAATAAATAAAAATGTGGAAAGATCAAACCGAGACAAATGTATTTATAGTGGTTTGGCTACGAAGACTTCCTTTCCTCTCCCTACTCCACTCTCCGAGTATCCAACTAGAGATTTTGTAAATACTATGTCAACAAGCTCCTTAACCCGATGAAAACCTTAAAATGTAAACACACTTTTTCCGGTACTAAGCTAAATACCGAGTTCTAGTTCCAGGTAGAACTAACCTAACACCGTTTACACTTTATCTGATACAAAGCTAAATACCTAGTTCTAATTCGAGGTAGAACCAACCTAAGATCTAACTGATCTTTACTCTATGAGCATGTATGGTATATGGTACAATGTGTATCTATGGAAATGGTATACAAAAAACAACAAGATTATCTAAGTATGTGAATGAAGACTAGCTACAAGAAGCTCGTGGCTTGAAAGACTTGTATGCAAATACAGTGGTCTTCCCTTCAACAAAGAAGTTAGTATCCAATCACTAAAATGAATATGAAAACCTAAATAATGATCAGGGAAGTGAGTGTATGAATCTATAAGAGTACTAAGAAAAATGTGTGTGAAAAGGGTGAGTTGAAATGGTGAAATGGGGCTGCTATTTACCGGCAGCAAGTATCAGATCTCATGGATCCGGTGGATCCATTTTAAAAGGATTTGTCCTTCATATTTGAAGGGATTGATGGGTATGTTTGAAAGATCCGAATTTTGAAAAGAATTTGGGCAAAAAATCTCTTATAAATCTTACGTAATCTTACATAATCTACAAAAGTCAACTCCTATTATAGTAAGATTTTTGATGTGATATTTCATGAAAACTCAACTATAGATGATGTCATTGATGAGGTAAAAACTCTTTTGACTAGTTTATAACATTAAATGTGTTAAGAAAATGAAATGTAATGAACTTGATAGGTAAAGTTGTGTTTTGTGTGAGTGTATATTTGAATTACAATAAAATAAATATTTTGTGATAATGGCCTATTTTTATTTTTACTCACACAAAACACAACTTTACCTATCAAGTTCATTTATGAAGTTGAGAGGATCCTACTCCATAGTTACCAAAAATGAAAGTGCAAATAAACTTGGTTTTCTTGCTAAAAAAAGTGTACAAGTGACTTGTTAGACACTTGTAAAAATAAATTGTGTAGTTACTTTATGTAAGTAACTTAGTAAAAATGTTTTATTTTTATTTTATACAAATAGTTAAATGACTTGTTAAAAAAAAGTAATGTGTAGGTTTAAAAATACTTGCAAATGCAATTTGAAAAATGTTCATTGATCATTACAAAGGCTTTTAGATAATCATTTATTCATACCTTTAGTGATATATGTGATGAGTTAGAAAATTATATGTTTAAAACTTCTTTATTTTTAGCTTTACTTCATATCATTTTATGATTGTTAGTGAAAAAACTTAGAAATATCGTAAAATATAAATAAACATTTTTACGCGATTGTTTGTATGAACACTTGAGAAATAACAAGGCGTATCACGTTTAATCTACTAAACATGTCAACTAAAATTATATTACTCACCTGAAGAGTGTAATACAAGTTGATTGATTCTTGAACAAGCCCCAAGCACCTAAATCATGATATGTACATATAGGCTATTAATTCATAATTTGACATTTAACATAAAGATGACATGGAAAACTAGCTATGAACAACATGAACACGCTAAGAACTCATGGACTAGCTATGGCATAAGTCATGCCAAACATGCACTATTATGCTCGTGAGCGAGCTAATCTAACCAAGTCTTACCACTTGGTTCTATACTTACATAAACATAATAACCACATTGGCTGAGAACTTGAGTTATTATATATATAATCATCCAAAACTTGCATAAACATAATATCATGTTATAGTCATCAAAACACTTAACAAAACATTGTTGTCATTTTTGTAGTAGCCTTATAAATCCTCTTTTTGACTATTTTATTCAATAAACCAACTCATTAGGCTATACAAATTAGAAAGTAGATTCTTTTGGATTTTCGAAACTTATGGCATGACCCAATCGGAGCTATGGTTGATTTTATATGAATTTTCAAAGTTCCGATTTGCTTCAACTTTCAGCTGGTGAGAAGCTATACTAAAATGTATTTTTGACCCATTTAAGTTTCAATTAACCAACACTTCCTTCATATGAGTGAAGTAGAAACTTGAAGCTTTTCAAAACTCTGAGCCATGACCCAATTCGAGGTGTTATTGATTTTATACAAATTTTCAAACATGGCTAATTAACATCCTAAAGCTCATAATTAAATAAAAAGGGTGTTTCGGTTAACCCATAAATCATCACAAACACCTCATAAACATCCTAAAATCATTAATAACATAAACCGATCAAAACCCATACTTATCCATCGCATAATCATAATCCATAAATCTTAAATTCCTCACATAAATCATGCAAAATACTATATAAGCATAACCTCATGTTACCCATATCTTGTAACAATGATACACATAGTTAAACACCTACTTGAATTTTAGGAAAATTTATAATAACCGCTTGAGCTCTTGATTTTCCATGCCATGATAAACCCTTTCGCTTCTTGTTTAAATCTAGTGGAACTTGGAATTCTTTAAGGTGAAGAAATTATCACCTATTGTTCTTGTTCTTGTTTCTGCTCCTTTTTCTTTTGCAAGTTGTGAATGGAAGGGATGGAGAGATATCTCCCTAAACTGACTTTGTTTAATAAACAAAAAGAGTATATAAGTCTTTTCCACTAACTTGGGCACTTCAACACAAATAGTCCCTTGTAGTAAAATGTTCTGCAAACTGGGTCATATCTTATTTTCATATCCATTCCCTTTTAACTTTATTACTTAACTCTGTTAAATTGAGAATTTTCTATTATTTCTTTAAAATACTAGATGTAACCAATTGGACTTTTGATAAAACAACTAATATTCTCTGTAAAAATATAACAGTATCCCAGTTACTTATTTCGGTATTATTTATTTCAGTCTACGTCATTATTTGTTCCACTACTTGCTTACGTGTCGCCAAGATAATTAGATACTTCGCTTCTTATTTCGACTCATATTACCAAGATAATATTTTGGTTTCCCATTTGAATTTACAAAAAAAAAAAAAAAAAAAAAAAAACACTTTGTTCGTATTTAGATTCGAAACTGAGATAACCAACCAAGATAATATCATTTCGGTTCTAGATACTACTCCGATTCTCATAGTATATTTCCTAAATGAAGATCTGCCCGTTTAAAGACATAAAACTGAAATACTTATTACACCTAGTTACCGAGATAGTTAATATAAGTCAACCGGGATAACCCAACTCAGTCAACACATGATAATTAGTTTTATTGGACAACCAAGACTTAACCTATTTAAACCAAGATAACTTAACTTTCACACACATAGATAGTTAAACATCATCAAACAAGATAACCAAAACAACTTCACCGAGATAACTTATAAAACATACTCCATAACGTCATATCAAAGATCCACAATCAAGTTTCACTTCATACATCATTAACATGGCTTCACAAAAGGACATTGTCAATGTTGGTTCTGAGAATCGTTCTCCTATGCTCTATAGAGGTGGATACGTCCAATGGTCAAGTCAATTGATAAGTTATGTAGATGAAAAACCCAGACACCTCATTCTCAAATCCACTTTCGAAAGACCCAAAGAGTTCTAAGGAGATATATTTGGCTGCTGATGACACCACTACACATCCAACTGTTGCTATCACTAAACACAAACCATTGCAGACTTGAACGCAAATGAACTCGCACAGTAAAAGCAGACAAAGCATCAAGAAATGGTATCTTGCTAGGGCTACCAAATGAGATTTATGCTATTGTGGATAGATGGACTACTACACATGCTATATGGAAGACGATTGGAAGACATATGCATGGAACTAAAGTAAGGTTGCAGGACAACCCACAATAATCATTTGGGAATATGAGAACTTCACATCCATACTAGGGGAGTCATTGGAGTCGCATTACCTTATGTTCACAAAGATTGTAAATGAGCTTACTAGGAACAAGTTTAATGCCAAAAGGATAAATGAAAACATTGAATTAGGTATGTTACTTTAATGAGACATATAAAGGATTTAAATGCCATAGATTTCAACCAAATATTTGACATACTAAATCAGAATTAGAAAGAAGCTAATGAAGTAAGAGAAGAGATGTTGAGAAAGACATGAGATCCATCACATTAGTAGCAACATGTAGAACCCAACCTTCATTTTCTAAAACACCTTCATCATCAAACATGTAAAAATGGTAACAAACACACAACAACCTTCTTTTACACCCAGCCAACCACCCTTTGGTGTATCTTTTATTATAACAATTCAAGAAGATAAGTCTCCAAACGGATGCTTACCAAACAATACAAAAGACAAGATTGATCTCTACTAGGTAGACACCAATCAATTCTCACTACAATATCACTCAAATCACTCAAACCACAAAGATCAAATAAAGAGATTGATCTTCAGAATGATACAAGACAAACAGATATCAAAGTGATATCAAGAATAAGAGAAACAAAGACTGTGTGTGGAAAACAAAAGAGAATGAAAGAGATATCAATCACAAGTTCTGAACCCTAGATCAGGGTAAGGAACTTATATAGCCAGATGTTACACATTAGCCCTCCAACTTATTAACTCTTCTCAAACAGCAACTAAACTTCAACTAAGTGAGATAGAAGTCTTCCAACTTGACAACTTTCGACCCTATACTTCCAACATCCCCTATCAAGTTGATAGACTTCAACTTTGAGCAACCTCTTTAACCTTTGCATGCTTGCCTCCATTAAGAGATCCTGCAAACATGTCAACCAAACCAAGTTATCTGCATAATACACTATGTTGTTTCTGACCAAGACATTTAGTAAACACATATGCAGTCTGCAGACTAGTATGAATTTTAACATTCTTAATCACACCTGCAGACACATTATCCCTTACCAAATGTACATCCAACTCAAAATGCTTTGTTTTCTCATGGAAAACTGGGTTAGCAGCAATCTGTATAGCAGCACTATTGTCACAATAAACATCCACAGGCAATAAGCCTTTAATACCAAGACTACTCAACAGATTGCTCAACCAAATAACTTCACAAGTAGTAGAAGCTTGGCTTCTATATTCAGCTTGTTGAACTTCTGGACAAAGTGGAACGTTTCTTACTTTTCCAGGAAATAAGAGAATCTCCCAGAAAAACACAAAAACCAGTAACAGACCTTCTAGTGACAGGACACTTAGCCCAGTTAGCATCAGCATAAGCTCTAAGCTTAAGATCAGAAACACTATTGAATTGCAAACCAGAACCAGGGGAACCTTTTAGATATTTCAAAAGTCTTAAAGCGACTTTAAGATGAGGCATAAAGGCTTATGCATATGTTGACTAAGGCAATGAACAACATAACTAATATCGGTCTAGTATTAGTCAAATAAATCAACTTACCAACAAGTTTTGATAATTAGTTATATTGTACAAAACCTTATCATTATCATTCTCAATACGCTTTAAAACATAATTCTCGGTAAAGGAGTATCAACGAGGTTTAGCGACTACCAACCCATACTCATGTAACAACTCCATACAATACTTCCTTTGAGTCATACACACACCTTTTTCATTTTTCAATACTTCAATGCCAAGAAAATACTTCAACTCACCCAAGTCCTAAATCATGAACTTGGTACTGAAAAATAGTATAAACTTATTAATCTCAGTTTCATTGTTACCAGTTATGACAATATCATCAACATACACAAGCAAAGCAACAAACATATTGTAGCACCTCGCATATTTCGTGTCTATATCTTACTAGATCCTAGGGTTGTTTGTTGATTTCAAGGGTAAATTAGATGATATTCAAGGCATAAGGGGCTGAAGTAAGAAGGTTATTACAAGGGTAAAGGGTTTGTAAGCACAGGTTAGAGGTTGAAGACAAGGGTTGAAGATTGAAAGGGGTTTAGGCTTGATTGTTCTTGTGACCATTCAACCTAAGTCTTGTAAGTTGTTTAAATTTCTTGTCATTCAATATGATTGTAATGATATTTATAATAATTTGATGTAATTTGATATAAGTAGTACATGTAGTAAGGCTTGCTTGATGTTGTACATAAAATTGATGGGTAAAACTAGTGTAAAACTCATTAAGATAACTAGTAAGAAACTAGTGAATTATCATGAGTTTTAACATAAAAATCATAAACTTTGGACTAGATTAAGTTTAAGAAGTTGTTGGGAAGTAAAAACTAGAATTTGAGCTTTTGAATCACTTGAAATGGACTTATAGATAAAAGTTATGGTTAAAAGAAGATGACTAGATGAAATTGGTTATTAAGTCAAAAAGTCTTCTAAAGCGATTTTAAAGCGATTTAAACCCTTTTCTGGTCCGAATCGGTAAAGTGTAAAATACGAAAGTTGCTCGGAATGAAATTTTCTACAAAAATTCAAGAGCACATAAGCAGAAAGTGAACGAAAAGTCTTAAAAACAGCAAAAACTAAACGGACCTGTTGTTGACTAGAAAACAACCATGGTTAAGGAAACTTGGTTGTATTTTGATTCTTTGAGACCAAAACCAAGCCAAGGTTAAGCCAAGGCTGATGTCTCAAGCTATTTTAACTTAAATATAGCCACTAGATATGACCATGATTGTTGTTTTAAAGTTGTTTAATCGTAACTTAGCCGCACGGCTAGTTTGGGTATGTTAACCCGAAAATTGTTTCAAAAACTTGGTCATTAGATGAAGCTTTACTAGATTATGACAAAACTAGATAAATGACTATATGACATATAAACTATATAAATACCATTTTCACAAGTTTTAACTCTTATTTAAAACCATGAATTTATTAATCTAAAAACTATTTTTGAAACCTTTATATTCCACAACGTCATGACACGCCGAAATTATTTTCATCACAACACTTACACATGGTAAATGCTTCACGACACAACTTATACTATCACGTCACCACTCAAATAGTCTTTGTGAAACCGACATATGTTTTATACAACATTTGTCTCATCAAATACTTACTATAAATGATAAGTACTACAATAGTGAGAATTTCATTATCATAAAGAGGCCTCTTGAGTTGTCGTGTCGACGAGTTATTGGATTCGATTTAAGTGTCACGGCTCCTTGTCCAATTACTACATGACCTCTTGATTTTGATAGCGAGCGGTGGTGCGAGGTCATTTATGATTGGTACGAGCTCTGATTATAGAGAACCGAGGGTGCATTATACAGAGACTATAACTACTATCTGGGATTCACTCATTATAGTCTTCATATTCCGTGTGCCATGCCCACTATTTGACATATCACTGTTTAAATTGCTATGAACGTTTAACTAACTCTGAACATGGATACTCTAATGCAGACATTATGTCTGTACCACCATCCCTAGATCACGATCTCGTTATTCCAAATCAAGCTATACCAGCTCAACAGAGCAAATACTTTCGGCTCCCATCCAAGCACAGAATCCTCCGGATCAAGATGATGATTATCTTGATATTGTGGACTATAGGGATGATGAGGATGAGGAACCATATGAAGATTTAGCTGATGAAAATGAACCCGAGGATGACCCGGACGAAGATCCGGAAGAAGATGAAAATATGATCTTAAATGATGATGATGATGACATGGAAGTGATTTGATGATGTCGAAGAGAGAGGAAGAACCTCTTCAGCGGATGTCATACTCAGCGGATCTCCACCTCCACCATCACCGGTGTCACCATTTACTCCACAAACTACGAAATTCTGTTTGGGTTACTCCCTTTCTTGGGAAGGCCTTACATCATTAGGGCCTTAGCACTACCTCTGAGTTGGAGGACCATCTAATACTTTTCCAAACTTCCCAAGGTGCGAAATGGATGCCTAAGACAAGATGTCACGACACTTCAAAATCATGTCCACTTTACGTCAAGGCGATGCATCGTGGGTAAGCGAAAATCTCTTCATTAAGAGTTGAAACCGTTAATGCTCAAAGCGGCGATCGACGATCTTGGATATTAGTGATATCCGAGATGGCCTTACGTGTGGAAGACATTGTCTTGGATCCTATAACGGGTTTTTATGCTCAAGAACAAAGTCACCCGATATGGATAAAGCACAAAATGAAGGCGGTGATCAGTTAAAGTTGAAAGCGCGCGTAGCTTCAGTGGAAACGAAGTTAGAAATTGCTCAAACCGATCGTTATAGGCTTGAGATCGATCTCTATAACGTACGGGCAGAAATGCGGGCGATGTATCAAGAACAAAGGGAGTCTAGGGAGTTTCGCCCTAATGACGCCATTTATGTGTTGACTACTCACGGGAATAACAATCAGCCCGAGCCGCATCAATCTCTGAACTCTTGAAAGACTAGTGTTGTTATAATAGTTAGAAGACTTAGTAAGATATGTAATAGCTAGTAAACAATGTAATTGCTGACTGATAGTTTTGTCAAAATTTTTGAAGAAACATGTCATGGGTTTCGATTCTGTAACTCCGATATAACTAATTAACTATATATGAATGTAACTTTTGTTGTATAAATCTATCTCGTCTTGTGTTGTGATTTAATTTCCAACGTTGTTCTTCTATCATTTCTAATCGTACTTATTATCCAACATCATACTTATACCACATCTCTTGTTTAATTGATAGAATCATGCCACCTAAAATGAAAAGCAAGGCTGCTATTGATAAAATGGTTCGATAAAGTGGTGGCGACAGCAAATTTGGCGGACAAGCTGCTGACTACAAATCTTGCATGACTGACGTGAAATTTCTTAAAAGCCATAAAGCGCATTGCCGAGGCACTTGCAACCGCTAGGGCCACTGCAACTAATGTTGGGCGGAGGTTCTAATGCTACGGGACCAGCTATTGGTCCGAAAGAATAAATGTAGAACCAATGCCAAGGTGCGCTCATCTACAATTCATGAAATGCCGACTACCGCAAATTTTAAAGGCATTGAAGGAGGCGTAGGGTTAACCGATGGTTTGAGAGATACGAATCTGTATTCACGATCATCAACGCCATTGAAGGCTGCAAGGTCAATCGCCACCGATACTTTAATGGATGAAGCATTATCACGGTGGAATTACGTAGTTCAACCAATTGGCATTGCAAATGCCTACAAAAATTCTGGGTCAAACTCAAAACAATGATGATCAAACAATATTGTCCTCGTAACGAGGTATAGAAGTTGAAATTGAATTACGGAACCACATAGTTAAGAGGCGAGATATCACCACATGCGATCGTCGATTCAATGAATTGGCAATCTTATGCCCAACAATGGTTCCAACCAATGAGGATTCTTGGAGAGGTACATGTGGGGACTTCCACAACCTATCTGAGGGAAATGTGATCTCATTTGATCCAAAAATGATAGATGATGCAATGGGAATGGCTCATAGGCGATGGATCAAGCGGTTAGAAAGCGAGCTGTTCTAATTCAAGACATTAACCTCAACCCAACAATAAAAACAACAACCATCCCAATAACAATACCCACAACAACAACAAGAAGGTGGAATGATAGCCAAAGGGGTAACAACAACAATCCCAAGCGATAACTACCGCGTCGTTCGGGGTCAAAGGAACTTCCTTTTCTTGAGCAGTTTATAACACCCTAGGCGTTGAACCTAATCGTTGTAGTATAGTATTAGGGTAAGCCACGGTATTTATATCGTTCTCTAGGGAATAGTGTCGTTAAGGCTGAAGTGTATGTCGATTTAAGTCTAAAGGTGAGGATGATTATTTTTGTATTTTTATATTTTATGAATCTCGGTTTTGGAGGGATGGTGGAATTAGTTGCTAGTCAACTATCCCAAAAGATAATAACTAAATTATGGGTCTACCAGGGCGTGAAGCGTATCTACTTATGATGTATTACTCCTTGCTAGCTATCCAATTCTACCTCTTTGAATTGTCACGTCCTATTGATGGTTGAATTGTCACGTCCTTATTCTTAGCGCGTTGTGTTTTATAAAGGTCGTAAGGTGTGCATTCCCAACTCTTTGAAGTTACCTTTAAGTGTAGTAAGCGAAATCCAATAAGTCATTCATAAACTAACTTTGAGGTTATCTTTGGGTTTAGTAAACGAAATCCACTAAGTCATTCATAAACTATCCAAGATTTATCAAGTATTAAACACGATAGCCTAGTCGCACTCTAAGCCAATTACAATTAAGATAAGAGACAACCAATCAAACAAGAGCAGTGGGATGCAAGAATTATAAACTAAACCAAATAGACTCATTGAAATTGTCACACCCTAATGATGAAGATAGACACAAGCATCATTAAGAAATCAATAAGATCTAATTAATTATATACAAGTTTCATACAATCATAAGAAAACACTAGGTGAATTAGCCAAGCATAATTAATGAAGAGCAAACAACAATTATGATAATTGAAGACATACCATAGGATTGGATTAATAAACAAACCATTACGATGTTTATAGAGTGTTTGAAACCCTTTAAGTTCTTGGAAAAACACCTACCTAAACCCTAGAATCGGACTTAGGGTTTGGGGCTTACAAAAAGTGAAGTTATAATGTTATATTTATAGGAAGATTTTACGTCGAAGAAGCGGCGTCACACCTAAAGGTGACGGCGTCATGATAATTTTTCACCAAGCGTAGATTTTCTCGTTAAGTGGTGGTGTAGGCTTTTGAATCACCTAAATCCGAGTTCGTATGCAAAGTTATGGCCAAAACGATATCGGCTACTTCGCGCATGTTGTGACTTGATCGACTTGTGGCGGGCGTCACCTTATGGTTGTGGCGCCATCCCCTCGATCTATGATGTCGTGCGGATCAAATCTAGGGCGTGCGAGTTGTGGCCCTACTCTTTTAAAACCGAGCCGTCACTTGTAAATAAGCAATTTGGCTCGAGCGAGTCACAAAAGTGCTCCGGCGGTATATGATTAGCGATGGCCGCGTCACCTTGTATTCGGCCGACTTGAGTGTCTCGATTCTTGACTTTGGCCATTTTCTTCGTATATCCGCACCTTTTCGTCAAATAAATACCATTCGACAATTTGCCTTCAAGAGACCTAAAAGCGAAAATGAGCGATATTAAGTAATAACGGATACAAAAGTGATCAAATAAGGGCTTAGCGACCCCTCAAAGGTACATTTAAAACCTTATCAAATATCCCTACACTTGGTATTTGCTTGTCCTCAAACAAATGCGCTTTAACCAATTAATTTATAAGTTAGGGGTCATGAAGCATTGATTTAAAACAGTCCACAACACATATAAGCCCATAAAGTCATAACAATCACGGAAATTACATACTAGCACCTCACATGGGGTGTTTGGATACTCACATCTCTCTCGGTGTATATGAAATATAACAAGTTGGAAATGGAAGATAAACACTCATTAACCGGTCCTAGTACATGATTACCATAGGATTGAGAATAGATCAAACCTCCATCGCTTTGGCGTAAGCACCTAGGAAAGACTATCAAAGAGGTCTTTAAAGGGTTTTAATGTTGAGCTTACGGTAGGAAACAAAGGGTTTGGTGGAATAGGCTATTTAGTGGTGGCAAGTCAAAAATCTCTATGTTACAAGCATACGAAGAATGGCGTTGCTAAGCCAAGACTCGACACTCTAAACTCTAGATAACTTGAAACAAACAAACAAAAATTTAAAGGATAGATGTGGGTTGGTAGCCTTTTTTTTTTTTTTTTTTTTTTTTTTTTTTTCATACACTTTTGCTCTACAGTCTCTACGGTAACATCAAAATTATAGGGATTTATAGGCACATCCCTACACTTGAGTTTTTATTACTCTAACACTAATTTGACCCAAATTGAAAAGATCAAAACACTTGGGGTACGTTATTACGCAAATAAGGGAATTTAATGTTCCCTTCCAGTCATTTCATAAACTTTAACTTTTTCCCATGAGTCCCAATCGTCCCAAAACTATGTACAAAGGATATGACTCGACTTAGCAACTCATGCAAGCAACTAGATAATTGAACTAAGGGTTTAGGGTGATAACAATAATGCACTAAAAGTGAGTGCATACAACGTAGGCTAAGGCGATTTGGGTGTATATTTAGGGATGGGGTGTAAACAATGCTCTTCATTGATATTCCGGAAAAACCGAAACATCACGAGAACCGCGAAAAGGATAGGCTCTGAGGGGTTAACTAGGGGTATCGTGTACTAAATATGAGTACAACGCAAAGGTGTGGGGGAATTACTCAACCGATGTGGAAGAAGTAATTGTATTACGGGTATCAAACAAGGGTTATCCTAATGCCTCTTATCATTTAGTTATTCCTAACTACACAAGTGTAGTCTTACTAGCGAACTCAGGATGCATCACAAAACAAGTTCTAGAAACTATTATACTACCGGTTCACACTCTAAGCATTAAAGATGAATGATTTAATTCCTACTAATCTAAGGGCGATCCTCACATTTTGGGTGGAATTTAGGTGGTAAAGGGTTTTTTTGTGCTAGTCATGTAACTTCCTATCCGTGAGATGCTTTATTAAGACTAATGGCCCACTCCTATATACCATGAAAAATTTTAAATTTGGTGCCAAAATTACCCTAACCGACATTTTCTCATGGTTTATTATACAAATGCAATTGGACAAAGCAAATATTTAAGGATAAGCATAGTTTCAAAGTTCTCGTTTTATTTTACCTGCCTACACTTAAAAGAACATTGTCCCCAATGTTCCCGAAAGTATCAAAGTTATGATAATGGAAGGTAATAAAGATGAAAGAAACTAGTACTCCACGATTAGCTTGGTAGGATCCGTGTAAAGTGGTGGTTATATCTTTCTTCAAGAAGAATGTTTGCGTGAAGAGCTCCTTACGATCTTATGTATCTTCTTCTTGATAAATTAAAACGCACACTTGAGAAAACAAACTACCCAACGCATCAAACCGAACAAGAAAAATCACAACAAGATGTAATTCGGACTTAAATAAGATATAATGCTTGTGGAATGGATGTTTGCGATTTTTGGAAAATTAAGACACAGAAAATTCAAAAATTTATAAGTACCTGACGAAAGAAAAAGTTAGAAGTTGTTTCTACTCCTCGGCGCCGTCAGTTATCATAACGGCGGTGCGATTTTACGGAAAAAATTTCGGAAAATTTTATCTTTAAAATCTAGAAAATTTCTGCAATAACATCCATTATGACTCGATACAAGCATTTGACTCGAACAAAACACATGTATATCTTTTAAATAATTGTAATTCTCATGTTCACGTTTCTTTTGGCGTGTGTAATCCTCCTACACTTATCCCTTATGTAAAATACCTTTATATGTAATTAAGGCGAGGTTAAAGACAAAATAAAGCATTTTTACAAATTCAAACATGAGAATAAACAATTAATAAAGATATACAACACACAAATGAAAATGAAAAACAAATACACATGGGTTGCCTCCCAAGAAGCGCTTGTTTTTGTTGAGTCACGAGCGACTCTACCCTTATTTAACGGATAAAGGGAGGTTTCCCTACACTTAAGTTTAAGTGCGGGTGATAGTAGCGATACACATCCTTAGGGTGGCGATTTTCCACGTGAGGTGAAGGGGGTGTGTGAATGGCTTCCTTCATCCTAAAACTACTCGGACTAAATTGGTTGATGGGTGGGTCGGTTCCTCTTTTGTCTCCTAGATGTATATCTAAGGATGAAAAATGTTGAGGTTCTGGTTCATCAACACTACGAAATCCCCTAGAACTAAGAGTAAGACTGAGACTACAAGTATTCAAACCTATATTCTCTAGTTGCGTTTGGTTCAAATGTTCTACCTCCATCGGGATTCCTAAAGTCTCTTCTACTACTTCCGGGTAAGTCACGTGCGGTGTGTATGCCTTAAATGATGGTGGGACTTGTGGGTCTAGACTTTTCACCTTATCCTCAATCACATCTACATCATCTATATGCTCATCATGTGCTATTTCCTTAGGTCGTGATGAAACCAAACTTAGTAATTGATCCAACTTACGGTTTAATGCTTGGTTGCTTACCATAATATTTTCACAGATTTGGTCAGTTCTCCTAAGGGCCTTACTAACAATAGTTTCTAAACATGGAGGTTGTTCACGAAAGTCTATCCTAGGTGAAGGCTCATACGAAGCATAGGTTTCACTAGATAAGGTGTTTTGTGGACTTGATGGAATGGTGAAACCCTCAAAAGGTTTATGGACTTGGTTAATTTCTTCCCACCATCTTGAATAATCCGCTTTAGTAATATCATAATTTTTTATGAAAAAACCTAATCGCGGATATAGTGGATTCGCGTTCTCCATAATGGTGAGCGGAAGAGTCAATGGACGGGTTTCTGAACAAAGGCACAAAGAAGGGGATAGACTACAAGGAAGTTAATAAAAAGAAAAAAAATCTCACTTGATAGGAAGCTTGTGAGTAGACCTAAGCGAGATAGAAATCAAGCCTAAGCAATAACTATTCCCGGCGGCGTAAAAACTTGATAACGCTACACGCGTCGTTCGGGGTCAAGGAACTTCCTTTTCTTCGACAAGTTTTATAACACCCTAGGCAATTGAACCTAATCGTTGTAGTGTAGTATTAGGGTAAGCCACGGGTATTGATATCGTTCTCTAGGGAATAATGTCGTTAGGCTGAAGTGTATGTCGATTTAAGTCTAAAGGTGAGGATGATTATTTTTGTATTTTTATATTTTATGAATCTCGGTTTTGGAGGGATGGTGGAATTAGTTGCTAGTCAACTATCCCAAAAGATAATAACTAAATTATGGGTCTACCGAGGCGTGAAGCGTATCTACTTATGATGTATTACTCCTTGCTAGCTATCCAATTCTACCTCTTGAATTGTCACGTCCTATTGATGGTTGAATTGTCACGTCCTTATTCTTAGCGCGTTGTTTTTATAAGGTCGTAAGGTGTGCATTCCCAACTCTTTGAAGTCACCTTTAAGTGTAGTAAGCGAAATCCAATAAGTCATTCATAAACTAACTTTGAGGTTATCTTTGGGTTTAGTAAGCGAAATCCACTAAGTCATTCATAAACTATCCAAGATTTATCAAGTATTAAACACAACGATAGCCTAGTCGCACTCCTAAGCCAATTACAATTAAGATAAGAGACAACCAATCAAACAAAGGCAGTGGGATGCAAGAATTATAAACTAAACCAATTAGACTCATTGAAATTGTCACACCTAATGATGAAGATAGACACAAGCATCATTAAGAAATCAATAATATCTAATTAATTATATACAAGTTTCATACAATCATACGCAAACACTAGGTGAATTAGCCAAGCATAATTAATGAAGAGCAAGCAAACAATTATGATAATTGAAGACATACCATAGGATTGGATTAACAAACAAACCATTACACGATGTTTATAGAGTGTTTAAAACCCTTTAAGTTGCTGGAAAAACACCTACCTAAACCCTAGAATCAGACTTAGGGTTTGGGGCTTACAAAAAGTGAAGTTATAATGTTATATTTATAGGAAGATTTTCTATCGGGAAAGAGCGACGGCGTCACACCTAAAGAGTAACGGTGTCACAACTACTTTTTACCAAAGCTGTATATTTTCTCGTTACGGTCGTGTGGGCTTTTGAATCACCTAAATCGAGTTTGTATGCAAAAGTTATGGCCAAAACGATGTGACTACTTAAGCTCGCATGTTGTGACTTGATCGACTTGTGGCGTCACCTTATGGTTGTGACACCGTCCCCTTGATCTATGGCGTTATGCGGATCAAATCTAGGCGCCCGAGTTATGGCGCCTACTCTTTAAAACACAAGCGATCACTTGTAAATAAGCAATTTGGCTCTTGAGTCGTCACAAAGTGCTCAAGCGGTGTCATGATTAAGCGATGCGCCGTCACCTTATATTCAGCGACTTGAGTGTCTCGATTCTTGACTTTGGCCATTTTCTTCATATATCCGCCTTTTCATCCAAATAAATACCATTCCAGCAATTTGCCTTCAAGAGACCTAAAAGGTGAAAAGGAACGATATTAAGTAATAACGGATACAAAAGTGATCAAATAAGGGCTTAAACGACCCCTCAAAAAGGTACATTTTAAAACCTTATCACCAACCAACAAAACCGAAAAACAAACCACCACAACCAGCAAAACCGTAGGCAAGAAAATGCGAGAGGTACTGTTGCTGCTGCTGTTGCACCAGCTGAAGGAGGAGGTTATCAAGGAAATTCTCCTTTGTGTTATAGATGCAAGTTACATCATGAAGGACCTTGCACCGTTAGATGCAAGAATTGTCAAAAGACAGGGCATCAAACCAAGGACTGCAAAGGGAAGGGGCCTGCTACTGGTGCCAACACCCAACCAGTATTGACTTGTTTTGGGTGTGTAGAATGTGGACACATCAAGAGACAATGTCCCCAAAACAATGGTCAACAAGAAGGTGGAGCTCGTGGTAGGGCGTATGTATTGGGCGATAAAGATGCACAGCAGGATCCGAATGTGGTTACGGGTACGTTTCTACTCAATAACCATTATGCTAAAATCTTATTTGATTGGTCTTGATAAAGTTTTATATCTACTGCATTTGCATCTTTACTTGATATTGCACCCACTACGTTAGAACCGCCTTTACCATTGAGTTAGCAAATGGGAATCTTGTAACCACCAACATTGTACTTCAAAACTGTACACTAAACTTGTTAGGTCATCCATTCAAAGTAGACCTCATGCCAATAGAACTCGGAAGTTTCGACGTCATAATTGGTATGGAATGGTTATCGCAACGAAATGCAAATATCATCTGTGGGGAGAAAGTTGTACATATTCCCATCGATAATGAAACCTTGGTTATCCGAGGGGATCGAAGTGGAACTCGCCTGAACATCATTTCTTGCATTAAAACTCAAAAGTACATCAAGAAGGGATGTTATGTCTTTTTAGACCACGTAACAGAGAAAAAGTTAGAGGAGAAACGACTCGAAGACCTACCTATTGTACGTGAATATTGATAGGTCACTAGTTTTACAACACAAGCTTAATATAAAGAGATAGAGAGGCGGATGAACAATACACACACAAACACACACACGAAATACTATGATGGTTAGGCGTAGAGTATGTGAAAAAAATGTATTGAACAACCAACCCTCAAGTGAGGGTTTACATGAGGTATTTATAGGAGGAAAGCTAGGGTAACACTCATAGTTTCCATCCTTTCCTTATTGGACATGGGCCTAAGCTTATGGGCCTTCTACATAAGCTAGACCTTAAACAAACATAAAGGCCATAATAAGCTACCTATTACATAAGAATAAAAAACACTTGATTTATAATTTAGGAGTGATTCCAACAATCTCCCCCTCAAGTGTTGGTGATTAATAACGGTGAAGGCGTTGATGTAATAGTAGCTCTGGCGTCTTCGACATTCTTCTTTCTTGTGAGAAAGAATTGCCTCGATTCGAACAATCTCCCGATAGTAGAAATTGTTTTCTTTAAGCGGTTACGCTTTGGCGTCATCTTTAACTTTGTTCTTTGATCATTGTTCTTTGTGATGAAAGTGATAGTGTGTTGTAGTGCGCATCAAGTGCGCTTTCGTGTCGCCTTGGCCCTCCAGTGTCTCGCGTCATTCTTCAACATGCTCACACGCTCTTTGCCGTTGGAATACGATCTTGATCAAGTTCTTTAAGTCTTTAACTTTGTAGATTCTTTGATTTGACGAAGAATCATTCATTGTTGTGTTGCTTTAAAGTAGAACTTCCATTAGTGATGATGTTGGCGTGAGCATGAGAAGAATCGCACGATCATTCCGCTCGAGCTTTCATAAGAAAACATTAAAGCGGTTAGTAATAAGCGGATTCCGGCACTTACAAGTTTGAACTTGAGAGTGTTAACGACATAGTGTGAAAACACAACTCTAATTCTCATGAGGGCGTTCTTGAACCGAGTCCCACAAGTGAGATAACACGATGTGCAAAGTACACCTACGGTTCGGATGAGTCATTTGAGGTACGAAGCATCACCTCACGACTGTAGACCGTTTGAGACACACTGCAAGCGTAATTGTTGTTCCCGTTCACTATCGTTTAAAAGCAGTTTAAGTTTATAAAACAAGTTAAAAGTGAACTATGGTGAAATTAACATAAAGAAAACACACTAAGTAATTTTCAACATCATATTCTTATTAGAAATAAATCAACAAAGAATACGTTACCCAGTACTTGGAATAGTACTTGGGATTGAAATGACAAAGTTGGGTGATTCCTCTCAAGCTCGGGGCTAAGTCAGAGCAAAACTCTTAGAGCTCACTGAGCTATCTCGGGAACTAAGTTGTATTTGGAGGAGTGAAAAGATGGCTTGCGTGTGTGTGTTTTTACAATTCATGAAGCTTAACCTTTTCACTCCATCTCTTATGTTATTTATACATGTATGATGTTGACTCTTTCTAAGTGACAACCGACATCATACTGAAGACAAAATCTTGATGTATTTTGTCTGCATTTAAAGACTATTCTAGGTAAGAGACAAGACTACTTTCCTAGGTTCGGTGATGACAGGCACG
The DNA here is from genome assembly GCA_022545495.1 of Chrysanthemum lavandulifolium. Classification (NCBI taxonomy): domain Eukaryota; kingdom Viridiplantae; phylum Streptophyta; class Magnoliopsida; order Asterales; family Asteraceae; genus Chrysanthemum; species Chrysanthemum lavandulifolium. Next base: position 253,090,722 of record CM040241.1, on the reverse strand, counting down.
ATCTTTTACCATTCAGGAAAGTTGACTTTGGTTGAAAAGGATTTCGTCTTATCGATTCAACCTTTCCCGCCTTGTCCCGCTCTTTCTTGGTCTTTACATCCTTGGGTCTTCTACTTGAGGTTTGTCTTGATGTAAGAAGTTGAGAGGAATCTTAGGGATTCGGTGAGTTATTGTCATCACTCATTGAATCCATCATCTTCTTCTTGACTCGGTCTTCACCCTTTAAGTTCCGCCTTCTTGGGTGGAGACTTCTTCTTTGCCTCTTCTTGAGTATCACGAAGATGACTCATCGAGAGACTATGCACTCGATGACTGTTTGTGTTAACGGGTTAAGTACTTGGGCTATTTTCTATTCAAATCCTAGATTAAGGGGTTTGGGTATTTACTTAACCAGTCTCCCCTATTTGGATATACAAATAGCCTAAGTGGTTGATCGATGTAAGTGAAGCAAGAGGCTTCTTCTTACTTTGAATGTACTAATGAATACAATAAGGAACCCGAGGTAAATGAATAAAACATACATCGTTTATTGATCAGATTACATAGTTCCTATCACTAGTACAAAAGATAAAACAAAATGATGTCAATCGGATGGATTCCCAATGCTTCAAGCTTGACCTTTTTGGTGATGAGTGTTTCTTTGTCGGGATGATCTCTTATCTTGGCATTCGGTCTTGGCGAGAACACGATGTTTCTTTGAGGTTTGAATTTGAGAGGCAAGCGGTATGTAGCTCAGCATTGCGGCTACACCGACTGATCAATATCACTCCATCTTTAAGCGAGGGTTTCCATAGACATAAATGTGGAATAGCCCTCTTTCGGGCTTCTCTATCACTAGGCAGTTCACAAATTTAACCCCTTGAGGCTGCTCCTGTTACACTCCGGTCAGGCACTTTAATCTCGAGTTGGAACTCAACTCTCTTCCTTTTGCCGGTGGATGATTGTGGTTGAGATCCTTGAGGTGCGATTAAGCGACCTGAATTCCCGATTAGGTGGACAATCTCTCGATCTTTCATATCTTTCTTGAGCATTTTCATGGTCCTTAACCACCGCATTCTTCTTCGTTTCAATGATTGGACCAAGCTCATCAAGTTCGATAATCCCAAAGTCGGTGAATTTGAGGATCATGGACCTCAAGTGTCTTTATCAACCCTCTATAGGCGTTCATGGCGGTGCTTTGGTATTGGGGATGATTCGACATCTATGATTTTTCGAGGAAGCCTTGACTTGTCATTGTCGATTGTACTCCTCGATCACGCTTTGCATGAGAGCTTTAGTTTTCTTCTTCTTTTCTTCCATTGCTTTTCATTCTGACCATCGAGCCTTTGAGCCTCCTTGAACTTTTGCCTGCGACCCTTTTGAAGTTTGCTTGCATCTAATCCCATGTTCTCGGCTTCTTGGCGACAACCTTTTCGGTGCTTTTACGTTCTTTTCTCTTCCTCGACTTGTTTC